>CM040424.1:125887933-126506861 GCA_022702705.1 Papilionanthe hookeriana x Papilionanthe teres | reverse complement strand
TTGAGTTTTGTTTGGAATGTCAAATTTATGTCGGTTATGTCAATTTTTGTTCGAAATATCAGATTTATGTCAATTATGTCGAGTTTTGTTTGAAATGTTGGATTTATGTCGATTATGTTGATTTATGTTTGAAATGTCGGATTTCTGTTGATTTGAGTTCAAATTTGTCTATCATAAGGCTTATGTTGATATAAATTCAATTTTGTCGATTTAGGTTCAATTTGGGTTGGACCTAAGGTTTATGTCGATTTAGGTTCAATTTGGGTTGAACCTAAGGTTTATGTCAATTTAGGTTCAATTTTAGTTGAACCTATAATTTATGTTGATTTAGGCTCAATTTGGGTTGAACCTAAGGTTTATGTCAATTTAGGTTCAATTTGGGTTGAACCTAAAGTTTATGTCGATTTATGTATAATTTGGGTTGAACCTATGGTTTATGTCAACTTTTGTCTATTTAAATTTGGTTTCAGGTTTTGATCTTGATTTGAGTTTAGTTTTGGGTTTAATGTCGATTTGAGTTTGGTTAGGTTCATTGTCACTTGAACCTAAGACTTATGTCAAGTTGAATTAACTTAGTTGTCATTTGAACCTAAGGTTTATGTCGAGTTGAGTTGAGTTAGGTTCATTGTCAGTTGAACCTAAGGTTTAGATTTTGACTTAAGTTCAATATGAGTTGAACTTAAGTTAGGTTTTGGTTTAGATTCAAGTTAAGTTGAACCTAAGGTTTAGGTTTGGACTTAAGTTTAATGTGAATTGAACTTAAGTTAGGTTTAGGTTAGACTTAGGTTCATGTTATGTTAAACCTAAGTATGATTTGACTTAAGTCTAATATGGGTTAGACTTAATTTTGGTTTAGGTTAGACTTAGGTTCTTGTCAGGTCGTACCTAAGTATGGTTTGACTTAAGTCTAATATGGATTTGATTCATGTTAGGTTTAGATTAGACTTAGGTTCATGTCAGGTTGGACCTAAGTATGGTTTGACTTAACTCTAATATGGGTTAGACTTAAGTTGGGTTTAGGTTAGACTTAGGTTCATGTCAGGTTGAACCTAAGTACGGTTTGACTTAAGTCTAATATGGGTTAGACTTAAGTTGGGTTTAGGTTAGACTTAGGTTCATGTCAGGTTGAACATAAATATGGTTTGACTTAAGTTGACTTGGGTTGGTCAATTTGAGTCTAAAAATGTCAAATGTGACATCTTCAACCTTGTCATGGTTGATTTGGTCACCAAATTAATGATTTTGTCAATTTGGGGTTTAATTTGGTTATGTTAACAAAATTTGGGGTTTAACTTATCCCAATGGTCAATGTGGTGGTTCTTGGATTAACTTTTGGTTATTTTGATTGATATTAAATTGTTTTTTTCAATGTGTCTCTTTGAAGTTTCTTTTGAAGTTAAAGTTAGCCATTTTTGACTAAATTTGACCTTTTTAAGTCAAGGGTTGACCAAAGTTGCCTTAATGGTCATGTAATGTCTTGAAATGGTCAAATAGACAATATTTCATCATTTTAGTGTCTTAATTGACTTGGTAGTCAATGGTTGATCATTGGGTCAATCATTGGGGTCATGGGTTGATCATTTTGATCAAATTTAACCTTTGAGTTAAAGGTTGACCTGTTGGGTCAGTAAAGTTGGTCACTGGGTCAAGATTGACCATTTTGACCAAAGTTTACTTTTTAGATCCTATTGGGTCAAAAGGGTTGGTCATTGGGTTAGGATTGACCATTTTGACCAAAGTTGAGTTTTTAGATCAAAAGGTTGACCTATTGTAAAACTGAGGTCAACAATGTTGTTTTAGCAAAAAGGACAGAAGTTTGCGTACTTGAGAATGAGAGCTAAAGTTTTTGGTACCTTACTTATAGGAACTTGAGAGGTTTTGGTGCCTTGCCATGAATTCTTTTCTCCTTTTTTCATTGTTATTTTTGAGAAATTCTACATGCATTGTACTCTTTTCTAGGCTTGGTGCATTTTAGTTGAAGCTTTGGGGTTTTTTCACCTTTGATTGGTGTGTGCATGTACAAGTGGTATTTCTTCTCTATGCTTGCTCTCTTTAATGCATGCCACCTGTATGATGGAATTTTGTGTTTCACTTTTAAAAGGAGAAGTGTGAGAGAGTAAAAAAAATGGGAAAGTTTGAGAGAGGAAATTGCATGCTAATTTAGCTTTTGGATGTTTTAAAACTTTATGGTTACCATTGTCATGCTTTAGAAAATATTTGCTAGCTCTCTTTTAATTACTACATGGCTAACCCCTCTTCTCTTTTCTTTACACTTACATACTTTCTACTTTTGTTTATTGGATGAAAGTGATTGCATCAAACATAAGCGGCTTCAGTGTTGGAGCTCGAGTTGTAAAGACCTATATACTATGATCTACACTTTCATTAATGTCTTACATGTTGGTATGCTAAATTTGAAAACTATGCATGCTTAAGATATGGTGGCTTTCTTTTATATTTAAAAAAATAATAATAATAAATTTGAAAATGCAAGTTTTTGTAAGTTTCTGAGCTTTGGAAATGCTACATTTCATATGTGCAAAGCCACACATGTTCTTGCTCCATTTAGTGCATGGGTTTGCTCCCTCTTTTACATGCTACTTGTCCATTTTTACATGGAAGATTTGACGTGATATGCTTTCTCCACTTATGATTTTCTAAGCTTGATACACTTTATTTGAAGGATTTGCCATGTTTCAACTCATGTTGGTAAAATACTTTAGGCTTGGCATGTGTTAGTTGGAAAACTTGGCATGTTCTACTTCATGTTACTAAGCATGTTTAGCTTTGGAACTTTGCCCCTTTGAAAGGGTGTAGACAGGTGCATATGGATTTGGGATTAAATGTTAGTTTAAGGCTTCAAATGATATGTTTTCACCTTATTTTCTCAAAGAAAATGTTTGACATGAAAGATAAAAAAAAGGGGGAGAAGAAGGTGTGATAGCTAGGTTGCATGGAATGTTATGGCTTTGCTTTAACTATGTCATTCCTATGCGTGATACACTTTGTTTCGAAGATTCCACTTGCTTTACCCATGTTCCTTCAAAGCTTCATATATGTTGGTTGGAAAATTTAGCATGTATTATTTATGTTATTAAAAATGATTTAGCCTTGGAGCTTTGCATTTTGAAGCATGTGAGGATTCGTTTATTATTTACAATTTTCGGATCTTGAAATCGCTACACATATAACACCCAAAAATTAAGAACATGTGTGCATTTTTTCACTTATTTCGTCAATTATTTACATATATAACACCCAAGCTTTGATTTTGCACATGTTCCACCTTATTTTATGCATAAAAGGGTGTTTTACTTGTAAGAACTTGAATCTTTCCTTGCTTATAAGAGTTTGAAATTGTGGATGCTCTTTTACAAAAATCTGAAAGGTATGGTGACTTATACCACGAAATCCTAAGCTTGGTAGGATACACATGTTTAATTCTTATGGGTTAACATGCCTTGAAGGTTATGTTGGATTTTCATAAATTTGACATGTTTTACACTTTCTTTATTATGCCTTTATGTTGAGATGTTTCATTTAGAAGACTATACATGTTTGATTCTTATGGGTTAGCATGTCTTGAAGGTTACTTTGAGTTTCTTTGTTATATGGTTGGCCTTCTCTTAGCTAGCCTAAAAATTTCACATACACATCACCCAAATTTCAAAGTATTCACATACATCTCACATAAATTTCACTTTCCACATACATCTACACTCTCACTTTTACATACATGCAACAGCTACACTTTACATAAAAAATTGCCATTGTTAAGTATCTTGAGTTGGTTTAAATGTTATATTTGCTACACCTATGTTAAAAACTGCATTGTTTGACACTTCTTGAGTTGGTTTAAATGTTATCTTTGTTATCCCTATGTTAAAAACTGCATTGTTTGACACTTCTTGAGTTGGTTTAAATGTTATCTTTGCTGCCCCTATGTTAAAAACTGCATTGTTTGAAACTTCTTTGTTTGACATTTCTTGAGTTGGTTTAAATGTTATCTTTGCTGCCCCTATGTTAAAAGCTGCATTGTTGACATTTCTTGGGTTGGTTTACATGGTATCTTTGCTGCCCCTATGTTAAAATCTACATTTTAGCTACCTTACATGTTGGTTTAAATGTTTTCCTTGCTGCCCTCACTTAAAATCTGCATTAGTGAGCATCATTTGTGTTGCTTTCAAGTGAGAAAATGAGAAAGTAAAAAAAAATGGAAAGAGAGGAAGAAAGAATGGTAAGAAAATGTGGGAGTGTGAAAAGAGAAAGAAGTGAGAAGGAAAAGAAAAAAAAAAGAGAAAGAAGTGAGAAAGAAAAAAAAGAGAAGGAAGTGAGAAAGAAAAAAAGGAGGAGAAGGTGGAGAGGGAAGTTTCCATGCTAACCTTACCTTAAACATGTTAAGATCTTAAAGCTAATACCGCTTTACTTTTCACCACCAAAACTTGGAACATGTGAGCATGTTGTGGCATGGTCTGAAATATTCATTTAGGGGAATGCTATTTCAATTTGCTTCTTATCTATTATGAGCATTACTTTACCATTGCACATGTGAGAAAATTATATTACTTGGAAGTAAAGTATGCAAAACAGGGAATACATTGGTTGGTAAGACTTTACATTGGAATGCTTAGTGGTGAGACATCTATTTGTGCTCATGTTCATTATTATATCACTGCAAATGTGGGAGAACTTGAGATTATTGGAAAAATTGAGCATTGTTATATGTATACTTGTTGCACTTTTTTGGTTATGTTAATTGCACATGTGAAAGAGTGTTTTAGCTCCTTAAAGGCTGCTCGGTTTTTCCCCATTTGTAGAGTTTGGTTTTCCCTCTTTTTGTTACCTTTTTTGGAGGGCTTGGTTCCCCTCTTTTAGCTGCCTCTATGGCCACCCCAAGCATTTAAGATATATGTATATATATATATATATATATATATATATATATATATATATATATATATATATATATATATATATATATATATATATATATACATGCTTTACACCTACCCCTTGCACCATGTTGGAGGGGCTCGATTTATATGTTTTAGTTGCTCCGTGGCTGCCACTTTTGCACCATATATGGAGCTTGCTTTTTTCCTTATACCAGTTCATGTCTGTTACTTTATGTGGTTTTGAGGAACGACCCGCCTCCATCATGTCATGCTTTAGGCAAGGTCGTTTCCTCCTCTTTCTCTTCCTTGCCCCTTGTCCTTTGTTTCTTTACTTCTTGGCCTGAGTCCCGTGCTTATGTAGAATGCATAAGCGTGCAGGTATAGCCTTCTGCTATATGTGGGGCCATTAAGTAAGGCTGTAAGTAGGATGGTTAGGGGGACAACGATGGTAGTGCTTAGACGAGGGATACGAGAAATTTCTAGAGTAGTATCTCCTGACTCAGAGACCCTGGAGGGTTGACGAAGGAATTTACGATACTACTCGCCCATACTTGGGGATTTCTGCCACTATCACCCTTAGGTTGCTAGTAGTCCTAGTTCGATTAGGATAGTCAACCTGTGGGTCACACTATTTTTTATAAAATATACATATACATTTTTAAAAATACAAAACTACCCCTACAACAAAATAGCCTCTCACCCATAAGTTTTCACTTGCATGCAATCCAAATTGAAATGAATGAAAAATTTACAAAGGTCCACGGTTGACTACTCAGATCGAGTTAGAACTGCCTTCCATAGGGTGTCTGTTTGGTAGTTACCAGTTTTGGCTGGAATACATATAGCATAGCTCTGAGTCCTCTACGTCATCGTGCTTACGATCCTCCCGGACTTGTAGTCCGTTTTCGTGGTTTTTTCCAACATTTTTTTTCTACAAATTTCCAACAAGTTTTCTTCACAAATTTGTTTTCGGGTTTCCTATGAGATGTTCTTTTTTGACCTTTTGGTTTTCTTTTGTCTTTCTTTTGGTTCATTACACAAGTCTCACACTTTGCCATTCCAGCATACACTTCAGCACACACATACACATGTTTAGTTTAGTTTGCTTGCTTTTCTTTTTAGAACAATACACCTGTTTAGTTCAGTTTACTTACTTTACTTTTCAGAGCATATAACACCTGCATATGAAAACCAAAACTACCTCACAACATTTAGAATATAAAATAACTCTAAACTTAATCACAAACAAAATAAAACTGCAATCTTAACTAAAATTAAAACGTCTCGTTGGATGATCGGGAATCCTACGGAGGAGGTAACCTACGTATTGCTAACGGGGTTTACCATGGTCTAAATGAAAGTGTGGAACTCATTTAGTTAATTTTAGAAAATTCATTTGGACTAAGGGAATCTGATGAAAATGGTGATGCCGGAACGAGGAACTGTGGGATCCTAACCGGTGTCGCCATAATCAACTTAAACATTTGTCTTAATTAAAATACTAAGCCACTTCAATTTTAAACATTCCAGAACATGATACTTCTATCAACCCTGATTGTCACTTCTTAAACAAAACATTCTGCAACAATAAGGAGCTCGGGGCATACACCATGGGCAGCACGATCGAGAACGTGGAAGAATATGTTTGAGAGAGCGAACAACGGATCTACAACGACAAATCTTCCTTAGAAATAAACAACAAGCTATAGGACTTCGAGGTAGCCTGCTTAGTGCGGCATAAACTCTCATCTTATCTTTTGGGCCTTTGCACTTAGTGCAATATAAGCCCCAACTCGCCTTAGGTTTCTGAGGTTGTCATCCAATATGACATAAATCCTCCTAACTTCCAAGTTATTCACATGATCGATATTAAGTGAATGTAAACTCTAAATAAATAAAATTGGCAGGATGAAACTAAAATTACATGTCTCAAATTGAAGCCAAACAATAGGATAGATTGGGAAGTCACCAAGATTTACTCTTGGATCAATGAACTCTTATAGCTCTTTCTCCTTTGGGTTCCTACAATTACTGTTCCAGAACTTGCAACCACTCACTTATTGGGTTCCAATCACCTCACTTTCATTGAAAATACTAGTCTTTGGAAGTCAATTCATAAAAATATGTTTTCTGATCTAAATCGAGTGTTTTCTTAGGTGACTTCAGTCATCTAAGATGTAATTAACTATAGGGGCTTGCCATTATAAGAAATGTAAACAAACCCAGCATTAATATATCAAATTCATTTGTATTAAATAGGGGAACTTGTCAGCCACATAGGTTTTGCAGACCAAACAAATGCCATTTACTTCCCTAGTTTATTTGATCGAGCCTCATTATTAAGTAATTTGCTTATCTTACGGGATAAGTGCATAGCTTAAGGTGCAGTGCTCTTTCATTTAAACTGTGAAAGATATGGGATCAGTTTGACCTCATATTTTTCTAACCTAAATCTATACATAAATTAAATTAAATGTTTTCCTTCCGAAACTGGTGACGGGATCTTGGTTCCGGCGACCGACAACTTCTATTGGATGACTCCTTTTAAAACTTAAACTACAAGAGATCCTTACGCGCCGACAACTTCTGGAGACTCCGTTGGGGACCGTTACCCTCTCCATTAAGATCAGAAAATATATTTTTATACATCGGTAATGCATCTATGTCCCTCATAGGCCAGATTACCATTCTTCCGTCGATATGCTTCACCCATTTCTTTCTTGGGAAAGTACGATCGACTCTCCTTGACTTCAGGAACGTTCATTTAAATTACTTTTAAATGAAATGGTTTAGAAGGTTTTTAGGATTTTTCTTTTGTCCTGTGGGGTTAGACCAAATAGGTGTGTCGATGGACAAGTTCCACTAGAGTGAGGTAAGTTGTGAAGAGGGTTCAGGATAGAATCCCATGCTTCACTTATCCTTCTCACCCATCGGGCATAATTTTACTATTTTGTATCTTTTTCAAATCTCAAAGTTTTCTATATTCTAACTTCTCTAAAGCAACAACAAAGTAAAACAAAATAAGAATTTTTAAGAACAAACTAACATGAAAGTAAAAAGAAGCTTACCTAGTTCACAGATTAACATTCGTTAACTTGTAGTGTTTACATTAGAATTGCAAGGATTTGGCCCATTCGCTAATTATCGAAACTATTTTCCTTTTTTCATTGACAGAAACAATGTTGATCGCCGCGCTCACATTCTTCTGCAACTTGCCTACTTCTCGCGAAGCTCATCTTGCCGCCCCCTTAATTCAGTTTGGAGCCGGCTTCGATCAGTTCGAGGTCATCCTTGGAAAAGCTTCATTCGTCATAGTTAAAATCACTGCCCCTGAAGTTTGAGAGCCTTCTGCTGAGTTTGCCTTGAATTACCACTAGGATTTCCCCGCCCTCAAGAAGATGAAAGTTACTCACGCTCCTGTTAAGTCAACCTTTTCTGTACCCATGAGGACCGTCGCTTCTAGTGCCACCGGTTTCACTGTAACTGCCCCCACCTTCCCATCTACAAAGGTAAAGGAAGTTCTTCATGAGGATACTGAAGAAGACTTCTTCGTTCCGCCAGTTTTTGAAGTTGGTTCCTTCTCCAAGACACAGAGGAGGAATCGCCGCCGCAGAAACTTAAGGGCCACCAGGGCCAGGATTGCTAGTCTGCCAGTTGTAGCTTGGTGTACTGAAAACCACTCTTCTCCTCCGAGGAAGCAGATTCCACCGACTAGTGGATACCACTGGAGATGAGAGTCTCCACCAGATTGCTGCCACACCATCGTTGCCTACCCACAGACATCATGAGGTGAGGAAGGAGCCCTAATTTGTCACCCAAGTTCGTACTGTGTTTCATAAACTTGCAGAAAGGGAAAGATGATCTGTTGCTAAACTGCTCAAGAGGATAGGATGTGCAGTATCCCCTAAGATGAAAAAGAAAATTTTGAGAAGGGATAAGTCCAAGACACCGTCAGCCCGTGTCTCAGTGAGGTTTCATTTGGGAGAAATCATTACCACTACCACCAGTATAGATACAATTGCTGCCGCTCTAGCACCGTCAGATGTAGGCTAGTCAAGTCTCGATTGGGTCAGAGAATACCACCTGCTACAACTTAAGAGAGATACCACTCAGAAAACGACGAGAGAGGATTACGATCCTCCGCACATGGCTTACACCATAGGGAGCACACCTCTTTTCCTCACTCTGATGCCCCCACCGAGGCACCCCACCTCAAGACATCTGGTGCAATCTGAGAAGTTTGTCAGCCACAATATGAATCATGAGTCATATATTTCCATCACCACTACCACTGTCGCCTCAGAATCATTGGTAGAAAGACCGTCGGATCTCCAGTCAAGGAAAAGAAAGATGATAGAAGACATAGTCCAGAAACTCTGTGAGGACTTTTTAGAACTAGCAAAAGAACGATGACTAGATGTCGAAGATGAGGATTTATACCTGTCAGACCACATGGATGAATTCATGGAGATCAACATGGTAGAAACTAGTGGCACTTCAACTTCATGTGAAGCTTTTCCTACTGAGGAGAACAATACGGAGGAATACTAGAGGGCCATCCAGACCCGGGATGAACATATACTTCATTTGGAAAAACGAGTGGAAGAGATGACTGCTGCCATGACAGCAATGGCCATGGTACATGGACAAACACAGTCACGATCCAGAGCATCTTCGGAAGTCAATCAACCAAAAATTGTACACATTATAGATGAAAGAAGAGAAGTCACCTCTGCTAGTGGAGAAGAACAGCAGAAGTAAGACCCGGCTTCAAATTTGACAGAGAAAAATGTTGATCAGATGATCGAGCAGAAGGTCTAAGAGATCTTAGCCCAGTCCAAGGGAGGTGCATCGATTTCAAAGGGTAGACCCTGCCTGGAGCAGTTTGATGTCGTACCCTATCCCACAGGCTATGTACCCCTAACCTTTAAGATATTCGATGGCACCGGAAACCCCCACCAATACATCGCCCATTTCAGAGGTAATTGTTGCAATACAGGAGGAAGCAATGTGCTACTTTTCTTTCAGTTTATCAACAGTTTGTCAGGAATAGCTTTTGACTGGTATGTAGAACTACCTAACAGGTTAGTAAAGTCATTCACAGAAATGGAAAAGTTGTTCGTCAAGAGGTTTTCCGACGCACAACATCACATCACCATTGGAGATCTCGTATTGGAGCGACAGAAGCCACATGTGTCCTTGGTTGATTACATTTTTAGATGGAGAAACCTTAGCATGAAATGTGAGCATCAGCTATAGGAGAAGCACGCAATCGAGATACTACAGAGGAGTATCTATGGTCAAGTAGCTTTCATGCTCAAAGTTTTGACCATTAAGTCTTTCGAGAAGCTACTCAGTAAGGCGAGCAGTTTGCAAGAAGAACTCAAGCACATGGAGCCTTCAGAGAAATACAGAAATTAATACCAGCCAAAACATTCGAGAAGAGATCAGGTGTAGTGGTGAGGGTTAACAAAGGGAAGCAGCCAATGAGGATGCAGCCAGAGCAACAGCCTCAATACAGTCAGCCTACACCACAATACAGTCAGCCTCCACCACAATACAGTCAGCCTCTGCCGTAGTATGGTCAGCAATACAGTCAGCCCCCATAGTATGCTCGGCCTCCGTACAATCAGCAGTATGGCCAGCCTCATCCGTCGCAGCAGTACAGTCCTTAGTACAGTCAACCTGGTTAGCATTCCTCCTAGAAGAGGCCATACCAGACAGACATCAGAAGAACTCAGACAATATCGGAACGGTTGAACAGAAACTACTCCTTAAAAGACGACGTCGTACCACAGATGTTCAAGAATTTGTTGAAGAAACCAGAATTCAGATTAGTAGAGCCAAAAGAGCCTGAGAAGTCGATAAGAAGGATAAGCCCGACTACTGCCCGTACCACAGTTTGTTGGGACATACGATAAAAGGGTGTTTCAGCTTCAAAAATTGGCTCGAGAGGAATTACAAAGAAGGAAACATCACAATCCTGAAAGAATATTTAAAAGAACCTACGAGAGGTTCTATAAATATTGTTTCGGCTGAGCCAATCTCTAAGTTAGACCCATACATCAGTGAAGGATGATGGAGCATGACCTGCGATGATCTTAAGAGAGTTTTGGATCAGATTCAGTCAGATTCAAAACAAGTTGCCACCCAGAGTCAACCGCTAGCCTAGCCAAAGATGAAGACTGTGATAGGAGCGTTGTTACGACAACAAAGGATAAAGAAGAAATAGATTGTAAGAGGAACTAAGGATGAAACCATGAAGGGTAGGATAAAGGCTGCTCCAGTTAGATTGGTTGTCTCGAATTTGGGGATTAAATCCCTCAAACCTTTGATGTTGTACCAATATCTCTACGTCCCTCTGGGCTCTTTTGAATCTAATGATTTTGATTCCTGTTATGTTCTGGTTGTCTCTATTGACGATATACCTAGCCACGACCAATCTAACTCCGATTTAGATTCCCAAACCGATTCTCAAATCACATTAACTCTCGATGAGAACATCGATGAAGAAGAAGACATCGACGACATCGTCTATGAAAGTTTGAGAAGTGAGGAGCCAGACCTCAAATGCAAAGGAATTCCGCTCAATTTAGACTCTTCAGACACAGAGTCGACACAAGAAGAACTAACTAAAACACCGGAAGAACCTCTGGGTCCAGAGTAGGAGGAGACAATAGAGGTTAATCTCAAAAGTGGTAAAGTATTACCTCCAAGAATAGATACGGTAGAGAAGGGACAAAAAATAATTACTTAAGAAGGACTATCACTAGCGACAGCAGAAAGACAAATTCGAGAAGAAATCAGAAACCCAAGTCAAGTGGATTACAATGTACTAGCACATCTTAGGAAGTTTCCGGCCAAACTAAGCATTTATGACGCTTTGATCTTATCAAAGGTGATGAGGGAAAATATGGTAAGGGCTCTACTCGATCCAGAAATTCATTTAGCTCACTTGGCTAGCTCGTCCTCAGATGGAGTTTGTACTTTGGGAGGACAGCCTGGTGTGACTTTCACCAATGAAGATTTGCTACTTGGTTCCACCGATCATAACCGCCCGCTTTACATCTCAGTCAATATTAACAAATATCTAGTCTCCAGAGTGTTGGTCGATCCAGAAGCATCACTCAATATAATGAGCCTACGAACGTTAGAATATTTGGATATCAATGCACAAGAGCTCTCTATGGATAAGATGATGCTAAGAGGCATTAATCAGAAAGGAGAAAGAGCCCAGGGATCGATTTCTTTACAGATGAAAATTGGAGATCTATTAACAACTACAAAGTTCCATATTATCAATGTAGAGACTTCATTCAATACTTCACTTGGTCGACAGTGGATTCATGTGTACAACATGGTCCCGTCATCCCTACATCAATGCATAAAATACTACAAGGATGGACAAGAGCATTACATCAAGGGATACTTACAACCATTCCCGATACATGAAGTGGGCATCCACGAAGACGCCGCCTACTACGCTCCGCCAAAGAAAACAAAGTTCTCCAGAATTGTCATGACAAGTAAAGATGAAGACTTAAAAAAATTGCAAGGACAAGAATGTACAGCTTTGCTTCAATGAGTTCCCACCACTCCTTCACAACGAGGCAGTGGAGGTTCTTTTAGCCCACGCATCCGAGGTCTAGGCCGGGGACGCGACAAGGGAGAACTTACCGGATGATTGAACGAATGAAGCCGATGATCGACATCCATATGAAAGGAAACTCTGAGGAGGAAGAAGAAGAAATGATGATAGTCAACCAGAACAAACCACTATTCGAGATCACTTTGGAAGATACAATGACAAAAAATGAATATGAGTTAATGTACGATCAGATTAACCATTATGAGTAAGCCATGACCTTATCTCCGATCAGTCCTCAAAGGATCGAG
This sequence comes from Papilionanthe hookeriana x Papilionanthe teres, assembly GCA_022702705.1. NCBI lineage: Eukaryota > Viridiplantae > Streptophyta > Magnoliopsida > Asparagales > Orchidaceae > Papilionanthe > Papilionanthe hookeriana x Papilionanthe teres. The sequence goes on along the minus strand of CM040424.1, from coordinate 126,494,070 downwards.
AGTCTGGAGGTCAAGGAAGTTCATAATAGTGGCGTTAAACCGATCAAATTTTACCGAGCTTCTTCCTCTACTTCTACACCCGTTGTAAATCTTGAATAAAATGATAATGAATTGATGGATCTACCTTTTGGTTATTTTTGCCTTGTGTGCAAAATTTAATTCGACAAGGACACATACCAAGATAAATGCCAAAAGGCCAGTTACAACTATTTAAGAAGTTATCGAATATTAAGGTCAAAACTTAACTCGAAAGAAGTTCTCAGGTTTGGAACGCCAGGACCGGTCGATGACTTGGAATTTTGCATGATTATTACTAGCTAGTTAGAAGAAAATTGATTCGACATACAAGCAGACTTTGAAGATTCTACAATCAACGATGCTTCACCAAAATTTGAAGAAGAGATTAAGTCAACGGTAGACGAACTATAGGAAATCAACCTCGGGCCTGAGGAGCGGCCTTGACCAACTTTCATAAGTTTGCTACATAGCGAAGAAGAATCTCAAGATGTGCTCAAATTAGAATACAAAGATTGCTTTGCTGGAGCTATGATGAAATGTCGGGGTTATCCCCAGAGGTTGCAGTTCACTTCCTCGGAGTGGATCAAAATATGATGCCAGTAAAACAAGCTTCGCGAAGAATGTGTCTTGTTAAAGAACACAAGTTACAGTAGAGATAAAGAAATTCTTAGAAGTTAATTTTTTCCGAGAAGTGCAATACCTAAGCTAGTTAGCCAACATCGTGCCAGTTAAGAAGAAAAATGGACAGATTTGGGTATGCGTGAACTTCAGGGATTTAAACAAAGCGTGTCCGAAGGACGGATTCTCGTTACCGATACCTGAACTAATGGTGGACATTGCATCGTCACATGAGATTTTCTCTTTTATGGATGGATCGTCAGGATATAATCAGATCAAGATAGCTCCAGAAGATGCAACACTTACAGCTTTCAAAACACTGATTGTAATCTACTGCTATACGGTAATGTCGTTCGGGTTGAAGAACGCCGGAGCAACCTACCAACGAGCAATGATAAGGATCTTCGATGACCTCATCCAAAACCAAGTAGAATGCTACGTGGACGACCTGGTCATCAAGAGAAAAGTAGAGGAAAACTATTTATGCAATTTGAGGATCGTGTTTGAACGATTACGGTAATTCAATTTCAAGATGAATTCCTTAAACTGCATCTTCGGAGTTACCTCCGAGAAATTTTTAGGATTCGTTGTCCGTCATCGAGGATTTGAAATCGACCAGAGAAGATCTATCTTAGAAATGCCTCATCCAAAAACTTTAAAGAAGCTACATGCTTTTTAAGGAAAATTGGCATACCTAAGACGCTTTATATCTAATATATCGGGAAGGTGTCAGCCTTTCTTGGCATTAATTAAAAAGGAAACCAAATTTATTTGGGAAGAGGAATGCCAGCGGACCTTTGAAGATATCAAGCGATACCTTAAGACACCACCCGTTTTAGTAGCCCCTATCCCGGGTAGACCATTGATACTTTATACCACGACATTAGACGACTCCCTCGGAGCACTTCTAGCACAAGTTAATGATGAGGGTAAAGAAAACACACTCTACTACCTGAGTCGACGTCTATTACGGGTGGAGGTAAAGTATTCTCCTTTTGAGAAACATTGTCTAGCTTTAATTTTTTTCACTCAAAAGCTTAAACACTACATGTTATCTCATAAGGTTAACCTGATTTCATAAGTTAATCGATTGCAATATTTGATGATGCGACCCACACTTTCTGGATGTTTAACAAGATGGTCGATGATTTTATTGCAATTCGATATAACTTTCGTGGCCCTTCGCATTATCAAAAAGCAAATTTTAGCAGACTTCCTCACGGCACACCCATTGCCAGTTGGATCCCCGATCAACGACAAACTACCAGATGAACAGATATTACAAGTAGAAGATTCCAATGCTCAACATTGGGAGATGTACTTCGACGGAGCTTCCTCAGCTAGAAGAGATTGAGGACAACATATAGTGATACCAGGCAAGGCAGGGATCAGTCTAATTTTTGTGACACCATGTAAGGCAAATTTGGGATTCTCTTATCACCTGACAGAGCTGCGCACCAACAATGAAGCATAATATGAAGCGCTAATTACAGGATTGGAATTGGAAATTTTAATGGATATAACGGATATTGGCATATATGGCAACTCACAGCTCATCATTCTGCAGGTGACTGAACACTATAAGATTCTAAAACCAAGATTATCAGATTACCATGGATACACGATGAAATTTTTGGAACAAATTCCCAGTGTGACGTTCTACAAGATTACCCAAACAGATAACACCTACGGAGACACTTTAGCTATGTTGGCTAAAGAGTTTGCTAGTTTGCAAGAGGATTCTATAGGCATCACGATACAAGGACGTCAGGTTTTGTCACAGATAGACCTTGACACTCTACACGAATTGGGAAATGAAAGCCTAGCAGCTAAAGTGACAGAAGACACAAAAGATTGGCGACATCCTTTAATAGAATATTTGCAAACTGGAAAGCTACCAAAAGACAAATCAACAGCGCATCAGATACAAAACAGAGCAGTTTCATACACAGTAATCAACGATGTTCTGTACAGAAGATCCTTCGATCAGATGTGGCTCAGATGTCTAAGCAGAACAGAAGCACAGAAAATCATCAAAGAAGTACATGCTGGATTGTGTGGAGCTCACAAATCGGGGCCAAAAATAAAAATGAAAATCAAAAGACTTGGGTACTATTGGCCAGCAATGATGACAGACTGCATGGACGTCGCTAAAAAATGTCATCAATGCTAGGTGCATGGAGTGGCCCTGCACCAACCTCCGAATGTTCTACACCCCACGATCGTATCATGGCCATTCGAGTGTTGGGGTACAGACATAGTGGGTCTAGTAGACCCTCCTTCCTCTAAGGCACACAGATTCATACTAGCAGCTACGGATTACTTCTCCAAATGGGCAGAGGCTGTTTCATTACGAGAAGTCATAGCTCAGCAGGTTTTTCAGTTCTTCAAGGATTAAATCGTCTACCGCTTCGGTGTACCGCGCATAATCATTTTCGATAATGGGTCCGCCTTCAAGAGCACCAAAATCAAAAATTTTTGTCAGGCGCCATAAGATAAATTGGAGATACTCTACAATTTACTATCCCAAAGCTAATGGACTAGCAGAGGAATTCAACAAAACACTGATTCAGATCCTAAAGAAGACACTTGACGATAATAAGAGAGGATGGCACGATAAATTACTAGAAGCCTTATGGGCATACAAGATGACATACAAAACTCCGACGCAGTCTACACCCTACACTCTTGTGTATGGTTCTGAGGCAGTTCTACCGTTGGAGGTACAACTACCATCACTTAGTGTCACCATTTCAAATTAGATTACTACAGAAGAGAACGCCAAGCTCGGACTTGTAAAATTGGAGAACCTTGAAGGAAAGAGATTACTCGCACAACAAAATTTGTAACTTTATCAAGCAAAGATGAACTAGGCCCATGACAAATTGGTTCACCTGAGGTCGTTCAAAGTTGGTGACCTCGTAATCATTCTTCGAAGGCTTATTGTTGCACACCACAAGATAGGTGGAATGTTTGAACCTTCATGGGAGGGACAATTTGTGGTAGAGATTGTTTACTCCAGAGGAGCTTACCAGTTGGTGAATTCTCAAGGGGAAAGGCCTATGTTGCCGATAAACGGACGATACCTAAAGAAATATTACGCAAAGTGAAAATGTTAAAAGGAGAGCTTTTGTTCCGATGAAGCTATGTGACCAGTATCTGTGCCTGGGTCTAAAATTTTGTAATAACTTCAAAATAAAATAAGATAAATTTCTTCTCAAGATATTCATGTGAAGCTCCCTAACTTTAAATCTCATAAAATTATATTAAATAAGATAATACAATCAACATAACTTAAAACTTGTTAAAAAATATTAATATTGTTCTTGTTCGTGCAAAATACGAAGCACTGACATCTCCCTCTATGTTTCTTGCGTAGGAAATGTCAGGACTTAAATCGGTATTTAATTCTAAAATAGGCTTACACCTTGCACTTAGGGTATGGTGGTATTGGAGGTTTTGTCTATTCACACTTGTTTGCCAGCCAACACAGTCAGCTTAAGTCGATGATCACCACTCCGGAAGGTGATCTAGTTGCAGCTACTATAGAGAGACATCAAGATACGCCATTGGGGCACACTAAAAGAAGGAACACAAATCACCATAAGCGCCATCTCCTAGAAAGGATATAGAGAAGGTAGGCCCAACAGTTGGCCGCTGAACTTGTACCAGTGTGAGAATAAGTTTTCTATGATCCTGTGATGAAAGAAACATATGAATGTTCACCAAGGACCGATACAGAGCCGGAGTTCGCTGAGGAGCCCAAGCCCATATAGGATTTGACGTAAGAGATTTTTACGGGATGCCCGACATGCAGCTTAGACTTCCCTAGACAATTGACAGCTTCAGGAGCACTCTCAGTGTGCCCAGACTGCAATGTGCTATAATTAGAAGAATACTGGACTTATGAGGCGTATGCTGCTGCCGCACTGAAGAGGCAGCTTGGGGAGTGACTTTACATCAAACCATATGTTCTGCAGTTTGTCCTACTACCGCCGCCACCTCCAATACCAGATTACATCATGACAAAGATCAGAAAAGTTCGGAGGAACATGTTCGAGCACTACGACACTATTCAAGGAAAGGCAGTGAACATTTTGGAAGGCCTCAAGCTTTGCACAAATGTCTTCTCAAAGGATGATGAGTAGAAGATTCTAATTTGTGTTCAAGCTTTGTAGGACTTGGGCAGGGTAGGTTGCTTGAGGAAAGGACTTATACAGCCCCCAGAAAGTGGAAAAGAGGCAAGGGCAGACTCACGATTCAGTGTGGTTGCTGCTACAACTTCGCGAAAGAAAGACTAGGTAATCCCCGAAATTTTACTACATGATGAGGTTCATGAGATGCCACCAGAAATTAAATGGATTATATTATTGAATGGCACGTCCTCCTTCCAGACTGTATTCCGAACATCTGCATTATCAACATCTGTGAGGAGGGGGACTGCATTCCCCCTCATATCGATAGTCATGATTTCTTGAGGCCATTTTGTACAGTCCAATTTTTGAGCGAGAGTGATATCTTATTTTGACGAGAGATTTAGATTGTTGGGGATGGAGAATTCAGAGGCACAACAAGGATCGCTCTACCGGTTGGATCAGTTTTGGTGCTCCAGGGAAATGGAGCAAATCTGGCAAAGCACTGTATCCTAGGGGTCCGAGGACAAAGGGTCTCAATCACGTTCAGAAGGATGGATGAAGATAAGATGCCATTTTTCTACAAGCCAGATCCAGACCTAGAGAAATACCGTCTGTTACCGCTGTGACAGCAGTACCTCTGGATGGTTGCGAGAGGTCTTTTATTCTGGAGCGCAACCTTTGGGAGGTTGTCTTGTCCGTAGGGCAGCGTACCAGACATTAGAAGATTTTTACCATTTCCTGCATCAGCTCACAGCTGTTACTACTACTCCACCATTAGTTTGATGGATATTTCAGTTCCACTGCATCAGATATGTGTACTTGATCAGCCTTGAGATGCTCGTCAGCACTTGATCAGTTTTACCAATGTTTTTAGTAAAGTCAATGAAGATTCTTGTTTTTAGAATGTTCCCTTTGCGTGCAAAGGTTGATAAGCCGCAGGACCATGCTCGAGCCCCAAAAGACAGAACGAACGAAGAACGATACAAAATAAATAAAAGGGAACTAAAATCACAACACTCCTAAATAAATTAAAACAAAACATGTGAAAGAAAATATCATGATGGAGAAAAAGAAAATCTAAGTTAAAAAGATAAAGAAATCTAATTCTTCTTGAAATTTAAAACTTCTAACTCGTCTCGAGAACTCCTCATTCTGGAAAGAGCACATCACAAATTCTTGCATTTTACCCAACGTCACTTCCCACAGATGTCAAATTCATACATCAAAATTCACGAATGCTACGAAGATCTCAAATATGCACAAGCCTCACATGAGCTACACTATGTTCTTTCTTTTCGGCTTCAAAGACTCTCACTTTATTGACCCTTGCTACTCCAATTAGTAAGGAGATATGTTCTTTCTTTTCAGCTTCAGAGTCCCTGACTTTGTTGACCCTTGCTACTCCACGTAGTATGGAGGTATGCTCTTTCTACTAGGCTTCAAAGTCCTTGACTTTGTTGATCATTTCTACTCCACGTAGTAAGAAGGTATGTTATTTCTTTTCAGCTTCGGAGTCTCTGACTCTGTTGACCCTTGCTACTCTGTGTAGTAAGGAGGTATGTTCTTTCTTTTCGGCTTCAGAGTCTCTGACTCTGTTGATCCTTGCTACTTCCCGTAGTAAGGAGGTATGTTCTTTTTTTCGGCTTCAGAGTCCCTCACTCTGTTGACCCTTGCTACTCCACGTAGTAAGGAGGTATGTCCTTTCTTTTCAGCTTCAGAGTCCTCACTCTGCTGATCCTTACTACTCCACGTAGTAAGGAGGTATGCTCTTTCCTTTTCGGCTTTAGAGTCCCTCACTCTGTTGACCCTTGCTACTCAGTGTAGTAAGGAGGTATGTTTTTTCTTTTCGACTTCAGAGTCCCACACTCTGTTGACCCTTGCTACTTGCATAGTATGGAGGTATGTTCTTTCTTTTTCGGCTTCAGAGTCTCTGAATCTGTTGACCCTTACTACTCCGCGTAGTAAGGAGGTATGTTCTTTCTTTTTCGGCTTCAAAGTCCTAGATTATGATCACCCTTACTACATTACATTGAGGGGAGACATCTACCTTTCAGGATCAGTACCTAAATTTTGATCACCCTTACTACATTACATGGTAGGGAGACATCTACCATTCGGGATCAGTACCTAAATTCTGATCACCTTTACTACATCATGTAGTAGGGAGACATCTACCTTTCGGGATCAGTACCTAAATTCTGATCATCCTTACTACATCACATAGTGGGGAGACATCTACCTTTCATGATCAGTACCGAAATTTCGATCACCCTTACTACTCCATGTGGTGAGGAGACATCCACTTTTTGAGGTTGATGCAAGGTCATTCAATTCTTTCTAAGTTTTGAGGTCAGTCATCAACTTCCGATCCTCATTTCAAGGCTATTACCTAAATGTTAGTCCTCACTTCTTTTCAAATTTCACTAATCTATCGACTCTTAAGCATTCGCAAATCTAAATAAATTGTTTAATTAAAACCTCGAATTCAAACTTAACCTGAAATTCCTAATCCAAGAAATTCTTTTTCAAAATTTAAACCCAAACTCAAGTTCTCAAATCAAATCAAATCGGGTCCCCTTTAGAATGTGGAAGAGTGAATTCTTTGTTGAATTTTGAAGGTTTTCTCCCACTATTCTCCAGCCAGAGTTTTCTCTTCCCTAGCAGAAGTTCAATCCCCAGTGGATACTTTCTCACTTGATTCTACGTTCTGTCTTGAGCTTTGGCTCATACAGTTGTGTTGGTTTTGTTGATCCCATCAGTCAATACCAATATGTGCGGTGTGCTCTTCTCACACACCACAGCTATTGGGGTCCATTTGTTGACCTCACTTTTGGTTGAGGTTTAGTCTCTCCTTATATAGCCTAGGGTCTAGCCATAGGACTTCCTGATGACTTTCTTAGAAGACTAGCAATGGAACCCTACCACATAGAAATTTTACTTGCTTGTTTCCCTCACTTGGAATTTTCATATGCTTAAGGCCTAACATCCAGCTTTTGGGAGGAAGAGACCAAGCATAAGGAAGTCCAAGTGGGATTCCTATAGGTGGTGAAGCCTTAGGGTAAACCTTGGGAGGTTTGGAGCACATTCACACCTACACATTACACTTTATATTCACAATTCTAAACCAAACACATCCCATTTTGATTCCTTAACTCTTTGGAAACTCATATGGGTGGTCACACCAACTTTAAGCCTATGTCTAAAATAGTTAGGTACAACACATAGATGACCAAAAGAGGGTTTTCCTTGATCCATGACTCAGCCAGAATGGTCCCATTCTTCCTACCTTGAAGCTATTTTAAATTCCCCAAAATTTCATTTTTGACCTAAAATTACCAAATCACCTCTGAAAAGGACCCAATTTCTAAAGTTGTCCAGTATTACCCAAGCTCTCCAAAAATCATTCCAAAGCGCTCCCCTCGTTATACTGAGAATTTTGACTGTGAACATGTCATACTTCTGAGCTACCTTTGGGCCCCTCGAGGCCAAAATAGCCGATACTTGAATGACATTTCAGGCATCATGAAACCCTCCAAATTGATCAGAAATGCCTCCGGACACTGTCATTTGACTCCAAATTTCATTTTAAACTGCCCCGACTTCAGTTCAAGCTTTTGACCACTTACCCCAGAAATCCTTAATATGAATAAAAATACCTCTCATGACCCGAAATTCCAAACAATTTCAAAAATTCCAAAAAATCCCAAAAATTTCCAAAACCTCCCAAATATCTCCCATTTAATTTTCTTCAATTACAACATAGCTAATTTGATCAAATTTGCCCAATTTTACCAAAAGCCCTAATTTTCCTCTTTAAGCCTAAATTCCCCCAAATTGAACCCAATGTTAGCCAATTTGCCCCCAATTAAAATGTTAAATCCTTCGTAAGCCCAAAACCAAATGCTACATTCAGTTGTCCCCAATTTGACCCCAAATTTTACCAAATTCGATTTAATCTGAATCCCAAAATTTGACTTATTTTTGACCCGCTCGACAACGAAGTTGGTCGAACGACCTCAGATCGTAAAATGAACTGTGTCATTGCGTCTGGAACGTCAAATTACTTGAAAAGGACATATAGCTTGCTATGGTTTGCGCACAAAAAAATGGCTTGAAATTCAGTGCATTTTCGTTAAATAATTAAAAATTTACATTTTAGCCACCCAATTCCCTAACTAAAGCCATCTCACGCCTAAACCTAGCAGTCGCCCCTTTCCCCTCCCTCTATTTCGTGAAACTGATGCCAGCCCCTCCCCTCTCATGCAAAAAAGCCATGGCTTCCTCCCTTTTCTTCCTCTCAAGCCATGGAAGAATCTCTCCTATCTTCCATCCCATCACCCTCTCCATGGAGTAGTCGTCTTGCTACGATTTTTCTTTTCACCATCCTTTCATTGTGGTTTAAGGGCTGCATACCTTATGGACCAAGGTTTTTTACCCATACGTAGTTTAAGGAACTTCTTCTCCTTCTTCTTCTTCCTTTGGCTATAAAATGAACCTTTTTTTGCTCTTTTTTATATTGGCTGAAAATTGCAAGGGGTGGAAGTGCTGCCAAAATTTTTAGAGAAATTTTTGGAGTAGCTTCGCATTGTTTGGTCTTCTCTCTAGGTGCTTTGGCTTGAAGCTCTATTGTTTCTTTAAAAAAAAAAAACTTTTGAAACAAGGTGATTTCTCCCATTTTCTTCTCTTTCTTATTTGTTTGTTATTCATAGTTTTACTAGGAATTTTTCTTATTTATCTTATCTTTGTAAAGAGAATGAGATAACAAGTTTGGATTGTTCTCTAGGTGCTTTGGTTTGGCTAGCTCCTTAGTATCTTTTCTGTATACTTATTTCAAGCTCTACAACCTATTGTCTTTTTTTGAGAATGACATCAAGTATGCATGTTTTTATGTATGCTTGAAATGTGATGCTTTATTCAGCTTGAAGCATTTGTTTCAAAATGAAAACAAAAAAAAAAAAGAGAAAAAAAAAAGAATGGGGAGGAGGTTGGATAGAGAGGTTGAATGGTATGTTAGGCTTTCTCTACTTATGCTTCTCAAGGTTTTGTTTGTTTTACTTGGAAAGTCATGCATGCTTGGTCCCTATGATTAACATGTCTTGAAAGCTATTCTAGAATCCTTTTATAATATGGTTGGCTCTTTTTTAGGTTGCTTTGAGATTTCTATGTGCATGCCCCATTACTAGTTATTTCATAAAAAAATGGCATCGAATCCATGTGGCTTCTATGGTGGGTTTTGGAATGATGGCTTTATATGAATTGCTCTAATCTCTTTATTTATGCCCCTTTATGTTTAATAAGATACACTTAGAGGATCATGCATGTTTTAGTTTCTTTTGTTGGCATGCTTTGAAGGAGACTTTGTAGCTCTTTCCATTTCTCTTTTTATTATTCTGTTGGTACCTTTCTTATAGGCACTTGGGAGGTTTTGGTGCCTTACCATGAATTCTTTTCTCCTCTTTTCATTGTTATTCTTGTAAAATTCTACATGCATGCTACTCATTTCTAGGCTTGGTGTATTTTACTTGAAGCTTTGTTGGGTGTATGCATGTACAAGTGGTATTTCTTTTCTATGCTTGCTCTCTTTAATGCATGGCCCTGTATGATGGAATGTGGTGTTTCACTTATAAAAAGAGTAGTATGAGAGGGTAAAAAAATTGGGAAAGTTTGAGAGAGGAAATTGCATGCTAACCTAGCTTTTGGATGGTTTAAAACTTTATGGTTACCATTGGCATGCTTTGAAAAAATATTTGCAAACTCTGTTTTAATTACTACATCGCTAACCCCTCTTCTTTTTTCTTTATACTTGCATACATTCTACTTTTGTTTATTGGATGAAACTGATGGAATCAAACATATGCAGCTTTAGTGTAGGAGCTCGAGATGTAAAGACTTATATACTATGATCTACACTTTCTTTAATGTCTTTTATGTAGGTATGCTACATTTGAAAACTATGCAAGCTCAAGATATGGTGGCTTTCTTTACATTTTCAAAAAAAAAAAAAATTTCTGAAGGTGCAAGTTTTTGTAAGTTTTGGAGCTTTGGAAATGCTACATTTCATATGTGCAAATCCTCACTTGTCATTGCTCCAATTAGTGCATGAGTTTGCTCCCTCCTTTACATGCTACTAGTCCATTTTTACATGAAAGATTTGACGTTCTATGCCTTCTGCACTTATGATTTTCTAAGCTTGATACACTTTATTTGAAGGATTTGTTTTGGTTGATACACTATAATTAAAATAAAGTGTATCAGTGTTGCTTCATTATTATAACACTGGAAATGTGGGAGAACTTAAAATTGTTGGAAAAATTAGGCATTGTTATATGTATACTTGTTGCACTTCTTTGGTTATGTTAATTTTGAATGTGAAAGAGTGTTTTGGCTCTTTTATGGCTGCTCGATTTTGCCCCATTTAGAGGGCTCAATTTTCCATCATTTTGTTGCCTTTTTTAGAGGGCTTGGTTCCCCTCTTTTTGCTGCCTCTATGGCCACCCCAAGCATTTAAAAAATATATATATGAATCTGTCTTCCTTACCTTACATGCTTTACAGCTACCGCTTGCACCATATTGGAGGGGCTCGATTTACATGTTTTAGTTGCTCCGTGGCTGCCACTTTTGCACCATATACAGAGCTTGCTTTTGTCTTTATACCTGTTCATGTCTGTTACTTTTTGCGGTTTTGAGGAACGTCCCACCTCCTTCATGTAGTGTTTTAGGCAGGGTCGTTTCCTCCTCCTTCTCTTCCTTGCCCCATGTCTTTTATTTCTTCTTACTTCTTGACCTGTCCCGTGCTTATGTAGGATGCATAAGCGTGCACGTATAGCCTTCTGCTATATACGGACTATCAAGTAAGGGTGTAAGTAAGATGGTTTGTGGGGGGATGATGATGACAGTGCATAGATGAGGGATACGAGAAATTTCTAGAGTAGTATCTCCTGACTCAGAGACCCTGAAGAGGGTAGACGAAAGAATTTACGATACTACTCACCCATCCTTGGGGATTTCTGCCACTATCACCTTTAGGTTGCTAGTAGTCCTAATTCGATTAAGATATTCAACATGTGGGTCACACTATATTTTATAAAATATACATATACATTTTTAAAAATACAAAACTACCCCTACAACAAAATAACTTCTCACCCATAAGTTTTCACTTGCATGCAATCCAAATTGAAATGAACGAAAAATTTACAAAGGTCCACAGTTGACTATTCAGGTCGAGTTAGAACTGCTTTCCATGGGGTGTCACTCCAGTAGTTACCACTTAAGGCTAGGATACATATAACACAGCCTAAGTCCTCTACGCCATAGTGCTTACGGTCCTCTCAGACTTGTAGTCTATTTTTGTGGTTTTTTCGTACGTTCTTTTTCGACGAATTTCCTACAAGTTTTCTTCAAAAATTTGTTTTTGAGTTCCCTACAAGACGATCTATTTCAACCGTTTGGTTTTCTTTCATCTTTCATTTGGTTTATTACACAAGTCTCACAGTTTCCTTTCCTGTATAAACTTCAGCACACACATACACTTGTTTAGTTTGCATGCTTTACATTTCAGAGCATATACACCTATTTAGTTTAGTTTGCATGCTTTACTTTTCAGAGCATATAACACCTGCATATGAAAACCAAAACTACCTCGCAACATTCAAAATATAAAACAACTCAAAATTTAATCACAAACAATATGAAACTGCAATTGTAACTAAAATTAAAATGTCTCGTTGGATGATCGGGAATTCTATGGAGAAGGTAACCTACGTGTTGCTAACGGAGTTTCCCACGGTCTAAATGAAACTGTGGAACTCATTCAGTTAAGTTTAGCAAATTTATTTGGACTAAGTGAATCCGATGAAAATGGTGATGCCAAAACGAGGGAACCGTGGGATCCTAACGGGTGTCTCCATAATCAACTTAAAAATTTTTCTTAATTAAAACACTAAGCCACCTCAATTTTAAACCTTGCAGAACATGTCACTTCTCTCATCCCATGATTGTCACTTCTTAAACTAAACATTCTGCAACAAGAAGGAGCTCGGGGCATACACTGTGGTCAGCAGGATCGAGGACGTGGAAGAATATGTTCGAGAGAGCGAAACACGGATCTACAACGACAACTCTCTTTCTTAGAAATAAACAAAAAGCTATAGGACTTCGAGGTAGCCTGCCTAGTGCGGCATAAACCCTCTTCTTATCTTTCGGGACTTTGCACTTATTGCAATATAAGCTCCAACTCGCCTTAGGTTTCTGAGGTTGTCATCCGATATGACATAAATCATCCTAACTTATAGGTTATTCACATGATTGATATCAAGTGAATGAAAACCCTAAATAAATAAAATTGGTAGGATGAAACTAAAATTACATGTCTCAAATTGAAGCCAAATAATAGGATAGATTGGGAAGTCATCAAGATTTGCTCTTGGATCAATGACCTGTCCTAGTTCTTCCTCCTTTGGGTTCCTACAATAACTGCTCCAAAAATTGAAACCACTCACCTATTGGATTCTGATTACCTCACTTTCTTTGAAATTCTTAGCTTTTAGAAATCAACTCGTAAAAATATGTTTCTTGATCTAAATTGAGAGTTTTTGTAGGTAAGTTTGGTCATCTATGATGTAATTAACTATAGGGGCTTGCCCTTATAGAAAACGTAAACAAACCCAGTATTAATATAAACCTTATCTAATTCAGTTCTAATAGATTGGGGAACTTGTTAGCCACACAGGTTTCGCAGACCAAATGGATGTCATATAATTCCTTAGTTTATTTGATTGAGCCTAATTATTAAGTTATGTGCTTATCCTATGGGATAAGTGCATAGCTTTAGGTGTAGTGCTCTTTCATTTAAACAATGAAAGATATGGGATCAGTTTAACCTCATAATTTTCTAACCTAAATCTATACATAAATTAAATTAAATGTTGTCCTTCAGAAGCGGGCGACGGGATCTCGGTTCCGGCAACCGACAACTTCTATTGGATGACTCCTTTCAATACTTAAACTACAAGAGATCCTTACGCGTCGACAAACCAATACCTCTTGAAATAATAATAAGCTTAAGATTATTATTAAGTATTTTAATTTAAAAAGATTCAAGCCAAACCAATTTTTATTAGGCTGCTCCTCAAGCTTCTCCTCACATATTTTCTTTTTTCTCTTTCTTTTTCTTTTTTCTCTTTTTTTTTTCTTTTTCTTTTCTTTCTTTCGGGATCATTTTCAATCCCTTCTTTTTTCTTTTTTTTTTATGTGAGGGTTATGATGCGGTAGACTTTATATATGCAATAATGTATGAACTCAGATTTATATATGTTTATAATGATTTTGTAAAGTCCAAGCACTCAACGCAAGTATACGTATCGTATCAAGTAATGTAATCTCATTCAAAAATATGCAAGAAGTTTAAAAGAGATTAAGCATAGAAAGACTTCTCGAAATGTGTCGGGCCAGAATTTGCATTCTTCCTCATTTTTGATCCAAATTGCACCATTTTTGCTTCATTTTCTCCAAGAGTCCATTTATTGTACCTAAAACTAAAACATGAAAATAACTTCCTTTAAAGTACAATATCATTAAAATTAAGCATAAAATATATATGTAAAATCAAGCTATTTTTAGGTGTGTCACTAGGCCTGTTGGCCAGGCCAGGGGAGGTAGCCAGAGGTTAGGTGAGCCAGAGGGCAGGTTATAAGTGGGGTGATCTTAAGTGGTTAAGTTCTCATTAAAAATCTCTTTAAGTTCTACCCATTTAAGGGTGGGGTCCCCTAAATAATGGAACCTTTGGTCTATGGCTCCACTAGAGTGGGCTAGGTGGATCCAGCTTAGTCTTAGGGTTCCAATGAGCTTGGTTTGGTCACATTTGGCTTGATTTAGTTAATTTGGCTCATGGGTTCAATTTGGGTCACTTGGGTTCAAGTTGGGATAAGTTAGGTTTGAGCATAGGTTGAGTCAAATTGATTGTTCAATATGGTGTGTATGATTATCATAAATTGTTTAGACAAAAATTGGAGTGGTTTTGAATAGGTTTGGGGGAACAATTTGGCTTGATTTGGGTATTTGGTCGATTTTGGGCTTGTTGGGTTAGCTTGGTTTTAGTTTAGGCTAGTTTTGGGTCAAAGGCCAATAGATGGTTCCAAATGGCCTATGAGGATGTTGGGACGAGTTCTTGATATTAATTGGGTGGAAATTTTGGGATTGGGACATTCAATTTGATGGATTTTGGGCATGTGACACATTTGGGGAAAATTTGGGGATTTTGGATTTGGTTGGACTTGGGTGAGGTTTGGGCTCAAATTGGGGACAATTGATGGTTCAATTTGGTTTAGGTGAATGTTTTGAAGAGCATATAATTCAAAATTGTGGATAATTGATTGACATTGTATTCAATTTGGGGAATTTGGTCATATTATCAAAATTGGGGCTTTTGGTTTGGGTTAAAATTGGGTTCAAATGTGGGACAAATTGGGCATGAATTTTGTTTGGTATGAGGTTAGGCATTGTGAATTAAAGTTTGCAATTGGAATTGAAGAGGATTGAAGTTAATTTAGTGGAAATTTAGGGTGGTTTGGGCACTTTGGGCCTTAAAGGGCAAATTTAGGGCTTTTTCTCAAATTATGTAAATTTAGGTAAACTGGGTCAAATAAAGTAGTTTAAATTGAAATTAGGATTATTTGGGTAGTTTTGGGAATTTTAGAATTTTGTGAATTTTCTGGCTAGGAGGGGCATTTTGGTAATTTTGGGTATTTGGGGGGGGGTATTTTGGGAGTTTTGGTAAATTTGATGTGTATTGGGTATTTTGAGTGGTGCGGAATGTTTTGGGATGAATTTTAGGAGATTTTGATTATTTTGGTTGATTTGGGATTTTGGGCAAAATTGGAGTTTTAGGGGTTATTAGGTCGTGTCGTGGAGTTTAGGGATAAATGGGTCAAAAGTTTGGATTTTTGGTAAAATTTGGAGTTGAGTGAGATTGATAACCCATTTCAGCAATGGACCAAGGGAATCCCCATTTGGATCCTCCATGTACTGGTACTAGTCAAGCTCTAGCATGGGGCTAAGAGCTTGGGGAAACCACCCACATGAGTTTCCAAAGGAGTAAGGGATCAAGTGTGGAGACGTTTGGTTTAGGGTTGTGAAGTAGTGTGTGAGAGTGTAATATGTAAGTGTGTGTTAGCCTCCCCGACCACCCAGGGTAAGTTCTAAAACATGACCATCCTGTAGCGAACTCCTCTTGAGCTTCCTGATGCTTGGTATCATCCTCCTAAGTGTTTAGAGGATAGACTTTAAGCATTTAAATACTTTAAGTGAAGCAAAGAGGTGTTTTGAATTTCTATGGGTTGAGGGTTCCTTTGCTAGTCCTCTATGATAGTCACCAGGAAAGTCATATGGTTAGACCCTAGGCTATTCTAAAGAAAGGCTAGACCTCAATGAGAAGTGAGGTCAACAAATGGACCCCCAATAAGTATGGTGTGCTGGGCAAGCATACTGCACATATTGGTGATGACAGACGAGACCAGAAAAACTAACACAACTTTCTGAGTCAAAACTCAAGTAAAAAAATACAATCCAACGAGGAAGTTTATGCTGAGGATTATCTAGGTAGAAAATCCTCAAATCCCGAGAACTCTCACTGGGGAAGGAAAAATGGACTACCTTCATTAGGGAGCTATGAATTTCATGCCTCCAAACTTTAAAGAAGTTCGATCCAATTCGATATGAAGTTGGAATTTAGAATTAGGATTTGTCTTGAATTTTAGATTCAAATTTAATTTCAATTTAAATTTTGAGTTTGAATTTAGTTTTGAACCTTATGGAAGTTATGAAAATTTATAGAAATTTAAGGAAATTTAGGATTTATGGAATTTTTTACTTTGCTTCAATTTCATGGGAATCTTCGAGTTTAAGTGAGTGCAGAGGAGACAGAGTCGGAATTGAGGTACCGACCTCGGAAGAAGGGAATCAGAATTTAGATACTGATCCCAAAATGTGAGAATTGGAATTTAGGTACCATTCTCGAAATATCACTGGAATTTAGGTACCAGTCTTGAAAATCAGAATCAGAATTTGGGTACCGACCTCGAAATATCATGAATGCAGAAAATATCTCGGAAAGGGAGTGCCAATTTAGGGAATATAGAGAATTAGATGACTGAGCTCCGAACCTGGAATTTCATGAAAGGTGAAAAATTTCTATGATAGGATGTGGAAATTTAAGGAATCGGATGACTGAGCTCCAACCCTGAAATTTCATGGAAGGCTGAAAATTTCTCGGATAGGATGTTGAAATTTAGTGAATTTAGGGAATTGGATGACTGAGCTTCGACCTCGGAATTTCATGGAAGGTGAAAAATTTCTCGGATAGGATGTGGAAATCTAGGGAATTTAGGGAATCAGGCGACTGAATCTCAGACCCTCAAATTTCTTGGATAGGATGTGAAAATTTAGTGAATTTATGGAATCGGACGACTGAGCTACGACCTTGGAATTTCATGGAAGACTGAAAATTTTTAGGAGAGGATGTGGAAATTTAAGGAATTTAGGGAATCAGACGACTGAGCTCCGACCCTAGAATTTCATGGAAGGCAGAAAATTTCTCGGATAGGATGTGGAAGTTTAGGCAATTTAGAGAATCAGAAGACTGAGCTCCGACCCTGGAGCTTCATGAAAGGTGGAAAATTTCTTAGATAGGATGTGTAAATTTAAGGAATTTAGGGAATCAGAAGACTGAGCTCTGACCCTAAAATTTCATGGATGGCAGAAAATTTCTCGGATAGGATGTGGAAATTTAGGGAATTTATGGAATCAGACGAGTGAGCTCCAACCCTAGAATGTAATTGAAGGCAAAAAATTTCTTGAAAGGAAAATGGAAATATAGGGAAATTTTACCGTATTGAGGAGTAAAGCTCAGGTACTCACATCCAACTCAAGAGGTTACAGAGTGTCACATTAGGAAGGAAAGCCCAAGGACTCGCATCTAACCCCAGAGGTGACGGAATAGAAACAAAATTTTGGTACTGATCCTAGAATTTCATGTGAAAATAATTAGAGGAAAATTTGACATTGACTTTCGAAGAAAGCAGAATTGGTGCAGTTCGGGTAAGATTGGTAGCCATTGCTTGATTGGAAGAATTTTGTGACGTATGGAATTTGTGAGAAGCGATGTTATGTAAAGTATCAAATTCGTGGAGTACTTTTGGAAATGAAGAATTTGAGGATGAGTGCAGAGACTCGAAGTTTCGTGAAAGAGAATTAACTTATCATTAATTTTCAATTTATCATTTTCTTTCAATTTATTTCATTTCATATCATTTTTTTTATTTAATTTTAGATTCAAATTTCTCTTGATTTCATTTCATTTTAATTTTGTTTCATTTGATTTCATTTTGTTTCATTTGATTTCAGATTCAATTTTCTTTTGATTTTGTTTCATTTTAATTTTGTATCGTTCTTTGTTCGTTTTAATCGGGGCCAACATATGGTCCTGCAGCTTCCGACCGTTGCTTCAAAATAAACATTTCTAAAAAACTTGGAAAGCTGAAACATAAATCTTCATTAATCTTTTGCTGAAAGCAGTAGTACAACTAATCGAATGCTGCCACGCATTAAAAAGTCAATCGAGCATACATAGCTGAACCAAACTATCATATCTCATCCTACTGGTATAAAAGCAGTGACAACTCTGGAATAAAAGTCAAGCCAACCTACTAAGGCTACAATCCGGAACAAAAGTCCCCTCGTGAACACTCGGAGGTACTGCTGTCACAGTGGAAAATGCTGAAGGTTCTCCAATTTTGGATCTGGCTCGTAATAAAACGGCGCCTTATTCTTGTCTATTCTTCTAAAGGTAACCAACACCCTTTGTGCTGTAACTCCTAAGATGTAGTGTTTCGTGAGATCTACTCCGTTTCCTTTCAGCACCAGCACTGACCCAACTGGTAGAGGGATCTCAACCAAACCTCGGAACTCTCCTTGTCCGACAATCTGAATTTCTCGGCCGAATAAAATTTTACTTTCACATACAAATGAGACCGTACAGAAAGGCCTCTCAAAGTCGTAGCAGTCAATATGAGATGGGATACAGTCCCCATCCTCATAGATATTAATGATGCAGTTGTTGAGAATACAATCTGCAGGCAGTACATGCCAGTCGACCATCCTCTTTACATCTTTTTTATCTATGGTGCCATCAGATCCACCTCGTTGTGCTGTAGAATCTATGGGGGATTACCCTATCGATCTCTAGCGAAGTTGTAACAGCACCCACACTTACCCTGCCTTTTCCTCTCTTCTACTTTGTTGGGTCTGTATATGTCCTCTCCTTCAAACGACCTGCTCTGCCCAAGTCCTGGAGAGCAAAGACACAATCCATAATCTATTCTTGATCATTCCTCAAAAACGTGTCTGTGTATAGCTAAAGGCGCTCCAAGATGTTGACGAATCTTCCTTTTATCTATTCATACTGTTAAAATTATCTTTTTCTAACTCTTCTGATGTTCGCCATTACGTAGTCAGGAACTCCTCGCTGCGGCGGATGAATAACAAACTATGGTACATATTTCTCTACATTAGGCTGCTCCCTATTTCAGAGTAGCATTGGGGCGGCTGCATATGTCTCAAATGTTCCATCCTCCTCTAACTATAGAATGTGGCACTGCGGGCATTCTTAAAATGTCCTTGTCACTAAAGGCTATTGCGGTAGACTCGAGTTGCAAGTCAAGCACCCGGTAAAGATTTCTTCCATCGGTCCCATGTCAACGCGGGGTCCTTAGCAGTCTCTGGATCAATATCTTTGCACAGCGCACTATCCTTAGTTTCTTTCATCTCTGGTTTATAAAATTCTTTTGAAATAGGGGGTAGCCCAGCAGCTAACTCCTGAGCCTGTCTCCTCTCCATCCTGTCTAGGAGGCAACTCTTGCGGTGCAATACATTTCTTCTTATGTGCCAACAGTTCTGGAACTCTCTCAGCTGTAGCGGCAACAAGACCACCCTCCTGAGTAGTAATCATGGATGAAATCTCATTGTGTCTTCTGGCGAGGAGGTGTGAGTCAACAAAACCTCAAATGCCTCTGTGTCCTGATGTCTGCCCGCTCTCTTTATGACAACTCTTCATCATTGACTTTGTATTTGCAGTCTTCCTGATTTGGTTCTTTCTTTTCAAAATGCAAGGTCCAATCCGTCTTTGAAGATAAATGCCAACTGGAGACCTGACACTTCCTGCGTAAAGAAATAGGGGGGATGTCAGTGGTTGGCATTTTGCACAAACAAGAACCATAAAAAACTTATTATTATTTATTTAAAAATCTTTATAATTATTTTGATGCCATTATCTTATTTAATATGATTTTATAAAATTTTGAATTAGAAATTTATCAAGCTTGTTTTATTTTGTGAGAAAATTTATTCTATTCAATTTAACTTTATTACAAAATTTGGCCCTAATCATAGACACTGGCCATATGGTAATATCAGAATGAATATCCTTCTTTAGTTTTATCATGTCATGTATTATTTTGTTAGATATAGTCTAGTTATTACAACACGGGTGTATCCCCTTGAGAATCCACTAGCTGGTATGATCCTCCTGATTAAACTTGGTCTACCATGAATGGCCCTTCCCAAGTCGGTTCAAATTTTTCACTTATCTAGTGGTGTGCAAGAATAGGCCTTCTATGAATGAGCACGAGGTCACCAATTTTGAATGACATTGGGCGAACCAATTTATCATAGGCTTAGATCATCTTTGCTTGATAGAGTTCCAAATTTTGTTATATGAGCAATCTCTTTCCTTCAAGACTTTTCAACTCTACAAGTCGAAGCGTAGCATTCTCTTCTGTGGTAATTTCGTTGGCGACAAAAATCCTGAGCGACTGTAGTTGAACCTTTAGCGAAATATCTGCCTCAGACCCATACACAAGTGCATAAGGTGTAAATTTTGTCAGCGTTTTGACAGTCCATATGTTGAAGGATTCTGCCAAGCCATTTGCTCTAGGGTAGTAGATCGTAGAGTACCTCTAGTCTATCCCGTGTTTTTGAAGAAATTGTTGTTTTTGGTACTCTTTAAAGTGGACCCATTATCTGAGATAATTCTGTGCGGCACATCGAAGCAGTAGACATTCTGATTCTTTAAAAATTGTAGAACTTGTTGTGCTGTGACTTCCCATAGCGACACTACCTCTGCCCATTTGGAGAAGTAGTCTGTAGCTGCGAGTATAAACCTGTGTCCTTTTGAAGATGGAGGGGTCTATCAGACCCAATATGTATGTACCCCAACACTCGAATGGCCATAAGGGAATTGTGGGAAGTAGAATATTCAGAAGTTGGTACAAGACCACTCCATGCACTTGTCATTGATGATATTTCTTTTCCATGTCCATGCAATAGGTAATAATGGACGTCCAAAAGTATCCGAGCCTCTTGATTTTTATCTTCATCTTTGGCCTTGACTGGTGAGCTTCACACCATCTGGCAGGTACTTCTTTGAAAATTTTTGTGCTTCTGCTTTGCTCAGACATCTCAGCCACATCTAGTTAAAGGATCTCCTGTATAGATTATTGTTGATTAAGTCATATGAAAGAGCTCTCTTCTGAATCTGATGTCCCACTGACTTGTCTTCTGGCAATCTTCCTGTTTGCAATTATTCTATCATCGGTTAACGCCTATCTTCTGTATCATTTGACACTATAGCTACTATCTCTTATTTTCCAATCTTGTGCAAACAGTCGAGGTTGATCTGTGATAAAACTTGATGTCCTTGCACTGTAATAACTATAGAATATTTGGGTGGACAAGCTAATTCCTTAACAAGCTTTGCTAAAGCGTCCTCATGGGCATTACCTGCTCCAAGAATCCTATAGAATATCATAATGGGAATTTGCTCTAGCAATTTCACTGTATACTGATGGTATTCTTCCAATCTCAGCTTTAGAATCTTATATTGTCCTGCCACTTACTAGATGATAAGTTGCGAGTCGCCATAAATGGCAATGACCGTTATTTCCATTAGTATTGTCAATTCTAAGCCAGTGATTAGAGCTTCATATTCTTCTTCATTATTAGTGCACGACTCTGTTAAGTGATAAGAGAATCGTAATATTCCTTGATCCGAAGTCACGAAGATTAAACTGATTCCTATTTTGCCAGGTATCACTGTCTGCTGTCCTTTATCTTTTTTGGAGGGTGACGCTCCATCGAAGTACGTCTCTTAACGTATGGTACTGAGCTGTTCCACTTGTAGTATCTATTCATCTGGTAGTTCGTCATTGAACGGGGACCCAGTTGGCAGTGGGTGCGCTGCAGAAAGTCTGTAAGAATCTGCTCTTTGATAGCGCAAAGGGGCACAAAAGTTATGTCAAATTTCAATAAAATCATTGACCACCTTGCTAAACGTCCAGAAAGTGTTGGTCAGGTCATCAAATATCGCAGCAGATTAACTTTCAAAATCACATTGACCTTATGGGATAATATGTAGTGTCTAAGCTTTTGAGGGGATAAAACTAAAGCTAGATAATGTTTCTCAATAAGAGTATACTTTACTTCCGTGGGTATTAGATGTCGGCTCATGTAGTAGAGTGTGTTCTCTTTACCCTCATCATTGACTTGGGCAAGTAAGGCTCCGAGGGACTCGTCTAAGGTTGCGGTATAAAGTATCAACGGTCTACCCAGGATATGGGGCTTCTAAAACAGGAGTTGTCATTAAGTGTCACTTAATATCTTGGAAAGCTCGTTGGCACAGCTCTCCACAAATGAATCTGACTTCCTTTGGAAGTAGGTTCGAAAAGGGTAGACACCTTGCTGACAGATTAGATATAAAGCTTCTTAGGTATGCTAATTTACCTTGAAAAGTTTGTAGTTGTTTCAAGGCTTTAGGAGGAGGCATTTCCAAGATAGCTTTAATCTTTTCTAGATTCCTCGATGACAAACAATGAATCCTAGAAATGTCCTGGAGGAAACACCGAAGGCACACTTTAAAGGATTCATCTTAAGATTATATTACAGTAATCGTTCAATTACGATCCTCAAATCATATAGGTGGATCCCCTTCACCTTGCTTTTGATGACCAAATCGTTCACGTAGCTCTCAACTTGGTTGTGGATGAGGTCATCAAAGATCTTTGTCATTGCTCTTTAATATGTAACTCAAGCATTTTTCAAACCAAATGGCATACTGTGTAGCAGTAGATCTTGATCGGAGTTTTGAATGCTGCGAGCATTGCATCTTCTGGAGCCATCTTGATTTGATTGTCCCTAACGATCCATTTATGAAAGAGAAAATCTCGTGTGACGACGCAATGTTCACTATCAGGTCTAGTATTGGTAATAGGATTCATCTTTTAGACATGCTTCATTTAAGTCTTTGAAGTCGACATACACTCAGATCTGTCCATTCTTTTTTTTTACGGGTACAACATTAGCTAACCATGTCAGAATCTGTTCTTCTTGGACAAATTTAGTGTCTATTCATTTCTTTATCTCTTCCGTAACTTGCTCTATTTCTTGGCACATTCTTCTGGCAGCTTGCTTCACTGGCGTCATACTTTAATTCACTTCGAGTCGGTGAACCATGACTTCTGGGGATAATCTTGGAATTTTTTCACAACTCCAAGCGAAACAATCCTTGAATTTTGACAATAACTTCATCAAATCCGCAGGTTCTTCTTCATAGAGTAACGAACTTATGAAAGTTGGTTGGGACTGCTCCTCAGTCCTGAGGTTGATTTCTTTTAATTCATCGACTGTTGATTTGATTTCTTTATCAAATTCTGGCGGAGCATCATCTTTCGGCTGATCTTCAAATTCGTCTTGAATGTCTAGGAAATCTTCCTCTGATTGGCTAGTAAAAATCAAGCAAAATCTGAGTCATCGATGAGTCCAATCTTTCCAAACCTAAGACCTTCTTTTGAATTGAGTTAATTTCCTTTCACATTTCATAATTTTTCAAACGATTGCAATTTATCTTTTGGAATTTGCTTCGGCATATATCATTGTTGAATTAATTTTTGCACACATTGTAATTCCATTAATTCATTAGAGTCATCCTCTTTCAGAATTATACAAGGTCTAGAAGTAGGGGAAGCTCGGTAAAACTTGAACGAAATAATATCGCCATTATAGACTTCCTTGAATTCTATACTCTCGATCTTTTAAGGATGGATAGGAGTTAGGGTCATGGCTTAAAAACAACGGTTAATCAGATCCTACATTAATTCATATTCATTCCTTTCTGTGTCATCCAAGGAGATCTTGAACTAAGGCTTCTTCTAACTTATCATCATTGTTTCTATATTGGATTGATCTTCTTTGGAGCTTCCTTCTATGTCGATATTAATCGCTGGCTTTGTGAGTTCAACAATCTGGTGAGTTATCTCTCGCCCGCATCCCCAGCCTCGATCTTAGATGTGTGGGCTAAAAGAACCTCCGCTAACTCGTTGTGGCGGAGTGGTGGGAGATCATTGAAGGAGCTGTATGGTTCTGTTTTTGTGGTTCTTCTGAATCTTCAACTTTGCTTGTCACAACTTCTCTTGAAAATACTGTTTTCTTCAGGGGAGCGTAGTAGGTGGCGTCTTCGTGGATGCCCACTTCATTTATTGAGAATGGCTGTAGATCTCCCTTCATGCAATGTTCTTGTCCATCTTTGTAGTACTTGATACATTGGTGAAGTGAAGATGGACCATATTGTACTCATGAACCCACGATCAACCAAGCAGGGTATTGAACGAAGTATCTGCATCGATGACATGAAATTTTGTGGTTGTTACTAAATTTCCAACTTTCATTTGTAGTGTTATAGATCCGAGGGCTCTTTCCCCTTTCTGGTTAAATCATCTTAACATCATCTTATCTGTGGAGAGCTCTTGTGCAGTAATATTCAAGTAAGCTAATGTCAGTAGACTCATTATATTCAGCGACGCTCCAAGATCTACCAACACTCTAGAAAGTACAAACCTGCCGATGATGACAGAAATGTAGAGTGGACGGTTGTGATCGGTTGTACCTAGTAGCAAATCTTCATCGGTGAAGATTATGTCAGGTTGTTCCTTCAATGTACAAACTCAATCTGAGGATGTGCTAGCCAACTGTGTTAAGCAAATATCTAGCTCAAGTAGACCCTTGATCAAATTTTCTCTCATCTCTTTGGACAGGATCAGAGTATCATAAATGCTTAGTATTGCTGACAACTTCCTAAGAAGTGTTAGTACGTTGTAATCAACTTTGTTTGAACTTTCCATCTCATTTTGAATCTGTACTTCTTGTACTACTAGATGTATTTATTTTTGAGTAATTATGTGTTTTCCTTTCTCCACTGGAGCTGTCCTTAGTGGTAGTACCATTCCACTTCGTAAATTTACTTATGTTATTTCTTCCTTTTCTGGACCAAGAAGTTCTCCTGATGTTGTTGTTGACTCCTCTGGTATCGTTTCTGTATCTGAAAGATCCAAGTTGATTTGAAGTGGAGTTCCTTTGCACTCGAGAATTGGCTCCTCACTTGCCATAGTGTCATAACTAGTGTTGTTGATATCTCATTCATTTTCGTCAATGTTTTCATTGGGAATTAACACGATTTATGGATCATTTTGGTAATAAAAATTGAGATTAGATAGTTGTGTTTATTTATGTCATCACTAGAGACAGTAAGAATGTAGCCAAAATCATTTCTATTATCATTATGAGACCTTGGAGGGGCATAATGATAATCATACAAAGTTGGGGGTTCGAGGGGTTTCACCCCCTAATCTGAGACAGCCAATCTTACAGGGGTAACCCCTATCCTATTCATTCGTGCTATCGTCCTTAAATTCACTGGAGATCACCTTCTTCCTCCTTTCTCATTGCGGTAGTCTCCTCGGTGAAATCTTCATCTTAGACTGGGCTTGTTTTAGATTTTGGGTAGCTTTTTTATTTGAAGTGGACTGGATCTGATCCATGACTCTTGAGCTTGTTCCAAATCGTACTCCATCCACCACTGCCGGCATACAGATCAATCAGAGAGATTGGCTCAGCAGAAATCATATTTAAAGAACCTCTTTCTGGTTCTTTCAAATATTCTTTCAAAATTGTTATATTCCCTTCCTTGTATTTCCTTTCAAGCTAATCATTAAAACTGAAGCATCCTTCTATTGTATGTCCGAGCAATTTGTGGTAGGGACAAATTTGGGTTGATCCTTTTTTTCATCTCTTCTGGTTTCTTCGGCTTGGGCCATTTGAACTCCGGATTCTTCATTAGGTTTTTGAACATCTTCACTACAACATTGTCCTTGAAGAATTAGTTCCTGCACGCACCGTTCTGACATTATTAGATCCTATCATCCATCCGACCTGTACGGTCTCTGCTACTGACCAGACTGGTTGCTCTGTTATGAACGAAGTTGATAATTCTGTTAAGACTGATTGTAGTGAGGAGGCTGAATGTGGTGTTGCAGTGACTGTTCAGACTGAATTCTCATTGGTTGTTTCCCTTTATCGACCGTTACGACTACGCCGGATCGCTTTTCATATGCTTTGGCTGGCTATGCCTTCTCTGCTTTCTCTGTAGGCTCCATATGCTTGACTTCTTCTTGTAAAATACTTGATTTACTGAATAATTTCCTGAATGATTTGATGGTGACACCCTTAAGAATAAAAACCACTAGACCGCGAATACTCTTGAGTAGTATCTTGATCGCGTGTTGTTCCTGTAATTGAGGCTTGCACTTCATGCTTAAGTTTCTCCACCTCAAAATATAGTAGATTAGAGTCTCATTGGGCTTTTGTTTCTGTACTACGAGGTCTTGTATAGTTACATGGTGCTGCGCACCGGTGAATCTTTTCATAAACAGGCTTTCCATTTCTATGAAGGCCTTAAATGATCCATTGGGAAGCTCAGAATACCAATCGAATCCTATCTCTGACAAGCTGTTGACAAACTATCAAAACAATAGAGCTTCACTTCCTCCTGTGTTGCAACAACTATCTCTGAAGTGTGCTATGTGCTGATGTCAGCATATTTATAGGTTGTTGTTTTGAAAAGGGGGTCGCCTACAGAAGTTGTCGGCGAATTTTAAATTTAATTTAAATTTAAATATATATATATATATATAGTTTTAGAAAGAAGCATTTGATTTTAAAAATAACTTTAAGTTTGAAAATTTTAAGATATGAAATCAAACCGATCTCACATCCCAAATAGTTTATATAAACAAGCACCATACCACAAACCGTGTATCTACATTGAAGAATAGACACACTGCTTGATGATGGGGCTCGATTAAATAAACAAGAAGATTTGTGACATCCATTTAGTTTGCGAACCAATTTTATAAGCTGACAAGTTCCCCTGTTTAATATAAAGGAATTAAACAGGGTTTATATTACCTGGGTTCTTAAAGTACCCTATAAGGGAAAGCCCCTATAGTTAATTACATCTTAAATGACGGGAATCACTCAATAAAACTCTCGATAATGATTAGTGGTTTTGCTTTCAAGATTTTCAAAGCTTAAGGTTTTCAAATGATTGAATTTTGGAACTTCAAAAGGGATTAGCTCAAATTTGGAACAGTTTATTTTAAAAATCCGAAGGAAGAGAAGTAGAGGATGTCACGGACCCGAAGAGAACTTCGGTGACTTCCCAACTATCCTATGATTTGGTTTCATTTTGAGAATTTATTTAATGTTGTAATCTTGCCAAGTTTAGTTAATTAGGACTTATATCGTACCAATGACTACCTCGGAGTCCTAAGACCGGTTAGGGCTTAATTTACATAACATGATTATTCAAATGCCTAACAAAGAGTTGAGGATTTATGTTGCACTAAACAAACTACCTCGAAATCCTATGACTTGGTTATTTAAAACTAGGAAAGGTTTTGCTGATGTAGACCCGAGTTTTGCTGACGAAGATGGCCGTGCTGCCCACTGTGCTCCAAGCTCCTTGTTGTTGCAGATATTTAGTTTTAGAAAGTGGCAATCAGGAGATGAGAGAAGTGTTTTGGTTTAGAAAAGTCCTAAAGTTCAAATGTTTTTAATGTTTTAATTAAAACAAATCTTAAAGTTGGTTAAACAGAACCGATAAAGATCCCACAGTTCCGTCATCCCGTCACCGTTATTTTCATCGGATTCATTTAGTCCAAATGAATTTGCTAAACTCAACTGAATGAGTTCCACACTTTCATTTAAACCGTGGGAAATCCCGTTAGCAACACGTGGGTTACATCATCCGAGGTATTCCCGATCATCCAACGAGACGTTTTAATTTTGTTGTAGTTGTAGTTTTGTTGTTCTTTTTGTGATTAAATTTTGAGTTGTTTTATATTTTGAAATGTTGTGGCAGTGAATTTTATCTTGTTGTGACTTTTAATTTAATTTTGGGTTTCAGTTTTGTGGCTATCCTAAATGTTTTAGTTTTCATGTAGGGTGACATTCTTGTTTAACATGTAAGAGAAGTAAAGTACAGTGCATGTAAATAAATTACAATGAAATAAAAGCGTACCTGGTAAGCATTCCTATTTATTTTCTCCTGCACTTAAAACAGAGGTTAAAGCATTTATATAATTGCAAGAAAACACCTAGGTAAAGCAAAGGGAAGGTTTTGATTGTCTACCAAAATCCTAATCCTATAGCTAGTCAATTCCTATCACGTCTAGGTTCTTATGTTTTATTAAGGATGATTTTCTTCACCAAAGAACAATTAAATTCAATTGTTCTTCTAAAAAATTTCATCGTATTGAGAGAATGCTTAGGACGAATTCTAAACATCTTTTCAATACTTCTGAGATTATTTTGAGTCCAAATGAATTTCAATGTATAAGTGAATTAATCACTCAAGAGATTTAGTTAAGTTTTGTTTCTTACTCGATGAACTAGGATGTTTGATTATCCTATGAGTGAAGTGACATTTAACTTAATGCTTTATTTAAGAGTTGTGATAATGAAACCCTTTAGGGGCAAATTAATTTGTTGAAAATTTTAACAATTCCTAATTAGAAAATTGGAATTGATGATTTTTGAAATGATTTGGTTTAGTTATATAATTTTAATTAATATTTTTAAGTTTGGAATAGTGTTCAAGTTGTTTTAACTCAATTAAATGTTTAGATCTTAATTATCTTAATATTTTAGTTTAATTTTAATGTTTTAAATTTGTTTTAGGTTTGTTTTCAAATGATGAATTAATTTTAATGTTCTCAATTTAATTTAATTAAGTTATTAAATCACTTATTGTTTTAAACCTTAATTTAATTAAGGGTTATTTTCTTTTTAATTATTTGATTATTAATTCCAATTATCATCTTAAGTTTAATTAAGAATTGAAATGTTATTAAAGTGATTTATCTAGGGATTTCAAATTAAAAAATTAGTATCTTCCTAAGTCACATCCCTAATAATCCAAAATTTTAATTATCCTCCAAAAATTTAAATGATTTAATTAATTAAAGTTCCATTTTGATATTTTCAAAGTGATCAATGGATTTCTACCCCTTTACTCCCTAAGTTTCAATCACCCAAGAGAAAATTAAGATCAGATATTTTACCCTCCCTTTTGATTAAACTTAAAGTATTAATTAGGGTTAAAATCCTTTAATTACCTTTATGCCCCTTTAGGCTTATTTATTTCATAACTCGTCAAATTAAGCTCAAATGAATTTAAAATTTTTATGTCACTTCACTCATATGTCAATTAACACACTAGAGGAGAAAATGTGATTTTTCTGAATTTAATTTAATTTATATATTTATTTTTGTGAGAAAATGAGGGTTTTCAATGAAAATTTAACGACATGACCAAGGTGAGGTTTCTATTTTTAGGAAAATCGTGGGATGTCCCTACTGACCAGAGGGTCAGCTAGACCAATTTTAGTGATTTATTGAATTATATTTTATTTATTATAATTATTTTGAGTTTTATGGTATTAATTAATTATAAAATAAAATTAAAGTTGAAAATTAAGTTTTATATTTTTCTTAAATCCCTCCGACCTCAAGGAGTCTAGAGAAGCAAACTTTATATTTCTCTAATTTTTCTTTGATTTACTAGAATTAATTTAGTGAAAATGTGGGGAAATTTATTTTTTAATATTAAAAATTGTCCTAAGCCTTTAAAATTCAATTTCTTAACCTATAGACTTGAGAAAAATATTTGGTTTGTTCCTAAGTGATTAGGAGGCAAAATGTGACATTTTTATGATTTTTAATATTTTTGTGATTTTATTATTTTTTAATGATTAAAATATTAGAAATATGATTAAAAATGAAAACTTTTAGAAAATTCTAATTTTAATTTTTTTATACTCCTCTGATATCAGAGAGCCCTCAAAATCATTTTGGTGAATTTTTGAAGTGTATTTTAGGTTTTATGAATTTTTTTAATTTTAAAAGTGGTCATACAACTTAAATAATTCATTTAATGGGCTAAATTATTTCCAATTGACTTCAAATTTTTATGTGAGGTTCTCTGCATTCTAAGTGACAGTGGAGAATTGTTTTCAAGTAATTTTGATGTGTGGTTAATCCTAATTAATTAAAACTCAGTTTGGGTGTTAGGCTAATTAGGGTTATTCTTAAGAAATTAAACCAAACCATAATTTTCCTAGGGTCCTCTGGTCATAAGATACCTCGCCAAACTTTTCTAGAATTTTCTAAGAAACATGCTAATTACTGGAATTAAAAAATAAAAACAAAAACATAAATTTGAAAAATCAATATCTTGCCACAGAGATGGCTTTTGACCTTGAAAATTCAGCGAATGTTCCCAAGAATAGAGTCTAAAAAAGCCTTATGATCTCATGCCACGATGAATTGTGTGCATGCATGGAGAATTAAAATACTGAAATCAGTAAATAATTAATTAAAAATAAAATACTCATCAAAATAACTTATTTTTTTTTCCACATTGTTCTCCTCTGTTCACTGAGCAAGTAGGTATTATTATTTTATTTTTGTGATTTTTCTACACAAAGAAATGAATTTTTGAATTTTCTGGTATTTAAATAAATCAAAAATACCTTATTTATCTACTTAAACCAGTCAGCGCCCCGTCATCCTACGGCGGATCGAAAGCCCACGCGGCGCGCTCCCATTTGACGCCGCCATCTGACTTGGATGCCACGTGGCCTGCGGTTCTGTCTCTTATCTTTATCCGATGTGATCCTGGCCACATCATCCACATAGCATTCGACTTGGTTGTGAATGAGATCATACAAATGATCTTCTCTTAGTTTACTTTTGATGACCACATCATCCACGTAGCATTCGACTTGGTTGTGAATGAGATCATCAAAAATCCTTGTCATTGCACTTTCGTACGTTGCTCCTGCGTTCTTCAATCCGAAAGGCATTACTGTGTAGCAGTATTTTCCGGTAGGCGTTTTGAAGGCTGTGAGCTTCTCATCTTCTGGTGCCATTTTTATTTGATTGTATCCTGAAGATCCATCCATGAAAGAGAAGATTTCATGTGTTGAAGCGATTTCGATCATCAATTCTGGAATTGGTAGCGGGAATTCATCCTTTTGACATGCTTTGTTCAAATCCCTAAAATCCACGCAGATTCTGATCTGACTATTCTTCTTTCTAACTGGTACCACAATGGCTAACCAAGTCAGATATTGCTCTTCACGGACAAATTTAGCGTATGTTAGCTTCTTAACTTCAGTTGTTACTTGTTGTTCAATCTCTAGACGAATTCTTCTGGAAGCTTACCTGACTGGAACGGCAGCGGGATCCACTCCTAGCCTGTGAACTGCCACCTTTGGAGCTAATCCTGAGATTTAGTCATAACTCCAAGCAAAATAGTCTTTGAATTCCATTAGTAGCTTGACCATGTTTTCAGAGTCTTTTTTATTGAGTAAGGAGCTAACAAAGGTCGGCTTAGGCTCTTCTCTAGTACATAAGTTAACTTCCATTAACTCGTCTATTGTAGACTTAATTTCTTCTTCAAATTCTGGCGGAGCATTTCAGATTTGCAGATCTTCGAGATCATCTGAGGCTTCTAAGCAGACTTCATTAGGCTTGCAAGTGACAAACAAACAAAATCTCATATATTCAACTGATCTTACTGTGCTGAATTTGAGACCATGTTTTGAATTGGGCGGTCGACCGGTATTGTTCCATAATTTCTCAAAACACTGTGATTGACCTTTTGTCCACCGTTGAGGTAAGACACCATGTTGAATTAAATTTTGAACACAGGGAGAATACCACTCAAAAGATAGTTCCATTAATTTGGAAGAAGTAACATCTTCAAATTGTACATCATTTTCAGTTTTGGAAGAAGAAGCACCATGGTAGAATTTGATCGGTTTAGTACCGCCGCCATGTACCTCCTTGACCACCATACCCTCAACCTTATTGGAATGGATCGGGGTCAGGGTCATAGTATGTACATAATGGTTAATCTTCTCGTACATTGATTTGTATTCTTCATTCTTTTCGTCTTCGAGAGAGATCTTGAACTATGGTTTCTTCTGACTTATCGCCGCAGCTTCTTTCTTGATTTCTTCTTCTTCGGAACTGTTCTCCCAATCAACATCGATGACCGGTTTCTTCTGTCCAGCTGTTCAAACGTCTCTTCTTTGACCCCGTCCCCGGCCTCGACCTCGGGTGCGATTTCTCGAGAAACCTTCACCATCTCACCGTAAGGGAGTGTTGAGTAACTGTCGAACTAGAATTTCAGGCTCTTTGTCGTCTCGAACTTCTTTTGCTTCATTTGGTACGGTGTTTGTGGAGAAGATTGTTTTCTTCGGAGGCACGTAGTAGGCTGCATCTTTGTGAATTTTGATTTCGTGTACGGATAATGGTTGCAAGTCACCTTTAATACACTGTTCTCCTCCCTCGTAATACTTTATGCATTGGTGCAGAGACGACGGTACCATCTGGTTTTCACGGATCCATGGCCAACCCAGTAGAGCATTGAACGATGTCTCAAAATCAATTATATGGAATTTTGTGTTTGTCTTTGCTAAGTCACCGGTCTTCATTAATAGTGTAATTGATCCGAGAGCTCTTTCTCCTTTCTGATTGAAGCCTCTTAATAACATCTTGTCTGCTTCAAGCTCGCGAGCATCAATTTCCAAATATGTTAACGTCCGAATATTCATTATGTTGATTGATGCTCCTGGATCAACCAACACTCTGGAGAGTGTAAACTTTCCAATAGTTACTGAAATGTACAGTGGTCGGTTGTGATCAGCTGTTCCCTGTAGTAGATCATTGTCCATGACGGTAACACCTCACTGTTCTTTTACCGGCCATTTGAGCTAAGCAAATTTCTAGATCAAGTAAAGCCTTGATCAGAGTTTCTCTCATCTCATTTGACAGGATCAGAGCGTCATAGATGCTTAGTTTGCCTGGTAGCTTCCTAAGATGGGCTAGCACGTTATAATCCACTTTATTACCATGTTCCTCGGTTTCTTCCCGAACGGGGAATTCTTCTGCTGGGGTTGGCTTCTCCTGAGCAACCATCTGCTTTCCTTTATCCTTTGGACCCATTCTCGGAGGGATTTCTCCCTCAAATCGGAAACAACCATCCTAGGATAAGCAGCCCCTAGTCTACCCTTCAGAGCCTCAGTTTTCTTTTCTTCCACGATCTTCTACTCCTTCAGGGGCGCTTCTTCAATCGGAAGCGATAGTGCCGGCTCGGTAGGTTTCAAACTTTGAGTTGAAGCACACACCGAAGCAGTATGGATATTATCCATAATTTTCTTTAATGATTTTGTCCAAACAGTACTCCATCCATCATGGGTCGTGTACGGGTCTATCGGAACAATAGGATCCGTTGAAATAACATTGACGGAACCTCCTTTTTTGGGGTTCTTTCATGTATTCCTTTGGGATTGTTATGTTCCCTCTCTGGAGATTATCTTCGAGCCAATTCTTAAAGGTGAAGCAGTCTTCGATCTTGTGTCCGAGCATCCTATGGTAGGGACAGTAGTTCGGATGATCCTTCTTGCTGACTTCTTCTGGCCTCCTGGGCTCTGACAACTGAAAATCGGGTGTCTTCATCAAACTGCGAAACATTTTAGCCACTGCTTCAGTTTTGAAAGAATATTCCTTGTTCAGAAGTTCCTTCAGGGGATGTGACAGATGAGGCATTGGTTAATCATGCTGCCATGGCTGATAGCTCGGTCGAGGCTGTTGATAGTCCTGCTGAGGTTGTTGATAAATCTGTTGTGGTTGTTGGTAAGTCCGTTGCGGTGGTTGATAACTAGGCTGTGGCCGCTCTTGTTGTATTTGCACCGGCTGCTTACCTTTATCGACTGCCACGACGGCCCTGGATTTCTTTTCGAATGCTTTCACGGGATTCTGTTTATCGGTCTTGTCAATGAAACTAAGCTATTTTGCTTCCTCCTGCAAGCTCCCGACCTTGCTAAGTAACTTCTCGAAAGTCTTAATTGTAAATCCTTTAAGGAGAAGTGCTATCGGGCCATGGATACTCTTAAGTAGGATACCAATTGCATGCTGTTCCTGAAGTTGTGGTTCACACTTCATGCTTAAATTCCTCCATCGAAGTATGTAGTCCACTAAAGTTTCGTTCGGTTTCTGTTGCTCCTCCACTAGATCACCGATAGTGATGTGGTGCTGAGCCCCGACAAACTGCTTAACGAAGAGGTTTTCCAATTTTGAAATGTTCTTGACTGAACCATTTGGAAGTTCTGCATACCAATCGAAGGCAATCCCTGACAAACTGATGACGAACTGACGGAAGAGTAAAGCATCACTTCCACCGGCATTGCAGCAACTAGCACAAAAATGTGTGACATGCTGCCGGGGGTTTCCCGTACCATCAAAAGTCTTGAACAGAGGTGGTACAAAGCCTTTCGGATATTGGACCGCATCAAATTCTTCAAGGTAAGGTCTACCTATCTGAATAGACGTCCCGCTCTTAGACTGTGCTAAGGCTTCTCGCACCTGCTGTTTCACCATGTTCTTAATATCCTTTTAGGGAATTGTGCTTTGTGCAGAATCTTTCTTTGGCTATTCTTCTCCATTGACAGACGTAATCTCTTTCCCTCCATCTGCAATGTGAATGATCTCCGGGGGTGTTTCCTTCTGTGGTTGAAGCTGACTCTGGAGAGTGGCTAAAGCGACAGCCATCTCTTCAATCCTTTTTGCCATCTTAGAAATCGTATCATCTTTCTCTTGAAGACGTGCTCTCATTACTTCTGGTTCATCTCTTTTTGAGGTTGTTGGAACTCCTTGCAGAGCTGACGATGCTCGGGTCTCAACCATATTGATCTCGGCATACTCGTCATCCATGGACTCTGATGAATCTACTTCATTTTCTAATTTTTCTCCTCTTTCTTTTGCCAACCATCGGATGTCTGTCCTTAGCTTTCCTATGATGTCCTCTAGTGGCCTCTTCCAGACGGTCTCGCGGTTATCACGTGATGATTGTTGAATTTCTTTATCAGGAGTTTCTTTTAATGCAGTGGCACTTTCTTCTGATTCAGGCACTCTGACGAGGCTTTTGTTCTCGGGACGTTGTGTCAGTATCGGCTCAGCGATAATAGGTTGCCACACCATCCTTCTTGCAGCAGAAGGCCTAGGACCAGACGGTCTGTCGGCTATATGCTGGTACGTGGTGTCCTCCCTAGTGTGGTGACTCGATACAACAACAGGCGAACTAGCTCGCATCTTCTTCCTTGGTTTCTCTACAGTAGTGACAGGCTGTACTCGCGGTCTGAGGTGGGATTTAGCTGGTATTCATCCCATTCTTCTTAGGGTTTCTGACACGGGGCATCTCTCTTTCTTATCCAATTTCTCTACCACAGCTTGCAGCAGGGCAAATGGCATAGTTCTGACCCTTTTTCTTTTGCAGTCATTATAGTATGCAGGGCGGGGTAATGTAGTGGCGATCCTCCAGAAATCTTCTTCATCTAATGCAACAGAGAGAGGGTGAAACATAACTCCCTCTAACAGAGGTGAATACTCGAGCAGTTCTTCCTCTTTCTCAGAAATCTTTTCCAGAAAGGCAACTTCAGCAGCCTTGGCCTTCTCAGTCCTGGCAATCTTTCTGCTTCTATTTCTCCTTTGAGTCTGAGTTAAACTCTTGAACTGGACCCAATCTCGAAGACAGAAGGTATCGTAGTAAAATTTGTACCCTCCAAGGTGACAGGCTCATCACAGACTTGGATTTCCTTCCCTTCGCCTGCGTGCCGAGGTAGGTGCGCAGATGACTAGATCGGTGGGGGTAGAGACAACAGTCCTCCTACGAACAAGCAAGATTTTTTCAGCTGGAACCCTTTACAGGGGAGGGAACTCTTGAATTGATTTTAGTCTGAACACAATTAATGGTTCCTCAGTTTCTAGTACTTTATCCATTAGTGCGAAGACAGTGACGTTAGCGAACTTGATGTCTGTATTATCAAATCCTTGTCCAAAACAGATGATCCCGTTGTCAGGTAGTTCATCCTTGTAGACAACTAAGTCCAGTCTGTTGGTGAAGGAGAAAAATTAACTTTGGTGCAGACATTTCCTACAGGGTAGATTCCGAACGTCAGTCCCGAATTATACTTCCTTTTGTTACAATACTTAGGACCAAAAAGAAAGAGTCCGAACACATTTTCCTTTATCTTAGTGTATTTATGATTTTTAAAAGAGTTTGTTTATTAGAAGGTTTTTTATTAGAGGATTTGTTTGTTAGGAACAAAATGATTAAAGGAGGAAGGTTATAGAAAAGGTAAAGGATTTGATTCAGAATTGGAAAGGAAGAGAAAGTCTCGCCTGCGTCCCCGGCCTCGATCTTAGATGTGTGGGCTAAAAGAACCTCCACTAACTCGTTGTGGAGGAGTGGTGCGAGATCATTGAAGTGGAGCTGTATGGTTCTGTTTCTATGGTTCTTCTGAATCATCAACTCTTCTTGTCATAACTTCTCTTGAAAATACTATTTTCTTCGGGGGAGCGTAGTAGGTGGCATCTTCGTGGATGCCCACTTCATTTATTGAGAATGGCTGTAGATCTCCTTTCATGCAATGTACTTATCCATCTTTTTAGTACTTGATACATTGGTGAAGTGAAGATGGACCATATTGTACTCAAGAAGCCATGGTTAACCAAGCAGGGTATTGAACGAAGTATCTGCATCGATGACATGAAATTTTATGGTTGTTACTAAATTTCCAACTTTCATTTGCAGTGTTATAGATTCGAGGGCTCTTTCCCCTTTCTGGTTAAATCCTCTTAACATCATCTTATCTGTGGAGAGCTCTTGTGCATTAATATCCAAGTGAGCTAACGTCCATAGACTCATTATATTGAGCGATGCTCCAAGATTTACCAACACTCTATAAAGTACAAACCTGCCGATGATGACAAAAATGTAGAGTGGACGGTTGAGATCAGTTGTACCTAGTAGCAAATCTTCGTCGGTGAAGATTATGTCAGGTTGTTCCTTCAATGTACAAACTCAATCTGACTCAAGTAGAAAATATCTGGCTCACGTGGACCCTTGATCAAATTTTCTCTCATCTCTTTGGACAGGATCAGAGCATCATAAATGCTTAGTATTGCTGGCAACCTCCTAAGATGTGCTAGTACGTTGTAATCCACTTTGTTTGAACTTTCCATCTCATTTTGAATCTGTACTTCTTCTACTTCTAGAGGTATTTCTTTTTGAGTAATTATGTGTTTTCCTTTCTCCACTGGAGCTGTCCTTAGTGGTAGTACCATTCCACTTCATAAATTTACTTATGTTATTTCTTCCTTTTCTGGACCAAGAGGTTCTCTTGATGTTGTGGTTGACTCCTCTGGTATTGTTTCTGTATCTGAAAGATCAAAGTTGATTTCAAGTGGAGTTCCTTTGCACTCGAGAATTGGCTCCTCACTTTCCATAGTGTTGTAACTGGTGCTGTTGATATCACATTCATTTTCATCAATGTTTTCATTGGGAATTAACATGATTTGTGGATCATTTTGGGAATCAAAATTGAGGTTGGATAGGTTGTGATTATTTATGTCATCACTAGAGACAGTAAGAATGTAGCCAAAATCATTTCTATTATCATTATGAGACCCTGGAGGGGCATAATGATAATCATACAAAGTCGGGGGTTCGAGGGGTTTCACCCCCTAATCTGAGACAGCCAATCTAACAGGGGTAGCCCCTATTCTACTCATTCGTTCTATCATCCTTAATTTCACTGGACATCACCTGCTTCCTCCATTCTCATTGCGGTAGTCTCCTTGGTGAAATTTTGCATCTTAGACTGGGCTTATTTTAGATTTTGGGTAGCTTTTTTCTTTGAAGTGGACTGAATCTGATCCATGACACTTGAGCTTGTTCCAAATCGTATTCCATCCACCATTGCCGGCATACAGATTAATCAGAGAGATTGGCTCAAGAAATCATATTTAAAGAACCTCTTTCTGGTTCTTTCAAATATTCTTTCGAAATTGTTATATTCCCTTCCTTGTATTTCCTTTCAAGCTAATCCTTAAAACTGAAGCATCCTTCTATTATATGTCCCAGCAACCTGTGGTAGGGAAAAAGGTTGGGTTGATCCTTTTTGTTCATCTCTTCTGGTTTCTTCTGCTTGGGCCATTTGAATTTGGGATTCTTCATTAGGTTTTTTAACATCTTAGCTATAACATTGTCCTTGAAGAATTAGTTCCTGCGCAGCCGTTCTGACATTATTAGTACGGTCTCTGCTACTGACCCGACTGGTTTCTCTGTTGTCAACGAAGCTGATAATACTATTAAGACTGATTATAGTGTTGAGGCTCACTGTGGTGTTGCAGTGACTGTTTAGCCTGAATTCTCATCGGTTGTTTCCCTTTGTCGACCGTTACCACTACGCCAGATTGCTTTTCATATGCTTTGGCTGGCTATGCCTTCTCTGCTTTCTCAGTAGGCTCTATATGCTTGACTTCTTCTTGTAAAATACTTGATTTACTGACTAATTTCCCGAATGATTTGATGGTGACACCCTTAAGAATGAAAGCCACTGGACCGTGAATACTCTTGAGTAGTATCTTGATCGCGTGTTGTTCCTGTAATTGAGGCTTGCACTTCATGCTTAAGTTTCTCCATCTCAGAATATAGTAGACTAGAGTCTCATTGGGCTTTTGTTTCTGTACTACAAGGTCTTGTATAGTGACATGGTGTTGTACGCCGGTGAATCTTTTCATAAACATGCTTTCCATGGTGTCGGCATATTTATAGGTTGTTGTTCTGAAAAGGGGGTCGCCTACAGAAGTTGTCGGGAATTTGAAATTTAATTTAAATTTAAATGTATATATAGTTTTAGAAAGAAGCATTTGATTTTGAAAATAACTTTAAGTTTGAAAAGTTTAAGATATGAAATCAAACCGATCTCACATCCCAAATAGTTTATATAAACGAGCACCACACCACAAACCGTGTATCTAACTTGAAGAATAGACACATTGTTTGATGATGGGGCTCGATTAAATAAACTAGAACATTTGTGACATCCGTTTGGTCTGCGAACCAATTTTATAAGCCGACAAGTTCCCCCTGTTTAATATAAAGGAACTAAACAGGGTTTATATTACCTGGGTTCTTAAAGTTCCCTATAAGGGCAAGCCCCTATAGTTAATTACATCTTAAATGATGGAAATCACTTAAGAATACTCTCGATAATGATCAGTGGTTTTGCTTTCAAGAATTTCAAAGTTTAAGGTGTTCAAAGGATTGAATTTTGGAATTTCAAAAGAGATTAGCTCAAATTTGGAACAGTTTATTTTAAGAATCCAAAAGAAGAGAAGTAGAGGATGCACGGACCTGATGTAAACTTCGGTGACTTCCCAACTATCCTATGATTTGGCTTTAATTTGATAATTTATTTAATGTTGTAATCTTTCCGATTTTAGTTAATTAGGACTTATATTTATATGACATAATCATGCAAATAGCCTCGAAGATATGAGGGTTTATATCGTACCAAATGATTACCTCAGAGTCCTAAGACCAGTTAAGGCTTAATTTACATAACATGATTATGCAAATGCCTAACGAAGAGTTGAAGATTTATGTTGCACTAAGCAAACTACCTCGAAATCCTATGGCTTGGTTATTTAAAACTAGAAAAGGTTATTCTGATGTAGACCTGAGTTTTACTGACGAAGATGGCCGTGCTGCCTACTGTGCTCCAAGCTCCTTGTTGTTGCAGATGTTTAGTTTTAGAAAGTGGCAATCAGGAGATAAGAGAAGTGTTTTGGTTTAGAAAAGTCTTAAAGTTCAAATATTTTTAATGTTTTAATTAAAACAAGTCTTGAAGTTGGTTAAACAGAACCGATTAAGATCCCACGGTTCCGTCATCCCTGCACCGTTATTTTCATCGAATTCACTTAGCCCAATTGAATTTGCTAAACTCAACTGAATGAGTTCCACATTCATTTAGACCATGGGAAATCCCATTAGCAACACGTGGTTACATCATCCGAGGTATTCCCGATCATCCAACGAGGCGTTTTAATTTAGTTGTAGTTGTAGTTTTGTTGTTCTGTTTGTGATTAAATTTTGAGCTGTTTTATATTTTGAAATGTTGTGGCGGTGAATTTTATCTTGTTGTGACTTTTAGTTTAATTTTGGGTTTCTGTTTTGTGGCTATCCTAAAGGTTTCAATTTTCATGCAGGGTGACATTCTTGTTTAATATGCAAGAGAAGTAAAATACAGTGAAGGTAAATAAAGTGCAATGAAATAAAAGCGTACCTGGTAAGCATTCCTATTTATTTTCTCCTGCACTTAAAACACAGGCTAAAGCATTTATATAATTGCAAGAAAACACCTAGGTAAAGCTAAGGGAAGGTTTTGGTTGTCTACCAAAATCCTAATCCTATAGCTAGTCAATTCCTATGACGTCTAGGTTCTTATGTTTTGTTAAGGATGATTTTCTTCACCAAAGAACAATTAAATTCAGTTGTTCTTCTAAAACATTTTATCGTATTGAGAAAATACTTAGGAAAAATCCTAAACATCTTTTCAATACTTCTGAGATTATTTTGAGTCCAAATGAATTTCATTGTACAAGTGAATTAATCACTCAACAGATTTAGTTAAGTTTTGCTTCTTACTCAGTGAACTAGGATGTTTTATTATCATATGAGTGAAGTGACATTTCACTTAATGCTCTATTTAAGAGTTACGATAATGAAAGCCTATAGGGGCAAATTAATTTGTTGAAGATTTTAAGAATTCCTAATTAGAAAATTGGAATTGATGATTTTGAAATGATTTGGTTTAGTTATCAAATTTTAATTAATAATTTTAAGTTTGGAATAGTGTTCAAGTTCTTTCAACTCAATTAAATCTTTATATCTTAATGATCTTAATACTTTAGATTAATTTTAATGTTTTAAATTTGTTTTAGGTTTGTTTTCAAATGATAAATTAATTTTAATGTTCTCAATCTAATTTAATTAAGTTATTAAATCAATTAATGTTTTAAACTTTAATTTAATTAAGGGTAATTTTCTTTTTAATTATTTGATTACTAATTCCAATTTTCATCTTAAGTTTAATTAAGAATTGAAATGTTATTAAAGTGATTTATCTATGGATTTCAAATTAAAAAATTAGTATCTTCCTAAGTCACATCCCTAATAATCCAAAATTTTAATTATCCTCCCAAAATTTAAATGATTTAATTAATTAAAATTCCATTTTGATATTTTCAAAGTGATCAATGGGTTTCTACTCCTTTACTCCCTAAGTTTCAATCACCCAATAGAAAATTAAGATCAGATATTTTCCCTTCCTTTTTGATTAAACCTAAAGTATTAATTAGGGTTAAAATCCTTTAATTACCTTTATGCCCCTTTAGGCTTATTTATTTCATAACTCATCAAATTAAGCTCAAATGAATTTAAAATTTTTATTTCACTTTACACATATGTCAATTAAGACACTAGAGGTGAAAATGTGATTTTTCTGAATTTAATTTAATTTATATATTTATTTTTGTGAGAAAATGAGGGTTTTCAATGAAAATTGAACGACATGACCAAGGTGAGGTTTCTATCCTTAGGAAAATTGTGGGATGTCTCGACTGACCAGAGGACCACTTAGACCAATTTTAGTGATTTTTTGAATTATATTTTATTTATTATAATTATTTTGAGTTTTCTGGTATTAATTAATTATAAAATAAAATTAAAGTTGAAAATTAAGTTTTATATTTTTCTTAAATCCCTCTAACCTCAAGGAGTCCAGAGAAGCAAATTTTATATTTTTCTGATTTTTTTTTTATTTACTAGAATTAATTTAGTGAAAATGTTGGGAAATTCATTTTTTAATATTAAAAATTGTCCTAAGCCTTTAAAATTCAATTTCTTAACCTATAGACTTGACAAAAATATTTGGTTTGTTCCTAAGTGATTAGGAGGTAAAATGTGACATTCTTATGATATTTAATATTTTTGTGATTTTTATTCTTTTTTAATTATTAAAATATTAGAAATATGTTTAAAAATGAAAATTTTTCGAAAATTATAATTTTAATTTTCCTAGACTCCTCTGATATTAGAGAGCCCTGAAAATCATTTTGGTAAATTTTTGAAGTGTATTTTAGGTTTTATGAATTTTTTTTAATCTTTAAAGTGGTCATACAACTTAAATAATTCATTTAATGGGTTAAATTATTTCCAATTGACTTCAAATTTTTATGTGAGGTTCTCTGCATCCTAAGTGACAGTGGAGAATTGTTTTCAAGTAATTTTGATGTGTGGTTAATCCTAATTAATTAAAACTCAGTTTTGGGTGTTTAGGCCAATTAGGGTTATTCTTAAGAAATTAAACCAAACCATAATTTCCCTAGGTCCTCTGGTCATAAGATACCTCCCCAAATTTTTCTAGAGTTTTCTAAGCAACATGCTAATTACTGGAATTAAAACATCAAAATTGTCACATAAATTTGAAAAATCAATATCTTGCCACTGAGATGGCCTCTGGCCTTGGAAAATTTAAGGAATGTTCCTAAGAACAGAGGCTACAAAAGCCCTATGGTCTCATGCCATGGTGAATTGTGTGCATGCATGGAGAATTAAAATACTGAAATTAGTAAATACTTAATTAAAAATAAAATACTCATCAAAATAACATTGTTCTCCTCTGTTCACTGAGTAAGAGGGTATTTTTATTTTATTTTTTTGATTTTTCTACACAAATATATGAATTTTTGAAGTTTCTTGTATTTAAATAAATCAAAAATACCCTATTTATCTACTTAAACCAGACAGCGCCCCGTCATCCTACGACAGATCGAAAGCCCATGCGGCGCACTCCCATTTGACGCCGCCATCTGACTGGGATGCCACACGGCCCGCGGTTTCATCTCATATCTTGATCCATTGCGATCCTGGTCGTCCATCTGATACACGCGCGATCTGACGGCTGCTGGTCATCGTATCCATCTGGTGTGTCTCGAGAGCCATCCACCTTCTAGGCTTAATATCTCACTCGATACTTAACCAAATTAAAAATTCTTATGCTCTATAAAATCATCTCAACGAGACGA
Source organism: Papilionanthe hookeriana x Papilionanthe teres (assembly GCA_022702705.1). NCBI lineage: Eukaryota > Viridiplantae > Streptophyta > Magnoliopsida > Asparagales > Orchidaceae > Papilionanthe > Papilionanthe hookeriana x Papilionanthe teres. Next base: position 126,450,855 of record CM040424.1, on the reverse strand, counting down.
ACACATCCATACGGCTAACATACATTAAAATTGACTCAAACAAAAAGGAGAATCCATAGAAGCTCAGGAGGAAGAAGGGGTCAATACCTTTGCTCTGAGAAGTGAAGCTTCAATCAGAGAGTTGTGGCACCTTCGATTGATCACAAGGAAGCTCCAGATGAAGTATCTGGCTCTGAGGAATTGTCCAGGTATGAAAGTGACCAGGGCCGATTTCAAAGCTTGGCCGATAGGGAGAATGGCTGGGCTGGTGAGGGGGCTTTTGCTGGGGAACTTCTTCTCTTGGTCTGGTGAAGGTGTAGGGCTGCTCAATTTGGAGTTTGGTTCACTATGGAGAAGTGTCCTGGTTTTGGGCTCAAAATTAAACTCAGAAATTGAGCTCACAGAGGTGGTTTTAGGGCTGGATTTCAGTGGGGATCAAGTGCTCTATGTTTGGAGAAGGGTCTGGAATGATTTTGGCAGAGTTTTGTTAGGGTTTGGTTCAGCACCTTTTTTGGCCGAGAGGGGGTGGTGTTTAAATAGGGCTGGCTAGAGGGCTTCCCAGGGGGTTTGAAGGCTTGGATCAACTGCTCAGGGCAAGGGAAGAATAGCTGCAATGGCCATTGGCCATGGGACAGCTCAGCAAGGGAAAATTTGAAAGTTTGGCTCACATGGAGCTCTCAGCCATGGCGTTTTCCGGCGACCCAAGCGACTGACCGGCAGGATCAGGTCACCCTCAAGATCAGGGAGGTCAGGGCTTGATGTTTGTGAGTTCAATTGGCTTTGGCCATGTGTAAAGTGGTTTGATTAAAATGGAAAAGGGTGAGGGGCTATTTTGAGTTCAAATAGGTTAAGCCATGGATTTGGGCTTGGTTCACCACCCATGGCTTGAATTTGGGCTGAAAGGAATCATTTGGGTCAGCTGAATTGGAGTGGGGAAGTCTCCATCCATCGTGATGTGGCTAAACTTAGTTTAGAGTGTACCATAATTGGGGTTAAAAAGTGATAATGAAGGGTTAAGAAAGAACCCCCACTTCTTGCCATTAATGGCTTGGTGAGGTGTCCAAGGCTTTCATGGCTTCCATGTGGCTTATGCATGGCTTCTTGGCTCACATTTGGCTTGAGAAATGGCTTGGTCAATTTCAAGGAAGAGGGTTATTTGGAATTATAAAAACTTTGGATTTTTGATGGGATTTGTCATGATGCTATTTTGGTTTAATTAAAATGATAGATTTTGGACTTAGGGGATAGTTTTAATTAAATGGGCATGATGAGACAATATCACATGGGCTTTGGAGTAAGTCTTGGGCCTTTGAAATTGTTTTTGGATGGGCTTTTAAAATGTCTTAGGATGGTGGGCTTTCAGGTTTTTTTTTAAAACAAATTGATGGATGAAAATTTTGTTAAGGGTTGTGTCAAATAAATTTTGCAATTGGTTTAAGAATGTGCCATGTGTAATTTGGAACAAGTTTAGGGTGATTTTGAGTTGAATTGGGTTTAATTTGGGTCTTTTTGGTAATGGGGCCAAAGTGTGTCATATTGGGCTAATTTGGGCTAAGGTTGGGCTAATGTTGATTTTGATGTCAAATTAATGTTGAGAAATGTTTATGGGGGTGTGAAAAAGAGTTTTTAATTTTGGTTGGGCTTTGATTTTGGGATTTGGGCCTATTTGGGTTCATGATTGGTTTTGGTGAAATTGGGGATTTTTGGTTTGGGTTGGGCTTGGGTGGAGTTTGGTTTCAAATTTGGGGCAAATCATGTTAGTGTTTTGTTTGTGGGGATGTTAGGAAGTTTTAAGAAATGATTTGGGGCTAATTGGAGTTAGGCTGGGTTAGTTTGGGCATTGGGCTCTCTTAGGTTAAAAATAGGTCAAATTGGGGGTTTTGGTAAAAGTGGGCTAAATTGACAAAATTGGCTTATGGTGTAGTTGAACAAAATGAAATTGAGAATATTTGAGATTTTCTGGAATTTTTTGGGAATTTTCTGAATTTTTGGAATTTTTGGGTTAAAAGGGTATTTTGGATATTTAGAGGGTATTGGGCGGGGGGATATTTTGAAAATTTTGGTATATTTGACCAAGGAAGATCAATTTGAGTGGTGGAAAATGTTTAGGACTGATTTTGAGGAATTTTGGGTAATTTAGGCAATTTTGCAAAATTTGGGCAATTTCAAGGGTATTTGGTAGGCTTGGTGGGTTTAGGGTCCCAGGGGTCAAAAATTGAAATTTTGAAAAAATGAAGGTTGATCAAGTGTGAGTGAAATGAAATCATTTCGGTTGAGCCATGAAGCCATGTTAAGCTCACAAGAGCCATGAGAGGACTCATTTTAGGCATTCACTATGTTGTTCCTAACCCTCTTAGCCAGGGGCTTAGGGGTTAAGGTCCATCCAAATGAATTACATACATGAGTCAGGGAATTAAATTGGGTAAGAATTATTTTAGGGTTGGAATGTGTGTGAGAGTGTAGTGTGTGTGTAAGTCAACCCTGACCAGACCAGACCATCCAGGGTAGTCCTAAGGCCATAGAGTCCTATAGGAAACTCATCCTTTAAACCTCCACATATTGATTTTAACCCTCCAAGTGGTTTAGGGGTTTATAATCAAACATGTGGGGTTTAAAGGGAGTTAAGAAGTGGTTTGAATTTCTAAGTGGTGGGTCCCATTTTTAGTCCTCTAGAATAGTGAAAGGGAAAACCTATGGCTAGATCCTAAGTACAAAGGAGAGAAGAAAAGACCTCACCAAAAATGAGGTCAACAGCTGACGTTGATTTCCTATCTCGTCGAAGGCTTGAAAGTCGGGGGCATGAAGCCATGGGGGTAAGGCTCGACATCAAATTTCTCTGGGTAGGTTATACCCTTTGAAATTGATGCTCTATTTTTGAACTGAGCCAAGGCCTCCTGATCTTGTTGTTTGACCATTTGCTTGATATCCTTTTCTGGTAGGCTCGAAGTTGAATCCTTTCTTGGTGGTTCTTCTTCATTGGCAGAAGCGACTTCTTTTCTTTCATCGATAATATGTATCATTTAGGGCTGGTTAATTTCCGAAAATGTTGCTGGCCGTGACTGTGACTTTCCGTGGAGTGTAGCCATGGTGGTAATGGTGGCGTTCATATCCTCCATCCTCTTTTCCAGACGAATAATCTGCTCATCTCTTGTTAGCATGACCCTCTGAAGCTCATCTACTATGTTTTCCTCACTGGGAGCCTCACGTGCAGATGTCATGGATCTGGTTTCAACCACATTGATTTCCATGAACTCTTCATCCATGAAATCTGATAAGAAGTAATCTTCATCATCAATATTCATACCTCTTAGTTTGGCTAATTCTGAAATCTCTGCTCGGAGCTTTCATACTTTATCGTCAACTGCTTTCTCTTTAATCAATTTCAGTTTTGTAGACTTCCCTTGACAATCACTTCTCTCTGCAATCGACTCAGGAGCAACGACGGTTGTGGCAATGGGAAAATCAGACTCACGATCCATTTTGTGATACACAAAGCTCTTAGAATGCACAGGTGCAAGGTCCTTCAGTAAGCACACTTTCCACTTAGGGTGTCTTGGCGAGGACATAAGAGTGATGAAGGGAAGTGTGCTTCTAGGGTGCAAACCATGTACAGAGTTAAACAAACTTCTCTTATTATTTTTCTTTTGGGATTCTCATAATCATCGGTGGACGGTACTTTCAGACTCAGCTGGGACTTGACTGATCTGTGCGCTCGGGTGCCGGAACGACGGTAGCATCATCTGTAGTAGTGGTATCAACATGTCTCCCAAACGGTGTTTGACAGACACTCGGCTGGGTCTCTCCATCTTCATAATTTCATTCTTTATTTTGGGGGATATTGCACATTCCATCCTTTTGAGGAGCTTAGCAACAGAGCATCCTTTCTTTTCAGCTAACATTCAGAGAAGGGTGTGTACTCGGGTGATGGGTGTGGGCCTCTCCCTCACCTTATCACGACCATGTGGTGATGGAAGTGTAGCAGCAATCTTGTGGAGACTTTCATATCCAGTAGTATCAATCAATGGGTGGTACCTACTCCCTCGAAGGAGAGGAGAGGCCTTCGGTAAACCGAGTTCCTCCTGTTGAGGAATCTCACCAAAAACTAGCAGACTTGCAGCTTGTGCCCTGGTGGCTTTGAGAATCTTATGCTTGAGGTTCCTCCTTTGAGGCCTAGTCAGTGGGGGGGACTATAGAACAAGAAGCAATCTTAAAGACTAACTGCGGGGTGAGAAAGACATTATTAGAATCTTCTTCATGCATAATTTCCTTCCCTTTGGCAAACGGGAAAGCAGGTGCGGTAACAGCAAAACTGGTAGGGGTAGGGGCAACAACTCTTCTAGGCATGGAGACGACTGAGTTGATGGGAGCAGTAGAAACCTTCACCTTCTTAGCAGAAGGGCGTGGGAGTTCAGGTTGAACTCAGCAGATGGTTTCTGAACCCTGGGGGTGGCAACATTTACGATAACGAACGACGCCTTCCCAAGTACAACTTCAAACTCATTGATGCCGGTCCTGAATTGAGTCATTGGTGCTGCATGACGGGCCTCACGAGAGGTAAGCAAGTTGAAGGAGAAAGTCAGCATAGGGTTCGACATCATGATTGTTGAAAGAAACATTCTGAAAGTAAGCAGAGGATTAAAACTTTTAATCATAGTACAAACACTATAAATAAGATCGTTCTGTGAACTAGGCACAATTTCATCTTATTTAATTTTAATTGATCATTAGTATTTTATCATGTTTTGATTTTCATATGTTCGTTAAAAGGGCTTTTAAGATTTAATAAGGAATGGGTCAATTTGCTGATAGCAGGACTAAACCTAAGAGGCACAAAGAGGTGGTGAAGTGTGGGACCCCATTCGGGATCTCCTTCACGATGCACATTGCGCTGGTGAAATTTGTTCACCAACACCCTAGTTGGGAGTCTGACCCCAGAAAAATCAAGAATAATCCTAAAAGATTCTTGAACCCTTCTGTTAAGGATTGCTTAAATAGACTGACCTAAAATCAAGGAAAGTCGATCGTACTTTTCCAAGAAAGAAATGGGTAAAGCATGTCAATGGAAGAATGGTAATCTGGTTCTTGAGGGACATGAACTCATTAGCAATGTATGAATATAACATTTCCTGATCTAAATGAAGAGAGAAACTTGTCCCCAGCGGAGTCGCCAAAACATTGTTGGCCGTAAAAATTTCAGAAATAGATTTAATTTAACATTGTACTTGTTAGCAGCAATGAAGTTGTTTGGAAGTTCGAGGTTTAATTATATATATATATATATATATATATATATATATATATATATATATATATATATATATATATATATATGTATAATTTTAGAAAATATTATTTTTTTTATTTTAAAATATGAAATCAAACAGATCTCATATAAACAATATTTTAGATAGTTAAGTGCTTCACTACAAGACATGTATCCGTTTCGAAGAATAGATACATTGCTTGGTGGTGAGGCTTGATCAAATAAACTAAAAAATTCATGACATATGTTTGGTCTGCGAACCATTCATGTTGACCAACAATTTTCCCTATCTAATATGAAGGAATTAGATAGAGTTTATATTAATATGGGGTCTTTAAGTTTCCTATAAGGTTAAGCCCCTATAGTTAATTACATATTAGATAACCGAAGTCACCTAAAAAAACTCTTGATAAAGATAAGAAAATATTATATTTATGACTTCTAAAGGGTATGATCTTCAAGAAAATGTGATAGTAGGAAATTTAATAGGTGAGTGGCTTAAATTTTGGAACATTTATCATGGGAATCCAAAGGAAGAGAAAGCTAGGGGAAGAACATCGATCCAAGAGGAATCTTGGTATTCTTCCCGACTGACCTATGATTTGGCTTTCATTTAAGATATTTATTTGATGATTTATCTTGCCAGTTTTATTACTTAGAGCTTACATTCACTTGATATAAATCTTGTGAATAGCCTGGAAGATAGGAGGATTTATGTCATATCTGATGACAAACTCGAAACCTAAGATGAGTTAGGGCTTATATTGCACAAGGTGCAAAGGCGTAAAGAGATAAAATGAGGGCTTATGCTGCATTAGGCAAGCTACCTCGAAATCCTATGGTTGTTGTTTTAGTTCAAAGGAGTTTTGCTGTTGAAGATGGTCGTACTGCCCACTATACATTCACCAAACTCCTCATCGTAACAAGTTCAGTTTAAAGAAGTGTCAATCAAAGAGAAAAGAGAAGTATCGTGTTCTGGAAATTTTTTAATTGAGGTGTCTTAATGTCTTATTTAGCAGAATATTAAAGTTGATTATACCGACACTGGTTAGGATCCCACGGTTCCCTCATTTTGGCACCAATATTTTCTTCGGATTCACTTAATCCAGATGAATTTAGTAAACTTAACTTAACGAGTTCCATACTTTGATTTAGACCGTAGGAAATCTCTTTAGCGTACCGTTGTTTGCATCCTCTGAGGTATTCCTTATCATCTGATAGAGTCGTTTTAATTTAGTTTCAATCGTAATTTTTGTTTTGTTTGTGATTAAATTTTGAGTTGTCTTATATTTTGACTATTGTGGTGGGGAGTTTTATCTTATTTCGCTTTAGTTTTAATTTTGTTCTTGGTTTTGTGGCTATCCTAAAATTTTGGTTTTCATGTAGGGTGACCTTTGTTGTTTAGCATGCAAGCTTGTAAGCAGAAAAAGTAAAGTAAAGGACATACTGAAAAGAAGGTACTGTAAACTTGTAAGTGCGTACCTGTCAAGTCTTCTCGCTCATCCACTTAAAACTTTAGTATCTTTTGCAGTAAAAATTTATAATTTGCAGGAAAGTAAAAGCCTATAGATGGGTCATCATAAGCCTACAATACCCTATGTCATAACTTGGTGGGTCCTATTTATTCATTTGAGAGATATTTTCCTTTAATAAGTATGATAGGCTCAGTGGTCCTATAAGATGTCCAGAAGACTTGTGAAAAGATACAGAGAGTACCTGGATATTTCTCAACAGTTTTGAACTTTCTTGAGTTCTTTTTCAACTTATCATAATTATTAAATGATTCATCCATTTCATACCCTTATTCTTAGTGAATTAATGTCTTAGTTCTCCCAAAAGGCGGGGTAAATATCACTTGATATTTAATTTATGTATTATGTAAGTTGGGGCCCCTAGGGGCAACTTAACTTATGAAAGAGTTCAACTAATTTTGGTGGACTTGTAGTGTTTCAAATTGTTTTAAAATTAATTTTATTTTTATTTTCTAAACCTCATTAGTAAAATTTGATTTAAGCCTAGCTCACTACTAAGCCCTTAAGACTTTAATGAGTACATTTGTAAATTTTATAAGAGTTTAGTTATATGACTATGATTTTTATCAAATTAATGAATAATCAATGAACCATTGATTAGAAGTTTTAAATCATTAAATATAATCTTCGAAAGATAAAACTTACAGCTTTAAGGATCATTTAGTTTAATTTTCTTCCAAATTAAAATAATTAAGAAAATTGTTAATTTACCTTTTAATATGACAAAAATGAGATTGGTTTCTACCATTTATCTATGTTTCAATCATTCTAACATACTTGTTAAGTTTCATCATTGCCCATTTCCCACTCTAATTAAGCCTCAATATTAATTAAGGCTAAATTCTTTAAAATTACACTTTTCCCCTGTAAGCCTTATCACTTCATAATTCATTAAATTTAATTCAAGTGACTTCAAAATTTTTATGCCACCCTACCCATAGGTCAATTAAAGCATTAAAGGAGAAAATGTGATTTTTCTTGATTTAATTTAATTTATATATTTATATTTTTATGCAAAATGGAGATTTTCAATGGAAATTTAATAACTTAGTCAAAAAAAAGTTTCTATCCTTAAGAAAATTATTGGAGGTTCACATAGACCAGAGAATCACTTGGATAAAATTGCATCATTTTTTGAATTTAAATTTAATTATTATAATTATTTCAATTTTTGAAGTATTAATTAAATATTAAATATCATTTAATTGGAAAATTAAGTTTTATATTTTTTCTTAAAGGTCAAGGAATCCAGAGGACCAAATTTTATTTTTGTGATGTATATTTAATTACTAGAATTATATTTGTGAGAAATTATGGAAATTCCATTTTTAGCCTTTAAAAATAATTTTAGCCATTTAAAATTTAATATCTTTATTTATAGACATAGGAAAATTATTCCAATTGTTTCTAAATTAATAGGAAACAATTTAGAGCATTTAAATCAATTTTATTAATTTTGTGAATTTGATTAATTTTTAATTATTTTAAAAACAAGATAACGTTTAAAAATGAAAAAATTATTCTAATTACAATTTTATTTTTCAAGGACTCCTCCGATCAGAGAGAACTCCTAAAATTAATTTGGAGATTTTTTGAAGTGTATTCTAATTATTATAATTATATAAGTGTCAAAAAATGTGATTTAAATTGGAAAATTCACTCAAGTATTTAAATTATATCCAATTGATTTGAAATTTTTATAGATGTCGGCATATTTTTAGGTTGAGTGTTGTAAAAAGGGGGTTGCCTACAGAAATTGTCGGCGAATTTTTAATTTAGTTTAAATAAATAATTTGAAAAGTAGTATTTGATTTTAAAAATAATTTTAAATTTGAAAATTTTAAGATATGAAATCAAACTGATCTCACTTCCCGAATAGTTTATATAAACGAGCACCGCACCACAAACTGTAGATCTATCCCGGAGAGTAGACACACTGCTTGATGATGGGGCTCGGTTAAATAAACTAGAAGATTTGTGACATCCGTTTGGTCTACAAACCAATTTTATAAGTCGACAAGTTCCCCTGCTTAATATGAAAACATTAAACAGGGTTTATATTACCCGGGTTCTTAAAATTCCCTATAAGGGCAAGCCCCTATAGTTAATTACATCTTAAATGAAGTGAATCATTTAAGAAAACTCTCGATAATAATCAGTAGTTCCGCTCTCAAGAATTTCAAATTTTAAGTTTTCGAGGATTGAATTTTGGAATTTCAATAGGGAATGGATCAAATTTGGAACATTTTTATTTTGGGAATTCAAAGGAAGAAAGATAAGAGAAATCACAGATTCGAAGCGAACTTCGGTAATTTCCTGACTATCCTATTGTTTGGGTTGGATTTAGGAAAGACCTAATGTTTATTTAAAATTTTGATCTTGCCAATTTTATTTAATTTGGACTTATATTTGTATGATAAAATCATACAAATAGCCTCGAAGATGTGAGGGTTTATGTCGTACCGAACGATCACCTCGGAGTCCTAAGACCGGTTAGGGCTTAATTTACATGACATGATCATGCAAATGCCTAACGAAGAGTTGAGGATTTATGTTGCACTAGTCAAACTACCTCGAAGTCCTATGGCTTGGTTATTTAATTCTAAGAAAGTTTTGCTGAAGTAGACTCGAGTTTTGCTGATGACGATGGCCGTGCTATCCACCATGCTCCGAGCTCCTTATTGTTGCAGAGGTTTAGTTTTAGAAGTCATAAATCGGGAGATGAGAGAAGTGTTCTGGTTTAGAGAAAATCTTAAAATCCAGGTGTTTTTAATATTTTAATTAAACAAATCTTAAAGTTGATTATAACAACACCGGTTAAGATCCCACGGTTCCATCCTTCCGGCATCGTTATTTTTATCGGATTCACTTAGTCCAGATGAATTTGCTAAACTCAACTGAATGAGTTCCACACTTTCATTTAGACCGTGGAAAATTCCGTTAGCAACACGTAGGTTACATCATCCGAGGTATTCCCGATCATCCAACAAGATGTTTTATTTTAGTTGTAGTTGTAGTTTTGTTGTTCTGTTTGTGATTAAATTTTGAGTTGTTTTATATTTTGAAATGTTGTGGCGGTGAATTTTATCTTGTAATGACTTTTAATTTAGTTTTGGTTTCAGTTTTAGGGACTACCCTAAAGGTTTTGGTTTTCATGCAACAGTTGTTTATCATGCAAGAAAGGTAAGTGCGATGCGATTAAATAAATTGCAATAAGGTAAATGCAATAAAATAAAAGCATACCTGAAGGGTCTTCCCGTCATCCCAAGCTGCACTTAAAACACAATTAGAATATTTAAGCATTTAAAGCAAGTTCCTAGGTAAAGCTAAGGGAAGGGTTATGGTTTTCTACCAAGGTCCTATTCCTATAGCTAGTCACCTCCTATGACGTATAGGTTCTTGTGTTTCGGTTTGAGGACGATTTTCTTCATCGAAGAACAATTAAGTTCAATTGTTCTTATAAATATCCTATCATATCGAGGAAGTGCTTAAGACGAGTCTTAAACATCTTTTCAATATTTCTAGGATTATTTTTAAGTCCAAGAGAATTTAATTATACAAACGAATTAAATGTCCGAGAGTTCAAGTTTTGTTGTTATCTTACTCAGTGAACTAGGACATTTGAATATCCTATGAGTGAAGTAACATTTCACTTAACGTTCCGTTTAGGAGTTATGATAACAAAAGCTTTCGAGAGCAAATTGATGTTCAAATGGTTTATGATTTAATTTAATTTCAGTTAATGGATTTAAGTTTGGAATAGTGTTCAAGTTGTTTTAGATTTATTTTTTTTGAATTCTTTATGTCTTAGGTGATGTTATTTTTAATTCAACTTAATTTAACTTTAATTTAATTTAATTTTGTTTAGTTTTAATTTTAATTTAATTTATTTAATTTAATCTAATTTTAATTTTAACTTGATTTTATTTTTTATTTTAATTTAATTTAATTTAATTTAATTTAATTTAATATGATTTAATTTAATTTAATTTAATTTAATTTAATTTATTTTAATTTAATTTAATTTGATTTAATTTAATATGTTTTAATTTAATTTTATTTAATTTAGTTTAATTTAATTTAAATTTAAATTTAATTTTATTTTTAATTTTAATTTAATATTTTCTTTTTTATGTTTTAAAGATAATTTAATTTTAATTGTTAAAGTATTAATTTAATTGAAATTTTAAAAGGATTTAATTTAAATAATTTTAATTTTAATTTAATTTAATGATTAAGTCTTTTAGCATTTTAAATTTTAAATTTGGATTATCATTTTAATTAGGAATTAAATATTATTGAAGTGATTAATTTAGGGATTCTTAAATTAAAGAACAAATCTCTTCCTAATAACATCCCCATTTTAATAATTCCAATTTTTTTTTATTATTCTTCCAAATTTAATTAATTATTTAATTAAAGTTTATTTTAATTATTTTTAAATTGTTTAGTAGGTTTCTACCCTTTAATTATTTAAATTTCAATCATCCAAATCAGGCTAAGATCAAATATTTTACTTTTTCATTTTATTAAACCTAAAGTTTTAATTAAGGGTTAAAATTTTAATTACCATTTTGCCCTTCAAGCTTAATAATTTCATAACTCACTAAATTGAGCTTAAATGAATTTGAAATTTTTATGTGACTTCACTCATATGTCAATAAAGACATTAGAGGAGAAAATGTGATTTTTCTGTATTTAATTTATTTATGTAATTATTTTTGGTGGAAAAGAGGGATTTCCAAGGAAAAATTAATAATATGACCAAGGGAAAGTTTCTATCCTTAAGAAAATTATGAGACATTCCTAATGACTGGAGGACCACTTGGACCAATTTTGGTGATTTTTTGAATTATATTCTTTTTATTATAATTATTTTGAGTTTTGGAGTGTTAATTAATTTAAAAATAAAATAAAGGTTGAAAAATGAATTTTATAATTTTAAAAAATCTCTCTGATATCAAGGAAATCAGAGAACCAATTTTTACAATTTCTGATTTTTCTTTGATTTATTATAATTATTTTAGTGGAAATGCTAGAAAATACATTTTTTAATTTTAAAATTACCCTAGGGCTTTAAAATTTAATATCTCATCATAGAGACTCAAGAAAAATATGGGGTTTGTTCCTAAGTGATTAAAATTCAAAATGTGACATTTTGGTGAATTTTATTATTTTTGTGATTTTTATTATTTTTTTATTATTAAAAATATTAAAATAATGCAAAAAATCAACTTTTTTAGAAAATTTAAATTTTAATTTTATTAAATTCCCCTAATATCAGAGAGGCTCCAAAACTAATTTGGTGAATTTTTGAAAAGTATTTTGAAAGTTATGAATTTTTTAAGTTTAATTTTGGCTAAATGGCTTAATCAACCCGTTTGATAGGGCTAACCAAGTCCAATTGACTTTAAACTTTTATGGTGGGTTCCGCTGGTCCTAAAGTTCACTGGAGAATTGATTTCAAGTCAATTTGATGTATGATTAGCTCTAATTAATTATAGCTCCATTTTGGGTGTTTAAGCCAATTAGGGTTACTACAAGTGAATTAACTCAAAACCTATTTTTCCTAGGGTCCTCTGGTCATAATAAACATCACCAAATTTTCTTAAAATTTATTTCACAATATGCTAATTATTAGAATTAAAACACTTAGAATAGTACGCTAGAATTGAAAAATCAATAACTCTTCATAGGGATGGCCTCTAACTTTGGAAAATTCAGGGAATGTTCCCAAATTCAGAGGCTTCAAAAGCCCGATGGTCTCATGCCATGGTTAATTATATACATGCATGGAGAATTGAAAATGTACAGAGAGTAAATAAATTATTAAAAATTAAATACTCAATGAAATTAAATGATTTCTTTTCCACATTATTCTCCTCTGTTCACTGAGCAAGAGGGTATTTTTATTTTATTTTTTTGATTTTCCTACACAAAGTTATGCATTTTTGAAGTTTAGGGAATTAAATAAATAGGAAAATAACCTAATTTCCTACTTATCCATGCGGCGCCGCGTCAACCTAGGCATCTCCGAAGCTCCACGCGTCGTCTTCTGATTCGGCGCCGCCATCCGACTCAGCGCTCCAGGACCCCGCGGTTCATGTTCTGTTGTTCCGTCCGGCGCGATCCTGACCGTCCGCTCGATACACGCGCAATCCGACGGCTCCTGGTCATCGTCTACGCTTGGTGTGAACCCGTGATCGTCAACCTTCTAACCCTAATTTCTCACTCGATTCTCAACGGATTTTTGTGTTCTTATGCTCTATGGATTCGTCTTGAGGAGAAGAACACATCCATATGGTAAACATGTATTTAAATTGACTCAAATTAAATGGAGAATCTCTGTAAGCTCGGGAAGAAGAGTGAGTCAATACCTTTGCTCAGAGAAGTGAAGCTTCGATCTGAGAGTTGTGTCACCTTCGATTGGGTCCAAGCAAGCTCCGGATGAAGTCCCTCGGCTCAGTGAATTGTCCGAGTAAGATTTCGACCAAGCCCGATCACAAAGCTTGGAGGCTGGAAGCAATGGCCGGCACAGTGAGGGGGCTTTTGTTGGTAAACTTCTTCTCTTGGTCCGGTGAAGGTGTAGGACCAATCAATTTGGGGATTGGACCACTGTGAAGAAGTGTCCCGGTTTTTGTGCTTGAAATTTGAACTCAAAATCGAGCTCAGCTGGAGGAATTGAGGCCGGTATCCGGTGGGAATCAAGTGCTCTATGTGTGGAGAGTGGTCCGGAATGATTTTGGCGAGTTTCCTTAAGGTTGGTTCGAGCACCTCCCCCATGGCCGAGAGAGGTGGTGTTTAAATAGGAGAGGCTGGAGGGCCTCCTGGGGGAGTTAGGGACTGGGATCAGCTGCTCTTGGCAAGGGAAGAAAAGCTGCAATGACCACTGGGCATGGGGCAACTCAGCAAGGGAGAATTTCAATGTTTCGCTCCTTCCCATGTCTCGGCCATGGCGTTTACCGGCGACCCAGGTGACTGGCCGGCAGGCATGGGTCACCCTCAGGGTCAGGAGGTCCAGGGCTTGAAGTTGGTGAAGGCAATTGGGCTTGGACATGTGTAAAGTGTTTGAATCAAAGCAGAATAGGGTAAGGTTATATTTTGGCTAAATTTGGTCAAATGCATGGATTGGGCTAGGTGCACCTTTCCATGGCTTGTTTGGGCTGAAGATAAAGTGGTTTAGGTCAGCTTAATTAGTGGGGAAGGGTCACCATCCAAGTACAATTATGTTTAAGCATGGTTTAGTGGAGTCATGGAAGTGGCTAATCCCCTTAAGGGAATATGGAAAGGGCCTCCTCCTCTTGCCATCTTGGGTATGGTGAGGTGGAAAGTAGATTCCATGGCTCTCATGGCTCCCATGTGGCTCATGCATGGCTTCATGGCTCCATTTGGCTTGTGAAAAGTTAAGTCAACTTTCATGGAGAAGGATTTTGTGAATTTTGGCATTTAGGGGTGATTTGGCATGAGGCTTGATTTGGAATCATTTGATGATGGGATTTGAACTTAGGGACTGACTTTGATTAAATGGATGGCAAATGAAAATGTCATATGGGCTTTAGGGTAGATTTTGGGCTCTTTGAAATGGTTTTAGATGGGCTTTTAAAGTGATTTAGGGAAGTGGGTTTTTTGATTTTAGGATGGGCATTTGGGTGAAAATTTTGTGAAGGACCATGTCAAATAAATGTTGCAATTGGTTTAGGGATGTTTCATGAATGGTTTGGAGTCAATTTGGTGTGATTTGGAATTGAATTGGTTTGAATTTGGGTTCATTTGGTAAGTGGGCCAATGTAGGTAAAATTGGGCTAACTTGGGCCAATGTTGGGCTAGGGTTGAAATTGACGTAAAATTAATGTTGGGAAATGTTTATGGGAATGTTTCAAAGAGGTTTTGACTTTGGTTGGGTTTTGATTTTGGGGTTTGGGCTTATTTGGGTTAGGTTTGGGCTTAGGTCAAAATTGGGTCTTTTAGCTTTGGGTTGAATTTGAGTGGGGTTTGGGTTCAAACTTTGGGAAAATAATGTTAGTGTTTTGTTTGTAGGGATGTTAGGGAAAGGTTTAGAAAAGATTTGGGGTTAATTGGAGTTGAATTGGGTGAGTTTGAGCTAAGTTTGCGTCATGGGTCCAAATTGAGCTTTAAGGTCAAAAGTGAAATTGGATTCAAATGCCAATCAAATTGGGCTTGAATTTGGTCTAGATTGGTGTTGGGGATGTTGAATGGAAGTTTACAATTTAATTGGACCAGAATTTGGGTCAATTGGGTAGGTTTGGTTTGACATTGGGTTCACTTTGGGTTAAAATGAGTCAAATTGGGGATTTTGACAAAAGTGGGGTATATTGACAAAATTGGCCCATGGTGTAGTTGGACAAAATGAAATTGGGAATATTTGGGATTTTCTGGAATTTTCTGCAAATTTTCTGAATTTTTAGATTTTTTGGCTAAGGGGCATTTTGGGTATTTGGAGGGTATTGGGAGGTATTTTTGGAATTTTTGGTGTTTTTGGCTATGAATGATCAATTTGAGTGATGTGGGAATGTTTGGGATTGGTTTTGAGGAATTTGGGTGATTTTGGAGAATTTTGAAAAATTTGGGTAATTTCAAGGGTTTTGGGTAGGCTAGGCGGGTGTAGGGTCCCCGAGGTCAAAAATTAAAAATTTGGAAAATTGAAGATTGGGTAAATGTAAGTGGAGTGAAATCATTTTGGTTGAGCCATGAAGCCATGTTAAGCCTATATGAGCCATGAGAGGACTCATTTGAGGCATTCACTATATTGTTCCTAACCCTCTTAGCCAAGAAGACCTCATCAAAATGAGGTCAACAAATGGACCCCCAATAGGTGTGGTGTGCTAACCAAGCACACCGCACGTATTGGCGTTGACAGAAGCGATCAACAAAACCAACACAGATGTCCAAGTGACAAACTTAGGACGAAGTAGAAGAGTTTCCGCTGGGGAGTGTCAAGTATATCTCTGAGATTGGAGATTCCTGAACTCTCGCTGGGGAAAGGAAAAGAAGGTGAATCCCAAATCACATGATCTGGGGGAATTTCGATTTAGATTTCATGTTGTTTTAGTTTAAATTTTGATGTGTAAGTTTAGATTTTAGCTTGAGTTTCAATTTAGATTGAAGTTTTATTAAAATTAATTTGAAGGGATTTGAACTTGAAATGAAAATTGAAATTTTGTGGTCTTAGATGTGACATCTTCAACCTCAAAAGAAAATTGAATTGATTGGATTGAATCATTACAATGAGGAGAGATCTCAGAGCAATGCGGTATTGGATGTAAAATCCTTAACCTCAAGAGTTTGATTTTGATGTATTTCATTGCGATAGAGGAAGAACCTAAAGCAATGCAGTCTCGGATGTAAAATCCTCAACCCCAAGAATTTGATTTTTTGATGTATTTCATTGCGATAGGGAAAGAACCTAAAGCAATGCAGTCTCGGATGTAAAATTCTCAACCCCAAGAATTTGATTTTTGATGTATTTCATTGCGAAAGGGAAAGAACCTGAAGCAATGCAGTCTCGGATGTAAAATCCTCAACCCCAAAAGTTTGTTTTTTGATGTATTTCATTGCGATAGGGAAAGAACCTAAAGCAATGCAGTCTCGGATGTAAAATCCTCAACCCCAAAAGTTTGATTTTGATGTATTTCATTGCGATATGGAAAGAACCTAAAGCAATGCGATCTTGGATGTAAAATCCTCAACCCCAAAAGTTTGATTTTGATGTATTTCATTGCGATAGGGAAAGAACCTAAAGCAATGCGGTCTCGGATGTAAAATCCTCAACTCCAAAAGTTTGATTTTGATGTATTTCATTGTGATAGGAAAGAACCTAAAGCAATGCGGTCTCGGATGTAAAATCCTCAACCCCAAAAGTTTGATTTTGATGTATTTCATTGCGATAGGGAAAGAACCTAAAGCGATGCGGTCTCGGATGTAAAATCCTCGACCCCAAAAGTTTGATTTTGATGTATTTCATTGCGATAGGGAAAGAACCTAAAGCAATGCAGTCTCGGATGTAAAATCCTCAACCCCAAAAGTTTGATTTTGATGTATTTCATTGCGATAGGGAAAGAACCTAAAGCAATGCAGTCTCGGATGTAAAATCCTCAACCCAAAAGTTTGATTTTGATGTATTTCATTGCGATAGGGAAAGAACCTAAAGCAATGCAGTCTCGGATGTAAAATCCTCAACCCCAAAAGTTTGATTTTGATGTAATTGATTTGCAAAGATTTGTAGTGTTGATTTGAAAAGTGTGGAATTTTGGTGTTTCGAGAATTTCATGAAAGTTGTAAAAGATTTTTGTGGAAAGAAACAGATTAGGAGAGAATATGTAGATGCTACATATCCCATTCAAAAGAGTTGATTGAAAGTTGCTTGTTTGGATTGGATACAATTCCTCGCCACTAGATCCGAATCGAAAACCTCGTGGCTCCATGTCAATGGAATCGACCGCTTCTATCCCAGACAAAGGAGAGAGTAGAACGGATTGGATTTCAGATTTGGAAGGTTGAGTTTGAATTTGATTGAGATTTGAATTGAGATCTGGAAAGTTGAATTTGAATTTTTTATTTAAAAATTGTGTTCATTTTGTTTGTCTTTTAACGATTCAAATTTGCTTTATCGTTCTTTTAATGTTCATATGAATTTGGAGTTCATCATTTTTTTTAGATTTTGAAGGAAAGTTTTCTTTTATTCTTTTTGTTTCTTTTCTGTTCTTTGTTCGAAGTTCATTTAACTTTAATGGCGTTTCCTAGTCAACTTGCACAAAAGAGGTGAAGGCCAAAAAAGTGTGACATGGTCACTTTCATTCCAATCATGTTGAAGATACATCATACAATTCGATCTGGAATACATCTCATACAATCCATATAGACTCAAAACGGACTATGTATGATCTTTGTCGATCTATCCAAAAAGGTATCCGTAAAAAATCCATGTCCGAATAGTGAGGTACATGGTCGATAACATCACCTTCCAAGCCATCCTCGGCAAGGATGCCGTATGGATGTACGTTGGAGGTGTGATATTTTCCATGTAACTCGCAGCTTCGTAAGGCCGGAGGCTCTCTAACTCCGGGTCCGGCTGGAAGTGGTAAGGTGCTTTCCCGTCATCCATCCTTCGAAAGTAACCGAGATCCGCTTCATTGGTACTCCCGGAATGCAATGTTTAGCGACATCTCGCTCCGTTGCCCTTTAGTATCATGACGGAACCTACCGGTAATGGTATCTTTATCGGCCCTCGGAACTCACTCAGGCCTCGCTATCCGGAGGTCGGATCCAAACATGATATTACACTCGTTCGGAAAAGAACTCGTACGAAAGGTCCGACAAAGTCGTGGTGATCTATGTGCGGGGGTATGCAGTCACCCTTCTTGTAAATGTTAATGATGCAAGTCGTTGGGTATGCAATCTGCTGGCGATACCCTCCATGCTATCATTCTTTTTACCATCCTTTTGATGACTAATGGCATTGGATCCACCTGGCCATGACGGAGTATCCCCGGTGGGTTTCCCTTCCTGTCTTCTGCGAAGTTGTAGCAGCATCCACATTGTATTGTAATTCTTCCTTTCCCTGGCATCCACCTCCGGGGTTCTGAGTAAGTGTTTTCTCTTAGGCGGCCCGCTCGGCCCATTCTTTTCAAATCTCGGATGTAGTCCATGATTTGTTGTTGTTCGCATTCTGAGAACACGTCTGTATGTAGCTCGAGGCCTTCTAGTATATTGATCCTCCTGCCTCTGATTCTCTCGAAGTATTCAAAAGTTTGTTTCTCGACATTCTGCATTCTTTCTAGCTCGTATTCTGAAATAATCTGCAAATGGTGAGGCCTGGTGACGTACTATAGGATATATGGCTCAATCCCTTCGCGTTCTCCTGCATACCTCAGCTCCTCGGGAATGGTCTCCGTCGGGACATCCTCCGGGGTTGCTTCTGCAACAAGGTTATGCATTACAGGCGGCTTTATCTGGTGGCGTAGTAGCCTTCCTTCTTCTGATCTTTTTGAGATTTCCCTGGACTCTTCTGTTATCCTCGGAGTCGGCCTCCTTCCTTCGGGTTCTCGGCGAACCGGTATCCTCGAAGTATATGTATCGGTAGTAGCGACTCGTCTCGTCGCGGCCGGTCCGCTGCTAGTTTAGTTAACATCTTGCGAATACGACAATTTTTATTTCTTCGCTGAGTCGCTGTGAGAGTAGCTCTTCGTACTTCCTGAATTTTTGTGGGAGCGGCGCTGACAAGCCTGCCCTCTGTTGTAGTGACTACAGACTTGATTCTCTTGTCTTCTTCAGTGTTTGTTTTTCTTTTCTTGCTGCTGGATTAGTGGCTTGGGCCACCTACTTTCATTACTGTCTGACTGGGCAGTTCCTCTCGGTTAATTGGGACCCAGTCACCTTCCTCGTATTGCGAGCTCCGTCGGTGGGAAGTCTGAGTCAATCTCTATTATCGCTCCATCTTTCACCCTCTTTTCATCGAGTGCAAGGCTTACGCCATTTCTAAAGTTGAGGACCAACCGCCCGTTCAACATTTCCCTGCGAAAAGACGAGGAAAAGGATCAGGGGCTGTACTAAGAACAAGAACATTAAGAAAATGTTTATTAAAGACAGAGTTTTTTTTTATTACCTTTCTATTTTTAAATTCAATAGGAATGAAGTGGGATAAGATCAGAAAAGAGATTTTGATATGGAAGAGAAAACAAGGAAAACTTTATTATCATGATTTTATCTATTTTAGCACATTTTTTTATATTTTTGGGTTCGGACCCAGTCATAAGTAATTACTTCACCCGTGCTTCTAGGGATGAAAAAATCTATTCCTTCGAAACATCCAGTAGCGTAATACTTTTTCAAGTATCGTCCATTGATCGGAAGCATATGTCGTTCTCCTTGGCAATTCACTAGCTGGTAGGAGCCTCCGAGTAGGCCTGCTTCATCCACAAACGGCCCTTCCCAAGTGGGTTCAAATTTTCCTCCTATCTTGCGGTGTGCAAGAATAGGTCTTTTGAGAATGAGAACTAAGTCACCAACTTTGAAGGTTCTCGGGTGGACCCGATCCGTCATGGGCTTGAACCATCTTAGCTTGGTATAGTTCTAAATTCGCTGCGCCGCAAGTCTTTTCCCTTCCGGGCTTTCCAATTCCTCTAGTCGTAATTTGGCATTCTCTTCGTCGTGATTTTGTTTGCAATCGCAATTCCGAGTGAAGGAAGCCGGACCTCTAAGGGTAATATCGCCTCGGACCCATACACCGGAGCGTAAGGTGTGGCTTGAGTAGGAGTTCGAAGGTTGTCCGGTAGGCCCATAAGGCTTCTAATAACTTCTCGTGCCAATTTCTCTTATTATCGTCCAAAGTTTTCTTTAAAATTTGAACGAGAGTTTTATTAAAAGCCTCGAGCTGAGCCGTTTGCTCTTGTGTAGTAAATTGTTGAATACCGCCAGTCGATTCCGTGTCTCCTGACAAAATTGTTGATTTGCGTGCTTCTGAATGCTGACCCATTATCTGAGATGATCCTGCGCGGCACTCCGAAACGGTAGACAACTTGGTTCTTGAAAAATTGTAGCACGTGATGTGCTTTCACTTCTCTGAGTGGAACTCGCCTCGCCCACTGGAAAAGTAATCCGTAGCCGCAAGAATGAAGCGATATCCTTTTGAAGATGGTGGTTCTATTGGACCTACTATATCCGTGCCCCAACATTCAAATGGCCACGACGCAATTTTCGGATGTAGCACATTTGGAGGTTGATGTAGAACCACTCCATGCACTTGGCATTGGTGACAGTTCTTGGCGATTTTCATGCAGTCGGTCATCATCGAGGGCCAGTAATACCCTAGTCTTTTAATTTTCAATTTCATCTTCGGACCCGACTGGTGAGCGCCAAAGAGTCCTGAATGCACCTCTTTAACAATTTCACGAGCCTCGGACCCGCTCAGGCATCTTAGCCACATCCGATCAAAAGACCTTCTATATAACGTGTTATTTATTAATGTGTATAACACAGTTCTTTTCTTGATCTGATTGGCTAACGACTTATCGTTCCGTAGATTTCATGTTTGCAGGTAATCTATTAATGGCTGTTGCCGATCTTCCGTGTTTTCTGTCATCCGTTGTTACTGTGATTCTTCTTCTTTTTCGATTTGTGTATTGTGTCTATGTCGAGTCGTGATAGGACTCGACGTCCGTGAGCCGACACTTCCACTAATTCATCTTGTAAGCAGGCAAATTCTTTTGCGAGGCGGGCTAACGCATCTGCTAAAGAGTTTTCTTTTCTGGGAATTTTGTAGATCATCACATTCGGAATCTGTTCCAATAGTTTCATGGCATACTGGAAGTATTGCTCGAGTCTTGGCTTTAAAATTCTGTTTTTTCCGACGATCTGTTGAATGATTAACTGCGAATCCCCGTAGATGTTGATGTTTGTTATCCCCATTTGAATAGTTAATTCCAGTCCTGTTATGAGAGCTTCGTATTCTGTTTCGT
This sequence comes from Papilionanthe hookeriana x Papilionanthe teres, assembly GCA_022702705.1. Lineage (NCBI taxonomy): Eukaryota > Viridiplantae > Streptophyta > Magnoliopsida > Asparagales > Orchidaceae > Papilionanthe > Papilionanthe hookeriana x Papilionanthe teres. The sequence goes on along the minus strand of CM040424.1, from coordinate 126,429,607 downwards.
TGTTTGTACACAGCTCTGTTAAGTGGTAGGAATATCTTAACATCCCCCGCTCCGGTGTTATAAAGATTAGTCTGATTCCTGCCTTACCGAGCATTATCACTTGCGATTCTTCGTCTTTGTGTGTCGAAGATGCTCCGTCGAAATATAATTCCCAACGTCGATCATCGGGGTCATCTAAGCTCATTATTTGTTCATCCGGCAAGTCGTCATTGAGAGGAGATTCGCCGGCAAAGGGTGTGCTTGCGAGGAAGTCCGCTAGGACTTGTCCCTTTACGGCACGAAGAGGCACGAAAGTTATATCGAATTGCGATAATATCATTGACCACACGGCAAGTACGCCGGAAAGCGTCGGACGGGTCATCAAGTATTGCAATGGATTAAATTTCGAGATCGGGTTGACCTTATGAGAAAGCATGTAGTGCTCGAGCTTCGAGCGGCGAAGATCGGGGCCAAACGGTGCTTTTCGATTGGAGGATACTTTATTTCCGTTGGAAGTAAACGACGGCTTAGGTAGTAAAGAGCATTTTCTTTACCCTCATCATTGACACAGGCTAATAGGGCTGCGAGAGAGTCGTCTAAAGCCGCGGTATAAAGTATCAACGGTCTACTCGAGGCCGGGGTCGCTAAGACAGGAGGTGTCATTAAATATTGTTTAATGTCCTCGAATGCCCTCTGGCATTTCTCTTCCCAAATAAATTTGGCGTCCCTTTTAACCAATGCCGAGAAAAGCTGACACCTACCTGACAAGTTCGAGATAAAGCATCAAAGATATGCCAACTTCCCTTAAAACGATCGTAGTTTTTTTAAGGTTATGGGGGGTGGCATTTCTAAGATAGCTTTAATCTTTTCCGGGTCGATTTCAATTCCACGATGTCAGACAACGAATCCTAAGAACTTCCCGAACGTGACGCCGAAGGCGCATTTTAAGGGATTCATCTTAAGGTTAAATTGTCTTAATCGTTCGAAAATAATTCTCAAATCATACGAGTGGTTTTCCTTTACTTTGCTTTTGATGACCACATCATCCACGTAGCATTCGACTTGATTGTGGATGAGATCATCAAAAATTCTTGTCATTGCTCTACGGTAGGTTGCTCCTACGTTCTTCGATCCGAATGGCATCACCGTGTAGCAATATACTCCGATCGGCGTTACGAATGCTTGTAGGTTTTTCATCTTCGGAGCCATTTTTATCCGGTTGTATCCCGAAGATCCATCCATGAATGAGAATATTTCATGTGTTGAAGCAATGTCGATCATTAATTCGGGATCGGTAGAGGAATTCATCTTTTGGACATGCCTTGTTTAAATCTCTCGAAATCCACACAAATTCGATCCGACCATTCTTCTTCACGTTGGTACCACATTGGCTAGCCAAGTTGGGTATTGTTCTTCACGGACAAATTTAGCGTCTATTAGCTTTTTAACTTCGGTATGACTTGCTTGTTCGATTTCTGAGACGCATCCTTCCGGAACCTTGTCCGATCGGAGCAGTAGGATCCACTCCTAGCTTATGGACTGCGACCTCGCGGAGCTAAACACGGCATCTCATCGTAGCTCCAAGCAAAACGAGTCTTTAAATTCCATCGATAACTTGATTATTTCTTCGGAGTCTTCTTTATTAAGTAAGGACCTAACAAAGGTAGGTCTAGGTTCTTCGCTAGTACCTAAGTTAACTTCCGTTAACTCATCGTATTGAGATTTGATCTCTTCTTCGAACTACGGTGAAGCGTTTCCAATTTGTAAATCTTCGAGTTCTTCCGTAGTTTCCATGCGGTTTTCATTAGACTCGCAAGTGACAACCAAGCAAAATTCGGTATCGTCGACCGATCCTACTGTGCCGAATCCGAGACCATGCCTTGAATTGGGTGGATGACCGGAGTTATTCCATAAATTTTCAAAATGTTGTGATTGACCTTTTGTCCATTGTCGAGGTAAGAAACCACGCTGAATTAAATTTTGAACACAGGGAGAGTACCACTCAAAAGGCAATTCCATTAATTCTGATGAAGTAGCATCTTCAAATTGTACATTATTTTCAGTTTTGGAGGAAGGAGCACCACGGTAGAATTTGATGGGCTTTGTACCGCCGCTACGTACCTCTTTGACCACCATACCCTCGATCTTATTAGAATGGATCGGGGTCAGGGTCATAGTATGTACATAGTGGTTAATCTTCTTGTACATCGATTTATATTCCTCGTTCTTTTCATCTTCGAGAGAGATCCTGAATTGCAGTTTCTTCCGACTTATTGTTGCCGCTTCTTGCTTGATTTATTTTTCTTCTTCAGAACTATCTTCCCAATCAACATTGATGGCTGGTTTCCTCTGTCCAACTGTCCTAACGTCTCAGCCACGTCCTCGTCCCCGGCCTCGACCTCGGATGCGAGTTGTGGAGAAACCTTCACCATCTCGCTGTAAAGGAGTGGTGAGTGACTGTTGGACTAGAACTTCAGGTTCTTCATCATCCCGAACTTCCTTTGCTTCATTCGTTATGGTATCTCTGGAGAAGATTGTTTTCTTCGAAGGTGCGTAATAAGCTGCATCTTCATGGATTCCAATTTCATGTACGGAGAATGGTTGTAAGTCACCTTTGATGCACTTGTTCCCCTCCATCGTAGTATTTAATGCAACGATGTAGAGATGATGGTACCATCCGGTTTTCATGTATCCATGGTCGGCCCAAGTAGAGCGTTGAATGACATTTACGAATCGATTATGTGAAATTTCGCGGTTGTCTTTGCTAAGTCACCGGTCTTCATTAGCAGTGTTATTGATCCGAGGGCTCTTTCTCCTTTACGGTTGAATCCTCTTAATAACATTTTGTCCGCTTCGAGCTCGCGAGCATCAATTTCAAGTATGCTAGTGTTCGAAGATTCATTATATTGATTGATGCTCCTGGATCCACCAATACTGCGGAGAGTGTAAACTTCCCAATTGAAACCGAAATGTACAACGGTCGGTTGTGGTCTGCCGTCCCAAGTAGTAGGTCATTGTCCGTGAAGGTAACACCTCGCTGTTCCTTTAACGAGCAAACCTCATCTAAGGAATCTCCGATCATTTGAGCTAAGCAAATTTCTGGATCAAGTAAGGCCTTGATCAGAGCTTCTCTCATCTCCTTTGATAAGATGAGAGCATCGTAGATGCTCAGTTTGGCTGGTAGTTTCCTAAGATGGGCTAGCACGTTGTAGTCCACTTTATTTTCATGTGTCTCATTTTTTTCCCGAATGGGTATCTCTTCTGCCGGGGTTGGTTCTTCCTGAACAACCACCTGCTTTCATTTGTCCTTTGGACCCATTCTCGGAGGTAGAACTCTTCCACTTCTTAAGTTGACTTCTGTGATTTCTTCTGAATCTGGTATTGGATTTGCTGATGTCTCCTTCGAATTGGAATGACGGTTTCTTCGGATCGGCTTCGGAGTCTGAAGGCTCTAACTCTATTGTGACTGGAGCTCCTCAAAACTCACAAATAGATTCGTTGCTTGTTGAACTCTCGTAGCCTCCTTGGTGAATGTCTTCTTCGTCATTATGATCGTCGAGATTGTGTATGATTTGAGAAATGTCATTTATATCAGAATCGACGTCCGGATTAGGTTGATTGTCGCTAGTTACGTAATCGTTAGAAACAGTCAAAACGTAGCCAACGCCATAACCCTCATCATTATAAGATCCCACCGGAGTGAGTAAATAATCATACGAGTCGGAGGTTCGAGGGATTTCTCCCCGAATCAGAAACAACTATCCTAGGATAAACAGCCCCTAGTCTAGCCTTAAGAGCCTCGGTCTTTTCTTCTTCATCAATTTTCTTCTTTTCTTCAATTGTCTCTTGTTGAGGTGGTTCTTCTATCGCAAGTGATAGTGCCGACTCGACAGGTTTCAAACTATGAATTGAAGCTCGCACCGAAGTGGTTTGGATGCGATCCTTCGAAGATTTGTCCAAGCGGTAGTCCATCCATCATCAGTCGCATAGGGATCTATCGGAACAATGAAATCCGTCGAGATAACATTGACGGAACCTCCTTTCTGGGGTTCCTTCATGTATTCCTTCGGGATTGTTATGTTCCCTTTTCGAAGATTGTCGTTGAGCCAACTTTTGAAGGTAATACAATATTCTATCTTGTGTCCAAGCATCCGGTGGTAAGGGAAAAAGTTGGGATCACCTTTCTTGTCGACGTCTTCTGGTTTCTTAGGCTCTGGCAGCTGGAAATCTGGAGTTTTCATCAGACTGCGGAACATTTTCGGCACTGCCTCATTCTTGAACGGATACTCCCTGCTCAGAAGCTCCCTTAACGTACGTTGTGGACGAGGCGATTTTTCATGCTGTTGAGATGATCGATAGCTGGGTCGGGGTTCTCGGTAATTCGTTGAGGTTCTTTGGGCCGTTCGACGATATTTGTATCGAGCCGCTTGCCCTTATCGACTACTGCGACGATCCCGGACTTCTTTTCAAAAGTTTTCACGGGCTTCTGTTTGTCTGTTTTGTCGATGAAACTTAATTGCTTCGCCTCCTCTTGCAAGCTTCCAGCCTTGCTTAGCAACTTCTCGAAAGTCTTAATAGTAAATCCCTTGAGGAGAAGTACTATCGGGCCATGAATGTTCTTAAGTAAAATGCCGACTGCATACTGTTCTTGTAGCTGTGGCTCACACTTCATACTTAGATTCCTCCATCGAAGTATGTAATCCACCAAAGTTTCGTTCGGCTTCTGCTTCTCTACCACTAAATCACCTATAGTGATGTGGTGCTGAGCTCCGGCAAATCGCTTGATGAAGAGGTTCTCTAATTCCGAAAATGTCTTCACCGAGCCGTTTGGTAATTCCGCATACCAATCAAAGGCGATCCCTGATAGGCTGCTGACAATTGTCTAAAGAGTAAGGCATCACTTCCGCCGGCATTGCAACAACTGGCACGAAAATGTGCAACATGCTGCCGAGGGTTTCCGGTTCCATCAAAGGTCTTGAACAGAGGTGGTACGAAGCCTTTTGGATATTGGACAGCGTCGAATTCTTCGGGGTAAGGTCTACCCGTCCGAATGGATGTCCCACTCTTTGATTGTGCAAAGGCTTCTCGCACCTGCTGTTCCACCATACTCTTAATATCCTTTTCTGGAATCATATTCTGGGTAGAATCTTTCTTTGGCTGATCGTCTCCGTTAACAGATGTAATCTCTTTTCCTCCGTCTGTAATATGGATAACTTCTGGAGGCGTTTCTCTTGGGGGTTGAGCTTGACTCTGAAGAGTGGCTAGGGCTGCAGCCATCACTTCCATTATTTTTGCCAATTGAGAGATTGTATCGTCTTTTTCTCGAATTTGTGCTCTTAATGCTTCCGGTTCATCTCTTTCCGCAGCTGCCGGAGCACCTTGCGAAGCTGACGATGCTTGTGTTTCAACCATGTTAATTTCTGCATATTCATCATCCATGAACTCTGACGAGTCAACTTCATCTCCAAACTTTTCTTCTCTTTCTCTTGCTAATCGTTGAATGTCGGTTCTTAGCTTTTCCATGGCGTCTTCCAATGGTCTTTTTCATGCGGTTTCGCAGTTAGCATGTGACGGCTACTGGGTTTCTCTTTTGGGAGTCCCCTTCATTGCGGTAGCACTTTCTTCGGACTCAAGTCTCCTGACGAGACTTTCCTTCTCAGGTCGCTGTTTCGGTCTTAATTGGCCGGTAGTGGGACGACAGACCATCCTTCTAGCGGCGAAGGCCTGGGACTGGATGGTACGTCAAGCTGAATGCTCGGAAGGTGGTATCCTCCACGATCCGTAAACCCGAAATAACAACAGGTGGACTAGCCTTCATCTTCTTATTCGGCTCTTCTGCAGCGATAGCAGGTTCTACTCGTGGCCCAAGACGGGATTTGGCCGGCACCCGTCCTATTCTTCTTAAGATCTCCGATACAGGGCATTTCTCTTTCTTTGCTAACTTCTCAATCACAGTCTGTAGTCGGGCAAATGGTGTAATCCTAGCCCTTTTCTTTCTGCTGTCGCTATAGTATGCGGGTCGAGGTAATGTGGAAGCAATCCTGCGGACATTCTCCTGGTCGGTTGTGGCGGAAAGGGGATGGAATCTACTTCCTTCCAAAAGCGGTGTATATTCAGGCAATGATATGTATTCAGGTAGTGGTGTGTACTCAGGGATTTCTTCTAAGAAAGCGACTTCAGCAGCTCTGGCCTTCCTGGCAATCTTCCTGCCTCTGTTTCTCCTCTGAGTCTGTGTTAGAGGTGGAACCCTTGAGCTGGTCCCAATTTCAAAAACAGAAGGTCTTGCACGGAAATCTGTACCCTCAACAGTAACATGCTCGTTACAAATTTGAACTTCCTTCCCCTTCGGTTTGGCGGAAGCTGGGGTAGGTGCGAGACGACTAGACCGGTGGGGGTAGAGATAACGGTCCTTCTATGGACGGCGGTATTCCTCTCGAGTGGAACCCTTTGCAGGGGAGGAAACTCTTGAGTTGACTTAAGGTTGAACTCGATCAAAGGTCTTTCAATTTCAGATACTTTGTACGTCGGTGCGAAAGGGTAACGTCGATGATTTTGACATTTGTGTTCTCGAATCCTTGTCAAACCGGATGATCCCATTGTCGGGCGGCTCATCCTTTTAAACGAGCAAAGTCTAGTCCATTGGTGAAGGAGAAAATTAGCTTTGGGGCTTCCATTTCTGCAAGGTAGATTCGATTGTCGATCCCGAGTTATGCTTCTTCTCATCAGGACGAAAAGAAAGGAATCGAAAAGAGTCCGAACACATTCTTGTTCATGTATTTATAAGAAGGAGTTCTTTGTTAAAAAAGTCATTCATTAGAGGGTTTGTTTATTAGGAACGAAATGTTCAAAGGTGTAGAGAAGGTAATGAATCCGATTCAGAGTTGGAAAGGAAAAGAAAGTCTTATGCAAGACTTCTCGACTCGAAGGACCACTCCTAAACTAACACCTATTGGGGGTCCACCCCACCTCAGAAATGAGGTAAAAGGATCTCGGAACCTCTCTGTTTAGGGGTGTCTAAACGAGTGGCTCCTAAATCCGAGAGAATGTTGGCTATACTCGTTCAAGGTAGAAATGAACATAGTATTCCAACGGAAAGAAGGGTAGTTTGATCCATTAGGGACATGGATGCACTACCGATTTTTTGAAAGCAGAACTATCTGATTAAAAATGGAGAGAGGAATTTTCCCCAGCGGAGTCGCTAGAATTGTTGGCATATTTTTAGGTTGAGTGTTGTAAAAACGGGGTTGCCTACAGAAATTTTCGGCAAATTTTTAATTTAGTTTAAATAAATAATTTGAAAAGTAGTATTTGATTTTAAAAATAATTTTAAATTTGAAAATTTTAAGATATGAAATCAAACTGATCTCACATCCCGAATAGTTTATATAAACGAGCACCGCACCACAAGCCTGTATATCTATCCCGGAGAGTAGACACACTGCTTGATGATGGGGCTCGGTTAAATAAACTAGAAGATTTGTGACATCCGTTTGGTCTGCGAACCAATTTTATAAGCCAACAAGTTCCCCTGCTTAATATGAAAACATTAAACAGGGTTTATATTACCTGGGTTCTTAAAATTCCCTATAAGGGCAAGCCCCTATAGTTAATTACATCTTAAATGAAGTGAATCATTTAAGAAAACTCTCGATAATAATCAGTAGTTCTGCTCTCAAGAATTTCAAAGCTTAAGTTTTCAAGGGATTGAATTTTGGAATTTCAATAGGGAATGGATCAAATTTGGAACATTTTTATTTTGGGAATTCAAAGGAAGAAAGATAAGAGAAATCACAGATTCGAAGCGAACTTCGGTAATTTCCCGACTATCCTATTGTTTGGCTTGGATTTAGGAAAGACCTAATGTTTATTTAATATTTTGATCTTACTAATTTTAATTAATTTGGACTTATATTTGTATGATAAAAATCATACAAATAGCCTCGAAGATGTGAGGGTTTATGTCGTACCGAACGATCACCTCGGAGTCCTAAGACCGGTTAGGGCTTAATTTACATGACATGATCATGCAAATTCCTAACGAAGAGTTGAGGATTTATGTTGCACTAGGCAAACTACCTCGAAGTCCTATGGCTTGGTTATTTAATTCTAAGAAAGTTTTGCTGAAGTAGACTCAGGTTTTACTGATGACGATGGCCGTGCTGCCCACCATGCTCCGAGCTCCTTATTGTTGCAGAGGTTTAGTTTTAGAAGTCATAAATCAGGAGAGAGAGAAGTGTTCTGGTTTAGAGAAAATCTTAAAATCCAGGTGTTTTTAATATTTTAATTAAAAAAATCTTAAAGTTGATTATAACAACACCGGTTAAGATCTCACGGTTCCATCCTTTCGGCATCGTTATTTTTATCGGATTCACTTAGTCCAGATGAATTTGCTAAACTCAACTGAATGAGTTCCACACTTTCATTTAGGCACGTGGGAAATCCCGTTAGCAACACGTAGGTTACATCATCCGAGGTATTCTCGATCATCCAACAAGACGTTTTAATTTAGTTGTAGTTGTAGTTTTGTTGTTCCGTTTGTGATTAAATTTTGAGTTGTTTTATATTTTGAAATGTTGTGGCGGTGAATTTTATCTTGTAATGACTTTTAATTTAGTTTTGGTTTCAGTTTTAGGGACTACCCTAAAGGTTTTGGTTTTCATGCAACAGCTTGTTTATCATGCAAGAAAGGTAAGTGCGATGCGATTAAATAAATTGTAATAAGGTAAATTGCAATAAAATAAAAGCGTACTCGGAGGGTCTTCCCGTCATCCCAAGCTGCACTTAAAACACAATTAGAATATTTAAGCATTTAAAGCAAGTTCCTAGGTAAAGCTAAGGGAAGGGTTATGGTTTTCTACATAGGTCCTATTCTTATAGCTAGTCACCTCCTATGACGTCTAGGTTCTTGTGTTTTGGTTTGAGGATGATTTTCTTCATCAAAGAACAATTAAGTTCAATTGTTCTTATAAATATCCTATCATATCGAGGAAGTGCTTAAGACGAGTCTTAAACATCTTTTCAATATTTCTAGGATTATTTTAAGTCCAAGAGAATTTAATTATACAAACGAATTAATCGTCCGGGAGTTCAAGTTTTGTTGTTATCTTACTCAGTGAACTAGGACATTTGAATATCATATGAGTGAAGTAACATTTCACTTAACGTTCCGTTTAGGAGTTATGACAACAAAAGCTTTCGAGAGCAAATTGATGTTCAAATGGTTTATGATTTAATTTAATTTCAGTTAATGGATTTAAGTTTGGAATAGTGTTCAAGTTGTTTTAGATTTATTTTTTTTGAATTCTTTATGTCTTAGGTGATGTTATTTTTAATTCAACTTAATTTAACTTTAATTTAAATTAATTTGGTTTATTTTTAATTTTAATTTAATTTATTTAATTTAATCTAATTTTAATTTTAACTTGATTTTATTTTTTATTATAATTTAATTTAATTTAATTTAATTTAATTTAATATGATTTAATTTAACTTAATTTAATTTAATTTAATTTAATTTAATTTAATTTGATTTAATTTGATTTAATTTAATATGTTTTAATTTAATTTAATTTAATTTAGTTTAATTTAATTTTAAATTTTAATTTAATATTTTCTTTTTTATGTTTTAAAGATAATTTAATTTTAATTGTTAAAGTATTAATTTAATTGAAATTTTAAAAGGATTTAATTTAAATAATTTTAATTTTAATTTAATTTAATGATTAAGTCTTTTAGCATTTTAAATTTTAAATTTGGATTATCATTTTCATTAGGAATTAAATATTATTGAAGTGATTAATTAAGTGATTCTTAAATTAAAGAACAAATCTCTTCCTAATAACATCCCCATTTTAATAATTCTAATTTTTTTATTATTCCTCCAAATTTAATTAATTATTTAATTAAGGTTTATTATAATTATTTTTAAATTGTTTAGTAGGTTTTTACCCTTTAATTATTTAAATTTCAATCATCCAAATCAGACTAAGATCAAATATTTTACTTTTTCATTTTATTAAACCTAAAGTTGTAATTAAGGGTTAAATCTTTAATTACCATTTTGCCCTTCAAGCTTAATAATTTCATAACTCACTAAATTGAGCTTAAATGAATTTGAAATTTTTATGTGACTTCACTCATATGTCAATAAAGACATTAGAGGAGAAAATGTGATTTTTCTGTATTTAATTTATTTATGTAATTATTTTTGGTGGAAAATAGGGATTTCCAAGGAAAATTTAATAATATGACCAAACGAAAGTTTCTGTCCTTAAGAAAATTATGAGACATTCCTAATGACCAGAGGACCACTTGGACCAATTTTGATGATTTTTTGAATTATATTCTTTTTATTATAAATATTTTGAGTTTTGGATTGTTAATTAATTTAAAAATAAAATAAAGGTTGAAAAATGAATTTTATATTTTTCAAAAATCTCTCTGATATCAAGGAAATCAGAGAACTAATTTTTACAATTTTTTGATTTTTCTTTGATTTATTATAATTATTTTAGTGGAAATGCTAGAAAATACATTTTTTTAATTTTAAAATTACCCTAGGGCTTTAAAATTTAATATCTCGTCATAGAGACTTAAGAAAAATATGGGGTTTGTTCCTAAGTGATTAAAATTCAAAATGTGACATTTTGGTGAATTTTATTATTTTTGTGATTTTTATTATTTTTTAATTATTAAAAATATTAAAATAATACAAAAAATCAACTTTTTTAGAAAATTGCAATTTTAATTTTATTAAATTCCCCTGATATCGAGAGAGGCTCCAAAACCAATTTGGTGAATTTTTGAAAAGTATTTTGAAAGTTATGAATTTTTTAAGTTTAATTTTGGCTAAATGGCTTAATCAACCCATTTGATAGGGCTAACCAAGTCCAATTGACTTCAAACTTTTAAGATGGGTTCTTCTGATCCTAAAGGTTAGTGGAGAATTGATTTCAAGTCAATTTGATGTATGATTAGCTCTAATTAATTAAATCTCCATTTTGGGTGTTTAAGCCAATTAGGGTTACTACAAGTGAATTAACTCAAAACCTATTTTTCCTAGGGTCCTCTGGTCATAATAAACATCACCAAATTTTTTTAAAATTTATTTCACAATATGCTAATTATTAGAATTAAAATACTCAGAATAGTACCCTAGAATTAAAAAATCAATAACTCTTCATAGGGATGGCCTCTGACTTTAGAAAATTCAGGGAATGTTCCCAAATTCAGAGGCTTCAAAAGCCCTATGGTCTCATGCCATGGTGAATTGTATACATGCATGGAGAATTGAAAATGTGCAGAGAGTAAATAAATTATTAAAAATCAAATACTTAATGAAATTAAATGATTTCTTTTCCACATTATTCTCCTCTGTTCACTGAGAAAGAGGGTATTTTTATTTTATTTTTTTGATTTTCCTACACAAAGTTATGCATTTTTGAAGTTTAGGGAATTAAATAAATAGGAAAATAACCTAATTTCCTACTTATCCACGCGGCGCCGCGTCAACCTAGGCATCTCCAAAGCTCCACGCGTCGTCTTCTGATTCGGCGCCGCCATCCGACTCAACGCTCCAGGGCCTTGCGGTTCATGTTCCGTTGTTCCGTCCGGCGCGATCCTGGCCTTCCGCTCGATACACGCGCAATCCGATGGCTCCCGGTTATCGTCTACGACTGGTGTGAACCGGTGACCGCCAACCTTCTAACCCTAATTTCTCACTCGATTCTCAACGGATTTTTGTGTTCTTATGCTCTATGGATTCGTCTTGAGGAGACGAACACATCCATACGGTAAACATGTATTTAAATTGACTTAAATTAAATGGAGAATCTCTGTAAGCTCGGGAAGAAGAGTGAGTCCATACCTTTGCTCAGAGAAGTGAAGCTTCGATCTGAGAGTTGTGTCACCTTTGATTGGGTCCAAGAAAGCTCCGGATGAAGTCCTCGGCACAGTGAATTGTCCAGGTAAGATTTCGACCAAGCCCGATCACAAAGCTTGGAGCCCGGAAGCAATGGCTGGCCCGGTGAGGGGGCTTTCGCTGGTAAACTTCTTCTCTTGGTCCGGTGAAGGTGTAGGACCAATCAATTTGGGGATTGGTCCACGGTGAAGAAGTTTCCTGGTTTTGTCGTTGAAATTTGAACTCGAAATCGAGCTCGGCTAGAGGAATCGGGCCGGAATCCAGTGGGAATCAAGTGCTCTATGTGTGGAGAGTGGTCCGGAATGATTTTGGCGGAGTTTCCTTAAGGTTGGTTCGAGCACCTCCCCCACGGCCGAGAGAGGTGGTGTTTAAATAGGAGAGGCTGGAGGGCCTCCCGAGGGAGTTAGGGGACCGGGATCAGCTACTCTTGGCAAGGGAAGAACAGCTGCAATGGCCACTGGGCATGGGGCAACTCAGCAAGGGAGAATTTCAATGCTTGGCTCCCTCCCATGTCTCGGCCATGGCGTTTTCCGGCGGCCCAGGTGACTGGCCGGCAGGCATGGGTCACCCTCAGGGTCAGAAGGTCCAGGGCTTGAAGTTGGTGAAGGCAATTGGGCTTGGACATGTGTAAAGTGTTCGAATCAAAGTAGAATGGGGTAAGGGTATATTTTGGCTAGATTTGGTCAAATGCATGGATTGGGCTAGGTGCACCTTCCCATGGCTAGTTTGGGTTGAAGATAAAGTGGTTTAGGTCAGCTTAATTAGTGGGGAAGGGTCACCATCCAAGTACAATTAAGTTTAAGCATGGTTTAGTGGAGTCATGGAAGTGGCTAATCCCCCTTAAGGGAATATGGAAAGGGCATCCTCCTCTTGCCATCTTGGGTATGGTGAGGTGGAAAGTAAATTCCATGGCTCTCATGGCTCCCATGTGGCTCATGCATGGTTTCATGGCTCCATTTGGCTTGGGAAAAGTTAAGTCAACTTTCATGGAGAAGGATTTTGTGAATTTTGGCATTTAGGGGTGATTTGGCATGAGGCTTGATTTGAAATCATTTGATGATGGGATTGGAACTTAGGGAATGACTTTGATTAAATGGATGGCAAATGAAAATGTCATATGGGCTTTAGGGTAGATTTTGGGCTCTTTGAAATGGTTTTAGATGGGCTTTTAAAGTAATTTAGGGAAGTGGGTTTTTTGATTTTAGGATGGGAATTTGGGTGAAAATTTTTTGAAGGACCATGTCAAATAAATGTTGCAATTGGTTTAGGGATGTTTCATGAATGGTTTGGAGTCAATTTGGTGTGATTTGGAATTGAATTGGTTTGAATTTGGGTTCATTTGGTAAGTGGGCCAATGTAGGTCAAATTGGGCTAACTTGGGCCAATGTTGGGCTAGGGTTGAAATTGATGTAAAATTAATGTTGGGAAATGTTTATGGGAATGTTTAAAAGAGGTTTTAACTTAGGTTGGGTTTTGATTTTGGGGTTTGGGCTTATTTGGGTTAGGTTTGGGCTTAGGTCAAAATTGGGTCTTTTAGCTTTGGGTTGAATTTGAGTGGGGTTTGGGTTCAAACTTTGGGAAAATCATGATAGTTTTTTGTTTGTAGGGATGTTAGGGAAGGTTTAGAAAATATTTGGGGTTAATTGGAGTTGAATTGGGTGAGTTTGAGCTAAGTTTGGGTCATGGGTCCAAATTGAGCTTTAAGGTCAAAAGTGAAATTGGATTCAAATGCCAATCAAATTAGGCTTGAATTTGGTCTAGATTGGTGTTGGGGATGTTGAATTGAAGTTTAGAATTGAATTGGACCAGCATTTGGGTCAATTGGGTAGGTTTGGTTTGACATTGGGTTCACTTTGGGTTAAAATGGGTCATATTGGGGATTTTGACAAACGTGGTGTAAATTGACAAAATTGGCCCATGGTGTAGTTGGACAAAATGAAATTGGGAATATTTGGGATTTTCTGGAATTTTCTGGGAATTTTCTGAATTTTTGGATTTTTTTGCTAAGAGGGGCATGTTGGGTATTTGGAGGGTATTGGGAGGTATTTTTGGAATTTTTGGTGTTTTTGGCTATGAATGATCAATTTGAGTGATGTGGGAATGTTTGGTATTGGTTTTGAGGAATTTGGGTGATTTTGGAGAATTTTGAAAATTTTGGGTAATTTCAAGGGTTTTGGGTAAGTTAAAGTGTGTAGGGTCCCCGGGGTCAAAAAATTAAAAATTTTGAAAATTGAAGATTGGGTAAATGTAAGTGGAATGAAATCATTTTGGTTGAACCATGAAGCCATGTTAAGCCTATATGAGCCATGAGAGGACTCATTTGAGGCATTCACTATATTTTTCCTAACCCTCTTAGCCAAGGGCTTAGGGGTTAAGGACCATCCATGTGAATCACCTGCATGAGTCAGGAGGTCAAATTGGGTATGGGTGTGGTTTTAGGGGGTTTGTGAAAGTGTAGTGTATAAGTGTAGTGTGTGTGTAAGTCAGCCCCTTCACCAGACCAGGCCGCCAAAGAGTCCTATAGGCACTCATCCTTTAAACTTCCTCATTTGATTTCAACCCTCTAGGTGATTAGGGGTCTACAATCAAGTTTGTGGAGTTTGCAGGGAGTTAAGAGGTGGTTTGAATTTCTAAGTGGTGGGTCCCAATTCTAATCCTCTAGGATAGTCAAAGGAAAAGCCTAAGGCTAGATCCTAAGTACTAAAAAGAAGAAGAGAAGACCTCATCAAAATGAGGTCAACAATAGAGTGTTCTCCTGACTTTAAGTTACAATGGAGAGTAATTTTTAGGTTAGTTTTATTTATATTTAATCCAATTTATTTTTATTTAAGTTTTAGGTTTTAATTACAATTAAGTTTAATCTTAATGAGTTAAACAAGGTTTATATTTTTCTTATATTCCTTTTGTCACAATGAACTTACCAAATTTTAGTTTGGATTTTTCTGATAAATATTTTAATTATGATAATTTTTATACCAAAACAGACACGTACAACTTGAAAAATAGAGATCACTTCATAGGGATATCCTCTGACCTTAAGAAAATCAAGGAAGATCCCCCATGGCAGAGGGAACAAGACCCCCAAATTTCAAGCCATGGTGAAGTGTCTATGCAAATGATGAAACAATATACTCAGAAAATTATTTAATTAATTAAAAATAAAATATAAATCAAATAATATTCAATCTAATTCCACATTATTCTCCTCTGTTCATTGAGAAAGAGGGTATTTTTTTATTTTTCTGATGTGTCTACATGAACTTATGATTTTTTAAAGTTGCACTGATTTAAACAAATAAAAAATATCCCTATTTTCTACAACCACGTCGGCGCGAATTCATCCTACGGTGCATCGAAAGACCACACATTGCTTCCTGATTCAATGCTACCTTCTAACTCGGCCTCTGCTTTATGCACCATGTTCTCGTCCGATTCAATCCTGGCCATCCAAGCAAAACGCGCTCGATCCAACGACTCCTGGTCTTCATCCCTAACTGGTTCATCCTGTAAGTCGTCCACCTTCTATCCTTAAGATCTTGAGCTAGACTTAACCAAATCACATGGGGTTTATTTCTATAGACTCATCTGACCTAGGCAAACCTATCTATAGGGCTTATATGGTATAAAATACAGTACACATGTATGGAGGACAAAGAATAGCTCGAGAGGAAAGTGAGGTTCAATGCCTTTGTCTAAGAGGGGAATCCTCAATCAGATGGTTGTATTAGCTTCGATTGGTTCCAACGAATCTCCAGATGAAGTCTTTTGCCCTAGTAAAATGTCTGGACCCAAGTCCGACCAGACCCGATTTTAGGCGTTGATCAAAGTCTGGTACAAAGGCTCTCTGTGATGGGGTTTGATGGGGGAACTTCTTCTTTCAGTACTGTAAAGGTGTGAGCACAATTAATTTGATTTTTGTTGAATGTATGGCTTTGGTGAAATGTGTCCTGGTTTTAGCTTGATTTTGTACAAAAAATTGAGCTCAAAAAGTGAGGGAGATGGCTAGGAAATCGTTGGGTTGGCCTTAGGGGATTTCAGGGAAGCTTTGGAAGCAATTTGAGGGAGTTTACTTAAGAAATTTTAAGCACCCTCTCTTGACCGTGGAGAGCAATATTAATGGCCATGGCCATCGGGCTGAGCTTGGGGCTTACTTGTGGGTGGAATCAACTGCTTAGGTGGAAAGCACAAGATCTCTAGTGGCAATTCAGGGCTTGACCCATTGGATAGGTCAATTGGGTGAAGAATCAAGTGGGATAGCTCTCGGTTTTGGCTCCTCCGATGACTAAGCCGGCCAGCCAGGCTAGGGGAGGTGGCTAGTGGTCAGGTGAGTCAGAGGGCATGTCATAAGTGGGGTGAGATTATATGGTTAAGTGTTGATTACAAATCTCTTTAAGTTTTACCCATTTAAGGGAGGGGATCCCCTAAATCATGGGAACTTTCATCCATGTCTCCATTAGCGTGAGCTAGGTGGATCTAGCTCAGTCCTAGGGGACCATTGGCTGGCTATGGTGAGCTTGGTTTGGTCACATTTGGCTTGATTTGGTTAATTTGGTTCATGGGTTCAATTTGGGTCACTTGGGTTTAAGTTGGGCTAGGTTAGGTTTGATCTTGGGTTGAGTCAAATTGATTATTCAATATGGGGTGTATGATTTTTATAAAGTGTTTATAAGAGAATTGGAGTGGTTTTGAATAGGTTTGGGGGATCAATTTGGCTTGATTTGGGTATTTAATCAATTTTGAGCATATTGGGTTTGCTTGGGTTAGGTTAGGCTAGGGTTGGGTTAAAGGCCAATTGATGGTTCCAAATGGTGTATGGGGATGTTAGGAAGATTTTCTTGATAGTAATTGGGTGGAAACTTTGGGATTGGACATTCAATTTGATGTATTTTGGGCATGCGACACATTTAGGACAAAATTTGGGGAATTTGGATTTGGTTGGACTTGGGTGAGGTTGGGACTCAAATTGGGGAAAATTGATGGTTCAATTTGGTTTAGGGAATGTCTTAAAGAGTTTAGAATTCAAAATTGGGGGAAATTTATTGACATTAGGTTCAATTTGGGGAAATTTGGTCATATGGCCGGGTCTTTTTGGTTTGGATTGAAATTGGGTTCAAATGTGGGTCAAAATGGGCTTGAATTTAGTTTGTGATGAGATTAGACATTGTGAATTAAAGTTTTGAATTGGAATTGAAGAGCATTGAGGTCATGTTAGTGGACATTTGGGGAGATTTGGGCACTTTAGGCCTTAAAAGGCAAATTTGGGGCTTTTGGTCAAATTCGACAAATTTGGTTAAATTGGTTAAAATAAACCGGTTTAAATTTAAATTATGAGTATTTTGGGGTTTTGAGAATTTTCAGGAATTTTTGGTATTTTTGGAATTTTTGGAATTTTTGGACTAGGAGGGGCATTTCTGTAATTTTGAGCATTTTGGGGGGTATTTTGAGAATTTTAGTGAATTTGAGGTGTATTGAGTATTTTGAGTTGTGAGGATTGCTTTAGGATGATTTTTGGGAGATTTTGGTAATTTTGGTTGATTTTGGGAATTTTGGGCTAAATTAGGGTTTTAGGGGTAATTTGGTCATTCGATGAGTTTTAAGAGTAATGGGGTTAAAAGTTTGGATTTTTGGTAAAATTTGGAGTTCAGTGAGATTAATAACCCATTTGAGCAATGAAACAAGATAATCCCCATTTGGATCCTCCATGTGCTGGTACTAGTCATGCCCTAGCGTGTGGCTAAGAGCTTGGGGAAACCACCCACATTATTTTCTAAAGGTGTAGGGGATCAAGTGTGGAGCAGTTTGGTTTAGGTTTGTGAGGTAGTGTGTGAGAGTGTAATTTATAAGTGTATGTGTGAGCCTCCCCCAGACCACCTAAGGTAAGTCCTAAGACTTTACCATCCTATAGGGAACTTCCCTGAGCATCCTAATGCTTGGTCTCATCCTCATAAGCATTTAGAGGTTAGACATTAAGCATTTGAAAACTTTAAGTGAAACAAAGAGGTGCTTCGAATTTCTATGGGTGAGGGTTCCATTGCTAGTCCTCTAAGTTAATCACTAGGATAGTTCTATGGTTAGACCTTAGGCTATTCTAAAGAAAGACTAGACCTCAGCCAAAAGTGAGGTCAACAAAAGTGCTTCGACATAACGATCCTGAGCTTTAGAACTCACAAATTTGCTCGAATCATATGTAGAATTCCCTTTGCTTCTTTTCATTCTTGGTACCATTCTAAAATTTGCAAAAAGAATCACAATAAATTTAAAAGTCAACTCTAATTCACTAGATCTAACTTCAAAAAGCTTAAGCTCACTCTTCCATATAAAATCCACTAATTTGCATCAAATTTTCACCATGAATAGTAAATTTTCAAAATTTCCATAGTGAACTCAAAATCAATGGTAAAAATAAAAACTTTTTTCATAAAATAAAAACTCTAACCTTGAGAAGATGAAATCTAACAAATTTTGGTTGAATCCACCAAGAAATCTTTAATTAAAGGGATGCCCTATGTGTAAAAAAGTGAAAGCTTGGGGAAGATGAAGGTGAAAAAATTGTGATTTTCGTCCTTTAAAACCATCATAACTGATTTTAGTGAACCGACGCTTAAGCTCGACTATTGCGGTGCTTAGGCGCGGGGCTCTCGGGTTTGCGGGTACTTAAGCGCGGGTTTTGGAATTTAGGAGCCAGTGCACAAATTTTAATATTTTCCAATTTTGATTCAAATGCACAACTTCCCAAGTCAACCACCTTCACATGGTCTTAAATATGATATAATAACATTTTCTTCCCCTTCTCCTCTCTTGTTCTAAAAAATTTTCCACATTTCACAACTTAGATTCAATTACAATAACAGGAATATTTCACACAAACAGAACACTTTCATTAACACACTTTTAACAAATACAATTACAGTTCACATGTCTAATCTTCATTCCAAAAAGTTTTGGATGAGATAACCTCTAAATTCATCATAACATAAGATAAACTTACATTAAACACATAACACTAAAACACATAAACAAACTAACAAATAAACACGAACAAACTAAACAAACAAACTAAACGAATAACTTAATTCTGTTCTCCATTAGGTGGAACATATCGCTGACCTTCAGTTGTTCCTTCTGAACCATTTGACACATAGATTTGATAAAAATGACGATGATGAAGAACTCTAATAGAATCCTCTTCAATCCACTTGTTTTTCAGATACATCGCCTAGTCCGCTTCTTCAATATAACTTGAATGAATGAATTGCTTTTTGAGTTGCCAACCAATATGCACTAAATGTGATTTAGTTTAATTTAACTTTTCTTTAATTAATGCCACATTAGCCTCAAATTTTGCAATCTTCTCCGCCATTCCTTGAATACTAACGACTAAAAATCTGTTATAAAACTTTTGCGTACTTTAACTTACAGACTTCTTCTTGACAACTTCTTCCCTTTTCTTCAACTCATTCTCCCAAGAAGACATCTTTGCTAACTTAATTCTCCTTAAAAAAACTCAAATCTTCCACTCTTAGACTTTAAGAATAGAAATTTTGAAAGGGACAACTTCCCTCTTCATTTCCATGCTATATATAGACTTTAGTAGAGCCTATACCCACTTCTCATGTTTAAAAACTACCAAATAACGTTCAAGGCCAATTTCCTACATTTAATTCATTATTGACATCATATAGGCACATTTTTATAACTCTGGCGCATAATTGCCACTTTTGGGCGCTTAGGCGTCAGTGCTTAGTTAATAACAACTCAGCTTAACCTTTAAATACTTATTCATACTCGTTTAAGACATCATTCAAACTCTTAAAATCACCACCAAAAGTTCAAAATACTACCATAATTCTCCAAAAACACTCACAACAGCGACAATCAAAACAAAAGCACACAAAAAACTATGGGTTGCCTCCCACAGAGCATTTGGCTTTACGTCGTTAGCGCCTGACGTACCTATTGCTTATTCTGGGTGGCCCAACATCAAAACATCATTCACTTTAGTTTGATCCCCTAAGAAATAGGGTTTTAGCATATGAACATTCACTTTTAAAAATTTTAAGGTTTTAGGATCTTTAATATCCACAGCTCCATAGGGATAAAAATTTACTACAATATGTGGGCCCATCCACCTAGACTTAAGTTTGCCTAAAAATAATCTCAATCTTGCATTTTAAAGCAAAAGTTGTTATCCCGACTCAAAATTTTTATTAAGAATCTTCCGATCATGCCATCTTTTCGTCTTACCTTTATAAATTTTAGCTTTTTTATAAGACTCATTCCTTATCTCTTCAAGGTCATTTAATTGCAACTATCTCTTTTTACCAGTATTCTTCAAATTATAGTTAAATTCTTTAATAGCCCAATTAGCTTTATGCTCAAGTTCCACTTGTAAATGACAGGCTTTCCCATATATTAATCTAAATGGTGACATTCCTATAGGAGTTCTTTATGCCGTCCTATAAGGCCACAAAGCAAAATCAAGTTTAACTTATCAATCCATTTTTGTTGGATTTATAGAATTTTCCATAATTCTCTTGATTTCTCAATTAGAAACTTCAGCCAAACCACTTGTGTGAGGATGATATGCAGTAGAAATTTGATGATAGATTCTATATTTCTTCAATAATTTTTTAATTAATACAGTTTTTAAATGACTTCCCCCATCAGTTATGATAACCCTTGGTATTTCAAAACTGTAAACTATATTCATTTTTAAGAACTTTGCAACACTTTGAGCATCACATCGAGGTAAAGTAACAACTTCAATTCATTTAGACACATATTCTACTATATATATAAATTTCTGAAAGATGGTTTAAATGATCTCATGAAATCTAATCCCCAAACGTAAAATATTTCAATTTCTAAAATATAATTGAGGGGCATCTCATTTTTTCTAGAAATATAGCCTACACGTTGATACCGATCACAATTTTTTTATATAAGCATTAACATCTCTAAAGATAGTAGGACAATAAAATCCAGATTGTAAGATTTTATACATTGTTTTATCATCACTAAAATGTCTCCCAAAATCAGAATCATGACATTTTTGGATAATTTTAAAAGTCTCTTCAAAAGGCACATGTCTTCGAATAATTAAATCTTTCTCCTGTTTATATAAAAATAGGTCATCTCAAAACTAAGTCTTAGCTTCAGATAAAAATTTCCTCTTTTCTTGGTGTGTTAGACTATAAGGTAAAATGTTACTAACAAAAAAGTTCACAATTTCTACAAACCAAGGAACACACCATTCATTAATATTTAACAAATTTTGATCAGGAAAATTTTCATTAATTTCTTCTTCAGAACAAATTAATTTCTCAGATTTAAGCCTAGAGAGATGATAAAAAATTTGATTAACATCACCCTTTCTATCTACTATTTCAAAATTAAATTTTTGTAAAAGAAGAACCCATCTTATCAGTCTTTGTTTTACATCATTCTCTTTCATTAAACACCTAATTGCAGAATGATTAGTATGCACCACACATTCAGTTCTAATTAAATATAATACAAACCTTTCAAAGGTAAATACTATTGCTAATAACTCTTTCAGTTGTGGTATAATTAATTTGAGCTTCCTTAAGAGCTTTATTAGCATAATAAATTACTTTAAAAATTATATCATATTTTTCTCCCAAAATAGCTTCAATAGCATAATCACTTGAATCAGTCATTAATTCAGAAAATTTTTTCCAATCTGGTGAAATAATAAGTGGAGCAGTGATTAATTTTTCTTTTAGAAAATAAAAAGCTTTTTGGCAATCCATATCAAAATTGAAAATCAAATCTTCTTGAGCAAATGATATAGTGGCTTAGTAATTTTTGAAAAATCTTTAATATATCGCCTATAGAATCCAGCATGTCCTAAAAAACTCTTAATTTACCTTACATTTGTTGGATGAGGTAAATTAGCGATCACTTAAATTTTTACTGGATCTACTTATATACCTTTCTAAAAAATATGATGTGCTAAAAAAATTCCTCCTATGACCATAAACTGGCATTATTCCCAATTAAGGACTAAATTTTTTTCTTCATAGCTTTTAAGAACTCATGATAAATGTTTTAAACATGAAACAAAAGAAGTTCCAAATACCAAGAAATGTAGCAGGGGCATTACATAGACTAAAGAGCATTCGTCTAAAAGCAAAAGTACCATAAGGACTGGTAAACGTTGCTTTCTCATAATCCTCTCGAGCAATTTGCATTTGATGATAACTATTATATCCATCCAGAAAACAAAAGTATTTATGCCTAGCAAGTCTATCCAACATTTGATCAAGAAAGGTAAGTGGAAAATGATCTTTCCCGGTGGTAAGATTTAATTTTATATAATCAATGCACATTCGTCATTCTATAACTTGTCTTGATGAAATTAGTTCATTCTTTTCATTAGTAGCTATAGTAACTTCTCCTTTCTGAGGAACATAGTGAATAGGACTAACCCATGCACTATCTGAAATAGGATAAATAATCCCAGCATCTAAACACTTTAAAATCTCTTTCTTGCAACTTTTATAATGGGATTTAATCTCCTTTGAAGATCAGCCCTGGGTTCGCATTTTTCTTCCATAAGGATTCTATGCATTAAAATTGAAGGTTTGATTCCTTTAATATCAGCAATTGTCCATCTAAAGTTTTCTTATATATTTTTTAAATTTTTAGGAAACACTCTTCTTCTTCTAAAGTTATGTTAGAGGAAAGTATAGCCAGCAAAGTTGAGGAATCACCTAAAAATATATTTTAAATGCTTAGGAAGTAACTTCAAATCAAGTTTTGGAGGTTTCTCAATTAATGGAGAAAGAGATTTGTCTTTTTATATCATGTCCAAAACTTTAAAATTTTCTTCAAAAAAACTTGAATTTTCTTCAATAAAATCATTAAGATGTTATGATTCCTCTTCTTACTCATGTTTTAACTCTTTTATTTCTGAATTATGTTCATAAGCTATTTTGAAATGGCATTCACTAAGATATCTCATCACATCCATTTTGAAACATTCATAATTTTTACCTTTTGCATGGTAAATCATTGAGTTGGAAATATTAATAGTAATCGTTTGATCATTAACACACATAGTTAATGCCCTTTTTGCACATCTATCAGTGCCCTGCCCGTTGCTAGGAAAGTTCTCACTAAAATTATAGATATCTCTTTATCTTCCACCATATCTAACACAATGAAATCAACAAGATAGATAAATCGATCCACTTTTACCAAAACTTCTTCTAGAACTCCCTTAGGATATGTTATAGAACGATCTGTTAATTCCAAGGTTACAGTTGTAGCAGATATTTTTTCTAATCCGAATCTTTTAAATATAGATAATGACATAAGTTTAGTACTTGATCCCAAATCACATAAACCTTTTTGAAAAAATCTTTTTTAAATTGCACATGAAATTGTGAAGCTTCCAGGATCTTTAAGATTTTTAGGATGTTTTTTCTGAATTATAACACTGAACTCCTCACTAAGGGCAATTGTCTTATTATCTTTAAATTTTCTTTGTCTATTAAGAATATGTTTCATAAACTTCACAAAACATTGGCATTTGTTCTAAAGTTTTAGCAAAAGAAATATTAATCGTAAGCTTCTTAAAGATTTTAAAAAATTTTAAAAATTTAAGAAAATGGAGGTGGTGGTGGTTTTTCTAAATCAATCTTAAGTGGAGAAATATGTCTCTCAAAATCTTCTGGAGCATCCTCTTTAGATTTTTTAATTTCTTTTTTCTCTACTTCAATCTCTTTTTGAACTCTACCTTCCAACTCTCTTCCACTTCT
This sequence comes from Papilionanthe hookeriana x Papilionanthe teres, assembly GCA_022702705.1. NCBI lineage: Eukaryota > Viridiplantae > Streptophyta > Magnoliopsida > Asparagales > Orchidaceae > Papilionanthe > Papilionanthe hookeriana x Papilionanthe teres. The sequence goes on along the minus strand of CM040424.1, from coordinate 126,405,922 downwards.
AAGTTGAACAACCTTTACTTGCTCTTTATTCTGGTCTTTAGGATATACTTCTGTATTACGAAGAAGTGTTCCTTGGGAATTATTACTTAAGAAATTTGCAATTTGTCCCAACTGATTCTCAATAATTCTTATAGCAACTCCTTGACTTTGTAACTGATTTCCCATTTCTAACACCACTTCTTCTATAGACAACTTCTTATCCTTAAATTGTGGATTATTATTAAAACCTGGAGGATAGGTAGGTCTATAATTACTATTACCTTGGTTATTCTAGTTCCCCAATGGGTTTACTTGGTTGCTTCCCCATTATTAATTAGTACCACATGAATTATTATTCCAGTTAAAATTAGGATGATTTTTTCAACCTAGATTATAGTAGTTCGAATATGGGTTATTTGACTTATTTTTTATAACATTTAAAGTCTCAATTGATGTTTGAGAATCTACCATTTGGAATAATGCATTTTGTTTGATCATTTGAATTGGTTGAGAAAAATTCATTCCAAATTGATCTATCTTCATTGAAATTGTAGCAACTTAATTTGCTAACATGGCAGTACCCTCAGAATCATGAATATTAGCTACCTTTTTAGGATGTACCCTTTCAGAAAGCCAATGAAAATTATTAGTAGCCATTTATTCAATTAAAGAATAAGCTTCAGGAAATGGTTTAGGCATCAATGAACCACCAGTAGTGGCATCAATAATAGATCTAAGAGATCCAGCTAATCGATAAAAAGAAGTTTGAATAATTAACTAACCTGGGTGTGGACACTTTCCTAGGAGTTCTTTAAATTGTTCTTAAGCTTCATAAACAAATTCCTTGAAAACTAACAAAAAGATGTAATATCATTTCTAAGCTTCGTAGTTTTTGAAGGTGGATAATATTTAGCAAGTAATTTCTGTGCTAAATCTCCCCAAGTTCTGATAGATCTAGGTTTTAAAGAATTAAATCATATCTTAACCTTATCCCTAAGCAAGAATGGAAAAACCCTAAGCCTAATATCATCATCAGAAACACCATCATATTTAAATGTAACACACAATTCTAGAAAATTGGCAAGATGTAAATTTAGATCTTTAGTTGATGATTCTCCAAAATGATTATTAGATACCATTTAGATAATAGCAGATTTAAGTTCAAATGAATTAGTAGCTATAGTAGGATTTTGAATATTACCATGAAGTTCACCCACTGTAGGATTTGCATAATCTCTTAAAGATCTTAATTTATGATGAATTTCAACATTTCGATTAATTTGATTTGTCATTTCTTGAAATTTTTTAGTTTTATCAGTATTTTTAATTGTTTTAAATTTTTAAATAGTACGTTCTAATTCAGAATCGTAGGACACAAGTCCTTCAAAACCTGAGCTTCGCATAAACTATTACAACACAATAATAAAAATAAAAAAAATAAAAATACACTTAAATAGATAAGGTTTAAATAAGATTTTCTAAAAATAGAAATATTATTTTTGTAAAAATTCTTTTTAATTTTTCATTTAAATTCAAATCCAAAGACAATTTAATTTTTCCTCAACAACGGCGCCAGAAACTTGATCCCGATTTTCTTTACTACCAGATGAATACTGATAAAATTATGCTTGTGGTAATCTAATTAAACTTATATTTTGGATATAAAATAATCTTCTTTACAATGATAATAAAAATTTGATTTCGATTTAAATCAGACTGCAACAGTGGTATTTTAAATTTAGAGATTCTATGCAAGTATACATATCATTATCAAGTAATGTAGAACTTTCTGATTAAGCCCAAAAATATCGATCCCACGGGGAAAACTTTTGGAAATTTAAAATTAAAAAATGGTTTTAGAACACAAATCCATTTAGAAAAGACTCTTACTTAACAGTTTTGGATTTTCAAATAACTTTAAAAATTATATTCTTTTTCGTATTTTCTTAATTTATAAAATAAAGTAAATAACATACTAACTATAATGAGACTTGTGTAAGATTAAAGAAATATAGATGAAAATAACTTATCATGAAAAAGTAATAAGTACAAGAATTCTATTGTGGAAATATTCAAAATTTGTTGTGCCAAATATGAGCAAATTTATTCTTTTCCCACTAGAGATGCTATAAAGAACATTGAAGGCTTAGCTAAATAAACTAATCAAATATGACATCCATTTAGTCTGCAAAACATATTATGTTGACCGACAGGTTCCCCCATTTAATACAAAAGAGAATGAAATGGGGTTTATATTAGAGCTGGGTTCGTTTAAGTTCCCTATAAGGGCAAGTACCTATAGTTAAATACATCTTAGATAACCAAAGTCACCTAAGAAAACCTTCGATAAAAATCAGGAAAAGTATTTTTATGACTTCAAGAGGCTCAAGAATCTTCAATTAAATTGTGATAGCAAGAATCCAATAGGTGTGAAAGGCTCAAATTCTGGAACATTTTATTTTGACGAATCCAAAAAAGGAAAAACTAGGATAAATCATGGATCCAAGAGGAGATCTTGGTGACTTCCCGATCTATCCTATTATTTGGCTTAAATTTGAGCAAATTATTTATATTTCATCCTGCCAATTTTTAATTAATTGGGCTTACATTCCCTTTGACACCAATCAAGTGAATAGCTAGGAAATTAGGAGGATTTATGCCAAATTTGATGACTACCTTAGAAACCTAAAGTGAGTTAGGGTTTACTTTACATTAGGTGCAAAGGCCTAAAGAGATAAAGTGAGGGTTTATGCTGCACTAAGAAAGCTACCTCAAAGTACTATGACTTATTGTTTATTTCTAAGGAAAGAAGTTACTGTTGTACACTTGTTATTTTCTCTCTCGGACACATCCTACATCCTCAATCGAGCTGCCCACGGTGCAAGCTCCAAGCTCCTTATTGTTGTAGAACGTTTAGTTTAATGAGTGACAACCAAGGGATGATATAAGTGTCATGTTCTAGAAAGTTTAAAGTTGAGGTGGCTTAGTGTTTTAATTAAAACAAATGTTTAAGTGATTATGGCGACACCAGTTAGAATCTCACAGTTGCCTCGTTCCGGTTTCACCATTTTCATCAGATTTGCTTAGTCCGGATGAATCTACTAAACCATACTTAATGAGTTCCATACTTTCATCCATACCGTGAGAGATCTCGTTTAGGTTACCTCCTCCAAGGAACTCCCGTTCATCCAATGAGACGCTTTAATTTAGTTTAGCATGTGATCTTTTTTTTGTTTGTGATTAAAATTTGAGTTGTTTTATATTTTCAATGCTGTGGCGGTGAATTTTCATCTTGTTGTTTTATTTTAATTTTGGTTTTGGTTATCATGCAGGGTGTCATTGTTATTTAACATGCAAGCTTAACTAAGCAAGTATATATGCTCTGAAAAGTAGAGCAAGCAAACTAAACTAAACAGGTATGTATGTACTGATAAGTAAAACAAGAAAATTAAGCTAAACATGTATGTATGTGCTGAAAAGTAGAGCAAGAAAACTAAACTAAACAAGTATGTTAAGAAAACTAAACTAAACAATTATGTATGGTAGGAAATTCGTAGTAAAATTAAAAAGAACGGAGTAAAAGTCTGGAAGGACCATAAGCACGATGGCGGGGAGGACTCAGAGCTGTGCTGTATATATCCCACCCTTAAGTGCTGACTACCAGACCGTCAGCCTACAGAGGACAGTCCTAACTTGATCTAGAGAGTCAACTGTGAACCTTTGTAGATTTATCATTCCTTTCAATTTGGATTTCATACAAGTAAAAATTTATGGATGAAAGGCTGTTTTGTAGTGGAGGTAGTTTTGTATTTTGAAATGTACTTGTATATATTATAAAATAATGTGATCTACAGGTCGACCCTCCTAATCGAATTAGGACTATTAGCAACCTAAGAGTGACGGTGATAGTTACCTCGAGGGTGGGTGAATATTATCGTTAACTCCTTCCTCTACTCTCTCCAGGGTCTCTGAGTCAGGAGGCAATATTCTAGAAATTTCTCGTATCCCTCTCTAATGCAACGTCATCATCGTCCTCCTTTACAATCCTACTTACAGCCCTGCTAGATGGCCCCACATATAGTAAAAGGCTATACGTGTATGCTTAAGTCTCATACATAAGCGTAAGACTCGAGTCAAGAAGCAAGAAGAAGCAAAAGACGGAGACAAGGAAGCGCGAGAGGAGAGAATGACTGCCTAAAACGACATTGCAAAGGAAGCTAATCGGCCCTAAAAAACTGAATGAAAGCTACTTCCAAACTCCGATATTATGAAAAAGGTTCATTTCAAATGTAACTTTAAACTTTGATGAATGAAACTTTCAGCCAGGTGAGGGGACATGAAATACTACTTGAAACTACCTCCTCATTAGGCATTAAAAATTATAAAATTTAGCCAATCATAAGAGGGCAAATAAACCTTCTAATAGAATATGGAATCATCCAACGTTGAAGCATTCTAGTAGCATGAAATTTGGCTAAAACAAAGACACAAAAATAACAACTACATGCCATATGAAGTAGCAAAAGCACTAATCCTCTCCAACATGAAATTTCAGCCAGCATATGGGGGCTTAAAAAAATTATCATCATACCAAAGTGATCCCATTAAGCCACATAGCATGAAAAAAACATTTCCATCAAGCTAGAGAGCAAACCAGTAACAATTCGAAGCAAGTAAGAAGAAGTATATGCAAAAATAGATCTTTCCCTTCATCATTTCCCTTTTTTTTTAAAGAAGCTCATGGCAATGTAAAATAAAGAAAGAAGAAGGAGCCAAGTCAACAATTATGCCATGGAATGAATCAATTCGACATCAACCATCAAGCAAAAATAGAAATTATGAAGTTAATGAGATTACTACTTGTTATTAGGCACCAAAGAAAGGCAAAACCATGTTTTGAAAAGATTTGGGCAGCACCTCCCCTACCTTTTTCAACTTTCGGCCAACACTAAAAATGAGGAAAAAAGAGGCTATTTTATAGCCAAATGAAGAAGAAGAGAGGGGGGGATGAAGCCACCCAACATACCTTTGGCTAAAGACCAATAGTTTTAGGAGAATGCAACCTTTAAACCATTCTTGAGGTGATGAAGATGAAAGAAAATCACAGGAGAAGTGACTAGATCTTGGAGACAATGATGGAAGGCAACCCTTGATGGGATTGAAGGTAAGGGGAGAGAGGCCAAGCCTTGGAGAAGAAGCAAAGAGGGAGGAGGAGCCATGGAAATTTTATCCATGGCTTGGGAGGGGTTTAGCCATGGCTGAAAATCAGGAAATTAGAGAGAGGGGGTGTCGGCTGCGGCTAGGTTAGGGAGGGGAAATAAAAAAAAAACAACTATTTTAATGATTTTACTTACCAGAACGGGCCGATTTTAGCACCGTTAGCCCTTGCGCAGAACCATAACAAATTATATATATGCCTCTAAAGTAATTTCGACATTCCAGATGCAACGACGTAGTCCGTTTCAAAATTCGAGATCTTTTGGGAAACCTCATTGTCGATCGGGTCAAAAATGTAAAATTTAAGGATTTTGACGAAATCGGGTCAAATTGACAAAAGTGGGTTACAGTGTAGTTGAACAAAATGAAATTGAGAATTTTTCGAAGATTTTGGGAATTTTTGTAAATTATTGGAATTTTTCTTGAATTTTCGGCTAAGTATGGGTATTTCGGAAATTTTGGGGGTTTTTGGGGTAAGTGGTGGGAGGTATTTCAGAATGATTTTTGGAAATTTTGGCAATTTAGGGAGATTTTGGAAATTTTATGGAGTTTTGGGGCATTTGGGTCAAAATTGGAGAATTTTGGATTTCAGAATTCAATTTGGAATATCAAGCTGTTTAAGTTACAAATTAGAAGTGATTCTCTTTGGTCCTCTATGTGTTAATCCTGGTCACTTTAGCAATAGGCCTAGGGTTGGTGGGACCACACACATGAGTGTCCAAAGGGTTCGGGGATCAATATGGGATGCGTTTGGTTTAAAATTGTGAGTGTGGAGTGTAAGTGCAAGAGCTCTAGACCTCCAAGGGTAGATCCTAAGGCATGACCACCTATAGCAAATCTTATTTGGTCTTTCTTATCTTTAGCCTTGTTCCCCTTAGATACTAGGGGTTAGACCCTAACATATGAAATCTCTAAGCTAAGAAAGCAAGCATGTGGAATTTCTATATGGTAGGGTTCCATTTCTAGTCTTCTAAGAAAAGTCACCAAGAGAGTCCTATGGCTAGAATCTAGGCTATCTAAGGAGAAACTAAACTTCAACCAAAAGTGAGGTCAACATAGTCCATGAGGTATGGCATATCATCCTCAAGGTGGCTGACCACTTCATTGTCAAGGAGAGTTGAGTCATGGCTTTGAATTGGAGGGGAGATGCCACTTCATTTTTGTGTAATGATGACCCTTAACCGAAGGTTAACGATGATGGTTATTTAACTTGTCCCATTGTTAATTTATGTCATAATGGGTATTAATGAGTCATGGGTGACTCACAAGTGTTTCTCCATAATTTAATTTTGATTTTAAAATATTATAGGATTTTTATGTCACATATGATGTCATGTATCAAAATGTTATTTTATGGCTTTTTAATTGTATTTTCATTTTTAATTAATTCTATAATTTATCAAAAATATTAGAAATTATATTATTAGCCAATAAATTAATCAAAATAAGTTTATAATTAATTATTTGATTAATTTCATCATTTCAAAATTAGGCATTTTGACCAAATTTAATTAATATTGGTTAAAGTTGATCATGGTTGACCTATGTTGACCTAAATTAACCCATTTTGGTCCAAAGGTGACCAATTTTGACTATCTTAACATTGTCATGGTTTGATTGCTCATTAGGTCCAAAGATTTTGTCATTTAGGGTTTAATTTTATAAAGTTGACCAATTTTAAGGTTTAGGTCAATCCAAGGGTCAATATGGTGACTTTTGGATTTTGTATTGGTCTTCTTGACCAATGTTAAGTTGATTAGGTCAATAGTTCACCAATGATGTCAATGTGGTAATCTTTTGGATCTCAGGTTGGCCAATTTAATCATAGGCCTTTTGAAAGTTTAATTTATAGATCAAATTTCCACCCCTGTATGATTTATCCAAATCCAAAAGCATTTCCTGAGCCAGTAAGACATTGTTAGAGATGAACCTCCCTTTCACAAATGCAGTTTTATTATGGCATATTAACTTAGGAAAGTGAGCTGGAGTCCCACAAAAATGATTTTGCTAATTACTTTTTTGATAACACTGGTAAGGCTAATAGTCTAGGAATGATTCCATTTACTCTTCTCATTATCCTTTAGGATGAGAATAATACTAGAACAAAAGAAGTAGTTGGGAAGTTTTGCCCCTAAAAGAAGTTCTAAATTGTCTATTTACATCGCCTTGATAATCAACCAATTCTTCTTATAAACATTTGATCAATTCCCACCAGGGCCAGTCACCTTCTTAACATCAATGGATTTTAAGGCTACCCAGATCTCCACTTCAATTGGTATGCCAGAAAGATCCAGGTTCTTTGTGTACTCCCTTTTCTTCATGAAAAGTCCATGATTAATAGGATTTATATCTTGAGGACGTGATGTAATAAGTACTTGAAAGTAATTCAAGGCATCATTGGCCATGACAGTGGAATTAGTGAGCCATTCTCTCCTACAGTTTTGAATTAATTAGATAGCATTATACTTCCGCCTGTATTTAATACATATGTGGTAATAGCTTGAATTTTTATCCCCATTAAAAAATATAGAAACTATTGCCTTCTATTTTAAGAATGTTTCTTTCCATGTAGTGAAAGTGAGTACTTGCTCAGTAGCTTGAAATAGAGCCTCCTCATAATTCTGACCACTTGTAACAGCTTGATCCAACATCACAACATCCTGCTCAGTATACTAAACTTTGCTGAAGATATACCCAAAGAAAGACCAGTTCCACTTTGAGAGAGCCTTGCTAAATATTTTTTTTAGCTGGCTTAATTTGACCTGAGGGTTTTGATGGTGAACATCCCTCCATTGTTGTTGGATGAGACTGATGAATTTAGGGTAAGATAACCACATATTCTGATATCAAAAAGGACGCTTACCATAAGAGAGAGAACCATTTATAGAGAGAAATAGAGGCTTGTGATAAGAGCCAGCCAGATCTAGATGGGTTACAACTAAATGAAGTTTTGAAGCCAGAAATTATTAACCAAAATTATGTCAAGCCTTTCCCATGTATGTCAGATCCTGAATGTTTATGCTTACGTTTAGTATTTGAATTGATACTTCTCTTTAATGATATCTCTTTCTTTATAATGATGCCAAAAACATGATTCCAATATAAAAGAGGTTAAATTGATACTTTAAAATGAGATTCTATGTAAGTATACGTATCGTTTAATCATGTAGTATAAGACTTTCTGATTAAGCCTGGAGATATCAAACCCAGAGGGAAAGTGATAAACAATGAAAACAAGAAAATTAACATTTTACTATTTTAAAGAAAGATCTTACTCAAACTAAAGATAATATTTTAGGAAATGAAATTTGATTATTTTTGTTAATTTTATAATTTGAAGTAAAAGTAAACAACAACTTTAACTAAACTTTTTTAAGACGAAAACTTATGCAAATGAAATATATTTTTCCTTTTTATGAATCAGTAACAAGTTATGGAGAAAATTTGTTGTGGAAGTATCTAAAACGTTTTGTGTCAAATAGGAGGAATTTTATTCCTTACCCTTACTAGAGATGCTATAAAGAACATAGGTTAATTCCCTATTTTAAAAATCATGAAGACGGGTTAGGTAATAAAGATACTAGCTCACTCTAGAGTTTCCTCGATTCCCTCCACCTGGGGGCTAACATCTCGTATCAAAACATAAAACAATAAATCAAATTGGGGGCTTTAGCCTGTCACTCTAAAGTCCTCTAATTCTACACCCATCAAAGTATATCTCCCTATTTATTTGAATTTAAGCATATAGATTACATTCTCACTCATGAAATCTCATGTGATTCTTTCCAACTATTGACTGAGACAGCACTGCACTAGATCATACATGTTCGCACAACATATTTTAAGATCTTAATTGGTAAAATCAAGAAGTAAATAAAGTGTAAGGTTTTTAATCATCACAACTTCTTCGAACATTTAAATCCTATACTTCACACAACATACTTCCACCACTTAATTACTTCATCACTTAAGGAAAAAGATAAAGAAAACTACTCAGAATTCATGGAGAAAATGTAATCACAACTTGGTTTAAAAGTAGAAATCATAGTGTAAACACAAGAAGTCTTAATTAAAATTCAAATGTAACACAAAGATAAAGACTTATCTGTAAATCTTCTCCACAAATCTCTTAAAGTTCCATTAAAAACTTTGCTTTCCATTACAATATTTAGAGGTTGGCGCCAAACTCCGTAGACTCCAAATCTCAATTCTACTCCTAATACAATCAATATAAAATAAATTAAAGATGGTGAAGTGAAGAGGTGTGTTCTAAAATAACTCTCTAACATAAACCTCACCGTTAAGCACTAATCACACCCTCCAACAACAACAGTTTTTCTGATCTTCAAATCCTCTTTTTATACTTTTCCAAAAGGTGTCTTCGTATCTCTTTAAATTGTGTCCAGATTCAATGTATCTTCCAAGAGATGCATCCATTCAAGCATATTTTGAATTGAATTTGGTGTCAATAGGAGTTACCCACGTTATCACCAAGAGGTGTTTCGAAAACCTCTTCAAAATGACGCCTAAATTAAAATAACTCCTCTTTTATAACTACCATGCGTAAGCACGGGGTACCAGCGCTTAGTCGCAGTTCATCTGACGTGTATGCTCCAACTGTGGTGCATAGCCACAGCGCCTTGGCGTGTAAGCTCAGCTTCCGGTGCTTAGCCGTCACAGATCACTTCTTTAAATTTCATCTTTTTTGCTCCAATTTTGATACTTTTTCACTCCTTTCATCATATTCATCCATTTAATCATACCTGCAAGAAATACACACAAAATACCTTCCATTAATGTGCAATATCATCAAAAAATAGGTATAAAATGTGTATAAAAACACGATATATTTTAGGTGTATCAAAATCCCCCAAACTTGAAATGTTACTTGTCATCAAGTGAGACAGTAATCATATAAAAATCATACAACAAAATTATGTGATGAGTTTCTTTAGCAGTTTTTAATTTTTTTTTTTTTAAATATAGTAGTCGAGTTTAGAAAAAAATTTAGTAAATGAGACCAATTTAATGTTTAGAAAACTCTTAGGTAAAGTTTAATGAAAAATACTAATTCATATCTTATTCAGAAGTACTCATAGATTCTTCAAAATATAGGGCTTAGGCATTTTATTTTCTTTACTTAAAAATCTTTACTAAAAATAATTATACTCACTATGTTATATTTATAAGCTTCAAGATTTTCATCAAATCTTATACTCTAAAAAGATCAGGTGTGGAACCAATTTTTGATTAGGCTCTTAAATCCTCAAGTTTCTCCTTTCTTTTCACATACTCTTTTTTTTCTTACTTTTCTTTTCTTTTTTTTTTCTTTTTTTTTATTTTATAGTTGGCAATGATTACTATATCTGGATAGGCCTTTAATGATTTTGAATTGCACGCTTTTTTCCCTAAAACATAAGGTAGATATATATCTTTAACTTTGAAATATTATAAAAGTTTTGAAAATTATTTTAATAAAAGAAACTTAAGTATTAAAAATAAAATCTTATCATTCTATTTTTCCAAAAATATAACTTTTCCTACTAAATATAGTTATAAAATATTCATCATTACCAGGAAATTTTTAAGTTTAACTTTATCATCCTTACTAGAGATTTTAACTAAATTCTCTTACTCATTTCTATTTTCAAAATTTTATTTCGCTAATATAACTTCACACATAATTATTTTTCATTCAAAATTAATTTTTTAGTTCATTTAAGAACAAATAGAATTTTATGTTTTTTTTAAAATTGTTTCTCATTCCCCCGAAACTTTAAAATTTCTTTATGATAAAATGTTTAAGCATAGTAATAAGATACATGGTTAGGAACAAAAAACTATAAGTATTAAACTTGTAGGAATTTTTATATCCTAAATATGCATGTACAAAAAAAATGAATGAAAATGACTTAATCCATAAGTTTAAATTTTTTTTATTTTATAAAAGAAATTCAAAAGACTTCTCATGTAGTGGAGGATATAAATGTAAATTAACACACTTAAACAGAAATCCATAACTAAGTCATATATATGGTAGCAAATTAAGAAGTTAAGTATGAAATTTTAATTAGTAAATTTTAATAGTATTTTAAAACCATCCTAAATAGTTTCTGGAAAAAGTTCTAAACTAACACACAAAATACACTAATAAATCACTAAAACATTTACTACCACAAACATATAACATCACATATCACAAACACAACATCCACAACTAAAATAAACACAAGCTAAAGTGTCTAAGCAACTATTACAACAGAATGAAAGATATAGAGTAGTCCTCTATAACATCCACAAATGATAATAATTCACACAAAAATAATAGCAATGGAAATAGTGCACCACAAATCACATCACAAAACATAACTCAAAATAAAATATCAATCCTAATAATTTTCTTCCTCTTCCTGATCATCCCCTTTGTTCTAGGTACGGGTAGGCACATATGGTCTATACTGTGGATGAGTAGGCAGCTGTGGGCATATTTTTAGGTTGAGTGTTGTTTTTTAGAAAAGGGGTCGCCTACAGAAGTTGTCGGCTAATTTTAAATTTTAAATATAATTTAAATATATATAGTTTTAGGAAGAAGCATTTGATTTTGAAAATAACTTTACGTTTGAAACTTTTAAGATATGAAATCAAACCGATCTCACATCCCAAATAGTTTATATAAACGAGCACCGCATCACAAACCGTGTATCTATCCCGAAGAATAGACACACTGCTTGATGATGGGGCTCGATTAAATAAACTAGAAGATTTGTGACATCCATTTGGTCTGCGAATCAATTTTATAAGCCGACAAGTTCGCCTTTTAATATAAAGTAATTAAACAGGGTTTATATTACCTGGGTTCTTAAAGTTCCCTATAAGGGAATGCCCCTATAGTTAATTACATCATAAGTGACTGGAATCACTTAAGAAAACTCTCGATAACGATTAGTGGTTTTCCTCTCAAGAATTTCAAAGTTTAAGGTTTTCAAACAATTGGCTTTTGAAAATTTCAATTAGGAATGGATCAAATTTGGAACACTTATTTTAGGAATCCAATGGAAGAAATGTAGGAGAAGCTGAGGATCCAAGAAAAATCTTGGCAACTTCCCAAACTATCCTATTGTTTGGCTTCAATTTAGGAATATTATTTAATATTGCAATCTTGCCAATTTTAATTAATTAGGACTTATATTTGTATGACACAATCATACAAATAGCTTGGAAGATGTGAGGGTTTGTGTCGTATCGAAGGACTACCTCGAAGTCCTAAGACCGGTTAGGGCTTAATTTGAATAACATGATTATGCAAATGCCTAACGAAAAGTTGAGGATTTTTATTGCACTAGGTAAACTACCTTGAAATCCTATGGCTTGGTTATTTAAAACTAAGAAATGTTTTGCTGATGTAGATTCCAGTTTTGCTGACGACGATGACCGTGCTACCCACTATACTTCAAGCTCCTTGTTATTGCAGAGGTTTAGTTTTAGAAGATGAAAATCAGGAGATGAGAAAAGTGTTTTGGTTTAGAAGAGTCTTAAGGTCCACATGTCTTTAATGTTATATTATAGGAATCTTAAAGTTGATTATAACAACACCGATTAAGATCCCATGGTTCCATCATTCCGGCACCGTTATTTTTATCGAATTCACTTAGTCCAGATGAATTTGCTAAACTCAACTGAATGAGTTCCACACTTTCATTTAGACCGTGGGAAATCCCGTTAGCAACACCTAGGTTACATCATCCGAGGTATTCCCGATCATCCAACAAGACGTTTTACTTCAGTTTTCATGCAACAATCCTGTTTATCATGCAAGAAAAGTAAAGCGCAGTGCAGGTAAATAAGTTGTAATAAAGTAGATTGTAATAAAGTAAAAGCGTACCTGGAGGGTCTTCTCTTCATTCCAAGCTACACTTAAAGCACATGTTAAGGCATTTATATAATTTTCAATAAGTACCTAGGTAAAGCTAATGGAAAGGTTTTGGTTGTCTACCAAGATCCTAATCCTACTGCTAGTCAGTTCCTATGACGTCTAGGTTCTTTTTGGTTTGTGGATGATTTTCTTCACCAAAGAACAATTAAGTTCAATAATTCTTCTTAAAACACCTCATTGTATTGAGGAAGTGCTTAGAACGGGTTCTAAACATCTTTTTAATACTTCTGAGATTATTTCGAGTCTAAATGAAGTTTTATTGTAGAGATGAATCAATCATCCATAAATTTTTGGTTAAGTTTTAACTCTTGCTCAGTGAACTTAGGACATTTGATTATCCCATGAATGAAGTGACACCTCACTTGATGCTCCATTTAAGAGTTATAATGATAAAAGTCTTTAGGGGCAAATCAATTTATTAAGAATTTCAACGATTTAAAATTAGAATTAATGTTTTATGGTGATTTAATTTAGTTATAAAATTTTAATAAATTTTAGTTTGGAATAGTGTTTAAGTTATTTTATTCTTAAGTGTTTTAAACTATTTGAATTGAAAGAGGAGTTTAAATTATTTAATTTAGACTTTAATGATTTAATTTTAATTTAAATGCAATATTCTAGATTAACTTTTAATTGGTTTGATTTTTTTTTAATTAAGAATTATTTTTTTTGAAATTGATTGTGATGTTTCAAGTTTGTTTTAAATTTGCTTTCAAGTTATTCTTGAAATTAATTTTTTTTAATCTTTTAAATTTATTTCAATTTAATTATCAAGTTATTTAATGTTTTAAGTTTTAATTTAACTAAGGTTTATCTTTTCTTTATTATTAATTTATTAATTTCAATTATCATCTTAAGTTTAATTAAGAGTTAAATATAATTAAAGTGATTCATTTGGGGATTTTAGTTTAAGTGATTATAGTCTCTCTAAATTATATCCCCATTTAAATAATCCAATTTTTTTAAATTATTCTTCCAAAATTCAAATTATTTAATTAATTAAGGTTTCATTTTTTTTTTGGTTTATTAAAAGTGATCAATGAGTTCCTACCCTTTTATTTTCCAAAGTTTCAATCATCTAAGAAAGAATTAAGATCAAATATTTTACCTCCCATTTTGATTAAACCTAAAGTTTTAACTAGAGGTTAAAATTCTTAATTATTAATATGCCCTTATAAGCTTAATTATTTCATAACTTATTAAATTGAGCTCAAATGAGCTTGAAATTTTTTATGTCACTTCACTCACATGTCAATTAAGACATTAGAGGAGAAAATCTGATTTTTTCTGTTTTTAATTTAATTTATATATTTATTTTAATTGGAAAATAGGAATTTTCAATGGAAATTCAACAACATGACCAAGGTAAGTTTTCTATCCTTAAGAAAATTATGGGATGTTCCTAATGACTAGCGGACCACTTGGACCAATTTTGGTGATTTTTAGAATTATATTTAATTTATTATAGTTATTTTGAGTTTTGGAGTATTAATCAATTATGAAATAAAATTAAAGTTGAAAAATAGATTTTATATTTTTCTTAAATCTCTCTAACTACAAGGAGTCCAGAGAAAAAAATTTTTTAATTTTATAATTTTTCTTTGATTTATTAGAATTAATTTAGTGAAAATGTTAGAAAATTCATTTTTTAATTCAAAAATTGTTTTAAGGCTTTAAAATTCAATATCTTATCCTAGGGACTTGGGAAAAATATTTAGTTTATTCCTAAGTGATTAGGAGTTAGAATGTGGCATTTTTATGATTTTTAATATTTTTGTGATTTTTATTATTTTTTAATTATTAAAATATTACAATAAGGAGAAAAATGAAGATATTTAGAAAATTCCAATTTTAATTTTCCTAGACTCCTCTGTTATCATAGAAGTTCTAAAACTAATTTGGTGAATTTTTAAAATGTATTTTTGGAGTTATGAATTTTCAAAGTTTAGTTTTACTCATGTGACCTAATTAATCCATTTAGTGGGGTTAAACATTTCCAATTGATTCCAAATTTTTATGTGAGGTCCATCTGATCCTAAAGACCAGTGGAGACTTGTTTTCAAGTTCTTTTGATGTGTGGTTAACCCTAATTAATTAAAGTTCAGTTTTGAGTAATTAGGCCAATAGGGTTATTCTTAATGAATTAACTCAAAACATAATTATCCTAGGGTCCTCTGGTCTTAAGAAACTTCCCCAAATTTTCCTAGAATTTTCTAAGCAATATGCTAATTAATGGAATTAAAATACCAAAAATAGTGACATAAACTTAAAAAATACATAACTTTCCGTAGAGATAGCCTCTGACCTTAAAAAATTTAAGGAATGTTCCTAAGATCAGAGGCTTCAAAAGCCCTATGGTCTCATGCCATGGTGAATTGTTTATGCAAATCGAGAATTAAAATACTGAAACGAGTAAATATTTAATTAAAAATAAAATACTCATCAAATTAACTCAATTCTTTTTCCACATTATTCTCCTCTGTTTACTGAGCAAGAGGGTTTTTTTATTTTATTGTGATTTTTCTACACAAAGATATGCATTTTCTAAGTTTCAAGCATTTAATTAAATCATAAATTCCAAATTTTCCTACTTATCCGACTCAGTGCCACGGTAACCTTAGCATCTTCTAAGCTCCACGTAGCGCGCTCCCATTCACCGCCGCCATCCGACTCAGCTCCACGCAGCCCGCGGTTCACTTACCGATCCCTGGTCCGACGCAATCTGAGCCATCCATTTGATACAAGCTCGATCCAACGGCGGCTGGTGGTCGTCTCCGACTGGTGTGCACTTGTGACTATCCACACTCAAACCCTAATATCTCCCTCGTTTCTCTATGTATTTTTGTGTTCTTATACTCTATGGATTCGCCTTGAAGAGACGAACACATCTGTAAGGTTTACATGCTATGAAATTAACTCAAATGAAATGGAGAATCGCTGGAAGCTCAGGTTAAAGAGAAGTCTCCATACCTTGGTTTAGGAGGTAAGGCCTCAACTGAATATGCTCGGCACGTTCGTTGGAGCTGGAAGAGCCTAGGGATGAAGCCTCTGGCCCTGGTGAAAGATCTAAGTATGAAAGTGACCAGGCCCGATTTCAGACTTTAGAGGCTAGAGCAATTGGGTGGCCTGGAGAGGGGGCTTTCATTGGGGAACTCCTTCTCTTGGTCCTGTGCAGGTGTGGGTGAGTTTAATTTGATTTTTAGTGGAGGTTTGAGAGATGTCCTGTTCTGGCCTGAGAATTGAGCTCCAAAATTGAGCTCAATCAATGAGATTTAGGGTAAGAGAACAGTGGGGATGGATTGATCTTGGCTAGGGGAAGCTCTGTGAGGAGTTTGGAGGGATTCTATGAAGGTTGATTTCAGCCAACCTTTTGGCCGAGAGGGGTGGCTGGTTTAAATAGCCATGGCTAGGGCTTTCCAGGAGCAATTGATGGCTGGGATCAGCTGCCTAGGGGAGGAGATGAAGAGCTGTGGTGGCCAAAAGGTGTGGGGCAGCTCAGCTGGTGAGAATTTGAAATTTAGCTCATTCCAAGATCCTCGGTCATGGTGTTTTTCGGAGGCCTGGTGGCTGGCCGGCCGGAGTCAGGTCATCATCTGACTCAGGGGAGTCTGAGCTGGGGTTTGGTGCAGTCAATTGCCTTTGGACATGTGTAAAGGATTGGATTTAAGTGGCATGGGGAGAGGGGTGATTTTGGGTCCAAATGGGTCAACCTATGGATTTGGGTTAGGTTCACCCCCCATGACTTGATTTGGGCTGAAGGGGATCAGTTGGGTCGACCTCACATGTGTGGTGAAATCCCCATCAAGGATTATTTGGATTAAATGTAGGTTAAGGGGAATCATGTAATGGGTTAATGACTTTTAGGGAGTGCTTAAAGGATCTCCTCCTTTTGCCATTTAGAGAGTGATGACAAGTCTATGGCTCCTCATGGCTTACATATGGCTTGGGCATGGCTTCATGGCTTGGCTCATTTACATGAAAGTGGGTTAGTTGGAATTTTGAAAACTTTGGATTCATTTGATGGGATTTGTCATGATGCTACAAATGGGTTGATTTCATGATGACTTAAGACTTTGGTCAAATAGTATTATCAAAGGAATGATGAAGAAAAGGTTTCATGTGGGCTTGGGAATGGATTTTTGGGCTTTTGGATTTGGTGAAAATGGGCTTTTAGAATGGTTTAAGAAAGTGGGCCTTTAGGTTTGAAAACAAATTGGTGGATGGAAATTTTGTGAAGGATTGGGTCAAAAAAATGTTGGGTTTAGTTTAGGGATGTTTCATGAGTGAATTGAAACAAAATTGAGGTGATTTGGAGTTGAATTGGGTTTGATTTGAGACTTTTTTGGTAAAGGGGCCAAAGTAGGTCAAATTTGGCTAACTTGGGCTAAGGTTGGGCTAATTTTAGATTTGATATAAAATTAATGATGAGAAATGTTTATGGGAGTGTTACAAAGAGTTTTCAACTTTGGTTGGGCTTTGATTTTGGGATTTGGGCCCATTTGGGTTCATGGTGGGTTTAGGCCAAAATTGGGGATTTTTGGTTTGGGTTAGGTTTGGGTAGAGTTTAGGTTCAAATTTGGGGCAAATCAAGTTTGTTTTTTGTTTTTGGAGATGTTAGGAAGGTTTAGGAAAAGATTTGGGGCTAATTGGGGTTGAGTTGGGTAGTTTGGGTTAAGTTTAGGTTATGGGCCAAAATTGGGTTTTAAGCTTCAAATTGAGATTGGATCCAAATTTCAATCAAATTGTACTTAGATTTAGTCTAGATTGGTATTGGGAATATTGAATTGAAGTTTAAGACTGAATTGTATCAAAATTAGGATCAATTGGGTTGATTTGGTTTGACTTTGGGTCCACTTAGGTTAAAAATAGGTCAAATTGGGGATTTTGGTAAAAGTGGACTAAATTGACAAAATTGGCTTATGTTGTAGTTGAAAAAAAATGAAATTGGGAATATTTGAAATTTTTTGGAATTTTTTAGGAATTTTCGGAATTATTGGATTTTTTTTGGTTAAAAAAAGGGCATTTTGGGTATTTGTAGGGTATTGGGGGGTATTTTTGGAAATTTTGGTATATTTGGCTAAGGATGATCAATTTGCATGGTGGGAAATGTTTAAGATTGGTTTTGAGGAAATTTGGGTAATTTAGGTGATTTTGCAAATTTTGGGTAGTTTCAAGGGCATTTGGTAGGTTTGGTGGGTGTAGGGTCCCGGAGGTCAAAATTTGAAATTTTGAAAAAAAGAAGATTGATCAAATGTAAGTCAAATGGGATCAGTTTGGTTGAGCCATGAAGCCATATTAAGCTCACAGGAGCCATGAGAGGAATTATTTTAGGCACTCACTATGTTGTTCCTAACCCTCTTAGCCAAGGGCCTAGGGGTTAAGGTCCATCCATATGAATTACCTACATGAGTCAGAAAGTCAAGCTAGGTATGAATGGTTTTAGGATTTGGAATGTCTGTGAAAGTGTAATGTGTGTAGGTCAATCCTCACCAGACCAGGCCACCCAGGGTAGTCCTATAGGGAACTCATCCTTTAAACCTCCACATTTGATCTTAACCCTCCAAGTTACTTAGGGGTTTACAATCAAACTTTTGGTGTTTGCAGAGAGTTAAGAGGTGTTTGAATTTCTAAGTGATGGGTTCCATTTCTAGTCCTCTAAGATAGTCAAAGGGAAAGCCTAAGTCAAGATCATAAGTACTAGGGAGAGAGAAGAGAAAAGACCTCATAAAAAATGAGATTAACGAATGGACCCCCAATAGGTGTGGTGTGCTAACCAAGCACACTGTGCATATTGCCGTTGACCGAAGAGATCAACAAAACCAACACAGACGTCTAAGTGACACACTTAAAACAGAGAAGAAATAAATTTCTGCTGGGGAGTATCGAGTATATCTCCAAGACTGGAGATCCTTGAACTCTTGCTGGGGAAAAGAAAAGGAGGTGAATTCCAGATCATAAGATCTGGGGAAATTTGATTTAGATTTCATTTCATTTTCTATTCCGAGATTTTTTTTTTGATGTGTGAGTTTAGATTTCCATTTGTTCTGAGTTTCAATTTCGATTGAGGTTTAATTTAAAATCAATTCAAGGAAATCTGGATTTGAAATGAGAATTGGAACCTAGGTTCCAATCTCGGGATTGCGAAGAGAACAGGAATTTAAGTACCAGCCTCGGAGTGAGAATCAGAGTTTAAGTATCAATTGAAAAGGATGAGAATCATAATTTAGGTACTGATCTCGAAAAAAGATCTAGAATTTGGTACCAGTCTCGGAAGGAGAGAGTTGAAATTTGGTATCAATCTCGGGAAGAGAGTCGGAATTTGTTACCGACCTCAAAAGGAGAGAATTGGAATTTTGTACCAGTCTCGATGGTTTAAAGAGTTGAAATTTAGTATCAACCCCGAAAGAGAGTCAGAATTTGGTACCGACCTTGAAAGGAGAGAACTGGAATTTAGTACCAGTCTCGGAAGGAGAGAGTTGAAATTTGGTATCAATTTCGGGAAGAGAGTCGGAATTTGGTACCGACCTCGAAAGGAGAGAACTGGAATTTGGTACTAGTCTTGAAGGAGAGAGTTGAAATTTGGTATCAATCTCGGGAATGGAGTCAAAATTTGGTACCTACCTCGAAAGGAGAGAACTTGAATTTGGTACCAGCCTCGAAGGTTTAAAGAGTTGAAATTTGGTATCAACCCCGAAAGAGAGTTGGAATTTGGTACCGACCTCGAAAGGAGAGAACTGGAATTTAATACCAGTCTTGAAGGTTTAAAGAGAACTGGAATCTGGTTCCAGTCTCGAAGGTTTAAAGAGAGCTGGAATCTGGTTCCAGTCTCGAAGGTTTAAAGAGAACTGGAATCTGGTTCCGGACTCGAAGGTTTAAAGAGAACTGGACTCTGGTTCCAGTCTCGAAGGTTTAAAGAGAACTGGAATTTGGTTCCAGTCTCGAAAGTTTAAAGAGAACTGGAATTTGGCTCCAGTCTCGAAGGTTTAAAGGGTTGAAATTTGTTGTGGAGATTTGAGTTTAGCGTAAGATTTGGAATGAGACGTGAAAGTGTTTCACATCCCACGAGGATCGACCAAAGTCTGATTTCTTGGCGAAGGATATGAATCCACGCCATCAGAACCAAATCAAAAATTTTCATGGTTCTGTGTCAGTAGATTCAGTCGACCTTCTCAAAAGAGGGAAGGAAATATGGAGAGTCAAAAAGAGATTTGAGAATAGCCGAAGGCTGGAGATTTCAGATTCAGGAATTTTACTTAGTCGCTTGTTGTGATTTTATTTTAGCTTGATTTTCAATTTAGTGTTCACATTTATTTGGGGTTCGTTTTGACATACAGATTTTTAAAAGAGTTCTCATTTAATTTTATTTTCCCTTTGTTCTTTGTTCGAAGTTCATTTAACTTAATGGCATTTCCCAGTCAATTTGCACAAAAAGAGGTGTAGGCAAAACATGACATGGCCGTTTTCATTCCAATCTCATCGAAAATACATCATACATCTTGCTCCAAAATATGATGATATTTTCTTTGAGAATTCAATATCTCATACAATCCATATAAATCCAACAAGGATTGTGTAAGATTCTTCAAGTTTCTTTTAAAAGCAGCTATCAAAATCCATGTCTGAATAGTGAGATACATGGACAATAACATCTCCTTCCAAGTCATCCTTGGCAGGAATGCCGTATGGATGTGCATTGGAGGTGTGATATTTCCCATGTAAATCACAGCTCTTAGGGCCGAAGGCTCTCTAACTCTGGATTTGATGAAAGTGGAAAGCAATTTTTCTATTATCCATCCTTCTGAAAGTGACGGAGATTCGTTCAACAGGCACTCCTGGAATGCAATGTTTCACTATGTCCGCTCCATTTCCTTTTAATACCAAGACGGAACCTACCGGTAGTGGTATCTCCGCCGGCCCTCGGAACTCACCGGGGTCTGCAATCCAAAGATCAGATCCGAACATGATGTTTCATTGGTTGAAAAAGACACAGTACAGAAAGGTTTGACGAAGTCATGATGGTCTATGTGTGGAGGTATGCAGTCGCCCTCCTTGTAGATGTTAATGATGCAGCTGTTGGGTATGCAATCTGCACGCAATACCCTCCATGTTATCATCCTTTTTACCATTCTCTTGATAATTCTTAGCATCGGATCCACCTCACTACGACAGAGTATTCCTGGTGGATTCCCTTTTCTGTCTACCCCGAAGTTGTAGCAACATCTTCATTGGAATGTAATTCTTCATTTTCCTGGCATCTATCTTCGGGGTTCTGAATAGGTCTTTTCCCTCAGGCGGCCAGCTCGGCCCATTTTTTGAAGTTTAACAATGCAATCTACAATTTGTTCATTCTCGTAATCTGAGAATACATCTGTATGCAGCTCGAGGCCTTCTAAGATATTGATCCTCTTGCCTCCAATTCTCTCAAAGTATTCAAAAGTTTTCTTTTCAACATTCTGCATTCTTTCCAACTCATATTCCAAAATTATCTGCAATCGGCGATGTCTAGTAACGTACTGGGGAATGTATGGTTCAACCCCGACACGCTCTCCTGCATGTCTTGGCTCATTGGGGATAGTCTCTGTCGGGACATCCTCCGGGGTTGCTTTCGCAAAAAGACTCTTCAGAACTGGTGCATCTTCTTGGCGTCGAGGCGCTAATTCTATTTGTTCTCTTCTTGGAATTTCCATTACCTGTTCTGCTTTCCTTGGAGTTGATCTTCTTCTTTCTGGTTCTTGACGAACCAATTTCTTCGGAGTATTTGTATTGACGGTAGCAACTATCTCTTCATGTTGATCTACTGTTAACTTGGTTAACATCTTGAGAATGCGGCGATTCTTGTTCCTACGCTGGGTGGCAGTGAGAGTAGCTCTCCTTACCCCTTAGACTTCTGCGGGCATGGCACTGACAAGTCTGCCCTCTGCTGTAGTAACAACGAACTTAACTTTCTTATCTTCTCCTGTTGCATGAGCGGCGTTTACTTTTCTCTTCTTTCTGGTGGTTTGCTGACTTGGGCCACCCACTTTCATCACTGTCTGGCTATGGAACTCTTCCTGATCAATCAGGGTCCAATCATTTTCTTCATATTGTAGCCCGTGCGGTGTGAAGTCAGAGTCAATCTCGATCATGGCTCCATCCCTCACCCTCTTTTCATCAAGTGCTAGACTCACGCCATTTCTAAAGTTCAGAACCAACCGCCCGTTCGACATTTCCCTGTGAAAAAACAAGGAAAGGATCAGGGGCTATACTAAGAACAAGAACAATAAGAAAAACATTTATTAATGAGAAATTCTTATTTATCTATTTTAATTTTTTTAAAGAAAGTAGGAAGAGATGAGGGAAAGATTAGGAATGAATTGATTTAAAAGGAAAGATTGACATTTTATTATTACAATTTCACATGTTTTTTTTACTTTTTAACACATTTTTTGTTAATGATTTTCTTTTTTATCATCCATTTTTTTATGTCTTCGGTTCGAACCCAGTCGCAAATGATTACTCTACCCGTGCTTCTAGGAATGAGACCTCATTTTTAAAGTTCATCCATCGAAACATCAGGTTGCGTAATACTTCTTCAAATATTGTCCATTGATTGGAAGCATAGGTCGTTCTCCACGGCAATTCACCAGTTAGTAGGAACCTCCTGGGTAGACTGTCTCGACCACTAATGGCCCTTCCCATGTTGGTTCAAATTTTCCTCCTATCTTGTGGTGTACAAGAATAGGTCTTCTGAGAACTAGAACCAAGTCACCGACTTTAAATGTCCTTCGACGGACTAGTTTATCGTGGGCCTCGATCATCTTGGCTTGATACAGTTCCAAATTCTGCTGTGCTGAAAGTCTTTTTTCTTTCAAGCTTTTCAATTCTTCCAATCGTAATTTGGCATTTTCTTCTGTAGTAATCTTTTCTGCAACTGCAATTCTGAGTGACGGAAGCTGTACTTCCAAAGGTAAGACGGCCTCGGACCCATACACTAAAGTGTAAGGCATAGACTGAGTAGGAGTTCTGAAAGTCATCCTATAGGCCCATAAGGCTTCTAACAACTTCTCGTGCCAATTTATTTTGTTGTCGTTCAAGGATTTCTTTAGGATTTGGACGAGAGTTTTATTAAAAGCCTCGGCCAAGCCGTTTGCTCTTGGGTAATAGATCGTCGAATAACGCCAATCAATCCCGTGTCTTCTGACAAAATTGTTGATCTTCGTACTCTTGAACGCGGACCCATTATCTGAAATGATTCTGCGCGGTACCCCGAAACGGTAGACAACTTGATTCTTGAAGAACTGCAACACATGATGTGCCTTTACTTCTCTGAGCGGTACTGCTTCTGCCCACTTGGAAAAGTAATCTGTAGCTGTAAGAATGAAGCGATGTCCTCTTGAAGAAGGTAGATCTATTGGACCCACGATATCTATGCCCCAACACTCAAATGGCCATGACGCGATTGTTGAATGTAGCACATTTGGAGGTTGATGTAGAACCACTACATGTACTTGGCATTGGTGACAAGTTTTGGCAACCTTCATGCAGTCGATTATCATCGAGGGCCAGTAATACCCTAGTCTTTTAATCATCATTTTCATCTTCAGACCAGTTGATAAGCGCCACAAAGTCCTGAGTGTACTTCTTTGACAATTTCACAAGCCTCGGACCCGCTCAGGCATCTTAGCCACATCTAATCAAAAGACCTTCTATATAACGAGTTGTTTATTAATGCATAAGACAAAGTTCTTTTCTTGATTTGATGGGCTATCAACTTATCGTCTGGTAGGTTTCCTGTTTGCAAGTAGTCTATTAGTGGCTGCCGCCAATCTTTTGTATTTTCTATCACCGCTCCAATTGTTTCTTCTGCTTTTTCTGATTTGTGTATTGTATCCATGTCGAGCTGTGAGAGAACCTGCCATCCCTGAACTGACATTTCAACTGACTCATCCTGTAAGCAGGCAAATTCTTTTGCAAGGCGGGCTAACGCATCTGCAAGAGTATTTTCTCTCCTGGGAATCTTGTAGATCGTTACATTTGGAATTTGCTCCAACAGCTTCATTGCATACTGAAAGTACAGCTCGAGTCTTGGCTTCAGAATTCTGTAATGTCCTGCGACCTGTTGAATTATCAACTAAGAATCCCCATAGATGTTGATATCTGTTATCCCCATCTTAATGGTTAATTCCAATCCGATTATAAGGGCTTCGTATTCTACCTCATTATTCGTACAAGGTTTTGTTAAGTGATAGGAATACCTTAACATCCCCCGCTCCGGTGTTATAAAGATTAGTCTGATTCCTGCCTTACCGGGCACTATCGTTTGCGATTCTTTATCTTTCTGTGCTAAAGATGCTCCGTCAATGTACAGTTCCCAACGCTGATCATCGGGGTCTTCTAGGTACATTATCTGCACGTCTGGCAAGTCGTCATTGATTCTGCCGGTAAATGGTGTGCTGCAAGGAAGTCTGCCAGAACTTGTCCCTTTACGACACGAAGAGGAACGAAAGTTATATCGAATTGCAATAGTATCATTGACCACCTGGCAAGTCTGCCGGAAAGCGTCGGTCGGGTCATCAAATATTGCAACGGATTAAACTTCGAAATAAGGTTGACCTTATAAGAAAGCATGTAGTGCTTAAGCTTCTATGCGGCGAAGATCAGGGCCAAACAGTGCTTCTCAATAGGAGGATACTTTACTTTCGTCGGAATTAGACGACGGCTTAGGTAATAGAGCGCGTTTTCTTTTCCCTCGTCATTGACTTGGGCTAACAGGCATCCGAGAGAGTCGTCTAAAGCCGCGGTATAAAGTTTCAACGCTCGTCCCGAGACTGGGGCTGCTAAGACAGGAGGTGTCATTAGGTATTGTTTGATGTCATCGAATACATGTCGACATTTGGAGTCCCAAGTAAACTTGGCATCCTTCTTAACTAAAGCAGAAAATGGCTGACACCTTCCTGACAGATTTGAGATAAAGCGTCGAAGATATGCCAATTTCCCTTGAAAGGACCATAGTTGTTTCAAGGTTTTAGGAGGTGGCATTTCTAAGATAGATTTAATCTTCTCCGGATCGATTTCAATTCCACGATGTCGAATGACAAATCCTAAGAATTTCTAAGAGGTGACGCCAAAGACGCATTTCAGGGGATTCATATTAAGGTTAAATTGTCTTAATTGCTCGAAAACAATTCTCAAATCATAAAAGTGATCTTTCTTTAATTTGCTCTTGATGACCACGTCATCCACGTAACACTCGACTTGGTTGTAAATGAGATCATAAAAAATCCTCCTCATTGCCCTTTGGTAGGTTGCTCCTGCGTTCTTCAATTCAAATGGCATTACTGTGTAGCAGTACACTCCAATTGGCATTCTGAAGGCTGTGAGCTTTTCATCTTTCGGTGCCATCTTTATCTGGTTGTATCCCGAAGATCCATTCATGAATGAAAAGATTTCATATGTTGAAGCGATGTCGATCATCAATTCTGGAATTAGTAGCGGGAATTCATCCTTTGGACATGCTTTATTCAAATCTCTGAAATCTATGCAGATTCTGATCTGACCATTCTTCTTTCTGACTTGTACCACATTGGCTAACCATGTCGGGTATTGCTCTTCATGGCAAAATTTAGCGTCTATTAGCTTCTTAACTTCAGCTATTACTTGTTGTTCAATCTTTAGATGCATTCTTCTCGGAGCTTGTTTGACTGGAACAGCAAGTGTGATCCACTCATAGCCTGTGAACTGCAATCTCTGGAGGTAATCCTGGCATTTCATCGTAACTCCAAGCAAAACAGTCCTTAAACTCCATCAGTAGCTTGATTATTTCTTCAGAGTCTTCTTTATTGAGTAAGGAGCTAACAAAGGTCGGCCTAGGCTCTTCGCTAGTACCTAAGTTAACTTCCATTAACTCGTCCATTGTAGATTTAATTTGTTCTTCGAATTCTGGCGGAGCATTACCAATTGGTGGATCCTCGAGATCATCTGAAGCTTCCAAGCAACTTTCATCATGCTCGTGAGTGACAACCAAGCAAAATCCCATATTGTCAACTGATCCTACCGTGCTGAATCCGAGACCATGTTTTAAATTGGGAGGCCGGCTGGCATTATTCCATAATTTTTCAAAATGTTGTGATTGACCTTTTGTCCATCGTTGAGGTAAGACACCACATTGAATTAAATTTTGAACACACAGAGAGTACCACTCAAAAGGCAGTTCCATTAGTTCAGATGAAGCAACATCTTCAAATTTTACATCATTTTCAGTTTTGGAAGAAGAAGCGCCACGGTAAAACTTGATTGGTTTAGTACCACCACCATGCAATTCCTTGACCATCATACCCTCGACCTTATCAGGGTGGATCAGGGTTAGGGTCATAGTATGCACATAGTGATTGTTCTTCTCATACATTGATTTGTATTCTTCATTCTTTTCATCTTCGAGAAAGGTCTTGAACCGGGGTTTCTTCTGACTTATCGCTGCTTCTTCTTTCTTTATTTCTTCTTCTTCGGAACTGATCTCCTAACCAATGTCGATGACTGGTTTCTTTTTTCCAACTGTTCCAACGTCTCTTCCACGACCTCGTCCTCGGCCTCGACCTCGGGTGCGAGTTCTGGAGAAAGCTTCACCATCTCGCCGTAAGGGAGTGGTGTGTAACTGTTAGACTAGAATTTCAGGCTCTTCATCGTCTTACACTTCTTTTGCTTCATTTGGTATAACATTTCTGGAGAAGATTGTTTTCTTCAGAGGCACATAATAGGCTGCATCTTCATGAATTACAATCTCATGTACGGAGAATGGTAGCAAGTCACCTTTGATACATTGTTATCCTCCTTCGTAATACTTTATGCACTAGTGTAGAGACGACCGTACCATCCAGTTTTCATGGATCCATGGCCGACCCAGTAGAGCGTTGAACGATGTCTCAGAATCAATTATATAGAATTTTGCGGTTGTCTTTGCCAAATCACCGGTCTTCATTAATAGTGTTATCGATCCAAGGGCTCTTTCTCCTTTTTCATTGAAGACTTTGAATAACAACTTGTTTGCTTCAAGCTCCCGAGCATCAATTTCCAAATATGCTTGTGTCTGAAGATTCATTATGTTGATTGATGCTCCTGGATCAACCAACACTCTGGAGAGCGTAAAATTTTTAATAGTGATTAAAATGTACAACAGTCGGTTGTGATCAGCTGTTCCCAGTAATAGATCATTGTCTGTGAAGGTAACACCTCGTTGTTCTTTTAACGAGCAAATCTCGTCGAAGGAATTAACGGCCATTTTAGCTAAACAAATCTCTGGATTAAGTAAAGCCTAGATCAGAGCTTCCCTCATCTCTCCTTTGACAGGATCAGAGCGTCGTATATGCTTAGTTTGGCTGGTAGCTTCCTAAGATGGGCTAGCACTTTATAGTCCACTTTATTACCATGTTCCTCGGTTTCTTCCCTAATAGGCAATTCCTCTGCTGGGGTTGGCTCCTCCTGAGCAACCACCTGCTTTCCTTTATCCTTTGGACCCATTCTCGGAGGTAGAACTTTTTCGCTTCTTAGGTTGACTTCAGTTACTTGTTCTGAGTCTGGTACTGAATCTACCGATGTTTCCCCTTGAATTGGAATGACTGGCTCTTCTGGAGTTCCTTCAGAATCCGATAACTCTAATTCTATCACGATTGGAGCTCCTCGAAATTCACAAATGGACTCGTTGCTTGTTGAGCTTTCATAACCTCCTTTGTGAACAACTTCTTTGTCGTGGTCATCGAGGTTGTGTATGATTTGAGAATCGTTATTTGTATTGGAATCGAGATCCGGATTAAGTTGGTTGTCGCTAGTTACGTAATCATTAGAAACAGTCAAAACGTAACCAACGCCAAAACTCTTATCATTATAAGATCTCGCCGGGGTGAGCAAATAATCATACAGAGTCAGAAGTTCGAGGGATTTCTCCTCCGCATCGGAAACAACCATCCTAGGATAAGCAGCCCCTAGTCTACCCTTCAGAGTCTCGATCTTCTTCTCTTTTACGATCTTCTCCTCCTTCTGAGGCGGTTCTTCGATCGCAAGCGATAGTGTCAGCTCGGTAGGTTTCAAACTCTGAGTTGAAGCGCGTACCGAAGCGGTCTGGATGTGATCCAAAACTTTCTTTGAAGACTTTGTCCATACGGTTCTCCATCCATCATCGATCGTATACGAGTTTATCAGAACAATAGGATCCGTCGAGATAACTTTGACGGAACCTCCTTTTTGGGTTCCTTCATGTATTCCTTCAGGATCGTTGTGTTCCCTTTCCAGAGATTGTCATCAAGCCAACTATTGAAAGTGATGCAATCCTCTATCTTGTGTCCGAGCATTCGGTGGTAAGGGCAATAGTTCGGATGATCTTTATTGTTGACTTCTTCCGGCCTCTTAGTCTCCGGTAGCTGAAAATCTGGTGTCTTCATTAAACTGTGGAACATCTTCGCTACTGCTTCAGCTTTGAATGGATATTCCTTATTCAGAAAATGTTTCAGAGTACGCTGTGGAAGAGGCGGTTATTCATAATGTTGAGGCGATTGATAGCTCGGTCGAGGCTGTTGATAACCCTGCTGAGGTTGCTGATAGATCTGTTGCGGTTGTTGGTATGTCAGTTGCGGTGGTTGATAACTAGGCTATGGCCGCTCTGGCTGTATCTGAACCGGCTACTTGCCCTTATCTACTGCCGTGACAATTCCAGATTTCTTTTCAAATGCTTTTACGGGCTTCTGTTTATCGTTCTTGTCAACAAAACTTAATTGCTTTACCTCTTCTTGCAAGCTCCCGGACTTGCTAAGCAAATTCCCGAAAGTCTTGATTGTAAATCCTTTAAGGAGAAGTGCTATCGGGCCATGGATACTCTTAAGCAAGATGCCGACTGCATGCTATTCTTGAAGTTGTGGTTCACAGTTCACGCTTAAGTTCCTCCATTGAAGTATGTAATCCACTAAAGTCTCGTTCGGTTTCTGGTGCTCCACCACTAGATCACTGATGGTGATGTGGTACTGAGCCCCGACAAACTGCTTAACAAAGAGGTTTTCCAATTCTGCAAATGTCTTAACTGAACCATTATGCAATTCTTCGTACCAATCATAGGTGATCCCTGACAAACTGCTGACGAACTGACGGAAGAGTAAAGCGTCACTCCCACCGGCATTGCAGCAACTAGCATGAAAAATGTGCGACATGCTGACGGGGGTTTCCCATTCCATCAAAAGTCTTAAACAGAGGTGGTACAAAGCCTTTCGGGTATTGTTCTGCATCGAACTCTTCGGGGTAAGGTCTACCCGTATGAATAGATGCTCTGCTCTTAGATTGTGCTAAGGCTTCTCACACCTGCTGTTCTACCATGTTTTTAATGTCCTTTTTGGGAATCATATTATGTGTAGAATCCTTCTTTGGTGGCTCATCTCCATTGACGGATGTGATCTCTTTTCCTCCATCTGCAATATGGATGATCTCTGGGGGTGTTTCTTTCTGAGGTTGTACCTGACTCTGGAGAGTGGCTAAAGCAGCAACCATTTCTTCCATCCTCTTTGCCATCTGGGAAATTGTGTCATCTCGTTCTCGAAGCAGTGCTCTCATCACTTCCAGTTCATCTCATTCAGCAGCTGCTGGAGCACCTTGCGAAGCTGATGATGCTCGTGTCTCAGCCATATTGATCTCAGAATACTCCTCATCCATGACCTCTGATGAATCAACTTCATTTTCCAACTTTTCTCCTCTTTCTTTCGCCAACCGTCGGATATCGGTCCTTAGCTTTCCTATAGCATCCTGGAGGGATCTCTTCCAGACGGTCTTGCGGTTGTCGTGTGATGGTTGTTGAACTTCTTTTTCGGGAGTTTCTTTTATTGTAGTAGTACTTTCTTCTGATTCAGGCTCTTTGACGTGGCTTTTCTTCTTAGGACGTTGTGTTTGTCTCAGCTCGATAATAATAGGTCGCAACACCATCCTTCTTGCAGTAAAAGGCCTAGGACCGGACGGTTTGTCGGCTATATGCTAGTAGGTGGTGTCCTCCCTAATATGATGGCCCGATACAACAACAGGTAAACTAGCTCTCATTTTCTTCCTTGGTTTCTCTACGACAGTGACAGGCTCTACTCGTGGTCTGAGGCGAGATGTAGCTGGCACTCGTCCCATTCTTCTTAGGATTTCTGACACATGGCATCTTTTTTCTTTGCCAATTTTTTTATCACAGCATGTAGCCGAGCAAATGGCGTAGTCTTAACCCTTTTTCTTTTGTAGTTACTATAGTATGCAAGTTAGGGTAATGTAGCGGCAATCCTTCGGACGTCTTCTTCATCCGATGCAGCAGAGAGGGGGTGAAATCTACTTCCTTCCAACAGAGGTGTATACTCAGGCAGTTTAAGGATCTCTTCCAGGAAAGCAACTTCAGCGGCCTTGGCTTTCTCAATCTTGGCTATCTTTCTGCTTCTATTTCTCTTTTGAGTCCGAGTTAGGGGTGCAACTCATGAACTGGACCCAATCTAAAAAATAGATGGTATTGTAGCAAAATCTGTACCCTTTACGGTGACAGGCTCATCACAGACTTGGATTTCTTTCCCCTTCAATTTGGCAGAAGCCGGGGTAGGTGCAGAGATGACTAGACCGGTGGGGGTAGAGACAACAGTCCTCCTACAAATAGCAGTACTTCTTTCAGCTGGAACCCTTTGCAGGGGAGGGAATTCTTGAGTCGACTTCAGGTTGAACTCAATCAGGGGTTTCTCAGTTTCTGGCACTTTGTCCATTAGTGCGAAGAGAGTGACGTCAGCGAACTTGATATCTGTATTATCGAATCCTTGTCCGAAATGGATGATCCCATTGTCAGACAGCTCATCTTTGTAGACAGCCAAGTCCAGTCTGTTGGTGAAGGAGAAGATTAACTTTGGGGCGGTCATTTTCTGCATGGCAGATTCTGAACGTCAGTCCCGAATTATGCTTCCCTTTGTCGCAAAAGTTAGGACAAAAAAGAAAAAGTCCGAACACATTTTCATTTATCTTAGTGTATTTATGATTTTTAAGAGAATTTGTTTATTAGAAGGTTATTTATTAGAGTATTTGTTTATTAGGAACAAAATGATTAAAGGTATAGAAAAGGTAAAGGACCCGATTCAGAATTGGAAAGGAAGAGAAAGTCTCGAAAAACTTCTCAACCCGAGGGACCGCTCCTAATTTAACACCTATTGGGGGTCCACCCCACCTCAGAAAAGAGATAAAAGGATTTCGGAACCTCTCTGTTTAGGGGTGTCTAAACAGTGGCTCCTAAATTCGAGAGAAGTTGGCTATACCCGTTTAAGATAGAAATGAACGTGGTATGCCAACGGAAAGAATGGTAGTTTGCTCCACTAGGGACATGGATACACTACCGATTTTTGAAAGCAAAACCATCTGATCAAAATGGAGAGAGGAACCAGTCCCCAACGGAGTCACCAGAAGTTTTCGACATATTTTTAGGTTGAGTGTTGTTTTTTAGAAAAGAGCTCGCCTACAGAAGTTGTCCGTGAATTTTAAATTTTAAATTAAATTTAAATATATATAGTTTTAGGAAGAAGCATTTGATTTTGAAAATAACTTTACGTTTGAAAATTTTAAGATATGAAATCAAACCGATCTCACATCCCAAATAGTTTATATAAACAAGCACCGCATCACAAACCGTGTATCTATCCCGAAGAATAAACACACTGCTTGATGATGGGGCTCGATTAAATAAACTAGATGATTTTTTACATTCATTTGGTCTGCGAACCAATTTTATAAGCCGATAAGTTCCCCTGTTTAATATAAAGGAATTAAACAGGGTTTATATTACCTGGGTTCTTAAAGTTCTTTATAAGGGCATGCCCCTATAATTAATTACATCCTAAGTGACTGGAATCACTTAAGAAAACTCTCGATAATGATCAGTGGTTTTTCTCTCAAGAATTTCAAAGTTTAAGGTTTTCAAGTAATTGAATTTTGAAAATTTCAATTGGGAATGGATCAAATTTGGAACACTTATTTTAGGAATCCAATGGAAGAAAAGTAGGAGAAGCTTAGGATCCAAAAAGAATCTTGGCAACTTCCCAAACTATCCTATTGTTTGGCTTCAATTTGGGAATATTATTTAATGTTGCAATCCTGCCAATTTTAATTACTTAGGACTTATATTTGTATGAAACAATCATACAAATAGCCTGGTAGATGTGAGGGTTTGTGTCGTATCGAACGACTACCTCGGAGTCCTAAGACCGTTTAGGGCTTAAATTGCATAACATGATTATGCAAATGCCTAACAAAAAGTTGAAGATTTATATTGCACTAGGCAAACTACCTCGAAATCTTGTGGCATGGTTATTTAAAACTAAGAAATGTTTTACTGATGTAGATTCCAGTTTTGCTGACGACGATGGCTGTGATGCCCAATATGCTCCAAGCTCCTTGTTGTTGTAGAGGTTTAGTTTTAGAAGGTGAAAATCAGGAGATGAGAAAAGTGTTTTGGTTTAGAAGAGTCTTAAGGTCCAAATGTCTTTAATGTTTTATTAGGGGAATCTTAAAGTTGATTATAACAACACCGGTTAAGATTTCACGGTTCCATCATTCAGGTACCGTTATTTTTATCGGATTCACTTAGTCCAGAAGAGTTTGCTAAACTCAACTGAATGAGTTCCACACTTTCATTTAGACCATGGGAAATCCCGTTAACAACATGTAGGTTACATCATCCGAGGTATTCCCGATCATCGAACAAGTCGTTTTAATTTTGTTAAAGTTGTGGTTTTGTTGTTCTGTTTGTGATTAAATTTTGAGTTGTTTTATATTTTAGATGTTGTGGTGGAGAATTTTATCTTGTGTGACTTTTAATTTAGTTTTGGTTTCAGCTTTTTGGCTATCCTAAAGGTTTCAGTTTTCATACAACAATCATGTTTATCATGCAAGAAAACTAAAGCATAGTGTAGGTAAATAAGTTGCAATAAAGTAGATTTTAATAAAGTAAAAAACGTACCTGGAGGGTCTTCTCGACATTCCAAGCTACACTTAAAGCACATGTTAAGGCATTTATATAATTTGCAACAAGTACCTAGGTAAAGCTAAGGGAAAGGTTTTGGTTGTCTACCAAGATCCTAATCCTACTGCTAGTCAGTTCCTATGACGTCTAGGTTCTTTGTATTTTGTTGATGATTTTCTTCACCAAAGAACAATTAAGTTTAATTATTCTTCTTAAAACACCTCATTGTATTGAGGAAGTGCTTAGAACAGGTACTAAACATCTTTTCAATACTTCTGAGATTATTTCGACTCTAAATGAACTTTTATTGTAGAGATGAATCAATCATCCAGAAATTTTTTGTTAAGTTTTAACTCTTGCTCAGTGAACTTAGGACATTTGATTATCCGATGAATGAAGTGACACCTCACTTGATGCTCCATTTAAGAGTTATAATGATAAAAGTCTTTAGGGGCAAATTAATTTATTAAGGATTTCAACGATTTAAAATTAGAATTAATGTATTAAGGTGATTTAATTTAGTTATAAAATTTTAATAAATTTAAGTATGGAATAGTGTTCAAGCTGTTTTAAACTAATTGAATTAAAAGAGGTGTTTAAATTATTTATTTTAGACTTTAATGATTTAATTTTAATTTAATTGCAATATTCTAGATTAACTTTTAATTGGTTTGATTTTTTTAATTAATAATTATTTTTTTGAAATTGATTTTGATGTTTCAAGTTTGTTTTAAATTTGCTTTCAAGTGATTTTTGAAATTATTTTTTTTTAATGTTTTAAATTTATTTCAATTTAATTATCAAGTTATTTAATGTTTTAAGTTTTAATTTAATTAAGGGTTATCTTTTCTTTATTATTAATTTATTAATTTCAATTATCATCTTAAGTTTAATTAAGTGTTAAATATAATTAAAGTTATTCATTTGGGGACTTTAGTTTAAGTGATTATAGTCTCCCTAAATTATATCCCCATTTTAATAATCTAAATTTTTTTTAATTATTCTTCCAAAATTCAAATTATTTAATTAATTAAGGTTTCATTTTTTTTGGTTTATTAAAAGTGATCAATGAGTTCCTACCCTTTTATTTTCCAAAGTTTCTATCATCTAAGAAAGAATTAAGATCAAATATTTTACCCCCCATTTTGATTAAACCTAAAGTTTTGATTAGAGGTTAAAATTCTTAATTATTAATATGCCCTTATAAGCTTAATTATTTCATAACTTATCAAATTGAGCTCAAATGAGCTTGAAATTCTTTATGTCTCTTCACTCACATGTCAATTAATACATTAGAGGAGAAAATGTGATTTTTTCTGTTTTTAATTTAATTTATAAATTTATTTTAATAGAAACTTGGGATTTTCAATGGAAATTCAACAACATGACCAAGGTAAGGTTTCTGTCCTTAAGAAAATTATGGGATGTTTCTAATGACTAGAGGACCACTTGGACTAATTTTGGTGATTTTTTTATTTATATTTTATTTATTATAATTATTTTAAGTTTTGGAGTACTAATCAATTATAAAATAAAATTAAAGTTGAAAAAATGGATTTTATATTTTTCTTAAATCTCTCTGAACTCAATGAGTCCATAGAAACAAATTTTACCATTTTTTGATTTTTCTCTCATTTATTAGAATTAATTTAGTGAAAATGTTGGAAAATTCATTTTTTAATTAAAAAATTGTTTTAGAGCTTTTAAAATTCAATATCTTATCATAGGGACTTAGGAAAAATATTTAGTTTGTTCCTAAGTGATTAGGAGTTAAAATGTGACATTATTATGATTTTTAATCTTTTTGTGATTTTTATTATTTTTTAATTATTAAAATATTAAAATAAGGTGAAAAATGATGACTTTTAGAAAATTCCAATTTTAATTTTCATAGACTCCTCTGTTACCAGAGAAGTCCCAAGACTAATTTGGTGACTTTTTAAAATGTATTTTTGGAGTTATGAATTTTCAAACTTTAATTTTACTCAAGTGACCTAATTAATTATTTTAGTGGGGTTAAACATTTCCAATTGATTCCAAATTTTTATGTGAGGTCCCTCTAATCCTAAAGACCAGTGGAGAATTGTTTTCAAGTTCTTTTGATGTGTGGTTAACCCTAATTAATTAAAGTTCAGTTTTGAGTAATTAGGCTAATTAGGGTTATTCTTAATGAATTAACTCAATACATAATTATCCTAGGGTCCTCTGGTCCTAAGAAACATCCCCAAATTTTCCTAGAATTTTCTAAGAAATATGCTAATTAATGGAATTAAAATACCAAAAATAGTGACATAAAATTAAAAAATACATAACTTCCAATAGAGATAGCCTTTGACTTTAAAAACTTCTGGGAATGTTCCCAAGATCAGAAGCTTCAAAAGCCCTATTGTCTCGCCATGATGAATTGTCTATGCAAATGGAGAATTAAATACTAAAAGGAGTAAATATTTAATTAAAAATAAAATACTCATCAAATTAACTCAATTCTTTTTCCACATTATTCTCCTCTGTTCACTGAGCAAGAGAGTCTTTTTATTTTATTTTTTTGATTTTTCTACACAAAGATATGGATTTTCTAAGTTTCAGGCATTTAATGAAATCATAAATTCCATATTTTCCCACTTATCCGACTTAGCGCCACGACAACCTTAGCGTCTTCGAAGCTCCACGCGGCGCGCTCCCAATCACCGCCGCCATCCGACTCAGCGCCACGCCGCCCGTGGATCACATACCGTTCCTTGGTCCGACGCAATCTGAGCCGTCCATTCGATACACGCTCGATCCAACGGCGGCTGGTCGTCGTCTCCGACTGGTGTGCACCCGTGACCGTCCACACTCAAACCCTAATATCTCCCTCATTTCTCAATGGATTTTCGTGTTCTTATACTCTATGGATTTGCCATGAAGAGACGAACACATCCATACAGTTGACATGCTATGAAATTAACTCAATCGAAATAGAGAATCGCTGGAAGCTCAGGTTAAAGAGAAGTCTCCATACCTTGGTTGAGGAGGTGAAGCCTCAACTGAATATGCTCGACACGTTCGTTTGAGCTGGAAGAGCCTAGGGATGAAGCCCCTGGCCCTAGTGAAAGATCTAAGTATGAAAGTGACTAGGCCCGATTTCAGACTTTGGAGGCTAGAGCAAGTGGGTGGCCTGGAGAGGGGGCTTTCACTAGGGAACTCCTTCTTTTAGTCCTGTGCAGGTGTGGGTGTGTTTAATTTGATTTTGGTGGAGGTTTGAGAGATGTCCTGTTCTGGCCTGACAATTGAGCTCCAAAATTGAGCTCAATCAATGGGATTTAGGGCAGGAGAACAGTGGGGATGGATTGCTCTTGGCTAGGGGAAGCTGTGTGAGGAGTTTGGAGGGATTCTATGAAGGTTGATTTCAGCCAACCTTTTGGCCGAGAGGGGGTGGCTGGTTTAAATAGCCATGGCCAGGGCTTCCCAGGGGCAATTGATGGTTGGGATTAGCTGCCTAGGGGAGGAGATGAAGAGCTGTGGTGGCCAAAAGGTGTGGGTCAGCTCAGCAGGTGAAAATTTTAAATTTGGCTCATTCCAAGCTCCTCAGCCATGGCATTTTCCGGCGGCCTGGTGGATGGCCAGCCAGAGTCAGTCACCATCTGACTCAGGGGAGTCAGGGCTGGGGTTTTGTGCAGTCAGTTGCCTTTGGACATGAGTAAAGGATTGGATTTAAGTGGCATGGGGACTGGGGTGATTTTGGGTCCAAATGGGTCAACCTATTGATTTGGGTTAGGTTCGCCCCCCCATGACCTGATTTGGGCTGAAGGGGATCAGTTGGGTCAGCCTCACATGTGTGGTGAAGTCCCCATCAAGGATTATTTGGATTAAATTTAGGTTAAGGGGAATCATGTAATGGGTTAATGACTTTTAGGGAGTGCTTAAAGGATCTCCTCCTTTTGCCATTTAGGGAGTGATGACAAGTCTATGGCTCCTCATGGCTTACATATGTCTTGGGCATGGCTCCATGGCTTAGCTCATTTACGTGAAAGTGGGTTAGTTGGATTTTTGAAAACTTTGGATTCTTTTGATGAGATTTGTCATGATGCTATAAATGGGTTGATTTCATGATGATTTAAGACTTTGGTCAAATAGTATTATCAAAGGAATGATGAAGAAAAGGTTTCATGTGGGCTTGGGAATGGATTTTTGGGCTTTTGGATTTGGTGAAAATGGACTTTTAGAATGGTTTAAGAAAGTGGGCCTTTAGGTTTGAAAAAAATTGGTGGATGGAAATTTTGTGAAGGATTGGGCCAAACAAATGTTGGGTTTAGTTTAGGGATGTGTCATGAGTGATTTGAAACAAATTTGAGGTGATTTGGAGTTGAATTGGGTTTGATTTGGGGCTTTTTTTGGTAAAGGGGCCAAAGTGGGTCAAATTGGGCTAACTTGGGCTCAGGTTGGGCTAATGTTAGATTTGATGTAAAACTAATTATGAGAAATGTTTATGGGAGTGTTTCAAAGAGTTTTCAACTTTGGTTGAGCTTTGATTTTGGGATTTGGGCCCATTTGGGTTCATGGTGGGTTTAGGCTAAAATTGGGGATTTTTTGTTTAAGTTAGGTTTGGGTGGAGTTTAGGTTCAAATTTGGGGCAAATCAAGTGAGTGTTTTGTTTTTGGGGATGTTAGGAAGGTTTAGGAAAAGATTTGGGGCTAATTGGGGTTGAGTTGGGTAGTTTGGGTAAGTTTAGGTTATGGGCTAAAATCGGGTTTTAAGCTTCAAATTGAAATTGGATCCAAATGTCAATCAAATTGTACTTGGATTTGATCTAAATTGATATTGGGGATATTGAATTGAAGTTTAAGACTGAATTAGATCAAAATTAGGATCAATTGGGTTGATTTGGTTTGACATTTGGTCCACTTAGGTTAAAAATAGGTCAAATTGGGAATTTTGGTAATAGTGGGCTAAATTGACAAAATTGGCTTATGGTGTAGTTGAACAAAATGAAATTAGCAATATTTAGGATTTTATGGAATTTTTTTGGTAATTTTTGAAATTTTTGGATTTTTTTTTGGTTAAAAAAAGGGCTTTTAGGTATTTAGAGGGTATTGGGGGGTATTTTTGGAAATTTTGGTATATTTGGCTAAGGCTGATCAATTTGAATGGTGGGAAATGTTTAGGATTGGTTTTGAGGAATTTTGGGTAATTTTGGTGATTTTGCAAATTTTGGGTAGTTTCAAGGGCATTTGGTAAGTTTGGTGGGTGAAGGGTCCCGGAGGTCAAAAATTGAAATTTTGAAAAAAAGAAGATTGATCAAATGTAAGTGAAATGGGATCATTTTGGTTGAGCCATGAAGCCATATTAAGCTCACAGGAGCCATGAGAGGAATTATTTTAGGCACTCACTATGTTGTTCCTAACCCTCTTAGCCAAGGGCCTAGGGGTTAAGGTTCATCCATATGAATTACCTACATGAGTCAGGAAGTCAAGCTAGGTATGAATGGTTTTAGGATTTGGAATGTGTGTGAAAGTGTAATGTGTGCAAGTCAATCCTCACCGCATCCAGGCCACCCAGGGTAGTATTAAGGCCAAAGAGTCCTATAGTGAACTCATCCTTTAAACCTCCACATTCGATCTTAACCCTCCAAGTGACTTAGGGGTTTACAATCAAACTTATGAGGTTTGCAGGGAGTTAAGAGTTGTTTGAATTTCTAAGTGGTGGGTTCCATTTCTAGTCCCCTATGATAGTTAAAGGGAAAGCCTAAGGCTAGATCCTAAGTACTAAGGAGATAGAAGAGAAAAGACCTCATCAAAAATGAGGTAAACAAATGGACCCCCAACAGGTGTGGTGTGCTAACCAAGCACACCGTGCGTATTGGCGTTGACCGAAGAGATCAACAAAACTAACACAGACATCTAAGTGACACACTTAGAATAGAGAAGAAACAAATTTCTGCTGGGGAGTATCGAGTATATCTCCAAGACTGGAGATCCCTGAACTCTCGTTGGGGAAAAGAAAAGGGGGTGAATTCCATAACATAAGATCTGGGGAAATTTGATTTAGATTTCATTTCATTTTCTATTCCGAGTTTTTTTTTAATGTGTGAGTTTAGATTTCGATATTTTCTGAGTTTCAATTTCGATTGAGGTTTAATTTAAAATCAATTCAAGGAAATCTGGATTTCATATGAGAATTGGAACCTAGGTTCCAACCTCGAGATTGCGTAGAGAATTGGAATTTAGGAACCAGCCTCGAACTGAGAATCAGAGTTTATGTATCGATTGAAAAGGATGAGAATCAGAGTTTAGGTACTGATCTCGAAATAAGATCTGGAATTTGGTACCAGTCTCGGTAGGAGATAGTTGAAATTTGGTATCAATGTTGGGAAGAGAGTCTGAATTTGGTACTGACCTCGAAAGGAGAGAACTGGAATTTTGTACTAGTCTCGAAGGTTTAAAGAATTGAAATTTGGTATCAACCCCGAAAGAGAGTCAAAATTTGGTACCGACCTCGAAAGGAGAGAACTAGAATTTGGTACCAGTCTCGGAAGGAGAGAGTTGAAATTTGGTATCAATCTCGGGAAGAGAGTCGAAATTTGGTACCGACCTCGAAAGGAGAGAACTGGAATTTGGTACCAGTCTCGAAGGAGAGAGTTGAAATTTAGTATCAATCTCGAGAAGAGAGTTGGAATTTGGTACCGATCTCGAAAGGAGAGAACTGAAATTTGGTACCAGTCTTGAAGGTTTAAAGAGTTGAAATTCGGTATCAACCCCAAAAGAGAGTCGGAATTTGTTACCGACCTCGAAAGGAGAGAACTGGAATTTAATACCAGTCTCGAAGGGTTAAAGAGAACTGGAATCTGGTTCCAGTCTCGAAGGTTTAAAGAGAACTTGAATTTGGTTCCAATCTCAAAGGTTTAAAGAGAACTGGAATCTGTTTCCAGTCTCGAAGGTTTAAAGAGAACTGGAATCTGGTTCCAGTCTTGAAGGTTTAAAGAGAACTGGAATCTGGTTCCGGTCTCGAAGGTTTAAAGAGAAATGGAATTTGGTTCCAGTCTCGAAGGTTTAATGGGTTAAAATTTGCTGTGGTGATTTGAGTTTAGCGGAAGATTTGGAATGAGATGTGAAAGTGTTTCACATCCCACAAGGATCGACAAAAGTCTGATTACTTGGCGAAGGATATAAATTCATGCCATCAGAACCAAATCTAAAATTTTTGTGGTTCTGTTTCAGTAGATTTAGTCGACCTTCTCAAAAGAGGGAAGGAAATATGGAGAGTCAAAAAGAGATTTGAGAAAGCCAAAAGCTGGGGATTTTAGATTCAGGAATTTTTCTTAGTCGCTTGTTTTGATTTGATTTTAGCTTGATTTTCAATTTAGGGTTCACATTTATTTGGGGTTCGTTTTGACATTCAGATTTTTAAAAGAGTTCTCATTTATTTTTATTTTCCCTTTGTTCTTTGTTCGAAGTTTATTTAACTTAATGGCGTTTCCCAGTCCATTTGCACAAAAAGAGGTGAAGGCAAAACATGACATGGTCGTTTTCATTCCAATATCGTCGAAAATTCATCATACATCTTGCTCCAAAACATGATGATATTTTCCTTGAGAATTCAATATCTCATACAATCCATATAAATCCAACACAGATTGTGTAAGATTCTTCAAGTTTCTTTTAAAAGCAGCAGTCAAAATCCATGTCTGAATAGTGAGAGACATGGATAATAACATCACCTTCCAAGTCATCCTTGGCAGGAATGTCGTATGGATGTGCATTGGAGGTGTGATATTTCCCATGTAAATCACAGCTCGTAGGGCCAAAGGCTCTCTAACTCTGGATCTGGCTGAAAGTGGAAAGACATTTTTCTGTCATCCATCCTTCTGAAAGTGACGGAGATTCGTTCAACAGGCACTCCTGGAATACAATGTTTCGCTATGTCCGCTTCAATTCCTTTTAATCTGCAAGACAGATCCGAACATGATGTTACATTGGTTGACAAAAGACACTGTACAGAAAAGTCTGACGAAGTCATGATGGTCTATGTGTGGAGGTATGTAGTCGCCCTCCTTGTAGATTTTAATGATGCAGCTGTTGAGTATGCAATATGCAGGCAATACCCTCCATGTTATCATCCTTTTTACCATTCTCTTGATAATTCTTGGCATCGGATCCACATCACTGCGACGGAGTATTCCTGGTGGATTCCCTTTTCTGTCTACCGCGAAGTTGTAGCAACATCCGCAATGGATTGTAATTCTTCCTTTTCCTGGCATCCATCTTCGGGATTCTAAATAGGTCTTTTCCCTCAGGCGGCCGGCTCGACCCATTTTCTGAAGTTCAACGACGCAATCTACAATTTGTTGCTGCTCATAATCTGAGAATACATCTATATGCAGCTCGAGGCCTTCTAAGATATTGATCCTCCTGCCTCCAATTCTCTCAAAGTATTCAAAAGTTTTCTATTCAACATTCGGCATTCATTCCAACTCATATTCCGAAATTATCTGCAATCGACGAGGTCTAGTAACGTACTGGGGAATGTATGGTTTAACCCCGGCACGCTCTCCTGCATGTCTTGGCTCCTTGGGGATAGTCTCTGTCGGGACATCCTCCGGGGTTGCTTTCGCAACAAGACTCTTCAGAACTGGTGCATCTGCTTGGCGTCGAGGCGCTGATTCTATTTCTGCTCTTGGAATTTCCTTTATCTGTTCTGCTTTCCTTGGAGTTGATCTTCTCCTTTCTAGTTCCTAACGAACCAATTTCTTCGGAGTATTTGTATTGACGGTAGCAACTATCTCTTCATGTTGATCCGCTGTTAACTTGGTTAACATCTTGCGAAAGCGGTGATTCTTATTCCTCCGCTGGGTGGCAGTGAGAGTAGCTCTCCTTACCCCTTGGACTTCTGCGGGCATGGCGCTGACAAGCCTGCCCTCTGCTGTAGCAACAATAGACTTAACTTTCTTATCTTCTCTTGTTGCATGAGAGGCGTTTGCTTTTTTCTTCTTGCTGGTGGATTGCTGACTTGGGTCACCCACTTTCATCACTGTCTGGCTATGGAACTCTTCCCGATCAATCGGGGTCCAATCATTTTCTTCATATTGTAGCCCGGCTGGTGTGAAGGCAGAGTCAATCTCGATCATGGCTCCATCCCTCACCCACTTTTCATCAAGTGCTAGACTCACGCCATTTCTAAAGTTCAGAACCAACCGCCCGTTCGACATTTCCCTACGAAAAAATAAGGAAAGGATCAGGGGCTGTACTAAGAACAAGAACAATAAGAAAAACATTTATTAATGAAAAATTCTTATTTATCTCTTTTAATTTTTTTAAAGAAAGTAGGAAGAGATGAGGGAAAGATCAGGAATGAATTGATTTAAAAGGAAAGATTGACATTTTATTATTACAATTTCACATGTTTTTTTTCTTTTTAACACATTTTTTGTTAATGATTTTCTTTTTTATCATCTATTTTTTTTATGTTTTGGGTTCGAACCCAGTCGCAAATGATTACTCTACTCGTGCTTCTAGGAATGAGACCTCATTTTTAAAGTTCATCCTTCGAAACATCAGGTTGCGTAATACTTCTTCAAATATCGTCCATTGATTGGAAGCATAGGTCGTTCTCCACAGCAATTCACCAGTTGGTAGGAAGCTCCTGAGTAGACTGTCTTGACCACGAATGGCCCTTCCCATGTTGGTTCAAATTTTCCTCCTATCTTGCGGTGTGAAAGAATAGGTCCTCTGAGAACTAGAACCAAGTCACCGACTTTAAATGTCCTTGGACGGACTAATTTATCGTGGGCCTGGATCATTTGGCATGATACAGTTCAAAATTCTGCTGTGCTGAAAGTCTTTTTCCTTCCAAGCTTTCCAATTCTTCCAATCATAATTTGGCATTTTCTTCTGTAGTAATCTTTTCTGCAACTGCAATTCTGAGTGACGGAAGCTGTACTTCCAAGGGTAAGACGGCCTCGGACCTGTACACTAAAGCGTAAGGCGTAGACTGAGTAGGAGTTCTGAAAGTCGTCCTATAGGCCCATAAGGCTTCTAACAACTTCTCGTGCCAATTTATTTTGTTGTCGTCAAAGGTTTTCTTTAGGATTTGGATGAGAGTTTTATTAAAAGCCTTGTCCAAGCCGTTTACTCTTGGGTAATAGATCATCGAAGAACTCCAATCAATCCAGTGTCTTCTGACAAAATTGTTGATCTTCGTACTCTTTAACGCAGACCCATTATCCGAAATGATTCTGTGCGGTAACCCAAAACGGTAGACAACTTGATTCTTGATGAACTGCGACACATGATGTCCTTTACTTCTCTAAGTGGTACTGCTTCTGCCCACTTGGAAAACTAATCTGTAGCTGCAAGAATGAAGCGTTGTCCTCTTGAAGAAGGCAGATCTATCGGACCCACGATATCTGTGCCCCAACACTCAAATGGCTATGACGCGATTGTCGAATGTAGCACATTTGGAGGTTGATGTAGTACCACTCCATGTACTTGGCATTGGTGACAACTTTTGGCAACCTTCATGCAGTCGGTTATCATCGAGGGCCAGTAATACCCGAGTCTTTTAATCTTCATTTTCATCTTCAGACCCGATTAAAAAGCGCCACAAAGTCCTGAGTGTACTTGTTTGACAATTTCACAAGCCTCTGACCCGCTCAGGCATCTTAGCCACATCTGATCAAAATACAGAAACGTGTTATTTATTAATGCGTAAGACAGAGTTCTTTTCTTGATTTGATAGGCTATCAACTTATCGTCTGGTAGGTTTCCTGTTTGCAAGTAGTCTATTAGTGGCTGCCGCCATGCTTTTGTATTTTCTGTCACCGCTGCAATTGTTTCTTCTGTTTTTTCTGATTTGTGTATTGTATCCATGTCGAGCTGTGAGAGAACCTGCCGTCCCTGAACTGAAATTTCAACTGACTCATCATGTAAGCAGGCAAATTGTTTTGTAAGGCAAGCTAACACATCTGCAAGAGTATTTTCTCTCCTGGGAATCTTGTAGATCGTTACATTTGGAATTTGTTCCAACAACTTCATGGCATACTGATAGTACTGCTCGAGTCTTGGCTTCAGAATTATGTACTGTCCTACGACCTGTTGAGTTATCAACTGAGAATCCCCATAGATGTTGATATTTATTATCCCCATCTGATTGGTTAATTCCAATCCAGTTATAAGGGCTTTGTATTCTACCTCATTATTCGTACACGGTTCCATTAAGTGATAGGAATACATTAACATCCCCTGCTCCGGTGTTATAAAGATTAGTCTGATTCCTGCCTTACCGGGCACTATCGTTTGCGATTCTTTATCTTTCTGTGCTGAAGATGCCCCGTCAAAGTACAGTTCCCAATGCTGATCATCGGGGTCTTCTAGGCTCATTATCTGCTCGTCTGGTAAGTCGTCGTTGAGAGGTGATTCTGCCGGTAAACGGTGTGCTGCAAGGAAGTCTGCTAGGACTTGTCCCTTTACGGTATGAAGAGGAACGAAAGTTATATCGAATTGCAATAATATCATTGACCACCTGGCAAGTCTGACGGAAATCGTCGGT
This sequence comes from Papilionanthe hookeriana x Papilionanthe teres, assembly GCA_022702705.1. NCBI lineage: Eukaryota > Viridiplantae > Streptophyta > Magnoliopsida > Asparagales > Orchidaceae > Papilionanthe > Papilionanthe hookeriana x Papilionanthe teres. Next base: position 126,361,301 of record CM040424.1, on the reverse strand, counting down.
CGGGTCATCAAATATTACAACAAATTAAACTTCGAAATAAGGTTGACCTTATCAGAAAGTATGTAGTGCCTAAGCTTCTGTGCGGTGAAGATCAAGGCCAAACAGTGCTTCTCAATAGGAGGATACTTTACTTTTGTCGGAATTAGATGACAGCTTAGGTAATAGAGCGCATTTTCTTTACCCTCATCATTGACCTAGGCTAATAGGGCTCCCAGAGAATCGTCTAAAGCCGCGATATAAAGTATCAACGGTCGTCCCGAGACTAGGGCTGCTAAGACAGGAGTTGTCATTAGGTATTGTTTGATGTCATCAAAGGCATGTTGACATTTGGAGTCCCAAGTAAGCTTGGCATCCTTTTTAACTAAAGCAGAAAACGACTGACACCTTCCTGACAAATTTGAGATAAAGCGTCGAAGATATGCCAATTTCCCTTGAAAGGACCGTAGTTATTTCAAGGTTTTAGGAGGTGGCATTTCTAAGATAGCTTTAATCTTCTCTGGATCGATTTCAATTCCACGATGTTAGAAGATAAATCCTATGAATATCTCAGAGGTGACGTCGAAGGCGCATTTCAGGGATTCATATTAAGGTTAAATTGTCTTAATCGCTCGAAAACAATTCTCAAATCATACAAGTGATCTTCCTTTAATTTACTCTTGATGACCACGTCATCCACGTAACACTTGACTTGGTTGTGAATGAGATCATAAAAAATTATCATCATTGCTCTTTGGTAGGTTGCTCCTGCGTTCTTCAATCCAAATGGCATTACGGTGTATTAGTACACTCCAATTGGCGTTCTGAAGGCTGTGAGCTTTTCATCTTCCAGTGCCATCTTTATCTGGTTGTATCTCGAAGATCCATCCATGAATGAAAATATTTCATGTGTTGAAGCGATGTCGATCATCAATTATGGAATTGGTAGCGGGAATTAATCCTTTGGACATGCTTTATGCAAATCTCTGAAATCCACACAGATTCTGATCTGACCATTCTTCTTTCTAACTGGTACCACATTGGCTAACCAAGTCGGGTATTGCTTTTCACGGACAAATTTAGCGTCTATTAGCTTCTTAAATTCAGCTATTACTTGTTGTTCAATCTCTAGACGCATTCTTTTTGGAGCTTGTTTGACTGGAACAGCAGTGTGATCCACTCATAGCCTGTGAACTGCAACCTCTAGAGCTAATCCTGGCATTTTGTCGTAACTCCAAGCAAAACAGTCCTTAAATTCCATCAGTAGCTTGATCATTTCTTCGGAGTCTTCTTTATTGAGTAAGGAGCTAACAAAGGTCGGCCTAGGCTCTTCGCTAGTACCTAAGTTAACTTCCATTAACTCGTCTATTGTAGATTTAATTTGTTCTTCGAATTCTGGCGGAGCATTTCCAATTGGTAGATCCTCAAGATCATCTGAAGCTTCCAGGCAACTTTCATCATGCTCGTAAGTGACAACCAAGCAAAATCCTGTATCGTTAACTGATCCTACCGTGCCGAATCTGAGACCATGTTTTGAATTGGGAGGCCGGCTGGCATTATTTCATAATTTTTCAAAATGTTGTGATTGACCTTTTGTCCATCGTCGAGGTAAGACACCATGTTGAATTAAATTTTGAACATAGGGAGAGTACCACTCAAAAGACAGTTCCATTAGTTCAGATGAAGCAACATCTTCAAATTGTACATCATTTTCACTTTTGGAAGAAGAAGCACCAAGGTAAAACTTGATTGGTTTAGTACCACCACCATGCACTTCCTTGACCATTATACCCTCGACTTTATTTGGGTTGATCAGGGTTAGGATCATAGTATGCACATAGTGATTGATCTTCTCGTACATTGATTTGTATTCTTCATTCTTTTCAACTTCGAGAGAGATCTTGAACTGGGGTTTCTTCTGACTTATCGCCGCTGCTTCTTTCTTTATTTCTTCTTCTTCGGAACTGATCTCCCAATCAACGTCAATGATTGGTTTCTTCTGTCCAACTGTTCCAACATCTTTTCTACAACCTCGTCCTTGGCCTCGACCTCGGGTGCGAGTTCTGGAGAAACCTTCACCATCTCGTTGTAAGGGAATGGCGTGTAACTGTTGGACTAGAATTTCAGGCTCTTCATCGTCTTGCACTACTTTTGCTTCATTTGGTATGACATTTCTGGAGAAGATTGTTTTCTTAGGAGGTGCGTAATAGGCCGCATCTTCATGAATTCCAATCTCGTGTATGGAGAATGGTTGCAAGTCACCATAGATACATTGTTCTCCTCCTTCATAATACTTTATGCACTAGTGCAGAAACGACGGTACCATCCAGTTTTCATGGATCCATGGCCGACCCAGTAGAGCGTTGAACGATGTCTCAGAATCAATTATATGAAATTTTGCGGTTGTCTTTGTCAAATCACTTATCTTCATTAATAGTGTTATCGATCCAAGGGCTCTTCCTCCTTTTTAATTGAAGCCACTCAATAACATCTTGTCTGCTTCAAGCTCACTAAATATGCTAGCGTCCGAAGATTCATTATGTTGATTGATGCTTCCCTCATCTCCTTTGACAGGATAAGAGTGTCGTATATGCTTAGTTTGGTTGTAGCTTCCTAAGACGGGCTAGCACGTTATAGTCCACTTTATTGCCATGTTCCTCGGTTTCTTCCCGAATAGGCAATTCCTCTGCTGAGGTTGACTTCAGTTACTTATTCTGAGTCTGGTGCTGGATCTACCGATGTTTCCCCTTGAATTGGAACGACTGTCTCTTCTAGAGTTGCTTCAGAATCCAATAACTCTAATTCTATCACGATTGGAGCTCCTCGAAATTCAAAAATGGACTCGTTGCTTGTTGAGTTTTCGTAGCCTCCTTTACGAACATCTTCTTCGTCGTGGTCATCAAGGCTGTGTATGATTTAAGAATCGTTATTTCTATTGGAATCGAGATCCGGATTAAGTTGGTTGTTGCTAGTTACGTAATCGTTAAAAATAGTCAAAACGTAACCAACGCCATAACTCTTATCATTATAAGATACCGCCGGGGCGTGCAAATAATCATACAGAGTCAGAAGTTCGAGTGATTTCTCCCCCACATCGGGAACAACCATCCTAGGATAAGCAGCCCCTAGTCTACCCTTCGGAGCCTCGATCTTCTTCTCTTCTACGATCTTCTCCTCCTTCTGAGGCGGTTCTTCGATCACAAGAAATAGTGCCAACTCGGCAGGTTTCAAACTCTAAGTTGAAGCGTGTACCGAAGCAGTCTAGATGTGATCTAAAATTTTCTTTGAAGACTTTGTCCAGACGGTACTCCATCCATCATCGGTCGTATACGGGTTTATCAGAACAATAGGATCTGTCGAGATAACATTTACGGAACCTCCTTTTTGGGGTTCCTTCACGTATTCCTTCGGGATCATTATGTTCCCTTTCCAGAGATTGTCATCAAGCCAACTCTTAAAAGTGATGCAATCCTTTATCTTGTGTTCGAGCATTCGGTGGTAAGGTCAATAGTTCGGATGATCTTTCTTTTTGACTTCTTCCGGCCTCTTGGGCTCCGTAGCTGAAAATCAGGTGTCTTCATTAAACTGCGGAACATCTTCGCTACTACTTCGCTTTGAATGGATTTTCCTTATTCGGAAAATCTTTCAGTGGTACGTCGTGGACGAGGCGGTTGTTCATAATGCCGAGGCGACCGATAGCTCGGTCGAGGCTGTTGATAACCCTGCTGAGGTTACTGATAGATCTGTTATAGTTGTTGGTATGTCCGTTGCGGTGGTTGATAACTAGGTTGTGGCCACACTGGCCGTATCTGAACCGGCTACTTTCCCTTATCAACTACCGCGATGATTTCAGATTTCTTTTCAAATGCTTTTACGGCTTCTGCTTATCGTTCTTGTCGACGAAACTTAACTGCTTTGCCTCTTCGTGCAAGCTCCCGGCCTTGCTAAGCAACTTCTCGAAAGTCTTGATTGTAAATCCTTTAAGGAGAAGTGCTATCGGGCCATGGATACTCTTAAGAAAGATGCCGACTGCATGCAGTTCTTGAAGCTGTGGTTCACACTTCATGCTTAAGTTCCTGCATCGAAGTATGTAATCCACTAAAGTCTCGTTCAGTTTTTGGTGCTCCACCACTAGATCACCGATGGTGATGTGGTGCCGAGCCTCAGCAAACCGCTTAACGAAGAGGTTTTCCAATTCTGCAAAGGTCTTAAATAAACCATTTGGCAATTTTGCGTACCAGTCGAAGGCGATCCCTGACAAACTACTGACGAAATGTCGGAAGAGTAAAGCGTCACTCCCACTGCATTGCAGCAACTAGCATGAAAATGTGCGACATGCTGACGGGGGTTTCCCGTTCCATCAAAAGTCTTAAACAGAGGTGGTAAGAAGCCTTTCGGGTATTGGACTGCTTCGAACTCTTCGGGGTAAGGTCTACCCGTATGAATAGATGCTCCGCTCTTAGATTGTGCTAAGGCTTCTCGCACCTGCTATTCTACCATGTTTTTAATGTCCTTTTAAGGAATCATATTCTGTGTAGAATCCTTCTTTGGTGGCTCATCTTCGTTGACAGATGTGATCTCTTTTTCTCCATCTGTAATATGGATTACCTCTGGAGGTATTTCTTCCTGAGGTTGTACCTGACTCTGGAGAGTGGCTAAAGCAGCAGCCATCTCTTCCATCCTCTTTGCCATCTGGGAAATTGTGTCATCTCCATCCCGAAACTTGCTCTCAACACTTCCGGTTCATCTCTTTCCGCAGCTGCCAGAGCACCTTGCAAAGCATATGATGCTCGTGTCTCAACCATATTGATCTTGGCATACTCCTCATCCATGAACTCTGATGAATCAACTTCATTTTCCAACGTTTCTACTCTTTCTTTCGCCAACCGTCGGATATCCGTCCTTAGCTTTCCTATAACATCCTCGAGGGGTCTCTTCTAGGCGGTCTCGCGGTTGTCGTGTGATGGCTGTTGAACTTCTTTTTTGGGAGTTTCTTTTATTGTAGTAGCACTTTCTTCTAATTCAGGCTCTTTGACAAGTCTTTTCTTCTCAGGACGTTGTGCTGGTCTCGGCTCGGTAACAATAGGTCGCCACACTATCCTTCTTGCAGTAGAAGGCCTAGGACCGGACGGTCTATCGGCTATATGCTGGTAGGTGGTGTCCTCCCTAATATGATGGCCCGATACAACAACAAGTGAACTAGCTCTCATTTTCTTCCTTGGTTTCTCTATGGCAGTGACAGGCTCTACTCGTGATCCGAGGCGGGATTTAGCTGGCACTCGTCCCATTCTTCTTAGGATTTCTTACACGGGGAATCTTTCTTTCTTTGCCAATTTTTCTATCACAACTTTTAGCTGAGCAAATGACATAGTCTTAACCCTTTTTCTTTTGTAGTTACTATAGTATGCAGGTTGGGGTAATGTAGCGGCAATCCTTTGGACGTCTTCATCCAATGTAGCAGAGAGGGGGTGAAACCTACTTCCTTCCAACAGAGGTGTATACTCAGGCAGTTTAGGGATCTCTTCCATGAAAGTAACTTCAGTGGCCTTGGCTTTCTCAATCCTGGCTATCTTTCTGCTTCTATTTCTCCTTTGAGTCCGAGTTTGGGGTGCAACTCTTGAACTGGACCCAATCTCGAAAATAAATGGTATTGTAGCAAAATATGTACCCTCCACGGTGACAGGCTCATCACAGACTTGGATTTCCTTCCCCTTCAGTTTGGTAGAAGCCGGGGTAGGTGCAGAGATGACTAGACCTGTGCGGGTAGAGACAACGGTCCTCCTACAAATAAGCAAGTACTTCTTTCACTCGGAACCCTTTGCAGGAGAGGGAACTCTTGAGTCGACTTCAGGTTGAACTCAATCAGGGGTTTCCCAGTTTCTGGCACTTTGTCCATTAGTACGAAGAGAGTGACGTCATTAAACTTGATATCTGTATTACTGAATCCTTGTCCGAAACGGATAATCTCATTGACAGGCAGCTCATCCTTGTAGAAAGCCAAGTCAAGTCCGTTAGTGAAGGAGAATATTAAGTTTGGGGCGGTCATTTTCTGCAAGACAGATTCCGAACGTCAGTCCCGAATTATGCTTCCCTTTGTCACAAATCATAGGACGAAAAAGAAAAAGTTTGAACACATTTTCGTTTATCTTAGTGTATTTATGATTTTTAAGAGAATTCATTTACTAGAAGGATGTTTATTAGAGGATTTGTTTGTTAGGAACAAAATGATTAAAGGTACAGAAAAGGTAAAGGACCCGATTCAGAATTGGAAAGGAAGAGAAAGTCTCGCAAAACTTCTCAACCTGAGGGACCGCTCCTAAGCTAACACCTATTGGGGGTCCACGCCACCTCAGAAAAGAGGCAAAAGGATTTCAGAACCTCTCTGTTTAGGGATGTCTAAACAGTGGCTCCTAAATCTGAGAGAAGTTGGCTATACCCTTTCAAGATAGAAATGAACGTGGTATGCCAACAGAAAGAATGGTTGTTTGCTCCACTAGGGACATAAATACACTACCGATTTATGAAATTAAAACCATCTGATCAAAATGGAGAGAGGAACCAGTCCCAAGAGGAGTCGCCAGAAGTTGTCGGCATATTTTTAGTTGAGTGTTCTCTTTTAGAAAAGGGGTCGCCTACATCAGTTGTCGGTGAATTTTAAATTTTAAATTTAATTTAAATATATATAGTTTTAGGAAGAAGCAATTGATTTTGAAAATAACTTTAAGTTTGAAAATTTTAAGATATGAAATCAAATCGATTTCACATCCCAAATAGTTTATATAAACGAGCACCGCATCAAAAATCGTGTATCTATCCCGAAGAATAGACACACTGCTTGATGATGGGACTCGATTAAATAAACAAGAAGATTTGTGACATCTGTTTGGTCTGCAAACAAATTTTATAAGCCGACAACTTCCCTTGTTTAATATAAAGGAATTAAACAGGGTTTATATTCCTGGGTTCTTAAAGTTCCCTATTAGGGCAAGCCCATATAGTTAATTACATTCTAAGTGACAGGAATCACTTAAGAAAACTCTCGATAATGGTCAGTGGTTTTGCTCTCAAGAATTTCAAAGCTTAAGGTTTTCAAGCAATTGGATTTTGAAAATTTCAATTGGGAATGGATCAAATTTGGAACACTTATTTTAGGAATCCAATGGAAGAAAAGTAGGAGAAGCTGAGGATCCAAGAAGAATCTTGGCAACTTCCCAAACTATCTTATTGTTTGGCTTCAATTTGGGAATATTATTTAATGTTGCAATCCTTCCAATTATAATTTATTAGGACTTATATTTGTATGACACTATCATACAAATAGCCTGGAAGATGTGAGGGTTTGTGTCGTATCGAACGACTACCTCGGAGTCCTAAGACCGGTTAGGGCTTAATTTGCATAACATGATTATGCAAATGTCTAACGAAAAGTTGAGGATTTATATTGCACTGGGAAAACCATCTCGAAATCTTATGGCTTGGTTATTTAAAACTAAGAAATGTTTTGCTGATGTAGATTCCAGTATTGCTGACGACGATCGCCCACTATGCTCAAAGCTCCTTGTTGTTGCAGAGGTTTAGTTTTAGAAGGTGAAATTCAGGAGATGAGAAAAGTGTTTTGGTTTAGAAGCGTTTTAAGGTCCAAATGTCTTTAATGTTTTATTAGGGGAATCTTAAAGTTCATTATAACAACACCGGTTAAGATCCCACGGTTCCATCATTCCGACTCCGATATTTTTATCGGATTCACTTTGTCCAAATGAATTTGCTAAACTCAACTGAATGAGTTCCACACTTTCATTTAGACCGTGGGAAATCCCGTTAGCAACACGTAGGTTACATCATCCGAGGTATTCCTGATTATCCAACAAGACGTTTTAATATTGTTAAAGTTGTGGTTTTGTTGTTCTGTTTGTGATTAAATTTTGAGTTGTTTTATATTTTAGATGTTTTGGTGGTGAATTTTATCTTGTGTGACTTTTAATTTAGTTTTGGTTTCATTTTTGTGGCTATCCTAAAGGTTTCAGTTTTCATGCAACAATCCTGTTTATCATGCAAGAAAAGTAAAGCGCAGTGCAGGTAAATAAGTTGCAATAAAGTAGATTGTAATAAAGTAAAAGCGTACCTGGAGGGTCTTCTAGTCATTCCAAGCTACACTTAAAACACATGTTAAGGCATTTATATAATTTTTAACAAGTACCTAGGTAAAGCTAAGGGAAAGGTTTTGGTTGTCTACCAAGATTTTAATCATACTGCTAGTCAGTTCCTATGACGTCTAGGTTCTTTGTATTTTGTGGATGATTTTCTTCACCAAAGAACAATTAAGCTCAATTATTCTTCTTAGAACACCTCATTGTATTGAGGAAGTGCTTAGAACGGGTTCTAAACATCTTTTCAATACTTCTGAGATTATTTCGAGTCTAAATGAACTTTTATTGTAGAGATGAATCAATCATCCAAAAATTTTTGGTTAAGTTTTAACTCTTGATCAGTGAACTTAGGACATTTGAATATCCCATGAATGAAGTTACACCTCACTTGATGCTCCATTTAAGAGTTATAATGATAAAAGTCTTTAGGGGCAAATCAATTTATTAAGAATTTCAACGATTTAAAATTAGAATTAATGTTTTAAGGTGATTTAATTTAGTTATAAAATTTTAATAAATTTAAGTTTGGAATAGTGTTCAAGTTGTTTTATTCTTAAATGTTTTAAACTATTTGAATTGAAAGAGGAGTTTAAATTATTTAATTTACACTTTAATGATTTAATTTTAATTTAATTGCAGTATTCTAGATTAACTTTTAATTGGTTTGATTCTTTTTTTAATTAAGAATTATTTTTTTGAAATTGATTTTGATGTTTCAAGTTTGTTTTAAATTTGCTTTCAAGTGATTTTTTAAATTAATTTTTTTAATGTTTTAAATTTATTTCAATTAAATTATCAAGTTATTTATGTTTTAAGTTTTAATTTAATTAAGGGTTATCTTTTCTTTATTGTTAATTTATTAATTTCAATTATCATCTTAAGTTTAATTAAGAGTTAAATATAATTAATGTGATTCAATTGGGGATTTTAGTTTAATTGATTATAGTCTCTCTAAATTATATCCCCATTTTAATAATCCAAATCTTTTTTAATTATTCTTCCAAAATTCAAATTATTAAATTAATTAAGATTTCATTGTTTTTGGTTTATTAAAAGTGAGCAATGAGTTCCTACCCTTTTATTTTCCAAAGTTTCAATCATCTAAGAAAGAATTAAGATCAAATATTTTACCTCCCATTTTTATTAAACCTAAAGTTTTAATTAGAGGTAAAAATTATTAATTATTAATATGCCCTTTTAAGCTTAATTATTTCATAACTTATCAAATTGAGCTCAAATGAGCTTGAAATTTTTTATGTCACTTTACTCACATGTCAATTAAGACATTAGAGGTGAAAATGTGATTTTTTTTGTTTTTAATTTAATTTATAAATTTATTTTAATAGAAAATAGGGATTTTCAATGGAAATTCAACAACATGACCAAGTTAAGCTTTCCGTCTTTAAGAAAATCATGGGATGTTTCTAATGACCAGAGGACCACTTGGACCAATTTTGGTGATTTTCTGAATAATATTTTATTTATTATAATTATTTTGATTTTTGGAGTATTAATCAATTATAAAATAAAATTAAAGTTGAAAAATGGATTTTATATTTTTTTTAAATCTCTTTGACCTCAAGGAGTCTAGAGAAACAAATTTTATAATTTTCTGATTTTTCTTTGGTTTATTAGAATTAATTTAGTGAAAATGTTGGAAAATTCATTTTTTAATTCAAAAATTGTTTTAGGGCTTTTAAAATTCAATATCTTATCCTAAGGACTTGGGAAAAATATTTAGTTTGTTCCTAAGTCATTAGGTGTTAAAATGTGACATTCTTATGATTCTTAATATTTTTGTGATTTTTATTATTTTTAATTATTAAAATATTAAAATTAGTAAAAATGAAGATTTTTAGAAAACTTTAATTTTAGTTTTTTTAGACTCCTCTGTTACCAGAGAAGTCCCAAAACTAATTTGGTGATTTTTTTAAATGTATTTTTGGAGTTATGAATTTTCAAAGTTTAATTTTACTCATGTGACCTAATTAATCCATTTAGTGGGGTTAAACATTTCCAAATGATTCCAAATTTTTATGTGAGGTCCCTCTGTTCCTAAAGATCAGTGGAGAATTGTTTTTAGGTTCTTTGATGTGTGGTTAACCCTAATTAATTAAAATTCAGTTTTGAGTAATTAGGCCAATTAGGGTTATTCTTAATGAATTAACTCAAAACATAATTATCCTAGGGTCCTAAGAAACTTCCCCAAATTTTTCTAGAATTTTCTAAGCAATATACTAATTAATTAAATTAAAATACCAATAAAAGTGGCATAAACTTGAAAAATACATAACTTGCCATAGAGATAGCCTCTGACCTCAAAAAATTCAGGGAATGTTCCCAAGATCAGAGGCTTCAAAAGTCGTATGGTCTCATGCCATGGTGAATTGTGTATGCAAATGGAGAATTAAATTACTAAAAGGAGTAAATAATTAATTAAAAATAAAGTACTCATCAAATTAACTTAATTCTTTTTCCACATTATTCTCCTATGTTCACTGAGCAAGAGGGTATTTTTATTTTATTTTTGTGATTTTTTTACACAAAGATATGGATTTTCTAAGTTTCAGGCATTTAATTAAATCATAAATTCCATATTTTCCTACTTATCCGACTCAGCGCCACGACAACCTTTGCGTCTCCGAAGCTCCACGCGGCGCGCTCCCATTCGCCGCCACCATCCGACTCAGCGCCACACGGTTCACGTACTGTTCCTTGGTCCGACGCAATCTGAGCCGTCCATTCCATACACGCTCGATCCAACGACGGCTAGTAGTCGTCTCCTACTGGTTTGCACCCGTGACCATTCACACTCAAACCCTAATATCTCCCTTGTTTCTCAATGGATTTTTGTGTTCTTATACTCTATGGATTCGCCTTGAAGAGACAAACACATCCATATGGTTTACATGGTATGAAATGAACTCAAACAAAATGGAGAATCATTGGAACCTCGGGTTAAAGAGAAGTCTCCATACCTTGGTTCTGGAGGTAAGGCCTCAGCTGAATATGCTCGACACGTTCATTGGAGCTGGAAGAGCCTAGGGTTGAAGCTTCTGGCCCTGGTGAAAGTTCTAAGTATGAAAGTGACCAGGCCCGATTTCAGACTTTGGAGGCTGGAGCAACCGGGTGGCTCGGAGAGGGGCTTTCACCGTGCAACTCCTTCTCTCGGTCCCGTGCAGGTGTGGGTGAGTTTAATTTGATTTTGTTGGAGGTTCTGAGAGATGTCTTGTTCGTCTCGAGAATCGAGCTCCAAAATCGAGCTCAATAAATGGGATTTAGGGCAGGAGAACCGTGGGGATGGATTGCTCTCGGCTAGGGAAGCTCTCCGAGGAGTTTGGAGGATTCTATGAAGGTTGATTTCAGCCAACCTTTGGCCGAGAGGGGGCGACCGGTTTAAATAGCCATGGCCGTGGCTTCCTGTGGGCAATCGATGGCTGGGATCACCGCTCTAGGGAGGAGAAGAAGAGCTGTGGTGGCCAAAAGGTGTGGGGCAGCTCAGCAGGTGAGAATTTGAAATTTGGCTCATTCCATGCTCCTCGGCCATGGTGTTTTCTCGACGCCTAGCTGGCCGCCGCCGCAGTCAGTCACCATATGACTCGTGGAGCCGTGGCCGGGGTTTGGTGCAGTCAATTGCCTTTGTACATGTGTAAAGGATTGGATTTAAGTGGCATGGGGAGAGGGCTAATTTTGGGTCCAAATGGGTCAACCTATGGATTTGGGTTAGGTTCACCCCCCATGACCTGAGTTGGGCTGAAGGGGATCAGTTGGGTCAGCCTCACTCTTTGGCCTTAGGACTACTCTGGGTGGCCTGGTCTGGTGAGGATTGACCTTCACACATTACACTTTCACACACATTCCAAATCCTAAAACCATTCATACCTAGCTTGACTTTCTGACTCATGTAGGTAATTCATATGGATGGACCTTAACCCCTAGGCCCTTGGCTAAGAGGGTTAGGAACAACATAGTGAGTGCCTAAAATAAATCCTCTCATGGCTCGTGTGAGCTTAATATGGCTTCATAGCTCAACCAAAATGATCACATTTCACTTACATTTGATCAATCTTCTTTTTTTCAAAATTTCAATTTTTGACCTCCGGGACCATACACCCACCAAACTTACCAAATGCCCTTGAAACTACCCAAAATTTGCAAAATCACCTAAATTACCCAAAATTCCTCAAAACCAATCCTAAACATTTCCCACCATTCAAATTGATCATCCTTAGCCAAATATACCAAAATTTCAAAAAATACCCTCCAATACCCTCCAATTACCCAAAATGCCCTTTTTTTAACCAAAAAAAATTCAAAAATTTCAAAAATTCCCAAAAAATTCCAGAAAATCCTAAATATTCCCAATTTCATTTTGTTCAACTACACCATAAGCCAATTTTGTCAATTTAGCCCACTTTTACCAAAATCCCCAATTTGACCTATTTTTAACCTAAGTGGACCCAATGTCAAACCAAATCAACCCAATAGATCCTAATTTTGATCCAATTCAGTCTTAAACTTAATTTCAATATCCCCAATATCAATCTAGACCAAATCCAACTCCAATTTGATTGACATTTGGATCCAATTTCAATTGGAAGCTTAAAACCCAATTTTGGCCCATAACCTAAACTTAACCCAAACTACCCAACTCAACCCCAATTAGCCCTAAATCTTTTGCTAAACCTTCCTAACATCCCCACAAACAAAACACTAACTTGATTTGCCCCAAATTTGAACCTAAACTCTACCCAAACCTAACACAAACCAAAAATCCCCAATTTTGGCCTAAACCCACCACGAACCCAAATGGACCCAATTCCAAAATCAAAGCCCAACCAAAGTTGAAAACTCTTTGTAACACTCCCATAAACATTTATCACCATTAATTTTTTATCAAATCATACATTAGCCCAACCTTAGCCCAAGTTAGCCCAATTTGACCAACTTTGGCCCCTTTACCAAAAAAGTCCCAAATCAAAACCCAATTCAACTCCAAATCACCTCAAATTTGTTTCAAATCACTAATGACACATCCCTAAACTAAACCCAACATTTGTTTGGACCAATCTTTCACAAAATTTCCATCCACCAATTTGTTTTCAAACCTAAAGGCACACTTTCTTAAACCATTCTAAAAGCCCATTTGGTGCTATAGGGAACTCATCCTTTAAACCTCCACATTTTATCTTAACCCTCCAAGTGACTTAGGGGTTTACAATCAAACATATGGGGTTTGCAGGGAGTTAAGAGGTGTTCGAATTTCTAAGTGGTGGGTTCCATTTCGAGTCCTCTAAGATAGTCAAAGGGAAAGCCTAAAGCTAGATCCTAAGTACTAAGGAGAGACAAGAGAAAAGACCTCATCAAAAATGAGGTCAACATAAGCACAGCACTAAAATCACCTCTAATCAATCTATCGATATAACTGTGATAATTTCCCTCATACTCACAATGTTTCTGAAGATAGTTCCCCATACGGTCCACTTTTCCCTCCATATTATGCACTCGATCCGCAGTATAGTTAACATTATCTCATATCTTGTTTAAAAGCTCAGTTTGTGAATTAGAAAACTGACCTGAAGATGCCTGGGATGTGGATGCATGAGATGTAGATGCAGTAGAAGCAGATGCACTGGAACCCCTAGAAAATCATCCTCTCTAGCCAATAATTGAATGCTCAGCATAAGTCTTCAAATTCAAATTGGGAATAGGCTTAAGAGGCTGAAGAACCTCTTCCCAATTCTCAGAGCTAACACCATCCAGCTCACACAATGAATATATAAGAGAAGTAAATCCCATACCTGCAATGGTGGCAGATCAGGCAGTACTCCAAAAAAAATAATAAATAATCTTTCCAATGTCTATCGCCTTCCTCTGCTGAAAAAAGAAGTTCAAAGCGGCTCTTTCTCTAATCACTTCGCTTATATAATTTGTAGGAAGCAACTAAAATCATATTAAATAATGTCATGATTTGGAGGTGGCATTCAACTTTGATGCAGGGAAGTTAACTCTTCTCTTATTAGTAATTTTCCATAATCCTCTCCCATCAATCAAAGTAGAGATAATCTCATCCAATTATTCCTTAGTAGGATTCTAACTTGAATAAAAACAAAGCATACTGGGCAGCAGTAGGTAAAATACATTAATTACCTGTCGGCCATTAAAATCCTGCTTCGTTGAAAATGTATGATATTTCGTTTTGAAAAGGGTTTTAGAATATAATTTTATAAAATATAAATTTGATTTAATTATATATATATATATATATATATAGATTTTGAAATTAATGTTTTAATTTTAAAGAATATGAAATTAAACTGATCTCATATAAAATAATCAAGCATTTCACCACAAGACATATATTTATCCCGAAGAATACATACATGGCTTGAGGTGAGGCTTGAACAAATAAACTAAAGGATTTATGACTTTCGTTTATTCTGCGAACCAATTTTGATCGACAATTTCCCCTATCAAATATGAAAGAATTTAGATAGGGTTTATATTAATCTGGGGTCTTTATGTTTCTTATAAGGGAAAGCCCTTATAGTTAATTACATCTTAGATAACTGAACTTACCTAAGAAAACTCTTGATATAGATTAGGAAACATTTATATTCATGACTTCCAAGGGTAAGGTTCTCAAATAAAATGTGATAGTCCGAATTTCAATAGGTGAATGGCTCAAGTTTTGGTACATTTCAATTTTATCAGAATCCAAAGAGGAGAAGGCTAGGGAGAACATAGGTTTAAGAAAGATATTGATGTCTTCCCAAACTATCCTATGGTTTGGCTTCGATTTAGGAAATTCATTTGTTGTTTCATCCTGTTAATTTTATTATTTAGGATTTACATTCTCTTGGTACAGTTCATGTGAATGGTCTGAGAGACAAGAGGATTTATGTCATAACGGAAGACAACCTCGGAGTCCTAAAGAGAGTTAGGGCTAATGTTGCAAAACATAGTTGTATAAGGGCCTAAAGAAAAGGTGAGGATTTAGGCTGCACTAGGTAAGCTACCTCGATATCCTATAGCTTGTTGTTTTAATTTCTAAGAAATTTTTTTGCTGATGTAGACAGGTTTCGCTGTTGAAGATGGACGTGCTGCCCACCGTAAATGCACCAAGCTCCTCATTGTAGCAAGTTTAGTTTAAAGAAGTGTCAATTGAGGAGAATATAGAAGAGTCGTGTTCTGGAAATATTTAAATTGAGGTTTATTAATATTTTATTAGGGGAACATTAAAGTTGATTATAGCAACACCTGTTCAGATCTCACGGTTCCATCGTCCCGACATCGCTATTTTCATTGGATTCACTTACTCTAAATGAATTTACTGAACTCATCTTAATGAGTTACATACTTTCAGTTAGACCGTGGGAAAACCAAGTTAGCAACACGTAGGTTACCTCCTCTAAAGAATTCCCGATCATCCAACAAGACATTTTAATTTAGTTACAATTGTGGTTTTTATTTTTTTGCAATTAAATTTTGAGTTGTTTTATATTTTAAATTTTGTGGGGTGAATTTTATCTTGTCTTGATTTTTAATTTTGATTTTGTTCTCAGTTTTGCAGCTATCCTAAAGCTTTTAGTTTTCATGCAGAGTGACAATTTTGTTTGGCATGCAAGTTTGCAAGAAAAGAATGTACAGTAGAGTGCAGGTAACTTGATTGCATTAAAATAAAAACATACCTGGTATGTCTTCTCATCATCTCCACCTGAAACTTTAGTATTCTTGCAATAAATATTTATATGTTGCAGGGAAGTAAAACCTTATGGATAGGTTCATCACAGGCTTACTCAATCCTTGGTCATAACCCGGTGAACTCCTATTAATTTTTTAGATTCCTTCATTTAATAAATATAATATGTACAATGGTCCCACAAGGTGTCCAGAAGACTTGTGAAAAGTTCACGACAAACTCGAATGTTTCACAATACTTTTGAACTTCCTCGAAGTCCTTTTGGACTTATTATAGTTATTAAATGATTTATCCCTTTCATATCCTTATGGTTAGTGAGTTGATGTTTTAGTCATCTCGAATGGTGGGGTAATTATCATTTAGTGCTTTACTTGGGAATTATGTGTGTGGACCTTTAGAGGCAAAATTAACTTATGGAAGAATTTATCAAATTTCATTGGACTTGTAATGTTTAAAAAGGTAGTTTTAAGATTAATCATGTTCTCTTTTCTATTCCTCATGTTAGTTAATTAAATTTTTGATTAAGCCTAGCTCATTACTAAGCCCTTAAGATTTAGTGGTTTTTTTATGTCTTTTAGAAAAGGGAATTTTATGACTTTCATGATTATGATCCTCATCAAAATATTGATTTATCATTTAAACATCAAATGAAGAGGAATTAAATTAGTGGAATATTTACTTCCAAAATAAATTCCTAACTTTAAGGCTCTTATAATATGATTTTTCTTCAAAATTATAATAATTAAGGAAATTTAAATATTTAATTTTGATGTGATAAAATTGCAATGGGTTTCTACCATTTATCCCTTAATGTTACAATCATTCAACATAATAATTAAGGTCATTTATTGCCCTTTTCTCATTTTTGATTAAGCCTAAATATTAATTAAGGCTAAATTTTCCATAATTGTAATTTTACCCCTAAGGGCCTTTATCACCTCATAATATTCATTAAATTTAGCTCAAATGACTTTAAAATTTTAATATGACCCCACTTATGGGTTAATTAAAATACCAGAGGAGACAAATGTGATTTTTCAACTTTTGATTTAATTTATATATTTATTTTTATGCAAAAATAGAAGTTTTTAATGAAAATTCAATAACTTGTCCAAAACAAAACATATGACTTTGAAATTTGTATGGGAGGTAGACCTAGACCAGAGGACCACTTAAACCAAATTTCATGATTTTTTTGTTATTTGAATTATTTGAATTTCTTGAGTTTTAATTAATTATAAAATATTTTAAAGCTTAAAAATTTAATTTTATATTTTGATTAAGTCTCTTTAAGGTCAGGGAACCGAAAGAAACAAAATTTATATTTTTATAATTTTTATTTTAATTATTAAAATTATTGTAGTGGAAAATTAAGAAAATTCTTTTTTAGCCTTTAGAAAATTGATTTAAGCCTTTAAAAACTTAATATTTTTATGTTGAAGCTTAGGAAAATTATGGGGACTAAGTGAGTAAGAGACCAAAAGTGACAATTTGGTTATTTTTAATATTTTTTTTTGTTTTTTATTATTATTTAATTTTTTAAATATTAAAAATATGATTAAAATAAAAATTTTGTAAAAATCCCAATTTTATTTTTAAAAGAATCCACTGATCACAAAGAACTCCCAAAACCAATTTTACAATTTATTGACTTATATTTTAGTTATTAAAATTAGTATAATGTTCAAAATTATCATTTCACTTAGAAAATTTATTTAAGTGACTAAATGATTTCCAAATTTTATGCAATTTTTATTGGGAGTTCTTTGACCTTTAAAATACAGCGGAGAATTGTTATTAAGTAATTTTCATATTTAATGAACTTAAATTAATTTAAATTCATTTTTAAGCCAAATTGATAATAATATTTTGTATTAAAGATTTAACCCATGAAAATTTTATCCTAGGGTCCTCTGGTCATAAGGAACCTACCATGATTTTTCCAGATTTTTATAATCATGATGCTAATTATTGGAATTAATTTATGAAAATAGATGTCTAAACTTAAAAAATAAAGCTCTCTATTTAGAGATCCCCTTTGACCTTGGAAAAATCAGGGAATATCCGCCATGATCGAGATAATAACATGCCAAAATATTAGGCCACAGTTAAATGTCTACATGCATGTAGAATTAAAATACTACAGAAATTATTAAATTAATTAAAAATCATATATGCATCAAATAAATTTCAAACCATTTCTACATTAGTTTCCTCTATTCAATGAGCAAGAGGGTATTTTTCTTTTAGTTTTATAATTTTATAGGCCAAGATATGAATTATCTAAGTTTGGATGCCTTAAATAATTCAAAAATAACTTATCTATCTATTTAAACCATGCGGTGTCATGAAATCCTACGACGGCTCCGAACGGCTATGTGGAACACTCCCATTTGATGCTGCCATCCATGTGTGTGCTGACTCAGCCCACACTTTATGCACTGAAGCACTGCGCAGCTTCATCCTGGCCGTCCAAACATTACACGCACAATCCGACGGTGCTCCTTCATCGTCTTCGACTGATTCATCTCAAGAGTTGTCCACCTTCTAGACCTAAGATCTCTCCCGATACTCAACCAAATCACACGGGGTTTGTTCCTAGAGCTTCATCAAGCTTAGAAGAACCTATTTATACGGTTTATACGGTATGAGATAGAGTGTACAATTTTGAAGAATGAAGAAAAGCTCGGGAGGAAGAGTGAGTCCAATACCTTTGTCTGAGAGGGGAGGCCTCAATCAGATGGTTGTGGCAGCTTTGATTGGTCCCAACGAACGTCCAGATGAAGCCTTTTGTCCTGATGAATTGTCTAGACCAAAACTCGACCATACCCAATTTTAGGTGTTGATGGAATTCTAGTGCAGAGGCCTTCTGTGATGGGGCTTTGATGGGGGATCTTCTTCTTTCACTGCTGTGAATGTGTGGGTGCAAATAATTAAAGTTGGGAGCACTGTGGAGCTGTAGATAAATTTTTATTGGTTTCACCGAGATTTCAGTGTTGAAATTACTCTCAGAGAGAGGGAATCAGTGGCAGAGGACAGTGGGATCCTCATAGGACCTCATAGGGAAGCTTTGGATGCAATTTGGTGGATTTTCCTTGAGAAAAGTTCAGCACTTAGTTTTTACTGTTAAGAGGTCTATTTATGGCCATGGCCATTAAGCTAAGCTCAGAGGCTGGTGATGGGTGGATTTGACTGCTTAGGTGGAGGGCAAATGAGCTCCAATGGTAATTCCAAGCTGACTTGGCCATGGGGTGGAGTTTGAGTTCAAATTGAGTGGTGGTGGCTGTCGGTTTTAGCATTTTTCAGCCACTATGGTGGCCAGCAGGGCCAGGGCTGGTGGCTAGGGGGTTCAGGTGAGCCAGGGGAGGATTAATGATGTTTTACCCTCAATGGAAAATGATGATGGTGAAGATATTTTGATTAAGGTCAAATATGTGGTGAAAATCCTCTAATTTTAGGGAACTTTGGTGCATGGCTCCACTAGGGTGAGCTAGGTGGGTCTAGGGTGGTTCTTAGGGGTCACTTGGTGGACCTAGGTTGGTCACATTTGGTTCAATTTGATTAAAACGGGTCATGGTTTCATTTAGATCCACTAGGTGTTGGCCTAACTTGGGTTTGTGCTTGGGTTGAGCCAAAAATTATTGAGTAATATGATGTGTATAATTGTCATGAAGTCTTTAGAAGAGGTTTAGAGTGGTTTTGGCTTGGTTTGGCTGATAATTTTGACATGATTTGGTGTTTTGGTCAATTTGGGGCAAGTTGGGTTAACTTAAGTTTAGGTTAGCATAAGGTTGGATCTAAGGCCAATTGAAGGTTCTAAATGGCTAGGGGCATGTCATAAAGAGTTACCAACATCAATTGGTTGGAAAATTTGGGAGTAGGGCAATCAATTTGGGAGATTTTGGGCATATGGCATGTTTGTGTCAAAATTTGGAGTTTTGGACTTTAAGTGGATTTGGGTAAGACTTGGGCTCAAATTGGGGGCATTTGAATGTTTAAGGTGATGTTCCTTGTTTAGGGTTGTAAGTGTGTTGTGCAAGTGCGGTGTAATCTCCTGACCTCCCAAGATAGATCCTAAGATCTGACCACCTATAGGAGACTTCCCCTGGGCTTCCTTATGCTTGGTTGCTTCCTCCCAAAAACTAGAGGTTGGGCCTTAAGCATATGCAAACTCCCAGTGAAGTGAGAAAAGTTTGACTTTCTATGGGGACGGTTGCCATAACTAGTCTTCTAAGAAAGTCACCAGGAGAGTCCTATAGCTAGAACCTAGGCTATTCTAAAGAAATACTAGACCTCAACCAAAAGTGAGGTTAACAAATTGACCCCCAATATGTGTGGTGTGCTGGGCAAGCACACTGCATATGTTAGTGTTGACTAACGAGATAAACATAACTAACGCA
This sequence comes from Papilionanthe hookeriana x Papilionanthe teres, assembly GCA_022702705.1. Classification (NCBI taxonomy): domain Eukaryota; kingdom Viridiplantae; phylum Streptophyta; class Magnoliopsida; order Asparagales; family Orchidaceae; genus Papilionanthe; species Papilionanthe hookeriana x Papilionanthe teres. Next base: position 126,341,076 of record CM040424.1, on the reverse strand, counting down.
ACTGTCCGAGTCAAAACTCAAGACAAACAACAATTTAGCGAGGAAGTATCTATGAGGAATTATTCGGTTGAAACATTTAAGTCCCGGGAACTTCTGCTAGGGAAGGAAAATGGAAAACCTTCATGAGAGAAGCTGTGGATTTCAAGCCTCCAAACTCTGAAGGAGTCCGATCCCAATCAACTTTAATTTGTAATTTGGATTTAGAATTAGGATTTCATTTCAGTTTAAATTTTGAGTTTGAATTTTAATTCAATTTTGAGTTTTAATTTTAATTTTAAACTTTATGGAATTTGTGGAAATTTCAAAATTTGTGGAATTTTGAATTCGAAGATTTTAATCTTGTGGGAAGTTTTAAGTTCGAAGTGAGTGTAGAGGGGAAATCAGAATTTCAGTAACGATCCTGGAAGGATGAGAACCAAAATTTAGGTACTAGCATCAGAAATGAGAATCAGAATTTCAGCACCGACCTCAGGATTTTTGTGGATGTGGAAATTTTCTCGAAAGGGAAAAGGAAAATATATACGGTATTTCACGGGAATCGACAACTAGGTTCCGTTCCTAGAATTTAATGGGAGGCAGAAAAATTTCTCGGAAGGGAGATAGAAAATTATGGAATTTTGGTAAATCGGATGACTAAGCTCCGTTCACGAAATTTCATGAAAGGCAGAAAATTTCTCGGAAGAATGATGGAAAACTAGGAAATTTTTTGGGGAATCGAACGACTAAGCACTGTTCCCAGAATTTCATGGAAGGCGGAAAATTTCTCAAAAAGATGTTGGAAAATTAGGGAATTTTGGGAAATCGGATGACTAAGCTCCATTCCCGGAATTTCATGGAAGGTGGAAAATTTCTCGGAAGGATGATGGAAAATTAGGGAATTTTGGGAAATAGGATGACTAAGCTCCGTTCCCGGAATTTCATGTAAGGTGGAAAATTTCTCGAAAGGATGATGGAAACTTAGGGAATTTTGGGAAATCAGATGACTAAACTCCGTTCCCGGAATTTCAAGGAAGGTGCAAAATTTCTCTGAAGGATGATGCAAAATTAGGGAACTTTTAGGGGAATCGGATGAATAAGCTCTGTTCCCAGAATTTCATGGAAGGCAGAAAATTTCTCAAAAAAAATGATAGAAAATTAGGGAATTTTTTGGGGAATCGGACAACTAAGTTCCGTTCCTGGAATTTCATGGAAGGTAGAAAAATTCTCGGAAGGATGATGGAAAATTATGGAATTTTGGGAAATCGGACAATTAAGCTCCATTCCCAAAATTTCATGGAATGCAAAAAAATTTCTCAGATAGAATGATGGAAAATTAGGGAATTTTAGGAAAAATCTGAGGGAGGAAAGCTCAAGGACTCACATCCATCCCATGGTGTCACGTTAGGAGGGAAAGCTCAAGGAGTCACATCCAGCCTAAGGGGTGACAGAAGGGAATCCAAATTTTGGTACTGATCCCAGAATTTCATTTGAGGAGAATTTGGTAAAACATAGTATTGAATTTCAAAGAAAGCAATTTGGTGCAATTCGGTCGAGACCAGTAGTCATTGCAAAATTTTTAGAATTTCAAGATATTTAAAGTTTGTGAGAATTGGCACTGTGTGAAAAGTGCCAATCTTTGTGGAGTGTGCGCAAAAGCGAGGATTCGAAGACGAGTGCAAAGACTCAAAATCTCAAAAGTGAGAGAATTTTATCATTTATTTGTTTTTAATTCATTATTTTCTTTTAATTTATTTTGTTTCATTTCATTTTATATGATTTAATTTTGTTTCAAATTTCGATCTTGATTTTGATTTTAAATTTTGATTTTAAATTTCAATTTTGAATTTCAATTTTAAATTTCATTTTGTTATCATTTTATCCTTTTCTTCTGCAGTATTCTTTTGTCATTTTCATTTTGGAACCAAGCACGTGGTTCAACGGCTTTAGACTATTGAGCTGAAAAGAATGGATTTCTGAAAACAAAAATCTTCATTAATTCTGCTTAAAGTAGTACAACTGATCATATGCTGACAAGCATCCAAAAGTAGATCATGTAAAACTGAATAGAGCTGACATATCACATCATCTGGCTGATGCAAAAGTGGCAACAATGATTGTCATGACCTGCTGAAAGGGGTGGTGTATTTCTACTGCCTGAGCCTACTGCGGGGGCTAGCCAACCTGCCAAGGTTACGCTCCGGAACAAAAGTCCCCTCGCGAAAACCCAGAGGTACTGCGGTCACAGTGGCAAAGGATGAAAGTTCTTCAATTCTGGATCCGGGTCGTACTTCATTCATTCTTCTAAAGGTGTCTGACACCCTTTTTCCTCGAACTCTTGGGATGCACTGCTTTGCTAAGTCTACTACATTCCCTTTTAATAATAGCACTGATCCGACTGGTAGGGAAATTTTAACAGAACCTCAAAATTCTCCCGGTCTGACAATCTGAACATCTCATCCAAACAAAATATTACTTTCACTTATAAAAGAAACTATGCAGAAGGGTCTCATAAAGTCATGGTGGTCGATATGAGGCAGTATATAGTCCCCGTCCTCATAAATATTTATGATGCACCTGTTAGGAATACAGTCTACAGGCAACACATGCCACTCGACCATCCTCTTTATCATTTTCTGGATTTGCGGTGGCATCAGATCCACTTCATCATGCTGTAAAATCTCTCGGGGATTGCCTTGTCAATCTATTGCAAAGTTATAGCGATAGCCACACTGAATAGTGACTCTTCCCTTTCCTCTTTTCCATTTTGACGACCCTGTATATGTTCTCTGCCTCAAGCGACCTGTTCTGCCTAATGTCTTTCGAGTGTCGATGAAGTACAAAATTTCTTCTTCATCCTTCCTTAAGAATACATCAGTGTATAGCTTGAGTCCTTCCAGGATATTGACAAATTTTTCATGTATGTCTTCATAGAGTTGAAATTCTTATTTTTTGATTCTTCTAATCTTTGCCATGGTGTCGTCTGAAACTCCTCGCGGCAGCGGTGGTGGTAGGAAGAACTGTGGTACGTACGGCTCTACCTCAAGATATTCCCAACTCCTGAGTAGCATTGAGGCAGCTGCATATGACTCAAATGTGCCATACTCCTCAAGTTGTAAAACATGAAATTCTGAGCATTCTGAAAATGCTCCTGTATCTGAAGGCAGTCTGGGTAAACTCGAGTTGTAAGTCGAGCACCCGAAGCAATGATTCTTTCCATCAGATCCAATGTCGGCAACATGGGTCTCTCCCCTTGAAAATCTACCAACTGGTACGATCCTCCAGAGTAAAACTTTTTCAGCACGAATGGTGCTTCGCAGGTCGGTTCAAAATTTCCACCTATCTTGCGATGTTCAAAAATAGGCCTTCTGAAAATGAGCACGAGGTCACCAACTTTGAATGACCTCGGGCGGACAAATTTATCATGGGCTTTAATTATTTTTGTTTGGTAGAGTTCCAAATTATGTTGTACAAGCAATCTTTTTCCTTTGAGATTTTCCATTTCTACCAATCGTAGCTAAACTTCTAGCGGAAGGACTACCTCAGACCCGTACACAAGCGCATAAGGTGTAGATTGTGTCGGCGTTCTGACTGTCGTCCTGTAGGCCCACAAAGGTTCTAACAATATCTCGTTCCATCCTCATTTGTTGTCGTCGAGCATTTTTTTTAGAATTTGAACGAGTGTCTTGTTGAAGGAATCTTCCAAGCCATTTGCTTTAGGGTAGTAGATTGTCGAGTATCTCTAATATATTCCATGTCTTCATGACACACTGAAGCGGTAGACAACTTAATTCTTGAAGAATTGTAGAACTTGCTGTGCTGTAACTTCTCGTAGTGGAACTGCCTCTGCCCACTTGGAGAAGTAGTCTGTAACTGCGAGTATGAATCTGTGTCCTTTCGAAGATGAAGGGTCTACCAGACCTACTATATTAGTTCCCCAACGCTCGAATGGCCACGAGGCAATCGTGGGGTGTAGAACATTCGGAGGTTGGTGCAGGACCACTCCGTCCACTTGGCACTAATGACATTTTTTTGCTGTATCCATGCAGTTTGTCATCATTGCCGGCCAGTAGTATCCGAGTCTTTTGATTTTCATCTTCATTTTCAGTCTTGACTGGTGAGCTCCACATAATTTGACATGTACTTCTTTAATGATTTTATGTTCTTCTGCTTTGCTGAGGCATCTGAGCCACATCTGATCAAAGAATCTTCTGTATAGAACACTATCAATTAAGGTATATGAGAGAGCTCTTTTCTGAATTTAATGCGTTGTTGATTTGTTGTCTGGTAATCCTCCGGTTTGCAAATATTCTATCGATGGCTGACGCCAATCTTCTGCATCATCTGACACTGTAGCTGCTATCTCTTCTTTTCCAAACTTGTGTAGACTATCGAGGTTGATCTATGACAAAACCTGATATCCACAGAATCTTTGGGTGGACAAGCCAATTATTTAGCAAGTTTGGCTAAAGCGTCCGCGTGGGCATTGTCTGCTTGAGAGATCCTATAGAATATCACACTCAGAATCTGCTTAAGTAATTTCACCGTGTACCAGTGGTATTCTTCTAACCTTAGTTTCAAAATTTTGTTTTATCCTGCCACTTGTTGAATGATGAGTTGTGAGTCGCCATAAATGGCAATGTCTGTTATTTCCATTAGTATTGCTAATTCCAATCGGTAATTAGACCTTCATATTCTACTTCATTATTGTTGCACTGCTCTGACAAGTGGTAGGAGAATCTCAGCATCGCCTGATCTGGAGTTACGAAGATTAAATCGATTTCTGCTTTACCCGATATCACTATATGTTATACTTTATCTCTTCGGGCTGATGAAGCTCCGTCGAAGTACATTTCTCAATGTCTGACACAGGGCTGCTCTATTTGTAGTATTTGTTCGTCTGGTAGTTTGTCATTGAGCGGGGACCCAACTGGTAGTGGGTATGGTGCAATAAAATCTGCAAGAGTCTGCCCTTTGATAGCGCGAAGGGGCACAAAAGTTAAGTCAAATAGCAATAATATCATCGACCACCTTGCTAAGCGTCCGGAAAGTGTTGGTCGGGTCATCAAGTATTGCAACGGATTAACTTTCAAAATCAGGTTCACCTTATTAGACATGTAGTGTTTGAGCTTTTGAGCGGTGAATACTAAAGCTAGGCAATGCTTCTAAATAGGAAGATACTTTACTTCTACAGGTATTAGAGATCAATTAAGGTAGTAGAGCACTTTTTCTTTTCCCTCATCATTAACTTGAGCAAAGTAGTGCCCCGAGGGACTCATCTAAAGTCACAGTATAAAGTATCAATGGGGGTTGCTAAATCAGGTGGTGTCGTTAGATATTGTTTAATATCTTTGAAAGCTCATTGAAACAAGTCTCCCCAAACAAATGTGACATCCTTTCAAAGAAGGTTCAAAAAGGGGAGACACCTTCCTAAAAAAATTGGATATAAAGCTCTTAGATATGTCAATTTTACTTGAAAGGATCGTAATTGTTTCAAAGTTCTTGGAGGAGGCATTTCTAATATTGCTTTAATCTTTTCTGGATCAACTTCAATTCCCCAATGACAAACAACGAATCGTAGAAATTTCCCAGAGGTAACGCTGAAAGCGCACTTTAATGGATTCATCTATAGATTGTATTGTCGTGATCGTTTGAATACGATCCTCAAATCATTTAGGTGGCTTTCCTTTAATTTTCTCTTGATGACCAAATCATCCACGTATCATTCCACTTGGTTGTCAAAGAGGTCATCTAAGATTTTCGACAATGCTCTTTGATATGTTGCTCCTGCTTTCTTTAAACCAAATGGCATCACGGTGTAGCAGTAAATCCTGATCAGAGTTTAGAATGTTGTAAGCATTGCATCTTCTGGAGCCACCTTAATTTGATTGTAACCTGACGATCCATCAATGAATGAGACAATTTCATGTGATGACACAATATCTACAATTAATTTCGGTGTCGGTAACGGGAATTCATCTTTTGGACATTCTTTATTCAAATCTTTGAAGTCGACACACACTCACATTTGTCCATTTTTATTCTTTACTGGTACGAATTTTGTTAGCCATCGGATATTGTTCTTGTAAAACAAAGTTATCATCTATTAATTTCTTTATTTCTGTTGTAACGTGCTGTTCAATTTTGAGGCGCATTCTTCTGGGAGCTTGCTTTACTGGAGTTGTATTTTGGTCCAGCCCTAGTCAGAGAACTGCAACCTCTAGAGATAGTCCAAGCATTTCGTCATAGCTCCAAGCGAAGCAGTCATAGAATTATGACATTAACTTGACCAATTCCATAACCTCTTCTTTATTAAGTAACTAACTTATGAAAGTAGGTCGGGGATGTTCCTTAGTCCCAAGGTTAATTTCTTTTAATTCTTCGACTGTTGATTTGATTTCATCTTCAAATTCTGTGGAGTCTCTTCTATTGGCTGATCTTCATATTCATCTTGGATGTCCACGCAATCCTGCACTGGCTAACTAGTAACAACCATGCAAAATCTAGAGTCATCGACAAGTCTGACCGTACCAAACCCAAGAACTTGTTTTGAGTTAAGTTTCTTTCCTTTGGTGTTCCATAATTTTTTGAATGATTGTAACTTATTATTTGGCATTTGCTTTGGCACATATCCTTCTTGAATTAAATTTTGTACATAAGGCGCAAAGTAGCCAAAAGGTAATTCTATTAATTCATTAGAATTATTTTCTTTGAGAGTTACACAAGGTTCAAAAGTAGAAGGAGAAGCTTTATAAAACTTGATCAGTTTAAAACCATCATTATGGACTTCCTTGACTTCCATACTCTTGATCTTTTGAGGGTGGATCAGAGTTAGAGTCATGGCTTGAACATAATGATTAAGCCGATCATACATTGATTCATGTTTGTCTCTTTTTGTGTCATCCATAGAAATCTTGAACTGAGGCTTCTTCTAACTTATTATAATTGTTTCTTTATATTCTTCAGAGCTTCCTTCTATTTCAATGCTGATCGTCGGCTTCGTCCGTTCAAAATTCTGGTAAGTTCTTCCTCGACCACGTCCCCGGCCTCGACCTCAGATGTGTGGGCTAAAAGAACCTCCGCCAAGTCGTTGTGAAGGAGTGGCGGGAGATCGTTAAACTGGTGCTGTATGGTCCCATTCTCGTAGTTCCTTTGAATCTTCAGCTATACTTGTCACAATTTCTCTTGAGAGTAACGTTTTCTTCGGGGGAGTGGAGTAGGCGGCGTCTTCGTGAATGCCTACTTTATGTATTGAGAAAGGCTGTAAGTCTCCCTTAATGCAATGATCTTGTCCATCCTTGTAGTATTTGATGCACTAGTGTAGTGATGACGCGACAATATTATACTCGTGAAGCCACGACCGACCAAGCAGGGTATTGAACGATGTATCCGCATCGATGACATGGAATGTTGTATTTGTTACTAGATTTCTAACATTCATTTGTAGCGTTATAGATCCAGGGGCTCTTTCTCCTTTCTGGTTGAATCCTCTTAGCATCATTTTATCCATAGATAGTTCTCAAGCATCGATTTCTAAGTAGGATAGTGTCCATAGACTCTTTATTTTTAGTGACACTCCAGGATTTACTAACACTCTGGAAAGTACGAACTTGCTGATAATGATGGAAATGTAGAGCGGACGGTTGTGATCCGCTGTTTCGAGTAGAAAATCTTCATCGGTGAAGGTTTTGCCATGTTGTTCTTTCAAAGTGCAAACTTCTTCTGAGGATGTGCTAGCCAACAGTGCTAAACAAATATCCAGATCAAGTAGATCCTTAATCAAATTTCTCTCATCTCATTTGACCGAATCAGAACATCGTAAATGCTTAGTTTGGCTGGCAACTTTCTGAGGTGAGCTAGCATGTTGTAATCCACATTATTTAAATTTTCAACTTCATCTCGAACTTGTATTTCTTTCGTTGCTGGAGATACTTCTTCTTGAGTAATTGCTTGTTTTCCTTTATCTATTGGAGTTGTCTTTGGTGGTAGCACATTGCCACTTCTCAAGTGTACTTCTATTATTTCTTCTTCTTCTGGACCCAGAGGTCCTTCTATCACTATATCTAAAAAGTCCACATTGATGGCAAGTGGAGCTCCTTTGCATTTGAGGACTGGCTCGTCTCTTCTGGTGGTGTCGTAGCCGGTGTTGTCAACTTCTTCTTCATTTTCATTAACATTCTCATCAGGAATAATCATGATTTGAGGATCATTTTGGGAATCGAAATCGGGATTAGAGAGGTTGTGATTAGTTATCTCATCACTAGAGACAATAAGAACGTAGCCAACATCATCATCATTATGAGACCCTGGAGGGGCATAAAGATAATGGTTCAAAGTCAGCGGTTCGACGGGTTTCACCCTCGAATTTGAAATAACCATTCTAACAGTGGCAGCCTCTATCCTACCCTTCGCGCTATCATCCTTAGATTTGTTCACGATCCACTTCTTTCTCAATTCTTGTTGTGGTGGCTTTCTTGGTGAAGCTTTCGTCTTGGATTGGGCTAGCGGTAGACTCTGGACAGCAGCTTTCTTTGGAGTAGATTGGATCTGATCCAGGACTTTCTTGAGTTCGTTTCAAATTGTACTCCATCCGCCTTTGCCGGTATATGGATCAATCATGGAGATTGGTTCGACTGAAATCACATTTATAGAACCTCTTTCAGGTTCTTTCAAGTATTCCTTTGGTATCGTTATATTCCCTTCCTTGTATTTGTGCTCGAGCCAATCCTTGAAACTGAAGCAGCTTTCTAAGATGTGTACGAGCATCCTGTGGTAGGGGCAGAAGTTGGCCTGATCTTTTTTGTACATCTCTTCAGGTTTCTTCAGTTCGTGCAATATGAACTCAAGCTTTTTCATCAAATTACTGAACATCTTTGCTATGGCGTTGTCTTTGAAGGAGTAGTTTCTGTGCAGCCGTTCTGACATTATCGGACCCTATCGTCTATCTGTATTGTATGACCTCTGCTGCTGACCAGACTGACTGCTCTGCTGTTCACGTGGCTGACCATACTGCTGAGGTTGACTGTACTAAGGCGACTGATTGTGTTGCTGCTCAGGTTGAATCCTCATTGGCTGCTTTCCTTTATTGACCGTTGCCACTACGTAAAATCTCTTCTCATTTGGTTTAGCAGGTTTTGTTTTCTCTGTTATTCCTATAGGCGCCAAGTGCTTGACCTCTTCTTGTAGGCTACTGGCTTTACTGAGTAGCTTCTTAAAGGACTTGATGGTGAGACCCTTAAGCATGAAGGCTACCGAACCATGGATACTCTTGAGTAGTATCTCGATCGCGTGCTGTTTTTACAGCTGAAGTTCACATTTCATGCTTATGTTTCTCCATCTCATTATGTAGTCGACCAAAGTCTTGTCGGGCTTCTGCCACTCCACCACGAGATCTCCTATAGTGACATGATGTCGAGCACCGGTTAATCTTTTCACGAATATGTTTTCCATTTCTGCAAAAGTTTTCACTGATCCATTGGAAAGCTCGACATACCAATCGAAAGCTATTCGTTACATGTTATTGAAAAACTAACGGAACAACAAAGCTTTACTTCCTCCTGTGTTGCAACAACTAGCTCTGAAGTGTGCTATGTGCTGGTGAGGATTTCTTGTCCCATCGAATGTTTTGAAATTCAGGGGCATGAAGCCTTTAGGTTATGGTACGACATTGAACTCCTCTAGATAGGTCTCCCCTTTGAACCTGGTGCTCCACCTTTGAACTGAGCCAAGGCCTCCCGAATTTGCAATTTGACCATCTGTTTAATGTCTTTCTCTGGCGGACTAATAGTCGGATCTCTTCTTAGTAGTTCATCTTCATTGGCTCAAGCGACCTCCCTCCTTTCATCGACGATGTGTATAATCTTAGGCTGGTTAACATCTAGAGATGTTGTTGGTCGTGGCTGTGACTATCCGTGGAGTGTAGTCATGGCTGTCATGGTGGCAGTCATCTCCTCCATTCTCTTCTCCAGACGGCTAATCTGTTCATCTCTTGTTAGGATGGTCCCCCGAAGCTAATTTGTGGTGTTCTCCTCAATAGGATCATCGCACGGAGGTGAAGTGGACCGAGTTTCGACCATATTAACTTCCATGAATTCTTCGTCCATGTAATCTGACAGGAAGTAGTCCGCGTCATCCATATCCAACCCTCATTGTTTGGCTAACTCAGAAATTTCTGCCTGAAGCTTTCGAACTTTATCATCCACTTTTTTCTTTTAGTCAGCTTTAAATCTGTAGGCTTTCCTGTGTTGTCACTATTCTCTGCAACTGATTCAGAAGAAACGGAGGCAGTGGCAACGGGAATATCGAACTCATGATCCATTTTGTGGTCAACAGACCTTTTAGAATGTACTGGTACAACACCTCTCGGTAACCACCTTTTCCTCTTAAAAGTCGATGCCTTGAGACGAAGTGGCCTGGCAGGGACATCGGGGGTAACGAGGGGAAGTGTGCTCCCTAGTGTGTAGACCATGCACAGAGGAGAATAATCCTCCCTTATTTTTTCTCATTCAGGTTTCCTTGTGATCATCGACAGCTGGTACTCTCAGACCCAGCCGGGATTTAACTGATCTGCTTATAGTAATATCATTTGTAGCAACAGTATCAACGTGTTTTCCCAATCAATGTTTGACAGAAACTCAGATGGTTCATTCCATCTTTAAAATTTTATCCTTAATTTTAGGGGATATTGCACATCCCATCCTCTTGAGAAGCTTGACGATGGAACAACCCTCTATTTCAGATAATCTTCGCAGAAGTTTGTTAGCTCGGGAGATAGGTGTGTGCCTCTCCCTCACCTTATCATGACTGTGTGGAGCTGGAAGTGTAGTGGTGATCCTATGGAGGCTTTCATCTCCAGTAGCGTCAGCTAACAGATGGAACCTGCTACCTCGAAGAAGAGGAGAGGTATCTGATAAACCGATCTCCTCCTGTTCAGGAATCTCATCAATTACTGGCATATTTGTGACTTGTGTTCTGGCAGCCCTGCAAATCCTAGGGTTGCAGTTTCTTCTTTGAGATTTGGTTGGCAGGGGAGGTTTAGAACTTGAGCCAATCTCGAAGACTGACGATGGGGCTAGAAAGGCATCATCAGAAGTATCTTCATGTAGAATTTCTTCTCCATTGGCAGACGGGAAAGTAGGTGCTGTGACAGCGAAGCCAATGGCAGTAGAGGTAACAACTCTCCTTGGCATGGAGACGACTGACTTGACGGGGGCAGTAGTTATTTTCACCTTCTTAGCAGAAGGGAAATCTTCATGGGAGTTCATATCAAACTCAGCAGACGGTTCTTGAATTTCAGGACTGGCAACTTTCATGACCACGAACGGGGCTTTTCCGAGCAGGACTTCAAACTCACTGAAGCCGGTCCCGAACTGAATCATCGGTGCTACAAGAAGGGCCTTGCGAAAGGAGGCCAAGTTTCATGAGAAAGTTAGCGTAGTGGTTGACATCTTGAACTGTCAAAAGAAGCGTTTCGAAGGTTAGTGAGGGCCAAAAACCTTATCATCATTGTGCAAACACTACGACAAAGGTTGTTTTATGGATTGGGGAAAATTTTATTTTATTTTGATATTTTGTTATCTTTTTAATTCATTTTTTAGTTTGGTTAAAAGAAGTTTTAGGATTTAAGGAAGAGTGGGTCACTCTGTCGAAGACAGGATTGAACCTGAGAAGCACAAAAAAGGAGGTTAATTATGGGATCCTATCGGAGATCCCCTTCAAAATGCAGATTGCCCTAGCAAAATTTGCTCGCTGACACACCTATTGGGGGTCCGACCGCGCGAGATTAAAAGGAAAACCTAGGGACCCCTGAACCCTTCTGTTTAGGAGTGACAAAAAAGACGGTCCTGAAATTCAACACACTTTCCCAAGAAGGAAATGGCTGAAGTATGTCAACAGAAGAATGATAATCTGGCTCATGAGAGACATGAGCACATTATCGATATATGAATATAGTACTTCCTGATCTTTATGAAGAGAGAAACAAGTCCCTAGCAGAGTTGCCAGAAAAATGTCAGCTGTTAAAATCCTGCTTCGTTGAAAATGTATGATATTTCATTTTGAAAAGGGTTTTAGAAAATGATTTTATAAAATAGAAATTTGATTTAATATATATATATATATATATTGGGGGGAAGGAGCTACTTTAGGCTCCCTACATGTTGATTGAAAAGGGTGAAGTTACAAAATATCCCAAATGGGAGACAACCAAAACTGAGTTACAAAAACTCCACACCAAAATGGAAACATCCTAAAGTAAAAAGTAAAAAAGTAAACCTATCTCAAAATTGTGTGCCCTATAACCACAAAATCCAAGCAAATAGAAAAAGAGAAAACTTAGACACTTTCCAAGGAGTAAGGGCCTGATTGTAGGAGGAGCAAAAAGGACCACCAACAAGCCAAAAAGAGGGATCAGCAAGTAGGAGAAAAACTGAATGCCTAGCTGTGAACCAATCGGAATTAAGGAGCCCGGAGCCATTTCTTGCAAGCCGGTTAGCAGTGCCGGATACCTTCCTTGTAAATGAACCGATACCTAATATCACAATGTTGGGAGATAGCTTTAATTTTGTTAGGTCCAAAAGACATGGTGCCAACCTGGGTGATGTATGTCCCCAAAAATAGCATAAAGAAAAACATGGAAATCCTGAAGGAGCAAATATGAAAGTGCAGCATCTGGAACATGGAACCTCCATCCCAAGACCAAAACACAAAAAAAATCAGTTGCTCACAAATCTGAAATATGGTGCCTTTAAACAATCAGCATCCATCAGAAATTGCAGATGTGGGGTTGGGGTAGTAGACACCATCACTTGAAGAGTAGTTTCAGCATTTCTAGCAAGCCAATGAGCAGGTCTATTCCCTTCCTTATAGATATGGCTATACTTGATGTTGGACCTGAATTGCAAAAGCCTTAATTTTGTTAATCCAGATACACATGCTCCCATTTTAATTGATAATCATTAGGAGAGGGCCGAGGCTAGGTGTTGATTTTGCTTTAAGGCATTAATTACGACGAATCGAGTTATTTTCCACAATGATGAATTTCCGATTGAAAGCCTTAGCAAGTTCAAGAGCCTTAAAAATTGCTGCCAGATTAGATTCCAAAACATCTTCAACAAGAATGGGAGATTGAAAATATGCAAGGCATCTTCCCTCATGATTCTCGAACAAACCCCCACAACCAATTCCTCAGCACGAGTAGGAACCATTTGTGTTGGCCTTAATGTAAGGGGTGGGTGGGTACTTCCGATAGAATGTTTGAATGTGGTATCTTATAATGTGTTGTTTATGTGTGACCTTCGAAATGGCCGGGAAATTCTTAAGCCTGGATCGGTTTAGTCGAAAGGATACACAATTTCCCACCACTCGTATCAACGAGTGCTAACACCATTCTCAAATTTGATTGAATTTCTATGCATCCAAATAAACCAAGTAATAATGAGAGGGATGGTACCCAATTTAGACTTCGCCAAGAAATCCAAGCAATCGCTTAGATCCAACCAGATCCGGAAGGATGGTGTTTATGTTAATCTCTCTAATGATCCCCTTCCACACCTCTTGGGAAAAATTGCAATGGAAAAACATATGTTGAACAGTCTCCTCTTCCACCCCACACGATGATAGCATTTTGAAGGTCCTCTAATCCCTTTTAGCTTTAGTATATCATCCGTAGGAATAAGCTTATGAAACACTCTCCAGTGAGAAAAGACATTGAAGGGGTGAGGTATTTGTTCCGTATAATTCTTCCCCAATGAACTTTAGTGCCACTCATGGATCTTAAGATATATTTGTTTAGTAATGCTCGTGAGTAGTACCATTACTCCAAATGATTCTATCATAATTATTTTTATCAAATGGGATGGTGGCAATCGCGCTAGCAGACTCGAGCAGTGACAAATTTCTGAAGTTCCTGTAAAGACCACTTCTCACTTTCCCAACAATTTGAAACAGTGAAACAGGTTTTATCAATGTTTGGGATGGCTTCCTTCATATGGGGAGGGCACCAATTGTCTTCCCAGAAATTAACCTGGCCATTACCCAGCTCCCAGCTATACAGTGATTCAGCAATTTCCCTATTCTTTAGCATATGATTCCAAGTTCTAGAAGCACCCTTCTTAATACTAACCTTAGAAGGGTGGCAGCCTTTGCAATATTTCCCAACCAGAAATTTGGCCCAAAGAGAATTCTGCTTCCTGAACTGAATCCAGAGCTTGCAATAGTTAACTTTACGTAGTCGTTGGATGCCTTTAAAACCCAAACCCCCAACCTCTAAAGGTTTAGCCAACTTATTCCAAGCCATCCAATGGATCTCCTTTCCGTTTCCAATCCATAGGAACCTATTAAATAAACCTTCCGGATAAGTGCTCGGTGCTTCTTTTCATTGTAGTCATTTGGAGGACATAATTAGGAAAAGTGGTGAGAATGCTATGAAGTAGAGTGAATCTACCTCCAGTAGATAAATAAGAATTTGTCCGATTATCCAATCGAGCCTTCACCTTCCCAATGATATCATCAAATTGAGTCTCGCTCGACCCTCCCTTTAATGAGTTGCACTCCAAGATATTTCATAGGAAGGGAAGCTTTAGAGAAACCTCGTGTGATGCAAAATCCAAGTGGGTTACATTAACATTGATATTCTTTGGAAAAATGATTTCACACTTAGCTTTGTTAAACCGAAGGACGTAAATGAGTTGAAACCGGTTGAGGCATTTGGTCACTTGCTTGACAACATTTTTTGAAGCTCCTAGAGAACACCATTATATCATCAGCATAAAGAAGGTGAGAGATAATAATGTTGGATTTGTGGTGGTATCTAGCATACCGGAGAGGAGCAATCCGATAGTTAATGAGCCTAGACATGATAATCCATGACCAATATGAAAATAGAGGGGATAGAGGGTCCCCTTGTTTAAGCCCCCTAGTGGCTTGAAAACCATCCCAGCTCTGACCATTGATCAAAATGGAATGGTGATTAAATTTAAGCCAATTCTTGATCAAAACACAGAAATCTTCATTAAAACCTCTAGATTGTAGAACCTGAAGAATAAAATTCCATTCCAGAGTATCATATGCTTTCTTGATATCAAGCTTATAAATCAAGTTGCCCCCCCGCAAGGGTTATCAAGATCTAACAGACATTTCTTGAGCAAGAAGAACATTATCGACAATGGTTCTACCAAGGACAAAAGCCGATCGGTTAGGGGCCGATAATCTTATCCGGATGGGGTTGAAGCCTCGCCAACTATTATCTTACTTATTATTTTGCCGATTACAGTGGTAAGGCCGAGAGGTCTATACTCGGTTCCGATTTTGGGATCGGGGGTCTTGGGGATAAGGACCATGGTAGATGCATAGAAATAGTATGGGATGTCCATACCTTGGAAAAAGCTTTGAATAGCAGTACAAACATCCACCTTGCAAATATCCCAAGTCTTCTTGTAGAATTCAGAATTGTAGCCATCATGCCCCGCAGACCTTGGAGCTATCTATAGAGTCGAGGGCAGCTCCGCATTTCATCTTGGGAAGGAACTTCGATAAGTTGGAGCAGTTGTGTGTAGTTGCTAACATCTTCAAACTGTACCTACCGTCAATATCGGGAATGGAATCGCCTTGAAAGTAAGCAACTCTCTATAAAAATTAATAAGCATTGTTGGCAATGGCAAGCATTGTCTCTAATAATTTCTCCCCGATCGAGTAGTGATAGTACAAGATGGTATTACTTTTTCTTCGAAATTAATGCAAGCATGGTAATACTTAGTGTTCCCGTCACCATCTTTGAATTTAATACAAGAAGCTTTTCGTTTAAGCAAGAGATCCTGCCGCTTAATGTACCGCATAAGCTTGTCTTGAGTTGCCATCAATTCAATATTTTTGCTTCCATCTACCCGAGCCTCCATTTCCAGCTTTTGGATATTCCTTTCAATACCGATAACACCTTTGTTAATATCCCCAATAGAGCCCCAGCCTCCAACTTCTCAAGCACTTTAGCAATTTTGGTTTGAAGTTTTTGAAGTTTATCAAAAGGATTGTTACAAAATGCTCCAACCCAGCTTATTCGAACAATGGTTTTGAAATTGCTATGGGTAGCCCGAAGTTCAAAAATCCGAATGGGGGTCCATCTGGTTGTTGGGGGAGGAGCAATAGTGATGAGTATAGGTTTATGATCGGAACCCGCAAAGTTTAAATGGGTTATGTTTGTATATAGGAAATTTTGATGCCAAATGATGTTAGCCATGAACCTATCCAGCCTTTCCCAAATACTTCCTCTCCTCCAAGTAAATTTAGTGCCCTGATATCCAAGGTCAAACGCACTTGACTTTCTGAATATTTTCATTAAACTGATCCATTGTGTGTTGATTGGGAATTATGCCTCCTCTTTTTTCATCAATAGAAGCAATGCAATTAAAATCCCCTCCAACAATCCAGCTAGATTGCTCGGTCTTACTGATTTGCAGCAGCTCTTGCCATAGAACAATTCTGTCTTTAGGGGTGCAACCAAGCATAAACAAAAGAGGTCGCCAACTTAATACCTTGCCAATTAAAATGAAAGTGGGCCAATTGAGGGTGATCTACTTGGAGAGTCCAATGAAGTTCTTTCCTGCAAATGAGCCAAATTTTGTTAGAGGAGTTAGCATAGAAAGTGCAGCCTGGGAAATTTTTCAAAATTTTGTTCTGGGTTTTATTAACGATGGGTTCCAAAAGTATGATACACCATAGTTTGTGTTTCTTGTATAAGTAGATAAGCCTTTTGAGGGATAAGGGGTGGGCAGCCCCTCTAATGTTCCATAAAAGGCGACTAAACATCGGGGGTTTTCGAGGTTGGTGATGAATGGTTTTTATTGGTTCCGGATCTAGATCCGGTCCCGCCCTCGGGGAGTCAAAAGGATAGTCCAAATCTTTGGTTATTCCGTGATTGTCATTGTTTGGAAGCTCCAGCTTTTGTATCTCGGATGTATGTTTCTTCTTTTTCCGGGACAGTCGGATTTGCCGAGAGGCCTCCAATCTCTTTTGTTCTCCATCCACCAATAATCGGGGAGGGGGAGGAGCTTCGTATGCCGAGAAGCTGCCCCCACTTCAAAGCCCATCCGGTCCAAACATTCCTTCGAAGCCCACCGCCAACTCTCGTATTGGCCGATCTATGTCCCCTTCGCCTAACAAAGAAGACGAGTCGAGGAACTTCGGAGGGATTATCTCCCACTAAGGTTTCTATTGGTACATTATGGTCCTCCAAGGTGCAGCTCGATTGTCTTCCAAGGTGATCACCTGGATCTTTCACTTCTACGGTTTTCCTTTTCCCCATCTTTTTTTGTGTAGGTTTCGACCTATAGCATTTTTCTTTAAGGTGCCCAAACATCCCGCAAGTGGGAACAAAAGACCGGTTTATTTTCCAAAACCACCTCTTGCCAAAAACCTTCTCCTTCATCCGAAACTCGTGATCCAAATCTTGTCTAGCTCGTGTAGAGATACATCTCTTTCAATAAGGACTTTAGTCAGCTGCGAGATTGCCCAGCATCATGGGTCGGGGTGTCAACCCCGAGAGGAGTTCCCAAAGCTCTACTGATCTGAAAGATGGCATTAGTATGGTATAGCTGTATAGGAAGATTGGGGAATGAATACCATAAAGGTTTAAGTGGGGGTTCTTTTGCTGGATCAAAACCCGGATACCACTTCATCAATTTCATTCTTGAATTTGCTATGGTCATAAATTCCATGCCTAACACTTTAGCATAGTCTTCCTCCCTTGTGAGCTCTGATCGTAAGATGTCTTCCATCCGAACCCCTATCTTCCAATTACCCATGAACCGAAAATTTTCAAAATAACTCCTCACCAATTCCATTTTGGGGTGTCCAACCGGAATTGGCCCACAATAGAGAATTTGATAGCCTCCGCCATGGTATTCATCTCCCGAGAAGTAAAGTATATAGCAGGTCCGCCTTCCTTAGAGCCAAGTGGTCTTACAAAGGGGCAAACGGCTTTACTCGCTCGTCGCATCATGTAAGACACAGGGGAAAGTTAACGGTTCAACTTCATCGTTGTTATTACCTCTCGCTAACAGACAGATGCATAAGAAAATGGCAAAGAAGAAGTATTGGAACTTCCCATAACCAATGAAATAGTAACTCGGCTTGAATCCGACTAAGCCCGGAAAACTCACTTTGTCTATCAGACCCCACCAAGCTGACGACCTTCACACCAAGCACCCCGAGCAAGATAGGGAGGACCCACTTACCACTCCGACCACCACCGAGAGACACCAGCCGCCAAAGAAAGGAAGCCATCACCGCCAAAACCCTAGCAGAGCCCCGACCGCCACCTCCATCTTTATATGCTTATATATATATATATATATATATATATATATATATATATATATATATATATATATATATATATATATGTATGTATTGAAAGTAATGTTTTAATTTTAAAGAATACGAAATCAAACTGATCTCATATAAACAATAGTTTAAATAATCAAGTGTTTCACCACAAGACATGTATTTATCCCGAAGAATACATACATGGCTTGAGGTGAGGCTTGATCAAATAAACTAAAGGATTTATGACATATGTTTAGTCTGCGAACCAATTTTGAACGACAATTTTCCCTATCTAGTATGAAAGAATTTAGATAGGGTCTATTTTAATCTGGGATTTTTACGTTTCCTATAAGGGCAAGCCCCTACAGTTAATTACATCTTAGATAACCAAAGTCACCTAAGAAAGCTCTTGATAAAGATCAGGAAACATTTATATTCATGAATTCCAAGGGTACAGTTTTCAATGAACATGTGATAGTCGGAAATTCAATAGGTGAATGGCTCAAGTTTTGGAACATTTCATTTTTATCAGAATCCAAAGGAGAGAAAGCTACGAGAAGAACATAGGTTCAAGAAAAATCTTGATGTCTTCTTAAACTATCCTATGGTTTGACTTTGATTTAAGATATTCATTCGGTGTTTCATCCTGTTAATTTTATTATTTAGGACTTACATTCACTTGATACCGTTCATGTGAATGGCCTGAGAGATAGGAGGATTTTTGTCCTAACTAATGACAACCTCGGAGTCCTAAAGAGAGTTAGGGCTTATGTTGTACAACATAGTTGTACAAGGCCTAAATAAAATGTGAGGATTTAAGCTGTACTAGGCAAGTACCTCGAAGTCCTATAGCTTGTTGTCTTAATTTCTAAGGAATGGTCTTGCTGATGTAGACAAGTTTTGCTATTGAAGATGGACGTGTTGCCCACCGTGCATGCTCCAAGCTCCACGTCCTAGCAGGTTTAGTTTAAACAAGTGTCAATTTAAGAGAAGAGAGAAGAGTCATTTTTGGGAAATATTTAAATTGAGATGTATGATTATTTTATTAGAGGAACATTAAAGTTGATTATAGCAACACCGGTTAAGATATCACGGTTTCATCATCCCAGCCTCGCTATTTTCATCGGATTCACTTAGACCAAATGAATTTACTAAACTCATTTTAATGAGTTCCAAACTTTCATTTAGACCGTGGGAAAATCCAGTTAGCAACACGTGGGTTACCTCCTCCAAGGAATTCCCGATCATCCAACGAGACTTTTTAATTTAGTTACAATTGTAGTTTTTTTTTTTGTTTGCGCTTAAATTTTGAGTTGTTTTATATTTTGAATATTGTGGGGGTGAATTTTATCTTGTCTTGATTTTTAATTTTGATTTAGGTCTCAGTTTTGCAGCTATCCTAATGGTTTTAGTTTTCATGCAAGGTGACATTGCTGTTTAGCATGCAAGTTTGCAAGAAAAGAATGTATAGTAGTGTGCAGGTAAGTATGTTGCATTAAAATAAAAGCATACCTGGTAGTTCTTCTCATCAAATCCACCTGAAACTTTAATATTCTTGTAATAAACATTTATATTTTGCAGGGACGTAAAACCTTATGGATAGGTTCGTCACAAGCTTACTAAATCTTAGGTCATAACCTAGTGAACTCCTATTCATTTTTTAGATTTCGTCATTTAATAAATATAATATGTACAATGGTCCTACAAGGTATCCAGAAGACTTGTGAAAAAGTTTAGGACAAACCCGAATTTTTCACAATACTTTCGAACTTTCTCAAAGTCCTTTTGAACTTATTATAGTTATTAAATGATTTATCCCTTTCATATCCTTATGCTTAGATAACTGATGTTTTAGTCATCCTGAAAGGCGGGGTAATTATCATTTAGTGCTTTACTTAGGAATTACGTGAGTGGAACATTTGAGGCAAAATTAACTTATGTAAGAATTTACCAAATTTCATTGGACTTGTAATGTTTAAAAAGGTAGTTTTAAGATTAATCATGTTCTCTTTTCTATTCCTAATGATAGTTAATTAAAATTTTGATTAAGCCTAGCTCATTACTAAGCCCTTAAGATTTAACGGGTATTTTTATGTCATTTAGAAAAGGGAATTTTATGACTTTCATGATTATGATCCTTATCAAAATATTGATTTATCATTTAAACATCAAATGAAGGGGAATTAAATTTTTGGAGTATTAACTTCAAAAATCAACCCCTAACTTGAAGGCTCTTCTAATTTGATTTTTATTCCAAATTTTAATAATTAAGGAAATTTAAATATTTAATTTTGATGTGACAAAATTGCAATGGCTTCTACCATTTATACCTTAATGTTTTAATCATCCAACATAATAATTAAGGTCAATTATTGCTCTTTTCCCATTTTTGATTAAGCCTAAATATTAATTAAGGCTAAATTTTACAAAATTACAATTTTACCCCTAAGGGCCTTTATCACCTAATAATTCATTAAATTTAGTTCAAATGCCTTTAAAATGTTTTGTGACCCCACTTATGGGTTAATTAAAACATCAGAGGAGAAGATATGATTTTTCATATTTTGATTTAATTTATATATTTATTTTTACGCAAAAATAAGAGTTTTTAATGAAAATTTAATAACTTGTCAAAAAAAACATATGACTTTGAAATTTTTATGGGAGGTAGAACAAGACCAGAGAACCACTTGGACCAAATTGTATGATTTTTTGAGTTTTAATTTAATTTTTAGAATTATTTTAGTTTCTGGAGTTTTAATTAATTATAAAATATTTTAAAGGTTGAAAATTAAATTTTATATTTTTATTAAGTCCCTTTGAGGTCAGAGAACCCAAAGAGACAAACTTTATATTTTTTTATTTTTATTTTAATTATTAGAATTATTTTTTTGGAAAATTAAGAAAATTCATTTTTAGCCTTTTAAAATTGATTTAAGCCTTTAGAAATTAATATTTAGATTTTGAAGCTTATGAAAATTATGGGGATGGTTCCTAAGTGATTAGGAGACCAATAGTGATAATTTGGTGATTTTTAATATTTTTTTGTGATTTTTATTATTGTTTAATTATTTAAATATTAAAAATGTGATTAAAAGTAAAAATATTGTAAAAATCCCAATTTTATTTTTAAAATAATCCTCTGATCACAGAGAACTTCCAACACCAATTTTACAATTTTTTGAGTTATATTTTAATTATTAAAATTAGTTTAATATTCAAAATTATCATTTCACTTAAAAAATTCATTTAAGTAACTAAATGATTTCCAAATGTCATGCAATTTTTATTGTGAGTTCTCTGACCTTTAAAATATATTGATTAATTATTTTTAAGTGATTTTCATATTTAATGAACTCAAATTAATTTAAATTCAATATTAAGATAAATTGATAATTAGGTTATTTTTTAATGATTTAACCCATGAAAATTTTATTCTAGGGTCCTTGGTCGTAAGGAACCTATCATGACTTTTCTAGATTTTCATAATCACCATGTTAATTATTGGAATTAATTAATGAAAACAGATACCTAAACTTGAAATATAAAGCTCTCTGTCTAGAGATCCCCTCTAACCTTGGATAAATCAGGAAATGTCCCCCATGATAGAGATAATAACATGCCAAAATATTAGGCCATGGTGAAATGTATACATGCATGGAGAATTAAAATACTTCAGACAGTATTAAATAATTAAAAATCATACATGTATCAAATAAATTTCAAATTATTTCCACATTATTCAACTCTGTTCATTGAGTAAGAGAGTATTTTTCTTTTATTTTTATGATTTTTTTAAGCCGAGATACGAATTTTCTAAGTTTGTCTGCCTTAAATAATTCATAAATAGTTTATTTATCTATTTAAACCACGCGACGCCATGTACTCCTATGACGACTCCGAACAACTAAACGACGCGCTCCCATTTGATGCCGCCATCCATGTGTGTATTGACTCGGCCCGCGCTTTATGCACCGAAGCGCTGTTTGACATCATCCTGGCCGTCTAAACATTATACGCGAGATCCGATATTGCTTCTTCATCATCTTCGAATGGTTCATCCCGTGAGCTGTGAACCTTCTAGACCTAAGATCTCTCTCGATACTCAACAAAATCACATTGGGTTTGTTCCTAGAGCTTCATCGAGCCTAGAAGAACCTATCCATATGGTTTATACGGTATGAGATACAGTGTACAATTATGGAGAACGAAGAAAAGCTCGAGAGGAAGAGTGAGTCCAATACCTTTTTCTGAGAAGGGAGGCCTCAATCAGATGGTTGTGATAGCTTCAATTGGTCCCAGTAAACCTCCACATGGAGCCTTTTGCCATGGAGCCTTTTGCCATGTTGATGGAAGTCTGGTGCAGAGGTCTTCTGTGATGGGGCTTTGATGGGGGATCTTCTTCTTTCACTTCTGTGAAGGTGTGGGTATAATTAAGTAAAGTTTGGTGCACTGTGGAGCTGTGGAGAAATTTGTCCTTGTTCCGGCTGAGATTTCAGTGGTGAAATTTCTCTCATATAGAAGGAATCAGTGGCTGAGAATAGTGGGATCACTTTTAGGATCTCTCAAGGATGCTCTGGATGCAATATGGTGGAGTTTCCTTGAGAAAAGTTTAGCACCTGGTTTTGGCCGTGAAGAGGTCTATTTATGTTCATGGCCATTAGGCTGAGCTCAGGGGTTGGTGATGGGTGGATACAACTGCCTAGGTGGAGGGCAAATAAGCTCCAATGGCAATTCCAAGCTGGCTTGGCCATGGGGTGGAGTTTGAGTTCAATTTGAGAGAGGGTGGCTCTTGATTTTAGTATTTTCTGGCCAATAGGGTGGCTGGCAGGGCCACGGCTGGTGGCCAGCGGGTTCAAGTGAGATAGGGGAGGATTAATGATGTTTTACCCTCAATGGAAAGTGATGATGGTCAAGATATTTTGATTAAGGCCAAATATGGGGTGAAATCCCCTAATTTGGGGGACCTTTGGTCCATGGCTCCACTAGGGTGGGCTAGTTAGGTCTAAGGTAGTTTTTAGGAGTCATTTGGAGGCTTTGGTGGACCTAGGTTAGTCACATTTGGTTCAATTTGATTAAATTAGATCATGGGTTCATTTGGGTCATTTTAGGTTCACATTGGGCTAACTTTGGTTTGAGCTTGGGTTGAGCCAAAACGATTGAGCGATATAAGGTGTATAATTGTCAAAAAGTATTTAAAAGAGGTTTGGAGTGCATTTTGATTGGTTTGGTAGATCAATTTGGCTTGATTTGGTGTTTTGGTCAATTTTGGGCAAGTTGGGTTAACTTAGATTTAGGTTGGGCTAGGGTTGGGTCCAAAAGAAATTGAAGGTTCTAAATGGTCTAGAGGAATGTCATAAAGAGTTCCCAACATCAATTGGGTTGAAATTTTGGGAGTAGGGCAATCAATTTGGGAGAATTTGGGATATGGCATGTTTGGGTAAAAATATTTTTTTTTTGGAATTTAAGTGGATTTGGGTGAAACTTGGGCTCAAATTGGGGGCAATTGAATGTTGCATGTGGTTCATAGGAGTGTTACGAAAGGTTTAGGATTGAAATTTGTGCGGAATTGGTTAAAATTGAGTTAATTTGGAGAATTTGGGTCACTTAGGCAAAATTACGGATTTTGGATTTAAAGTGCAATTGAACTCAAATGTGAGTCAATTTGAGATTGGATCTGGTTTAGATTGGTATTAGAGATGTCGAATTAAAGTTTGGAATTGAAATTGGGCAAGATTGGGGTCAATTGGGTAGACATTGGGTTCAATTTGGGCACTTTTGGGTTAAATGGGTCAAATTGGGAATTTTGGTTAAATTTAGCTAAATTGGCCAAATTGGGTCATGTGGTAGTTGAGAGAAGGAAATTGGAAATATTTGGGAGGTTTTAGGAATTTTTGGGAATTTTGGAATTTTTTGTCATTTTGGGCTATAAGGGGCATTTTGGTCATTTTGAGAAATTTTGGGGAAATTTGGCAATTTTGGGTAATTTTGGTTAATTTGAGTTTTAAGGAGTATTTTGGAATGGTTTTTGGAGAATTATGGGTAATCTGGGTTATTTTGGAATTTTGGGGGATTTTAGTGTTTTGCGGGCAAAGGGTCTAGAAAATTTGAATGTTTAGGAAAATTGGGACTCGTTATAGGTGAGTAATATGGTATTGTTTTGGTTGAGCCATGGACCAAGGGTCACTCTCATTTGGTCCTCTATGTGTTGGTACTAGCCAAACCCTAGCCTGAGGCTAATGGTTTGGGAAAACCACTTACATGAGTTTCCAATGAGTTAGGGGCTCAAAGGTGATGAGCCTTATTTAGGGTTGTAAGTGTGTTGTGCAATTGTGGTGTAAGCTCCAGACCTCCCAGGATAGATCCTAAGGTCTGACCACCTATAGGAGACTTTCTCTGGTCTTCCTTATGCTTAGTCTCTTCCTCTCAAAAACTAGAGGTTAAGCCTTAGGCATATGAAAACTCCCAGTGAAGTGAGAAAATTTTGACTTTCTATGTGGAGGGGTGCCATGACTAGTCCTCTAAGAAAGTCACCAGGAGAGTCCTATGGCTAGACCCTAGGCTATTCTAAATAAATACTAGACCTCAATCAAAAGTGAGGTCAACATTACCTCAGGAGTAAAATGTATTAGTTGTCCTTGTACCCAGACAAAGTTTTCATCTGACTCCGGGAGATTTGCGTAGAACACCCGAACCATAGAAGTAACAGCTACAATAGTAAAATAATAGAATTTATCTTTGAGGTGATTCAAATCATGTCTTCAAATTCTCTGCCTCGGTAATTGAATCCTCACTCCTGGATCAATTTACATGACTCTAACACTTGCACACAACGATCTTGAGCTTTCAAACTAACGAAATTGTCAGAATCGAACGTGGTTTTCGCTTTGCTCCTCTTAAGTGCCATTTCTAAAATTTGCATAAAAAATCACTATAAATTCCACATTCAACTTAAAATCACTATTTTACTCAACTCTTAAAGGCTTACACTACTAAATCCAAGTAATTTCACAAGCTTTCTCTTAAAATTTTACCATGAATAGTGATTTTAAGATTTCTCTAAAATACATTCAAAATATATAGTGAAAAGAAAAAATTTTTACTTAGGAGTAGTGATCTTACCTCAAGTGGATAGAATCTAATAATTTTCACTTAAAACGGTTGAAGATTTGTAAATGTGGTGATGCCCTGGCTTCCAAAATCACGAAAATACGAAAAGTAGAAGATGATGGTGAGGTGTAAAAATGGTAATTTTCGGGTTTTTAAACCTGAAAACTGATTTTCGTGAACCGGTGCTTAAGTGCCAAAATATAGCGCTTAGCAGTGGAGCTCTAGCGCGTAAGCGCGGGTGCATAGCAGACAACTCGCAGTTTTTAAATTTTTAGATAAATAAATATTCTTGCTCCTTTAATCAACCCTAAATTGATTTAATAAGTATCTCATCACCTTATAATCTTCTTATCTCCAGAATTACATTTTTTTAGATTAAATATGATTCAACACAAGTTTTATACAAACTCAAAATTTTACTTAATTAAAATCATAGAAATTACAAGTATAGACTACAAGACTTTAATCCAAGATACTTGGATAAGATCTCATATTTTCTACTCACAATAAAACACTCAAACAGTAACATAGAACATAAAACAAATAACACACAACATACATAAACATAAAAAATTTAACACAATTAATTAATCACAAAAAAACACAAATAACTAAAACTTAACACACTATAGAACTTAATTCCAGTCTCCATTAGGTGGAATATATCCAGTACCTCCATTAGTTCCATCTGAATCATTTGGTATATAGATTTGATATAACTAACGATGATCAAGACATCCGATATAATTTTCCTCAATTCACTTGTTTTTCAGATACATCGCCTTGTCCTCTTCTTCAACAAAATGTCGGTCTTTAAATTGTTTGGAGATTTGAAATTTTATTTTAAAAAGTGTGAAATGTAATTTTATAAAATAATGTTTTGATTTAATCTATTATATATGGATTTTTATAAATAATATTTTAAATTTGAAAAATATAAAATCAAACTGATCTCATATAAATAATAGTTTAAATAATCAAGCACTTCATTACAAGACATGTATCTATCCCAAGGAATAGATACATGACTTGGTGTTGAGGCTCGATAAAATGAACTAGAGAATTCATGACATCTGTTTGATCTAAAAACCATTTATGTCAATCGATAATTTCCCCTATCCAATATGGAGGAATTAGATAAGGTTTATATTAATCTGGGGTCTTTAAGTTTTCTATAAGGGCAAGCCCTTATAATTAATACATCTTAGACAACCGAAGTCATCTAAAAAAACTCTTTGTATAGATCAGGAAATATTGTATTCATGACTTCCAAGAGTAAGGTCCTTCAAGAAAGAGTTCTAATAGGAGATCCAATAGGTGAGTGGCTCAAATGCTGGAAGAATTTTTTTTGTAGGAATCCAAAGAAAGCAGAGACTAGGGGATAGAAATAGATCCAAGAGAGATCTTGGTGTTTTTTCTAAACTATCCTATGGTTTGGCTTTAATTTGATATAGTTATTTGGTGTTTCATCCTACCAATTTTATTATTTAGGGCTTACATTCTCTTTATACTGATCATGTGAATGGCCTGAAAAATAGGAGAGTTTATGTCATACCCAGTGATGACCTCGGAATCCCAAGAAGATTTAGGGCTTATATTGCACAACATGGTCATGCAAAAGACTAAAGAGATAATATTAGGATTTATGCTGCGCTAAGCAAGCTACCTCGAAGTCCTATGATTTGTTGTTTTAATTTCTAAGGAGTTTTGCTATTAAAGATGGTCGTGCTGCCCACTATACATGCTCGAAGCTCCTGATCATAGCAGGTCTAGTTTAAAAAAATGTCAATTAAAGAACAAAAAGAAGTATCATGTTTTGGAAGTTTTGAATTGAGGTTTCTTAATGTCTTATTTAGGGGAATATTAAAGTTGATTATAGCGACACCGGTTAGGATCCCACGGTTGCATCCTTACGGTACCACTATTTTCTTCGAATTCACTTAGTACAGATGAATTTACTAAACTCAACTTAATGAGTTTCATACTTTCATTTAGACCGTAGGAAATCCCATTAGCAGTCGTGGGTTGCATCCTCTGAGGTATTTCGGATCATCCAATAGAGACGTTTTAATTTGCTTGCAATTATGAATTTTATTTTGTTTGTGATTAAATTTTGATTTGTCTTATATTTTTTACTGTTGTGGCGGTGAATTTTATCTTGTTTTGTTTTAATTTTAGTATGGTTTTGGTTTTGTGGCTACCCTAAAGGTTTTAGTTTTCGTGCAGGGTAACATTGTTGCTTAACATGCAAGTTTGTAAGCAAGAAAATTATAAGAACTACTAAAAAGAAGGTACTGGAAACTTGTAAAAGTGTACCTGGCGAGTCTTCTTGTTCCTTCAGCTGAAACTTTAACATCTTTTGCATTTAATATTTATGATTTGCAGGAAAGTAAAACCTATAGATAGGTTTGTCACAGGCCTACCAAACCCTATGTCATATCTTGGCGAGTCCTATTTATTCATTTAAGAGATTTTTTCATTTAATAAGTATGATAGGTTCACTTGTCCTACAAGATGATCAGAAGATTTGTCAGAAGGCCTAGGAGATACCTAGACATTTCACAATTCTTTTGAGCTTCCTTGAGTTCACTTTTGACTTATCATTATTAGTAAATGATTCATCAGTTTCATTCCCTTCTGCTTAGTGCACCAATGTTTTGATTATCCCAATAAGTGGGGTAATCATCGCTTGATATTTCACTTAAGAATTATGTAAGTAGGGCCTTTAGAGGCAAACTTAATTTATGGAAGAATTTTATCAATTTTGATGAGCTTGTAGTGTTTCAAATGTGGTTTAAGATTAATTGTGTTTCCTTTTCTAATCCTCATTAGTCAATTTTTCAATTAATCTAAGATTTTAATGGGTATATTTTGTGATTTTAGAAAAGTTAAGTTATATAATTATGACTATTATTAAGTTAATGAATTACCATTTAAAAATCAATTAAGGGTATTAAATTAGTGAATTATCAACTTCCAAAAACCAACCCCTAACCTTAAGGATCACTTTATTTAATTTTTTCTTCAAATTATAATGATTAATTATATCATAAACTTTATCTTTTAATGTACAAAAATGATATGAGTTTCTACCATTCATCCCTTTATGTTTCAATCATTCAAACATAATAATTAAGATCATTCCTTACCCATTTCCCACTTTAATTAAACCTAAATATTGATTAAGGCCAAATTCTTCAAAATTACAGTTTTGCTCCTAAAGGCCTTATCACTTCATTATTCATTGTTTACCTCAAAAGACTTTGAAATTTTCATATCACCCCACTCATGGGTTAATTAAAACATTAGAAGAGAAAATGTGATTTTTCCAAATTTAATTTGACTTACATAATTTTTTTAATGCAAAAATAGGATTTTTCAAGGGAAATTCAATAACTTAATCAAAACAAAGTTTCTATCATTAAGAAAATTTTTGGAGCTTTACATAGACTAGAGGACCACTTGTATTAAATTTCATGATTTTTAAAATTTTAATTTAATTATTATAATTATTTAAAATTTTGGAGTATTAATTACATATAAAATATTGTATTAGTAGAAAATTAAGTTTTATATTTTTATTAAATCTCTCTGAGGTGAGGGAACCTAGAAAAATAAATTTCATATTTTTCTAACTTATATTTTAATTATAAAAATTATTTTAGTGAAAAATTAGGGATATTCCATTTTTAGCTATTTGAATTCGATTTTGTCCCTTTAAATTTTAATATCTTTATTTATAGAGTTAGAAAAATTACCCCTATTGTTCCTAAATGATTAGGAGACAATTTGGAATATTTCAAACAATTTTTTTAATTTTGAGATTTTATTAATTTTTAAATTATTTAAATATTAAAATAATGCTTAAAAATGAAAATTTTAATTTAATTACAATTTAATTTTTTAGAGACTCCTCTGATCACAGAGAACTCTCAAAATTAATTTGGCAATTTTTTAAGTCTATTTTAATTATTATAATTATATAATTGCTAAAAATGTGATTTAACTTGAAAAATTAATTTAAGCATTTAAATTAACTCCATTTAACATAAAATTTTTATGGAGAGTTTCCCTGGCCTTAATTGGTAGTGGAGAATTATTCTTGAGTTATTTACATTTATATTTAATCCAATATATTTTTATTTGAGTTTTAGATCTTAATTGCCATTAGGTTTATACTTAATGAGTTAGACCAAGTTTACATTTTTCCTAGGGTCCTCTGATCATAACTAACCCTCCGAAATTTAATTTTTATTTTTCTGATCATTATTTTAATTATTTCAAATTTTATACCAAAACAAACGTGATAATTTGAAAAATAGAGATCTCTGTTTAGATATCTCCTCTGACTTAGGAAAAATCAAGGAAGAATCGAAAAGACAAAGGCATCAACATACTAAAATATCATGCTATGGTGAAATGTCTAAGTGCATGGAGAATCAAAATATTCGAAAGTGTATTTAATTCATTAAAAATCAAATAAGAATCAAATAAATTTTAAACCATTTCCACATTATTCTTCTCTGTTTACTAAGCACTTGGATTTTTTTTGATTTTTTTGATTTTTTTACACCAAGTTATGGATTTTTAAAGTTCCAGTGTTTAAAATAATTCAAAAATTCCATATTTTCTCACAAACACGCGACACTGACTGGATCCTAGGCAGCACCCAATGCATACGCGGCAGGCTCCCATTTGATGCCACCATCTGAGTTAGCTCCGCGCTTTATGTATCAATGGTTCATCCAGTGCAATCTTGGCCATCCATTCATTACACGCGCGATCTGACGGCTCCTGGTCATCGTTCTCAACTGACCTAGCCCTTAAACCGTCCACCTTAAAACCTTAAGATCTATGCCAAGACTCAACCAAATGACTTGGGGTTTGTTTCTAGAGCTTCATCTGACCTAGAAGGACCTATCTATAGGGCTAACCTAGCCTGAAATGAACTTAACATGCATGAAGGATAAAAAATGCCTCGGGATGAAGGTGAAGTTCAATACATTTGTCTGAGAGAGGAGGTCTCAATCAGATGGTTGTAGCAGCTTTGATTGGTCCCAGCGAACCACTAGATGAAGTCTATGGTCCCAGTGAAATATCTGGACCTGAATTCAACCAAGGATGATTTTAAGTGTTAATCAAAATATGGTGTAGAGGCTCTCTGTGATGGGGCTTTTATGGGGAAACTTCTTCTTCCACTCTGATGATGGTGTAGAGCAAGTTTGTTTGGGGTTTTGGGCAGTGGGGAGATGCAATTGCAACTGCCCTTGTTTCAATTAAAATTTCAGTGGGGAAATTAGATCGGACAATGGGGATGAGTGGTTGAGGATGGTGGGCTTGCACTCAAGAGGCCTCAGGGAAGCTCTGGGAGAAATTTGGCAGATTCTCCTTAGAAAATTTTTAGCACTTCCCCTTTGGCCGTGAATGGTGGCTTTTATAGCCAAGGCCAAGGCCGCAGCTTGGGGTACCAATGTGGATGCTTTAGGTTGCTTGTGGAGAGGGCTGAGCAGTGCCAATGGCTAATTGGAGTTGAACCACTAGGCTTGAATTAATTTTTGGTTTAAAGGGGTATGAGGGCGCTCAGGCTCAACCATTATGGCTACTGGATCGGCCGACAAGGAAAGGGAAGGTGGCTGATAGGCTGATTGGAGGTAAGTGGGGGGTTTAATGCAATCAAGTGGCTGGTTTAATGGAGGTTGCTTGAGTTAATGGGTTTAACCAAAAAATGAGGGAAAGTTGACTTTGGTGAAGGACCATTGATCCATAGCTAATTTGGGTTGGGTTTAGTTGGCCTTGGCTAGTCCTTGGATCCCAAGTTTGACTGTGGTAGAATCAGATTGATCAATTTGGCTAAATTTAGTGACATTTGGGTTATGGCTTGATTTGGGTTACTTTGGATTCAAGTTGGGCTAGGTTGGGTTTGAGCACGTGTTGTGTCCGAATGATTGAGCGATTTGGTGTGTATGGTTGTCATGAAGAGTTTAGAGAAGGATTGGTGTGATTTTGAATTGATTTGGGGGTTCAATTTGGCTTAATTTGGGATATTGGCCAATTTCGGGCAAATTTAGGGATTTTTCATTTGGGTTGACTGTTGACCTCACTTTTGGTTGAGGTCCAGTCTCTCATTAAAATGGCCTAGGATCTAGCCATAGGACTCTCCTGGTGACTTTCTTAGAAGACTAGTCATGGCACCCTTCCCCTTAAAAATTCAAACTTTTCTTACTTCACTTGGAGTTTTCATATGCTTAAGGCCTAACCTCCAGTTTTGAGAGGAAGAGACCAAGCACAAGTAAGCCCAGGGGAAGTCACCTATAGGTGGTAAGACTATAGGATCTACCTTGGGAGGTCTGGAGCTTACACCTCAATCACACTGCACACTCACAACCCTAACATAGGGCACATCACCTTTTGATCGCCTAACTCTTTGGAAACTAATGTAAGTGGTTTTCCCAAGCTTTTAGCCTCAGGCTAGGGTTTGGCTAGTACCAACACATAGAGGACCAATTGAGGGTGACCCCTGGTCCATGGCTCAATTTAAACAATTCCATACTACTGATCTTCGACCAATCTCAATTTTCTCAAACATTCCAAATGTCTAACCCTTTTGCTCCAAAATACCCAAAATACCTAAAATGCCCCCAAAACCATAAAATTCCCCAAAATTTCCAAAATCACTCAAATTACCCAAAATTCTCCAAAAATCATTCCAAAATACTCCCTACCACTCAAATTAACCAAAATTACCCAAAATTGTAAATTTTCCAAAAAATCCCCAAAATGACCAAATCGCCCCTTTTAGGCTAAAATTCCAAAAATTCCTATAAATTCCCAAAACATCCCAAATATTTCTAATTTCATTTCTCTCAACTACTACATGACCTAATTTGGCAAATTTAGTCCAATTTAATAAAAAGCCCCAATTTAACCCATTTAACCTTAAAGTGCCCAAATTAAATCCAATGTCTACCTAATTGACTCCAATCTTGCCCAATTTCAATTTTAAACTCTAATTCAATATCCCCAATATCAATCTAAACCAAATTAAAGCTTAATTGACCCACATTTAAATTCAATTTCACTTGAAACCCAAAATCGCCATTTTTTGCCTAAGTAACCAAAATCCTCCAAATTTACCTAATACCAATCAATTTCTCCCCAATTTCAATTCTAAACCACCCATAACACTCCCCTAAATAGAATTGAACCATCAGTTGCCCCCAATTTGAGCCCAAGTCTCAGTCAAATCCACTTTAACCAAGTTTACCTAATTTTAACCCAAATTCAACGTATGTCCACAATCTCCCAAATTGATTGGCCTAACCTTAAAATTGGCACCCAGATTAGGTTGAGTACTCTTCACCACATCCCCATAGACCATTTGGAGCCCTCAATTGGCCTTGGACCCAACCCTAGCTCAACTTAGACCCAAACTTAGCCAACTTGCCCCATATTGACCAAAATCCCAAAATCCACACAAATGAACTCAAACCCACTCAAACCCTTCATGAAAAATCTTCATTAAAAATAATATACACAATGTTGCTAAATCAATTTGTTCAAACTCAAGCTCAAACCCAGGCTAGCCTAACGTAAACCCAATGTGACCTAAATTAGACCTATGACATACTGACACTTAAACTAAACCCATTTGAACTAAATTGATCAAACCAAACCCATGGAAGCAAACCTTAGAACCCCTAGGACTGGTCTGACTTGACCGAACTTAGGCCCCTTGAGCCATGGACCAAAGGTCCACCACTTTGGACCATTGGGTTTAGCATTTTGGCTAAGCTTAAGACCCATCCTTAAACTCTTGCTTAAGCAACCGCCATGCCAAATTGAATGCACTGTGGCACTCCCCCACTCCTCCTCAGCCTACTAGCCACTTGCCATATCCTTGTCGGTCGTCTTACCTGCCATAACAGCTTAGCCCGAGCTCCTTGTTACCCCTTAAAACCCAAAATAGAGCCTTGTCAGTGAGGGATCACCTCACCGATCAATGGGACTACTCTGCCCTCACCCTAAGCGGCCTAGAACTCCCAAAGCTAGGCCTTGAGCTCCACCAGGCAGCCATGACTATAGAATCACCCCCTCACGGCCAAAATCCAAGTGTTGAAAATTTCTTAACCAAACCCTGCAAAAATCTCACTAGAGCTCCTCCAGACCTCCCAAAGATCATTACAGCCATTTTCCCCCTCTTTCCCACAGCCTGAGCTCAATTTCAGAGCTCAAGTTTGGCTGGAAACTAGGACACTTTCCAATACACCTCTACACAACACCAAATCCAAATTAATTGCACCCAAACCTTCACATCATTGAATGAAGAAGTTCCCCCCATCAAAGACCCATCACAAAAGGCCTCTACACCAGAATTCCATCAAAGCTCAAAATTGGCCCTCACTTTCATACCTAGACAATTCACCAGGGTCAAGGGCTCCATCTGGAGGTTCGTTGAGACCACTCAAAGCTGCCACAGCCATCTGATTGAGGCCTCCCCTCTCAGAAAAAGGTATTGAACTCACTCTTCCTCTCGAGGGCTTTCTTCATACTCTAAAATTGTACACTGCATTTCATACCGTATAAAATGTATGGATAGCTACATTAAGGTTAGATGAAGCTCTAGGAACAAACCCCATGCGATTTGGTTGAGTCTAGCTCGAGATCTTAGGTCTAGATGGTGGACGGCTCTTGGGTTACACCAGTCGAAGACGATGAAGGAGCGCCATCGGATTGAGCGTGTAACACTTGGATGGCAGGATTGCGCCGGACAAAACCACGAAGCATAAAGCGCCACCCCGTGGCAGCTGAGGCAGATGGCGGACCGAATGGGAAGATGGCACGTATGATTTCAGAGCTGCTAAGGATGAGGCGGCGCTGAGTCATTTAAATAGAAAAATACCTATTTTTGGATTTATTTAAATATCCAGATCTTTAAAATCCATATTCTTGCATAGAAAAATAAAATAAATAAATAAATAAAATATCCTCTTACTTAGTGAACAGAGGAGAACAATGTGGAATTAAAATCAAAATATTTTGTTATATATTTAATTTTTAATTGTTTATTTACTATCCTGAATATTTCAATTCTCCGTTCGCATACACTATTCACCATGGCATGAGACTATAGGGCTTTTGTAGCCTATGATCTTGGAAACATTCTCTCATTTTTCCAAGGTCAGAGCTTATGTCTCGAGGAAGTTGTCTTTTTCTATGTTTAGGGCTATTTTCTTGAAAAGTAATTATAAAAATTAGCATGTTGTTCATAAAAATCTAGAAAAATTAGGGGAAGTATCTTAGGACCACAAGACCTTAGGAAAGTTATGGTTTGATTTAATTCACTAAAAATAATCCTAATTTGACCAAACACTCAAGGCTCAACTAAAACTAATTTGGAGCAAACACACATCAAAATGACATCAAATCAATTCTCCACTGTGCTTTAGGATTAGGAGAACCTCACATAAAATTTCAAATCAATTGGAGTTAACTTAAATAACTAAATGAATTACCTAAGTGACATAACCATATTTGAAATTAAAAAATTCATAAAACCAAAAATATAACTAAAAAATTCACCAAATCAATTTTGGGATTTCTCTGAGATCAGAGGAGTCCAAGAAAATTAAAATTAGAATTTTCATAAAATTTTTTTACTATTTTTAAATATTTAAATAATTAAAAAATCATAAAAATCATAAAATATTAAAATTCACTAAAATGTCACATTTGGCCTCCTAATCACTTAAGAACCAACAAAAAATTTTTCCTAAGTCTCCAAGTAAAGATTTTAAATTTTAAAGTCTTAGGGTAATTTTTAATATTAAAAAATGGGTTTTTTTAAGCCTTTCACTAAAATAATTCTAATAATTCAAAGAAAAATCCAAAAAATACAATGTTTGTTTCTCTGAGTTCCTTGAGCTTAGAGAGGTTTAATAAAAAAATATAAAACCTAATTTTCCCTCTCAATTTTATTTTATTTTATAATTAATTAATACTAAAAAATTTAAAATAATTCTAATAAAATAATTAAAATTCGAAAAATCACCAAAATTGGTCCAAGTGGTACTCTAGTCAGTAGGAACCTCCTTTAATTTTCCTAAGGGCAAAAGTTTCTCCTTGGTCATGTTGTTGAATTTTCATTAAAAATCCCTATTTTCCACTAAAATAATTATACAAATTAAATTAAAAATAGAAAAATCACATTTTCTCCTCTGATGTCTTAATTGATATGTGAGTGAGGTGACATAAAAATTTTAAGTTTATTTGAGCTTAATTTAGTGATTTATGAGATGAACAAGCTTAAGAAGGCATAATGGTAATTAAGGAACCTTAACCTTAACTAATATTTAGGCTTACCAAGAAGGGAAGGGTTGATATTTGATCTTGATTTTCCTCTTGAATGATTGAAACATATGAGACTAAGGGGGTAGAAACACATTAATTACCTTTAATATTAAAGAAGAAATCCCAATTAATTAAGCCATCAAACATTGGAAGTTAGTTAAAGCATAAATTGTTAAGGTTAGGGGATGTGATATAGGAGGATTCTAATTCTTTGAAATTGAATCCCTAACCAATGAATTGATCAAACACCACCTAAATTTTAGTAATGAAATCATAAAATGATAATTGAAATTAAAAAGAATAGTTTTAAAATCTTAAGTTTAAATTAAAACAAATTTAAAAGTATTGAGATAATCTATGATTCAAAACATCATAATTAAATTAAAACAATTTAAAATGTTAAAATTAATTTAAAATAATTTAAAAGGAAGTTTAAAATATTAAGATTAGTTTTGAAATAATTTATAATTCATAATTAAACTAAATTAATTTAAAATATTAAAATTAATCTCAAATATTATAATTTATAATATTAAAACTTAGCTGAATTAAATGATTTAAACACATTTCAAATTTAAAATAATTTAAAATATTTAAAAAAATCAATTGAAACTTAATAACTAAATTGAATCGGTTTAAATCACTAATTCAACTTCAATTGAGCATGCTTAACTTCTTTAATGGACTAATCTGCCCCTAAAGATGTTCAGGACTCGTCCTGAACACTTTCTCAATCCAATGGGATGTTTTAGAAGAACAATTGAACTTCATTATCCTTTGATGAATAAAATCTTCCTCAAACACACTTAGGAATTGACTAGTGATAAGATTAGGATTTGATAGACA
The DNA here is from genome assembly GCA_022702705.1 of Papilionanthe hookeriana x Papilionanthe teres. Classification (NCBI taxonomy): domain Eukaryota; kingdom Viridiplantae; phylum Streptophyta; class Magnoliopsida; order Asparagales; family Orchidaceae; genus Papilionanthe; species Papilionanthe hookeriana x Papilionanthe teres. Next base: position 126,304,479 of record CM040424.1, on the reverse strand, counting down.
ACCAGGACCTTCCCTTAGCTTTACCTAGGTGTTTTCTTTCAAATATTTAAATGCCCTAAAAAGAGTTGTAAGTGCAGTTGGAAATGACGAGAAAACTCGCCAGGTACGCTTTTATTTTATTACAATTTACTTACCAGCGCTATACTATACTTTCCTTTCTCGCTAGCATGCATGCTAGAGCAACAATGTCAGCCTGCATGAAAACAAAAACATTTAGGATAGCTACAAAACCAAAACCAAAACTAAATTAAAAATCAAAACAAAATAAAATGCACCGCCACAACATTTAAAATATAAGACAACTTAAAATTTAATCACAAACAAAACAAAAATTACAATTGCAACTAAATTAAAATGTCTTGTTGGATGATCTGGAATTCCTTGGAGGAGGTAACCCATGTGTTGCTAACAGGGATTTTCCACGGTCTAAATGAAAGTATGGAACTCATTAAGTTGAGTTTAGTAAATTCATTTGGACTAAGTGAAGCCGATAAAAATAACAATGTCGGGTTAACGGAACTGTGGGATTTTAACCGGTGTTGCTATAATCAACTTTAATGTTCCCCTAATAAAAAGTTAAGACATCTCAATTTTAATATTTCTAAAATATCAAACTTCTCTCTTCTTCTCAATTGACAGTTCTTTAAACTAAACCTTCTACAACGAGGAGCTTAGAGCATGCATAGTGGGAAACATGGCCATCTTCAACAGCAAAGCTTGTCTACACCAGCAAAACCTTTTCTTAGTATAAATAACAAGACAAAGAACTTTGAGGTAGTTTGTCTAGTGCAGCGCAAATACTCGCCTTTTCTTTAGGCCTTCACACAGCCCTACTGTGCAATATAAGCCCTAATTCGCTTTAGGATTCCGAGGTTGTCTTCCGATACGTCATAAGTCCTCCCATCTTCCAGGTTGTTTGTATAATCGGATATTATGCAAAAATTTAATCCCTATAATTAACTGGAAGGATTGAAATTTAAATAACTTCCTTTCTAGAATTTGAAGCCAAGCTAAAGGATATTTCAGGAGGACATCAAGGTTTCCCTTGAATCGGTGATCTTCCCTAGCCCTCTCTTCATTAGATTCCAATAAAATAAAATGTTCCAACAATTGAGCCATTCACCTATTGAATTTTTTACTATCATATTTTCTTCGGAAACCTTACCTTTGGAAGTCATGAATATAAACATTTCTTGATCTATATCAAGTGTTTTCGTAGGTAACTTCGGTTATCTAGGATGTAATTAACTATAGGGGCTTGCCCTTATAGGAAACTTAAAGACCCCAGATTAATATAAACCCTATCTAATTCCTTCATATTAGATAGGGGAAATTGTTGGTCAAAATGGTTCGTAGATCAAACGGATGTCATAAATTCTTTAGTTTATTTGATCAAGCTTCACCTTAAAGCTATGTATTTATTCCTCGGGATAAATACATGTCTTGCAGTAAAATGCTTGATTATTTAAACTACTTTTTAAATGAGATCGGTTCGATTTAATATTTTTCAAAAATCCATATATATATATATATATTATATTATATTATATTAAATCAAATTTCTATTTTATAAAGTTAAAACCCTTTTCAAAACAAATCACCAAAAACATATTTTTCGACCGAACATTGGGAATAAAAAAATGGTCGACGAGTTTACGGCGACCCCACTAGGGATTAGTTTCTCTCTTCATTAAGATCAGAAAATATTATATTTATATATCGGTAATGTGCTCGTGACCCTCATGAGCCAAATTATCATTCTTCCGTTGACATACTTCACCCATTTCTTTCTTGGGAAAGTGTGATAATCTCCTCTGGATTTCAGAACCGTCCGTTTAGTCACTCCTAAATAGAAGGGTTCAAGAGTCCCTAGGTTTTCCTTTTAATCTTGTAAGGTCGGACCCCTAATAGGTGTGTCAGTGAGCGAATCACGCTAGCGCAAGCTGCGCTGTGAAAGGAACCTCCGATAGGATCCCATACTTCACATCTTTTATATGTCCTCTCGGGTTCAATTTTGTCTTCGGCAGATTGACCCACTTTTCTTTAAACCTTAAAATTCATTTTAACCAAAATATGAAAACCTAAAAATAAAATAAAAATAATGATAATTAAATGAAATGAAAATTTTTCCCAATCCACAGGACAACCTTTTCCGTAGTGTTTGCACTATGATCACAAGGTTTTTAGCCCTCACTAACTTTCAGAATGCTTGGCCTGATAATTAAAGATGTCGGCCCCTACACTGACTTTCTCCTACAACTTGCCTTCCTCCCGTGAGGCCCGTCTTGCAGCACAGATTATTCAATTCGGGACCGGCTTGAGTGAGTTTGAAGTCATACATGGAAAAACTTCGTTTGTGGTCGTAAAAGTTGCCACTCCCGAAATTCAAGAATCGTTTGCTGAGTTTCACCTAAACTCCCGTGAAGATTTCCCTTCTGCTAGGAAGGTGAAGATAACCACAGCTCCCATCAGGTCAGTTTTCTCCGTGCTGAGGATAGTCGTTACCTCTACTACCACTAGCTTCGCTGTCACCGCACTTACTTTCCCATCTGCCAAAGGGAAAGAGATTCTGCATGAAGATGATTCTAAAGATACCCTCACAGCTCCACTGCCAGTCTTCAAAGTTGGCTCAAGTTCTAGACCTCCCCTGCTAACTAAGTCTTTAAGGAGAAACCACAATCGCAGAATGCGTAGGGATGCCAGAACACGGGCCACAGATCTGTCAGTGATTAGTGAGATTCCTCAACAGGAGGAACTCAGTTTACCGGACACCTCACCTCTTCTTCGAGGTAGCAGGTTCCACCCATTAGCTGGCACTACTAGAGATGAAAGCCTCCATAAGATTGCCGCTACGCTTCCGGCATCACACGGTCATGATAAGGTGAGGGGAAGGCCAACACCTATTACCCGTGCTCACACCCTTCTACGAAGGTTGTCTAAAATAGAGGGTTGTTCCATTGCCAAGCTTCTCAAGAGGACGAGATGTGTAATATCCCCCGAAATCAGAGATAAAATTCTGGAAATGGAAAGACCCATCCAAGTTTCCGTCAATGACCATTTGGGAAAGCGTGCTGATGTAGCTGCTACAGAGGATACTACTATAAGCAAGTCAGTCAAATCCCGGCTGGGTCCGAGAGTACCAACTACTGATAATTATAAGGAATCCCGGAAGAGAAAGAATAGGAGAGGAGTATTCTCCTTTGTATATGATCTACACACTAGGGAGCACACTTACCCTCATCACCCCGATGTCCCCGCTGAGACACCTCATCTCGAGACATCGACTTTTAAGTGGAAAGTGTGGTTACCGAGAGGTGTTGTACCTGTACATTCTGGAGAGTCTGCTGACGGCAAAATGGATCATGAGTCTAATGTTCCCGTTGCCACTGTTGCCATTACTTCTGAATCGGTTGCAGAGAAGAGTGATAAAACAGGAAAATCTACAAATTTAAAGCTGACTAAAGAGAAAACAGTTGATGATAGAGTTTGAAAGCTCAGGGCAAAAATTTTCGAGTTAGCCAAACAACAAGGGTGGATGTCGATGACGAAGATTACTTCCTGTCAGATTACATGGATGATGAATTCATGGAAATCAATATAGTCGAAACTCGGTCCATCATCTTCACGCGATGCTCCTAGTGAGGAGAACACAGGGGATGAGCTGCGAAGGACCGTCCTGACAAGAGATGAACATATTTGACATTTGGAGAAGAAAATAGAAGAGATGATCGCTGCCATCGCAGCCATGGCTACACTCCATGGGCAGTCACAACCACGACTAACAGCGTCTCCCGAGGTTAACCAGCCTGAGATCATACACTTCGCTGATGAAAGAAGGGAGGTCACTTCAGTCAATGAAGATGAACCACCAAGAAGAGATCCAACTCCGAATCCACCAGAAAAAGACATTAAACAGATGGTCGAACAACAAGTTTGGGAGCCCTGAGCTTAGTCCAAAGGAGGTGCATCAGTTTTAAAGGGTAGACCCTACTCGGAGGAGTTTGATGTTGTTCCTTATCATACAGGCTTCATGCCCTCGACCTTCAAAATGTTCGACGGGATGGGAAATCCTCGCCAGCACATAACACATTTCAGAGCAAGTTGTTGCAATACAAGCGGAAGTGAAGCTTTATTGTCTCGTCGGTTTGTCTGCAGCCTGTCGGGAAAAGCTTTCGATTGGTATGCCGACCTCCCCAATGGATCAGTGAAGAAATTTTCAGAAATGGAAAACCTGTTCATGAAAAGATTCGCTGGTGCCTGACATCATGTTACCATAGGAGATTTCGTGGTAGAACGGCAGAAGCCCGAAAAGACTCTGGTCGACGACATTCTCAGGTAGATAAACTTAAGCATGAAATGTTAACCTCAGCTACAAGAACAGCACACGATTGAGATACTAATCAAGGGTATCCACGGTCCGGTGGCCTTCATGCTTAAGGGTCTCACAATCAAGTCCTTCAAAAAGCTACTCAGTAATCCCGGCAACCTACAAGAAGAAGTCAAGCACATGGAGCCTGTAGAAAAGATAGAGAAAATGAAGCTGGTTAAGGCATACGAGAAGAGGTCGGGCTTAGTGGCAACAGTCAATAAAGGAAAGTAGCCAATGAGGATTCAGCCTGAGCAGCAGCACAGTAGTCACCTCAGTACAGTCAGCCTTAGCAGTATGGTCAGCCTCGTGCACAACATAGCAGTCAGGCTGGTCAGCAACAGAGGTCATATAGGAAAGATGGACGATAGGGTCCGACAATATTAGAACGGCTGTTCAGAAACTAATCCTTCCAAGATGACATCATAGCAAAGATGTTCAAAAATTTAATGAAGAAGCCCGAGTTCATATTCCCCGAGCCAAAGAAACTAGAAGAAGTGGACAAGAAGGATCAACCCAACTTCTGCCCCTACCACAGGATGCTTGTGCACACTATAGAAAGTTGCTTCAGTTTCAATGATTGGCTTGAGCGGAATTACAAAGATGGAAATATAACAATACCAAAAGAATATTTGAAATAACCTGAAAGAGGTTCTATAAATGTGATTTTAGTCGAGCCAATCTCTTCAATTGATCCATACGTTGGCAAAGGTGGTTGAAGCATAATTTGGAATGAGCTCAAGAGAGTCCTGGATCAGATCCAGTCTGCTCCAAAGAAACCTACTGCCAGAGTCTACCGTCAGCCCAGTCCAAGATAAGGTTGCATCAAGGAGGCCACGTAACAAGAATGGATGAAGAAGTCGATCGTGAACAAAATTAAGGATGATAGAAAAAAAGGGTATGATAGAGGTTGACCTTATTAGATTGGTTGTTCTGGATTCGTGGGTGAAACCCCTCAAACCCCTGACCTTGTACCATTATCTTTATGTCCCTTCACGGTCTCATAATGATAATATGAATGATGTTGGCTACATTCTTACTGTCTCTAGTGATGATGTAACTAATCACAACCTCTCTAACCTTGATTTCACTTCCCAAAATGATCCTCAAATCATGAGCATTCCCGACTAAATTTTTGATGAAAATAAAGAAGATATCGACGATACCGACTACGATAGCACCGGAAGCGAGGAGCCAGCCCTCAAATGCAAATAAGCTCCACTTGCCATCAACGTGGACTTTTCAGACACGGAAGAACCAGATACAGTAATAAAAAGATCTCTGGGTCCAGAAGAAGAAGAAATAACAGAAGTACATCTAAGAAGTGGCAAGATGCTACCGCCAAGAATAGCTCCAATAGATAAAGGAAAACAGACAATAACTCAAGAAGAAGTGTCTCCAGCAATGAAAAAAGTACAAATGCAAAATGAAGTTGAAAATTTGAACCAAGTGGATTACAACGTGCTAGCTCATCTCAGGAAGTTGCCAGCCAAACTGAGCATTTACGATGCTCTGATCTTGTCAAAGGAGATGAGAGAAAATTTTATCAAGGCCCTACTTGATCCGAATAGCTGGCTAGTACATTCTCAAATGGAGTTTGCACTTTGAAAGAATAGCCTGGCGTAACCTTCACCAATGAAGATTTACTACTCGGTACAGCCGATCACAACCGTCTGCTCTACATTTCTGTTATCATCGGCAGGTTCGTGCTTTCCATAGTGTTAGTGGATCCTGGAGCGTCACTCAACATAATGAGTCTACGGACATTAGCCTATTTGGACATTGATGCCCGATAACTTTCTATGGATAAAATGATGCTAAGAGGATTCAATCAGAAAGGAGAAAGAGCCCTTGGGCCTATAACGCTATAGATGAAAGTTGGAAATCTAGTAACAACTGCAAAACTCCATGTCATCGATATGGATACATCGTTCAACTGCAAAATCTAGTAACAACAGAAGTAAAGTTGAAGATTCAAAAGAACTACAAGAAAAGGACCATACAACTCCAGTTCAACGATCTCCCACCACTCCTTCGTAACGAGTTAGTGGAGGTTCTCTTAGCCCACGCATTTGAGGTCGAGGCCAGGGACGTGGTCGAGGAAGAACTCACCAGATTTTTGAATGAACGAAGCCGCCGATCAGCATTAAAGTAGAAGGAAGCTCTGAAGAAGATAAAGATACAATGATAATAAGTTAAAGGAAGCCTCAATTCGAGATTTCTACAGATGACACAGAAAGAGATGAATATGAATAAATGTATGATCAGATTAATCATTATGTGCAAGCCATGACTCTAACTCCGATCCATCCTCAAATGTCAAGAGTATGGAAGTCAAGGAAGTCCATAATGATGGTTTTAAACCGATCAAGTTTTATAAAGCTTCTCCTTTTACTTCTGAACCTTGTGTAATTCTCGAAGAAAACGATTCTAATGAATTAATGGAATTACCTTTTGGTGTGCCCAATAAAATGCCAAAAATATAAGTGCGGTTTTGGCTTTACCTCTGGGAAATTTATGTGATTTGTTGTCTGTTATCAGGGAATTAAAAATTATGAAATACAAATGGAAAGAAACACAACTCAAGAAGGTCTTGGGTTTGGTATGATTAGACCTGTCAATGACTCGAGATTTTGCATGGTTGTTACTAGTCAGTCAGTGGAAGATTGCTTGGAAGTCTAAGATAAATACAAAAATCAACCAATAGAAGAGGCTCTGCCTGAGTTCGAAGAAGAAATCAAATCAACAGTCGACAAATTAAAGGAGATCAATCTCGAGACTGAGGAGCAGTCCCGACCAAATTTCATAAGTTTGTTACTCAACAAAGAAGAGGTTTCAGATTTGGTCAGGTTACTGTCAGAATTTAAAGATTACTTCTGTTGGAGCTATGAAAAAATTCCTAGACTATCTCTAGAGGTTCCAGTTCACTGGTTATGACTGAACCAAAGTACAACACCAGTAAAGCAAGCTCCTAGAAGAATGCGCCTCGTAATAGAACAACAAGTTACGGCAAAAATAAAGAAATTAATAGATGTTAACTTTGTCCGAGAAGAACAATATCAGACATGGCTAGCTAATGTCGTGCCAGTAAAGAAGAAAAATGGACAAATCTGAGTGTGTGTCGACTTCAGGAACTTAAATAAAGTATGCTCGAATGATGAGTTTCCATTGCCAATACCAGAGTTAATGGTAGACATCACGTCGTCAAACGAAATTTTCTCTTTCATGGATGGATCTTCAGTTTACAATCAAATCAATATGGCTCTAGAAGATGCAACTTCCAGCATTCAGAACTCTGATTGGAATTTACTGCTACACGTGATGCCGTTTGGATTGAAGAATGCAGGAGCAACATACAAAAAAGCAATAACGAAGATCTTTGATGACCTCATCCACAACCAAGTGGAATGCTACATGGATGATTTTTTCATTAAGAGCAGAGTAAAGGAAAATCACCTAAATGATTTGAGGACCATATTTGAACGATTACGGAAATACAATCTAAAGATGAATCCCTTATAGTGCACTTTTGGTGTTACCTCTGGGAAATTTATAGGATTTGTTGTCCGTTATCAGGGAATCGAAATCACCGAAAAGATTAAAGTGATGTTAGAAATGTCTCCTCCCAGAATCTTGAAGCAATTACGATCTTTTCAAGGAAAATTGACATATCTGAGATGCTTTAAATCTAATTTGTTAGGAAGGTGTCTCCCATTTTCAAATTTACTTCGAAAGGATGTCGCATTTTTTTGGGGAGAGCTGTGTCAACGAGCTTTCAAAGAAATTAAATAATATTTAATGACACCCCCTATTTCGGCAGCCCATATCACGGGTAGACCGTTGATGCTTTACAGAGTAGCTTTGGACGAGCCCCTCGGAGCCTTACTTGCCCATGTCAATGATGAGGGAAAAGAGAACGCACTCTACTACCTGATTCGACATCTAATACCGACAGAAGTAAAGTATCCTCCTATTGAGAAGCATTTTCTAGCTTTGGTTTTCACCACTCAAAAGCTTAGACATTACATGTTGTCTCATAAGGTTAACCTGATCTCAAAGGTTAATCCGTTGCAATACATGCTGACCCAACCAATACTTTCGCAATGCTTAGCAAGGTGGTCGATGATATTATTTCAATTCGACATAACTTTTGTGCCCCTTCACACTATCAAAAGTCAGATTCTCATAGATTTTCTCATAGTGCACTCACTACTAGCTGGGTCCCCGCTCAACGATGAACTACCAAACGAAAAGATATTACAAATAGAGCACCCCAGTGCCAGATGTTGGGAAATGTACTTCGATGGAGCATCATCAGCCCAAAGAGACAAAGGACAACAAACAGTGATACCATGCAAAGCAGGAATCAGATTAATCTTCATGACTCCAGATCAGGCAATGCTAATATTCTCCTACTACTTGTCAGCGTCGTGTACCAATAATGAAGCAGAATATGAAGCTCTAATCACTGGTTTAGAATTAACAATACTAATGGAAATAACAGACATTGCCATTTATGGTGACTCATTTCTCTTCATTCAACAAGGGTAGGACAGTATAAAATTCCAAAACCATGATTAGAAGATACCACCGGTGCAGATGAAACTGCTCGAGCAAATTCCGAGCGTGATATTCTATAGAATACCTGTAGCAGACAACGCCCGCGCGAATGCTTTAGCTAAACTCGCTAAAGAATTGGCTTGTCCGCCCGAAGATTCTATAGATATTATAGAACAGGGATGTCAGGTTCTGTCACAAAATAACCATGACAGTCTACATAAGCTTGAAATTGAAAAGATAGAAGCCATAGTGGCGGATGATATAGAAGATTGACTTCAGCCATTAATAGAATATTTACAAATAGAATGGTTTCCAGAAGACAAATCAGCAGCGTATCAGATTTAGAAGAGACCTCTCTCATATGCCTTATTTGACAGTGTTCTATACGGAAGATCCTTTGATCAGATGTGGCTCAGATGCCTCAATAGAGCAGAAGCACAGAAAATTATCAAAGAACTGCATGCCAGATTGTGTAGTGCTCACCAGTCAGGATCGAAGATGAAAATGAAAATCAAAAGACTCAGATACTACTGGCTAGCAATGATGACAGACTGTACATAAACAACGAAGAAGTGTCACAAGTGTCAAGGGCACGGAGTGGTCTTGCACCAACCTCTGAATGTGTTACATCCAACGATCGTATCGTGGCCATTTGAGTGTTGGGGCATGGATATTATGGGTCTGATAGACCCTCTGTCTTCGAAAGGACACATATTCATACTCACAGCTACAGACTACTTCTCCAAGTGGGCAGAGGCAGCTCCACTACGAGATGTTACAGCACAGCAAGTTCCACAGTTCTTCAAAAATCAGGTTGTATACCGCTTTGGTGTGCCTCGCAGAATCATCTCTGACAATGGGTCTGCCTTCAAGAGCACAAAAATCAACAACTTCGTCAGAAGACATGGGATAGATTGGAGATACTCAACAATCTATTACCCGAAAGCAAATGGCTTGGCAGAAGCCTTCAACAATACGCTCGTTCAAATTCTAAAGAAGACACTCAACGACAACAAAAGAGGATGGCACGAGAAATTGCTAGAAGCTTTGTGGGCCTACATGATGACAGTCAGAACGTCGATGAAATCTATGCCATATGCACTTGTGTACATGTCCAAGGCAGTCCTTCCGCTAGAAGTTCAGCTACCATCACTCTGGATCACCGTCGCTAATCAAAATACAGCAGAAGAGAACGCCAAACTACAACTGTCAAAAATGCAAAGTCTTGAAGGAAAAAGATTGCTTGCACAGCATAATTTGGAGCTCAACCAAGCAAAGATGAATCAAGCCCATGATAAGTTGGTCCACCTGAGGTCGTTCAAAATTGGTGACCTAGTGCTCGTTCTCAGAAGGCCTATTCTTGCACATCGCAAGATAGATGGAAAATTTAAACTGACCTAGGAGGGACCATTCGTGGTGGAGAAGGTTCTGCTGGAGGATCGTACCAATTGGTAGAATCTCAAGGGGAGAGACCCATGTTGCCAATAAATGGATGATATCTTAAGAAGTACTATGCCACATGAGGAATCTAGAGAAGGATTTTCGTTCCGATGTAGAATAGGGCCAGCGTCTGTGACTGGGTCTAAATTTTGAAATAAAATAAAGTTTAACAATGTAAAGTAAAATGTTTTCACAAAATAAAATACGCTTGTTGAAATTTCTAAATCTAAATCTCATAAAATTACATTAAATAAGATAATGACATCAAAACAATTATAAAACTTACTAAAAATTGAAAGATAATGATTTTGTCCTTGTTTCTGTTCGTGCACAACACCAACGACTGATATTTCCCCTGTTTACTTGTGTAGGCAGTGTCAGGTTGTGAGCTGGTGTTTGCCTCCGTAAACGGCTTAGACTTCGTGTCTTGTAAAAGAAACAAACTAAAGGAAGACTACAAACATGGAGCCAATAAGGAAAGGTGGCGCAGAGAAACCGGACAGACGTCAGGATATGGAAGAACTGTGGCATTCGTCGACCTACACTTCCTCGACACAAGACATACTTAGGTTCAATCCATGATCACTACTCCAGAAGGTAATCTTTTTGCTTCTTCAGCCGAGAGAGTCCCAGATTCACCGTTGGCACGTACCAAAAGAAGAAATGCAAATTGCCGCAAACGTCGCCTCATGGACAAAATAGAGAGGAGACGAGCTTGAGAGCTAGCCGCTGCGCTATCACCCATTCCAGAAGATTCCTACAATCCTAAAATGAGAGAAACTGATGACAGTGCACCGCACACAAATACTGAGCTGGACTACAGAAGATACCGTACTGACATTTAATCCAATGGAAGAAATTTTGACTGGGTGTCCGACTTGCAACTCAGGTTTACCCAGACTTCCTATGATGTCAGGGGCATTTTTAGAGTGCCCGGAATGTCATGTTTTACAGCTTGAAGAATACAACACATTTGAAGCATATGCAACTGCCTCAATGTTATTGAGGAGCCGGGAATATCCTGCGGTAGAGCCGTACGTACTGCAGTTTGTCCTACCGCCGCCTTTGCGTGGAGTTCTGGACTACGTCATGGTGAAGATCAGAAGAATCCAAAAGCAAGAACTTCAACACTACAAAGACATACAAGAAAAGTTTATCGATATACTGGAAGGACTCAAGTTATACACTGACGTATCTCGAGAAAGGATGAAGAAGAAATTTTGTACTGCATTGACACTCTACCGGCATTGGGCAAAGCAGGCCGTCTAAGTCTAAGGACATATACAAAGCTGTCAAAATGGAAATGTGGAAAAGGCAAAGTCACTATTTAGTGTGGCTGTTATTACAATTTTGCGATAGATCGACAAAGCAATCCCCTGGGGATTTTACAACATGATGAGGTGGATCCGAAGCTTCCACAAATCAAGAAGATGATAAAAAGGATGCTTAAGTGGAACTTGTTGCCTGCAGACTGTATTCCTAACAGCTGCATCATAAATATTTATGAGGATGGGGACTGTATCCCTCCTCATATTGACCAACATGACTTTGTGAGACCCTTCTGAAGGGTCTCTATTATAAATGAAAGCAATGACCAAAGAAAAATATATTAACATATTCATACCAATTTTATATTAATTTTTTATGATATTTCACTTTAAAGAAAGGTATTTTCTATGTTTTGTTGCAGGTATGATGATTTATAGATAATGGAGCAAAAAAATGAGAAAAGGAGCAAATTTGGAACGAAAAGGACCAAAAGAGACAAAAGTTGATCTTGCCTGCCGACAGCGAGGAATAGGCCGCCGACAGCGAGGAATATGCCGCCGACGGCGCATTTTTCCAGCGAATAAAAAAATATTATATGGGAGGTCACCGACGGCGAGATCGAGCCCGCTGACAGTGAGTCTTAGTAGTTGGCACATGTTCTAGAAGCTCGACGACGGTGCCAACGATCTTGCAGACGGCGAGAAGGTCGGTTCAAACAAGATTCATTGAATCTAGACGCTTTTTGAAGAGGTGCTTAAGCAACCTTTAGAAATATTTCTCTCTCTTTAAAAAGAGACGAATTTAGGCTGAAAGTCAGTCCGTTTTAAGTGTCTTATTAGTGTCTTTAGTGTCACCAAAGTTTCATTAGTGTGTGTAAGTGTGTTCTAGAGAGTATAATAGTGAGTTTAGTTGAGTGTGTTGTAGAAGAAGGAAGAGTCAGAGGAACTTCAAGGAGTCTGCTTGGGGACAAAATTCGAGATAAGTTATGTTTATTATTTTATAAATTTGATTTTATATATGAAATCCAAGTTTTGTGTTACTCTTCCTATGCATTCTGAGTAGTCTTCTCTGTCTTTCTCCTTGTTCTGAGATTTTATGAAATGGAAATTTGAATTAGTTGTGCCTAAATCATTCAATAAAAATTATGATAATCATTTTACTTAATTCTTAATTTACTTTCAAACTGGCCAATTAATATGTTAAAATACATTGATTTAACAACTGAAGTAAAGATTACATCCATGATTTGAGGAGGTCAAAGTCATTGAAAGGAGGGTGCAAATGAATAGGGAAATATTACTTATCGGGCGTAGAATTGGAGATTTTAGAGTGACAGACTAAAATCCTCAATTCAGTATTATCATTTGGGTGTGGAAGTGTAGATGTTAGCCCTCAGGCGAGGGGAACGTGGGAGCTCCAAAGTGAGAGCCGGTATCCTCCCAGCCTAGCTGCAGATTCAATAACCAAGCATAGGATTAATCGGTGTTCATTATTCCTGTAGAAAAGGGTAAAGAATAGGAATGCTCCTATTTGGCACAATATAATTCTAACTAATTTAATTATCCATTCACTTAATTCTCTTAACAAGCTGGAAGATACTTTTCTATATTGCAACTTTCCGTTCAACATTAGTGGTAAAATTTAGTATAATTGTTCTTAATTTACGTTTACTAGATACTTATTTCAACTGTTGTAATTAGTTCGTAATTTCTAAACTTCCGTGTGGGATCAATATCCAGAACTCCATTAAATCCCTGTATTACGTGAACGATACGTATACTTGCGTTGATAGGGGTGACGTTGCTATTATTGAATATATATATTTTACATTTGTTAACACTTACAATGTTAAGATTCGCCATCGTGGGTCAAGTTTTTGGTGTCGTTGCCGAGGAAGTAAAGTAATTATTAAAGTAATTAGTGCGATAACTATTAAGATAATTACTGGAGTAACGGATTATTTTAAATTGCATAAGTAATAATTTCGATTTTGTATGCAAAAATTTGGAACTAAAAATTTAATACCTTACGATTCAGAATTAGAACGCACTATTCAAAAAATTAGAAAACAGAAAAAAGAAATTATAAATTTAAAACAAATGGTGAATAATCCAGTAAATGAAAATCAACCGAGACCTTTAAGAGATTACGCTAAGCCCACATTAGATGAAATTCACTTAACTATCCAAAAACTTGATGTAGCGGCTAATTCATTTGAGCTTAAACTTGCAATTGTCGAAATGGTACAGAATAACCAACTTAGTGGTTCACCAAACGAAGATTCTAATTTACATCTTGCTAGTTTTTTAGAACTTTGTGTTACTTTTAAATATGCTGGAGTATCTAATGATTTTGTTAGACTTAGGCCTTTTCCTTTTTTCTTTAAGGGATAAGGCTAAGATGTGGTTAAATTTGTTAGCTCCTGGATCTATTAGAACTTGGTGAGAATTATCACAAAAATTTCTATCTAAATATTTTCCTCCTTCAAAAACTGTTAAGCTTAGAAATGATATAAACTCTTTTAGTCAGTTTGATGGAGAATCGATATATGAAGCTTGGGAGAGATTTAAAGATCTTCTTAAGAAATGCGCACATCATGCATTACCAAATTGGTTAATTATACAAAATTTTTATAATAGATTAGTAGGATCTCTTAGATCTATTATTGATGTTACCGCTGGTGGTTCATTAATGTCAAAACTATTTGATGAGGCTTATTCGTTAATTGAAGAAATGCTACTAACAATTTTCAATGGCCTTCTGAATGGCTAAATCCTAAAAAAATAGCTAGTATCCATGATTCTAATGCAATATCTATGTTAGCTTCTCAGATTGCTGCTATATCTAAGAAATTTGATCATTATGGAATGAATTATTATCCTACTATAATAGAAGAAAATTCATCTGGGTAATTTTTGGATGTTTAACCTTCTTATGAAACTTTAAATGCTATTAATAATAGACCCAATAATCCTTATGCAAATTATTACAACCCTGGTCGAAAGAATCATCCTAATTTTAATTGGAATAGAAATTCTACTAATCAACAATGGGCAAACAACTCAGTAAACCCATTAGGAAATTCATCTAATCAAGGAAATCCTAATTATAAACCTTCTTATCTACCTGGATTTAATAATAACTCTCACTTTAAGGAAAATAAGTTATCTATGGAAGAATTAATATTAAATATGGCTCAAAATTTGCAGAATCAAGGAAATCAGTTACAAATTCAAGGAAACCAATTACAAAATCAAGGATGCTATTAAAAATATTGAAACTCAACTTGGGCATATTGCTACTGCACTTAATAATATAATTCCTGGAACTTTTCCTAGTAATGTGGAAATTAATCCTAAAGAACAAGGAAAAGAACAAATAAAAGTGATACAGCTTCAAAGTGGAAAAGAATTAGAAACAAGAGTACAAAAAGAAATAGAAATTGCAAAAGAGAAAGTGGAAACTGAAAAAGAAAAGGATCAGCAAGATCAAGATTTAGAATATCCACTAACACCAATGAAAATTACTATAGAAAAACTACGACCACCATTTCCTCAGCGATTAAAGCAACATAAAAAGGATAAACAATTTTCTAAATTTATTAAAATCCTGAAGAAATTAACGGTGAATATTCCCTTTGTAGAAGCATTAGAAAAAATGCCCAATTATGTGAAATTTAAGAAAGATATTCTAAACAAGAAGAGAAAATTCACAGACAATGAAACTGTTGCACTTAGCGAAGAGTGTAGTGCAATTATTCAAAAAAATTTTCTTGAGAAATTAAAAGATCCTGTTAGTTTCACTATACCTTGTGCTATTGAAGAAAAATTTTATGGAAAGCTTTATGTGACTTGGGAGCCAGCATTAATCTTATGCCTCTATCAATTTTTAAAAGTTTAGGATTGGGAAAAGTCTCACCTACTTCTGTAACTCTTCAGTTAGCTGATCTTTTACTGACTTATCCTAAAGGAGTAATCGAAGATGTGTTAGTAAAAGTGGATAAATTTATTTTTCCTGTGGATTTTATTGTTTTAGATATGGAGGAAGATAAAGAAATACCTATAATTTTAGGGAGACCCTTCTTAGCTGCTGGAAGAGCCATGATTGATGTTCAAAAAAGAGTATTAACTATGAGAGTAAATGATCAAGAAGTAACTTTTAACATTGCAAAATCAATGAAATATCCTGCTATTGAAAAAGATGATGAATGTTTTCGAATGGAAAGTCTTGAACATCTGCTAAATGAACATTTTAAAGAATATTTTGAAGATAAAAAAGAAATATAAAATGCAAAATTATTTGAAAAAGCAAATAAATGAAGAATCAGATTATATATAAGAAAGATTTGAGATGTTGGATGTTACGGAAAATGCTAAAAAGAACATAGTGCCGTCAATTATAAAACCTCATGAACTTGAGTTAAAAAGTTTACATACTCATTTGAAGTATGTATTTTTGGGAAATTCTTTAATTTTACCCGTTATTAAATCATCAGAATTAAACGAATTACAAGAGCAAAAACTTTTAGATACATTAAAGAAATATAAAAAAGCTTTTGGTTGGACCTTGGAAGATATTAAAGGAATTAGTCCTTCAATCTGTACGCACAGAATTATTTTGGATAATGAAAATAAACCAAGAGTTAATCCCCAAAGGAGATTAAACCCGATGATGAAAGATGTAGTCAAGAAAGAAATTTTAAAATGGTTAAACAGTGGTATTATATATCATATTTCGGACAGTGCTTAGGTAAGCCCTATTCATTGTGTTCCTATGAAAGGATGAGTGACTGTTGAAGCTAATGAAAATAATGATTTGATACCTATCAGACAAGTTACTGGATGGTGTATATGTATTGACTATAGGAAATTAAATGCAGCCGGCAGAAAAGATCACTTCCTTTTACCATTCCTAGATCAAATTTGGATAGACTTGCTGGGCAGAAATACTTTTGTTTTTTAGATGGATATACTGGTTATCATCAAATTCCTATTGCTCCTGAGGATCAAGAAAAAACTACATTTACTAGTCCTTATGAAACTTATGCTTTTCGAAGTATGCCTTTTGGATTATGTAATGCACCTACAACATTCTAGAGATGTATGATCTCTATATTTAGTAAATTAATTGATGATGGAATAGAAGTATTTATGGATGATTTCTCTGTATTTTGGAACATCATTTGATGCATGCTTAAATCATCTTGAAAAAGTTTTTGAGTTATGCAAAAAAACTAATTTAGTTCTAAATTGGGAGAAATGTCAATATATGGTTGCAGGATGAATTGTGTTAGAGCATAAAATTTCAAAAAATGACATGGAAGTAAACCGTGCAAAAATTCAAGTTATAGCTAAATTACGACCTCCTACTACAGTGAGAGGGGTAAGAAGTTTTCTTGGACATGCTAGTTTTTATAGGCGTTATATAAAAGATTTTTCAAAAATTACCAAACCTCTATGCCAACTTTGAGAAAATGACAAGAAATTTGAATTTACTAAACAATGTCAAAATGCTTTCGAATTATTAAAGGATAAATTAATCACAACACCTATAATAGTTTCACCTAATTGGGAGAAACCGTTTGAACTTATGTGTGATGCTAGTGATTATGCTATTGGAGCTGTGCTTGGACAAAGATATGATAAAATTTTTAAAATTATATACTATGTTAGTAAAACTCTTAATAATACTAAAATTAACTATACAGTTACGGAAAAAGAATTATTAGCAATTGTATATGCTTTGGATAAATTTAGATCTTATTTAATTGTAATTAAATGTATTGTGCATACAGATCACTCTGCTATTAAATATTAAATGTAAAAGAAGGATACCAAACCAAGATTAATTAGATGGATGTTACTGATGCAAGAATTTGTTTTTATAGTAATAGATATGAAGGGAACTGATAATCAGATTGCTGATCATTTGTCAAGATTAGAATATCATGAATTATCTGACACTGACAATGAAATTACAGACAGTTTCCCTGATGAACAATTTTATAATATAAATGAGTGGAAAATATCTTGGTATGTTGATATAGTTAATTATATTGTAAGTGATATTTTACCACCCATGTTAACTCTGCAACAACAGAAAAAATTCATTAATGATGCTAAAGAGTCTTTTTGCGATGAACCATATTTATATAAGCAATGTAAGGATCTTCTTATTAGGATATGTGTGCCTTATGAAGAAACTGAACTAATTATTCAAAAATGTCTTGATTCTGAATTTGGAGGACATTTTAGGACTGACAAAACTGCACATAAAATTTTACAAACTGGATTTTATTGGCCTACTCTTTTTAGAGATGTTTATAAATATATCAAAACTTGTGATAAATGCCAACGAGTAGGTAATATATCTAGAAGAAATGAAATGACTCTGAATTTCATTTTGGAAGTTGAAATTTTTTATGTTTGGGGATTATATTTCAATGGACCATTTATTCCTTCATTTGGAAACTCATATATATTGGTTGTTATTGATTATGTTTCTAAATGGATTGAAGCATAGGCCTTACCTCATTGTGATGCTAAGAGTTTTTCAAAAATTTTAATGAAAAATATTTTCACAAGATATGGAATGTCGAGAGTGATTGTCCCTGACGGAGGATCCCATTTTAGGAATAAATATATCCAAAGATTGGCAGAAAAATTTAATATTATTCATAAAATATCTACTACTTATCATCCACAGACAAGTGGATTAGCTGAAGTTTCCAATCGAAAAATTAAATGACTTTTAGAAAAAACTATAAACCCTAGTATATTAGATTGGTCCACCAGACTAGACACTGCTTTGTGGGCATACATAACAGCTTATAAAACTCTGATTGGAATGACTCCTTTCAGAATTATTTTTAGAAAGACTTGCCACTTACCAGTTGAATTAGAGTATAAAGCATATTGGGCAATTAAAGAGTTTAATTATAATTTGAAAGATGCTGGTGAGAAGAGATTGTTGCAGATGAATGAGTTAGAAGAATTGAGGAATGAATCTTATAATAACGATAGAATCTATAAAGAGAAAATGAAGTTATGGCATGATCAGAAGATTAACCAGAAGAACTTTGAACCAGGACACTAAGTTTTGCTTTACAATACAAGGCTGAAATTATTTCCTGTGAAATTGAAATCTCGATGGTTAGGACCTTTCACAATAACTCAAGTATCTACATACGGAGATGTTGAATTTGAAGATCCAAAGACTGGAAACAGATTCAAAGTAAATGGACACAGATTAAAACAATATTTTGAGGGTAAAAGACCAAATTTTAAAGATGTTTTAATGCTCAATCAACCTGATTAACACCCTGAATAGGTATGGCTGACGATGTTAAACTAAGCGCTGTATGGGAGGCAACCCATAGTTATATTTATTTTTATGTGATGATTATTTATTTGATTTATTGATAATTTGTGGTATGAATGAACTCTACTACTCGAATTTACCCTTATGATCATTATGATAATTGGATCCATATAAAAATTTGAAACACATTCAGACCAGAGCGAGACTGGGCAAATTTTGCCTTAGCCACCGACGGCGAGATCGATCCCGCCAACGGTGAGTTTTTCCCGCCAAGTATAGTTTATGTTATCAAAGAATCCCGCCGAAGGCGAGATCGACGCGGCCAATGGCGAGTTCGGCGAGTGAATGATTTAGGGAGTTATTTTGATGGTTTCTAGCGATTTTAAGTGTATTAACTCTTTAAAAACTCCTAGAACTCGAATTCTAAACTATCTACTTCCTAAAAACGAATTGAAACTCCACCAAAACTCATCCTTATGGCATACAATGACCTTGATATCCCTAGATCTCGAGTGTTCTATAGAAGAAAATTTATCAGTTGCGAGGCTCAGCAATTATTCAATAAGGTTATGATGGAAAAGAGATTGATCAATGAACACGGATTCGTGAATCGAGGAGAGGATAATTCGTCGACTACTATAGAAGAAATGATTGTGCGATGACATTGGGAAGTATTGTACTATACTAACTCTGTAGTAGTCATCCCTATGGTAAAAGAATTCTATGCCAATTTACACGGAATCAACCACAGAGTCGTCTATGTGCGAGCCAGATGGGTATATTTTACTCCATCTATAATTAATGAGTTATATTCTATCG
Organism: Papilionanthe hookeriana x Papilionanthe teres; assembly: GCA_022702705.1. Taxonomy (NCBI): domain Eukaryota; kingdom Viridiplantae; phylum Streptophyta; class Magnoliopsida; order Asparagales; family Orchidaceae; genus Papilionanthe; species Papilionanthe hookeriana x Papilionanthe teres. Next base: position 126,284,705 of record CM040424.1, on the reverse strand, counting down.
AGAATACACCTGTTTGCCACTACTCCAACTTTGTCCCTACAAGGAATAATATGAATGAAATCTATTGTTACTTGACCGATGAAGCGGAAGATTAGGAAATGAGAGAAAAAGAGTATGTTATTTTCTCTGCATCACTTCTAAATCCTGTTTATATACACTAGCACTTCTTCATTTCTTCAAAACTGTTGCCTGGTATGAGAGTCAGCAAAGTTTCTATGGAATGTGTGATCCTGAACTATTGTATTCAATCGGAATTACCTATTGATGTTGGTTCAATAATTGTGAAGTCTGCGTTAGGCCTGATTGTTCACGGATCAATTTATGGGCTTGGACATCCTTCTACAATTTTTGCACTCTGCAGTCAGAACCAAGTTTCATATGAAGCATGGGAGAAAAAACTTTTGCCTTGGAAACCTTTAGATCCATCTGATATGTTTCCTACACTGGATGACAATAACAATGTGGCTATTACTGTGGATCAAACATCTCAGAATTCTTTTTCAATTCAGCCTCTGAGTGATAAAACTGATATGATCTTACGGAAAATCAAAGAACTGGAAAATAGGTACAAAACATGATGACTTCAATTAATAACATCTCTGACTTATTTGATCATATTTACTGGAGAATGAAAGAACATTTCAATCATTCTGGACATCTTGAAGCTAGTTTCATATGGCTTATGAGAAAGAAAGGATGGATAGAAGAAGATTCTACTGAAGAGTTTCCTTACAGGCCCTTCTACAATCTTTTCGTTCATTTACGTTCAATAGGTGATATCAGAGATGAGTTTAGCACTAATTCTGATGAGTAGAAGTTGTTCGTAATTACTTATGTGTTGAATTAGTTTGGAATTAAATTTGTGTGGTTTGCACTTGTGTTATTTTAGATTTTGATATTTTGATCTCGGTATAGATGAGATTATGCATAGATTGTTTGTTTTCAGCCTTTTGAGTATTGTGGTTTGGATTGTGACACTGAATTTGATATATTAAGGTTGAGAAAATGCTTTGTTATAGTATGTTGTGTATAAGTATTGTAAACGCTTTGATTTTATATATAAAAGTTGTGATGTTTGTGTTGTGTAAATCTTTTTGAGTTAAAATAATATCTAATCACAAAAAAATATATTTAAATAGATAGATCAGACATTATCGAGGCTCAAAAATACAAAATAAGAAAATTTATTATTTTTTTTTTAGAAATCCCGCCGACGACGCCCTCAACGTCGCCGACAGCTGAATTTTCCCAAAAGAATAGACCTCTTTGAATTAATTAGCCCGCTGACGGTGAGATTTTGCCACCGACGGTGAGATTTGTAAAACGCCTTTATTTGATTGGTCAACCGCCACTATTTATCATCCCCAACCTCTAAACTCCAAAAAAAATGACCTAGGGCTTGAGAGATCTTGGATTTGGAGCGTTTTGAACCCATTTTGACGCCAATATTCATCTTCCCTTGGTAAGTGCTTCACTCCCATGCAAAGATTTTTTATTTTCACCGTGTATTTCTTCCACATTTAGGAATTTTGGAAAATTGAAACTTTGAAGAAAATATTTGGAATAAATTCATGGAATTCATTTTAGATTACTTTAAGTCAACTTTAGGAACCATTCTAGTGTTGTTTTGGAATTTAGTTAAGATTTTTGTAAATTTAATAGATCGAGAAATGGCTCCACGACAGAAGAGGCGACTCGACTTTGACTAGACTCGTTTTGTAAACGCTAAGGCTTAGTCAAGGCACAACTCTATTATCAAAGCAAAAAAATACATTCAGGACAGAGTTTTCAAGAATCTGGGAGGAGAAGTGGAACAAACCATTAAGGAGCGAAATTCAGAAAAATTTTGTTACTCGTTGAACAGAGCTGCGGTAGAAGTTGTAAAGGAATTTTACGCCAACCTAACCCAGATAGAGGACATGCCTGTAAAGGTTAAAGGATTTTTAGTTGATATTAATGCGGCTCGGATAAATTTTTTCTATGAAGTACGACATCTTCATACCAGTGATAATGAGACGTTCGGAACAATGGAAGGGCCGCTTGAGGAGGTGATTGACTTTCTCACTGATGGGAAAGGAATGTGGAAAATGAAGCAGCGTGAACGGGTAAACTTCCCTCTTTCCATGATGAATGCCACCTCTAAGGCTTGGCACTATTTTATTTGCTCAACTTTATTACCTACTTATCATCAAGAGACAGAGCAGTTCTAAATTCTTGTATTCAGAACAACAAAAGTATAAATGTAGGAAATATTATTTATAAAAACATATTAGCCATTACAAATAGTGAATCAGGAGGAGGACTGGGACATCCTAGTCTGATATATGCACTCTGCCAATTGTGTGGAGTAGAAGATAGAGATGATGAGGAATGGGTTCATCCAATGAAACCCATTATAAAGGCTAATATAAAGACTTATGAATCCCACGAAGGATGGAGATCTGGGACAAGGAGCCTTGCACCTTCAACTAGTAGGGATATTCCCTCTACTTGTTCTGACCCTCCTACCTATAATTATCCTACACTCCATGACTTGATGAATGAACTGACTGTGCAGCGAATAAGTTTTGAGAAGTTGGATGAAAAGTTAGAGCATATAGATTAGAGGATTGAAGGATTAGAGCAGTGGCACGATAATGATAGTGAATATCTCTAGAGGCATTCTGAGTTTGAAATAGCTTACTATGATGCAGAGAATCGCTATAGGAGAGGAGAGCTTGATGTTACATATCCGGAGTGCCCTCGTTATACACACTACTAGCCCAATCCACCTGCTGAATAGGGAGATGAGGATATCAGATGTTATTTTAATATTTTCCCTTAGATTATGTGATCAGATATTTTTTGTCATATGTATGTTTGTTTTCTTAATTTTAGTAATTCAGTTCTGGATTTATATTTGTTGTGTTGTGTATGTTATTTACTTTAGTTTAGCTTTGTAAAAAATAAATAGTTATTTTTATTTATTGCAGATTGTGACAGTAACTCTGAATTGAATTAGTAAAATATATGTGATCGTTGTGTTTAATGTGCTTAGTATAGTATAATTTAATGTAGTAGGAAATTGTGTTAGTAATTTGTGCTTATTTCAAAAATTTTCTTACCCAGCAAATTCTCTAATGTTATATATGTATAGAAAGTTCTTAACAGTACAGGTTAATTAAGTGATGAGAGGCAAAAAGAACCTGCAAAAACTTCAAGGAAAAAAGGGGAAATACCTAAAGCACAAAGGTATGATTTAAATTTAAAGTATTTTTCTTTCCACTTATATGATTAGATAGAAAAATTTAAGTTTGGGGGAGAAAAGAATAAGATTAACTATTATATGTTCTCAATTAAATATTTTTAAAAAAAAATTTTTTATTAAAAACGATTTCTGTATTAAATTTAATTCAGTCAACTAGATTTAATTTATTTAAATATTATAGAAGGTTAAAAGAAATATTTTTGGTGATTAAATTAATTCTATGGATTAAGATATTTGGGATAAGAGGATAAGATTATAGTCAACTATTTTAAGTAAGGAAAACTATATTTTGAGATATTAAATATCTTAGGACTTTAGTTGAGAATGAAAATATTGAAACTCAATAAGGTAAAAACTATGAAATACATATAAGATAAGGAAATGTTTATAGTTTCAATTTTAGGAAGAGAAAATTGAAGTTAAAAATGAAGTTCCAGATACAGTAATCCTCACTTGAAAAAGATAAAGAAGGATTGAAAAACAATCCCTGAAAAGAAAAGAAAAAAAAAATATAGGATTGAAATGCAATCCAGATAAAAAGAAAAAGTAAGTGAGGAGAAGCTTGAGGAGATGTCTTATCAAAAATTTTCTTCATTTGAATCAACCTAAAAAGTAGACTTAATAACATTTCTGAACTTATATATATATGAATTAGTATTTTTATTGAATAGTGTTTTCATGAATTTCCCATCATCCGAACATCCTAAAAGAATTTAATATTGCAACATATAGTCATTCTTGAAATAAATAAAAGACTAGAACTCTTAAACTTGATGACTAGATAGCCTTACATCTATAGAGTTAACTCAATTATCTAAAAATCTTTCTAATAAACTTTACTATAATAGTTATTTAAAGTCAAATTCATAGTATTTCTGAGTTAAAGCTTTACTACAAATAATCATTACTTTTATGTAGTATCAAGATTACTTGAGGACAAGTAATAGTTATGTTTGGGAGATTTTGATAAAAAATATATTGAGAATTTCATACCAATTTTATATTAATTTTTTATGATATTAGACTTTAAAGAAAGATATTTTCTATGTTTTGTTGCATGTATGAAGATTTATAGATAATGGAGCAAAAAGATTAGAAAAGGAGCTAATTTGGAATAAAAAGGACCAAAAGAGACAAAAATTGATATTGCCCGCCGACGGCGAGGAATAGGCCGCCGATAGCACTTTTTTCCAGAGAATAAAAAAATATTATATGGGAGCCCGCCGACGGCGAGATCGAGCCCGCCGACAGCGAGCCTTAGCAGTTGTCACATGTTATAGAAGCTCGTCGACGGCGAGAAGGTCGGTTCAAGCAAGATTCACTGAATCTAGACACTTTTTGAAGAGGCTTAAGCAACCTTTGGAAATATTTCTCCCTCTTTAAAAGAGACGAATTTAGGCCGAAAGTATGTCCTTTTTGAGTGTCTTATTAGTGTCTTTATTGTCCCCAAAGTGTCACTAGTGTGTGTAAGTGTGTTCTAGCGAGTATAATAGTGAGTTCAGTTGAGTGTGTTGTACAAGAAGGTAGAGTCAGAGGAACTTCAAGAGTTTGTTTGGGGAGAAAATTCGAGATAAGTTACGTTTATTATTTTATAACTTTGATTTTATATATGAAATCCAAGTTTTGTGTTATTCTTCCTATGCATTCTGAGTAGTCTTCTCTGTCTTTCTCCTTGTTCTGAGATTTTGTGAAATGGAAAATTAAATTAGTTGTGCCTAAAATATTTAATAAAAATTGTGATAATCTTTTTACTTAATTCTTAATTTACTTTTAATCTGTCCATTTTATCTGTTAAAATACGTTGATTTAACAACTAAAGTAAAGATTACATCCAAGATTTGGGGAGCTCAAAGTCTTTGAAAGGAGGGTGCAAATAAATAGGGAAATATGACTTATCGGGTGTAGAATTGGATATTTTAGAGTGACAGACTAAAATCCTCAATTCGGTCTTATAGTTTGGGTACTGAAGTGTAGATCTTAGCCCTCAGGCGAGCAGAACGTGGGAGCTCCGAAGTGAGAGCCGGTATCCTCCCAGCCTAGCCACAGATTCAGTAACCAAGCATAGGATTAGTCAATGTTCTTTATGTCTGGACCAAAGGGTAAATAATAGGAATGCTCCTATTTGGCACAATATAATTCTAACTAATTTACATATCCATTCACTTAATTCTCTTAACAAGAGGGAAGATACTTTTCTATATTGCAACTTTTCGTTCAACATTAGTGGTAGAATTTAGTATAATTGTTCTTAATTTACATTTAATAGATACTTATTTCAACTGTTGTAATTAGTTCATAATTTCTAAACTTCCCTGTGGGATCGATATCCAGGACTCCATTAGAGCCCTGTACATTTGTTAACACTTATAACGTTAAGATCACCATCGCGGGTCAAGCAACATCTTGTTTGGACAAGAAATCCATATTGTTGGACCAGGAGAATTCTGAGGTTCTGTCGAAATCTCTCTACCAGTAGGATCAGTACTGGTACTAAAAAGAAATGGAGCAGATTTAGCCAAATACTGCATCCCAGGAGTTCGAAGAAAAAGGCTGTCAGTCATCTTCAGAAGAATGGATGAAGACAAAAAGCCATTTTACTATGAGCCAGATCCAGAATTAGAGAGCCAACGTTCTTTGCCACTGTGACGACTGTACCTCCAGGTATTCGAGAGGGGATTTTTGTTCCGAAGTGTAACCTTGGCAGGTTGGCTTTTCCCCACAACATTCTCAGATAGGATAAATCTACTACCCTTTTCAACGGGTCATGACAGTTGGTGTCGCCACTTTTTGTAGCAGCCAGATGATATGATATGTCAACTCTGTTCAGTTTTGTACACATGATCTACTTTTGGATGCTTGTTAGCATATGATCAGTTGTACTACTTTCAGCAGAATTAATGAAGATTTCTGTTTTCATAATGCAATATAAAAGGATAAAATGATAACAAAATGAAACTAAAATTGAAATAAACTTGAAACTTAAGTCAAATGAAAATGAAAATGAAAATGAAATTAAATTGAAATTTAAAATTGAAATTTAAAATCAAAATTAAACCAAATGAAACATAATGAAACGAAATAAATTAGAAGAAAATGATGAATTGAAAACAAACAAATGATAATATTCTCTCTCTTCCGAGATTCTGAGTCCTTGTAGTTATCTTCAAATCCTCCGCTTTTGCGAGCACTCCGCGAAATTTGGCACCTTTTCACATAACGTCACTTCTCATGAAATTTAAAATATCTCAAAATTTTACGAATCTTGCAATGGCTATCAATTTTGGCCGAATTGCACCAAATCGCTTTCTTTGAAAGTCAAATACCATGTTTTACAAATTATACTCAAATGAAATTCCGGGATAAGTACCTAAGTCCTGATTCCCCTCAGTCACCTCTTAAGATTGGATATGAGTCCTTGAGCTTTCATTTCTAATGTGACACCTTGGACCGGATGTGAGCCCTTGGGCTTTCCTCCCGAAGATCTCCTCAAAATTTGCTCATTTTCTATCTGCCTTCCGAGAAATTTTTTTGCCCTCCATGAAATTCCGGGAACGGAGCTTAGTCTTTCGATTCCCCCAAAATTCCCTAATTTTCCATCATCCTTCCGAGAAATTTTTCCGCCTTCCATAAATTTTGTGAACGGAGCTTAATCGTACGATTCCCCAAAATTTCCCTAATTTTCCATCATCCTTCCAAAAAATTTTTCGGCCTTCCATGAAATTTTGGGAATAGATATAATTCATTTGATTTCCCCAAAATACCCTAATTTTCCATCCCCCTTCCAATAAATTTTGCCGCCTTCCATAAAATTCCAGGAACAGAGCTTAGTCGTCTGATTTCCCCCACAATTCCCTATTTTTTCCATCTCCCTTCCGAAAAAATTTTTCGCTTTCCATGAAATTCTGTGAACAGAGCTTAGTCATCTGATTCCCCCAAAATCTCCTAATCTTTCATTTCCTTTTCGAGAAATTTTTCCACGTCCACGAAAAAACTAAGGTCGGTACTGAAATTTCGATTCTCATTTCAGAGGCTGGTACCTAAATTCCAATTCTCATCCTTCTGGGATCGGTAGTGAAATTCTTATTTCCCCTCTATGCTTAAAGTGTTTCACACAAAATTAAAATCTTTAAATTTAAAATTCTATAAATTCTAAAATTTCAATGAATTCCATAAAATTCAAAATTTAAAGTTAAAACTCAAAATCAAATTGAAATTTAAACTCAAAAATTAAATTTGAAATCAAACTTTCAATTCTAAATCCAAATTTCACCTCCGAATTGATTTGGATCAGACTCCTTCAGAGTTTGAAAGCTTGAAATCCATAGCTTCTCTCATAAAGGTATTCCATTTTCCTTCCCCAGCGAGAGTTCCTGGAACTTGAGGGTTCATCTTCTAATCCATACTGGAAATTTCCTCGCTAAATTCTGTTTTGTCTTGGGTTCTGACTTAGGCAATTGTGTTGGTTTTGTTGATCTCGTCGGTCAACACCAATATGTGTAGTATGCTTGCCCCGCACACCACACCTATTGAGGGACCATTTGTTGACCTCACTTTTGGTTGGTCTAGTCTCTCTTTAGAATGACCTAGGGTCTAGCCATAGGACTCTCCTGGTGACTTTCTTACTTGGCACCCTTCCACTTAGAAATTCAAACTTTTCTTACTTCACTAGGAGTTTTCATATGCTTAAGGCTTAATCTCCAGTTTTGGGAGGAAGAGACCAAGCATAAGGAAGCCCAGGGGAAGTCACCTATAGGTGGTCAGACCATAGGATCTACCCTGGGAGGTCTGGAGCTTACACCATACTCACACTCCACACTCACAACCCTAAACATGGCACATCACCTTTTGATCGCCTAACTCTTTGGAAACTCATGTAAGTGCTATTCCCAAGCTTTTGGCCTCAGGCTAGGGTTTGGCTAGTACCAACACATAGAAGACCAAATGAGGGTAAACCTTGGACCATGCCTCAGTTTAAACAATTCCATACTACTCATCTGCAACCATTCTCAATTTTCCCAAACATTCCAAATGTCTAACCCAATTGCCCCAAAATGCCAAAAATGCCCCCAGAACCCTAAAATTCCCCAAAATTTCAAAAATCACCCAAATTACCCAAAATTCTTCAAAAACCATTCCAAAATACTCCCTACCACTCAAATTAACCAAAATTACCCAAAAATTGCCAAATTTTCCAAAAAATATCCAAAATGACCAAATCGCCCCTCTTAGCCCAAAACTGTAAAAATTCTAAAAATTCCCATAATTTACCAAAACATCCCGAATATTCCCAATTTCATTTTTCTCAACTACCACATGACCAAATTTAGCCAATTTAGTCTAATTTAACAAAAAGCCCCAATTTAACCCATTTAACCCAAAAGTGCCCAAATTAAACTCAATGTCTACCCAGTTGAGTCAAATCTTGCCCAATTTTAATTCTAAGCTCTAATTCAATATCCCCAATATCAATCTAAACCAAATCTAAGCTTAATTGACCCACATATAAGTTCAATTTCACTTGAAACCATAAATCCCTAATTTTTGCCTAAGTAACCTAAATCCTCCGAATTTACCTAATACCAATCAATTTTTCCCCAATTTCAATTCTAAACCATCCACAACACTCCCCTAATCTGAATTGAACCATCAATTGCCCCCAATTTGAGCCCAAGTCTTACCCAAAACAACTTGAACCAAGTTTACCCAATTTTAACCCAAATTCAACGTATATCCAAAATCTCCCAAATTGAAAGGCCTAACCCTAAAATTGGCACCCAAATTAGGTTGAGAACACTTCACTACATCCTCATAGACCATTTGGAGTCTTCAATTGGCCTTAGACCCAACCCTAGCTCAACCTAAACCCAATCTTAGCCAACTTAACCCAAACTACCAAATTACCAAAATCCACCAAGTTGAACCCCTAAGTGAAGTCAAAACCACTCCAAGTCTCCATGAAAAATCTTCATTACAATCAAAAAAATAATGTTGCTAAATCAATTTGGTCAAAGTCAAGCTCAAACCCAAGCTAGCCTAACCTAAACCCAATGTGACCTAAATTGGATCTGTGACCTAATGACATTTAAATTAAACCCAATTGAACCAAATTGACCAAACCAACCCCATGGCAGCCAACCTTAGGATCCCTAGGACTGGTCTGACCTGACCCAACCCAGGCCCCTTGATCCATGGACAAAAGGTCCACCACTTTGGACCATTGGGTTTAGCCTTTTGCCTAAGCTTAAGTCCCATCCTTAAACTCATGTTTAAGCAATCTCCATCAAATTGAATGCACTGTGGCACTCCCCCACTCCTCCTTAGCCTGCAAACCGCCTGCCCTGTCCTTGCCTGCTGCCCTAGCCGCCGGGACAGCTCAACCGGAGAGCCCTCACACCCCTTAAAACCCAAAATTGACATTTCCAGTGAGGGATCACCTCACTGATCAATGGCACTGCTCTGCCCTCACCCTAAGCGGCCTAAAACACCCAAAGCCAGGCCCTAAGCTCCACGTGGCAGCCATGGCTATAAAATCCCCCCCTCATAGCCAAAATCTAAGTACTGAAAATTTCTTAACCAAAGCCTGCCAAAATCTCACCAAAGCTCCTCCAGACCTCCCTAAGACCATTCCAGCCATTTTCCCCCTCTGTTTCCCACTGTCTGAGCTCAATTTTAGAGCCTAAGTTTGGCCAGAAATCAAGACACTTTCCAATACACCTCTACAGAGCACTAAATCCAAATTAATTGCACCCACACCTTCACAAAAGTGAAAGAAGAAGTTCCCCCATCAAAACCCCATCATAGAAGGTCACTGCTCTAGACTTCCATCAAAGATCAAAATCGTCCTTGGTCACTTTCATACCTAGATATTCACCAGGGCAAATGGCTCCATCTAGAGGTTTGTTGGGACCACTAGAAGCTGCCACAACAATCTGATTGAGGCCTCCACTCCCAGACAAATGTATTGAAAGCACTCTTCCTCCTAAGCTTTTCTTCATCCTCTATAATTGTACACTGTATTTCATACCATATAAACCATATGGATAGGTTCGTTTAGGCTAGATGAAGCTCTAGGAACAAACCTCATGCAATTTGGTTAAGTCTAGCTCGAGATCTTAGGTCTAGAAGGTTGATGACTCTCGAGTTACACCAGTCGAAGACGATGAAGGAGCGCCGTCTAATTGAGCGTGTAACGCTTGGATGGCCAGGATTGCGCCAGACAAAACTGCGGAGCATAAAGCACGGCCCTGTGGCAATTGAGTCAGATGACAGCGCTGAAGGGGGAGACGACGCGTGTGCTTTTGAAACAGCTAAGGATGAGGCGGCGCTGAGTCATTTAAATAGAAAAATACCTACTTTCTGATTTATTTAACTAGTCAGAGCTTTAAAAATCCATTCCTTTGCATAAAAAATCAGAAAATTAAAAGAAAAATACCCTCTTGCTTAGTGAACGGAGGAGAATAATGTGGAATTAAAATAAAAATATTTTGTTATATATTTAATTTTTAATTATTTATTTACTTTCGTGAAAATTTCAATTCTCCATTCACATACACAATTTACCATGGCATGAGACTATGAGGCTATTGTAGCCTCTGATGTTGGGAACATTCTTTGATTTTTCGAAGGTCAGAGGTTATGACTAGAGGAAGTTATCTATTTTCTAAGTTTAGGGCCATTTTCTTGAAAAGTATTTATAAAAATTAGCATGTTGTTCATAAAAATCTACAAAAATTAGGGGAAGTATCTTAGGACTAGAGGACCCTAGAAAATTTATTGTTTGATTAATTCACTAAAAATAACCCTAATTTAACCATACACTCAAAACTGAACTTAAATTAATTTGGAGCAAATACACATTAAAATGACATGAAATGAATTCTCCACTATGTTTTAGGATTAGGAGAACCCCACATAAAAATTTCAAATCAATTGGAGTTAATTTAACACACTAAAGGAATTACCTATGTGACATAACCATATTTGAAATTAAAAAATTCATAAAACCCAAAATATAACTAAAAAATTCACCAAATCAATTTTGAGAGCTCTCTGAGATCAAAGGAGTCCAAGAAAATTCAATATGGAATTTTCAAAAAAATTTTATTCTTATCCTATTTTTAAATATTTAAATAATTAAAAATCATAAAAATCATAAAAATATTAAAATTCACTAAAATATCACATTTGGCCTCCTAAACACTTAAGAACCAACAAAATATTTTTCTTAAGTCTCTAAGTAAAGATGTTAAATTTTAAAGGCTTAGGGTAATTTTTAATATTAAAAAATGGGTTTTTTTAAGCCTTTCACTAAAATAATTCTAATAATTCAAAGAAAAATCAGAAAAATTCAAAGTTTGTTTCTCTGAGTTCCTTGAGCTCAAAATTTAAGAAAAATATAAAACCTAATTTTCCCCATCAATTTTATTTTATAATTAATTAATACTCCAAAACTTAAAATAATTCTAATAAATAAATTAAAATTAAACAAATCAGCAAAATTGGTCCAAGTGGTCCTCTAGTCAGTAGGAACCTCCTATAATTTTCCTAAGGGCAGAAGTTTCACCTTGGTCATGTTGCTGAATTTTCATTAAAAATCCCTATTTTCCAATAAAATAATTATACAAATTAAATTAAAAATATAAAAATCACATTTTCTCCTCTGATGTCTTAATTGACATGTAAGTGAGGTGACATAAAAATTTTAAGTTCATTTGATCTTAATTTAGTTAATTAAGAGATGAACAAGCTTAAGATGGCACAAAGGTAACTAAGGAACCTTAACCTTAACTAATATTTAGGCTTAACCAAAAGGGAAGGGTTAATATTTGGTATTGATTTTCCTCTTGGATGATTGAAACATAGGAGACTAAGAGGTAGAAAAACATTAATCACCTTTAACATTAAAGAAGAAATCCCAATTAATTAAGCCATCAAACTTTGGAAGTTAGTTAAAGAATAAATTGTTAAGGTTAGGGGAAGTGATATAGGAGGATTCTAATTCTTTGAAATTGAATCCCTAACCAATGAATTGATCAAACACCACCTAACTTTTAGTAATGAAACCATAAAATGATAATTGAAATTAAAAAGAATAATATTAAAATCTTAAGATTAAATTAAAACAAATTTAAAATATTAAAATTAATTTGAAATAATTTAAAAGTAAGTTTAAAATATTAAGATTAATTTTGAAATAATTTATAACTCATAATTAAACTAAATTAATTTAAAATATTAAAATTAATTTGAAATATTATAATTTAAAATATTAAAACTTAACTGAATTAAATGATTTAAACACTTTTCCAATTTAAAATAATTTGAAATATTTAAAAAAATCAACTAAAACTTCATAACTAAATTGAATCAGTTTAAATCACTAATTCATCTTCAATTGAGAATGTTTAAGTTCTTTAATGGACTAATCTGCCCCTAAAGACTTTCACCCTTATAACTCTAAATGAAGTGTCAAATGAAATGTCACCTTATTCATAGGATAATCAAATATCCGAGTTTGCTGAGCAAGAACCAAAACTCAATTAAACCCCGGATGATCAATTCATCTGCATAATGAAATTCACTTGGACTCAAAATAACTCCAGAAGCATTGAATAGATGTTCAGGACTCTTCCTAAACACTTTCTTAATCCAATGGGATGTTTTAGAAGAACAATTTAACTTCATTGTCCTTTGATGAAGAAAATCGTCCTCAAACACACCTTAGGAATTGACTAGTGATAGGATTAGGATTTGGTAGACACCCAGGACCTTCCCTTAGCTTTACCTAGGTGTTTTCTTTCAAATATTTAAATGCCCCAACATGTGTTTTAAATGCTATTAGAAATGATGAGAATAACCACCAGGTACGCTTTTATTTTATTGCAATTTACTTAGCTGCGTTATACTATACTTTCCTTTCTCGCAAGCTTGCATGCTAGAACAACAATGTCACCCTGCATGAAAACTAAAACCTTTAGGATAGCCACAAAACCAAAACCAAAACAAAATTAAAAATCAAAACAAGATAAAATTCACCGCCACAACATTCAAAAATATAAGACAACTCAAAATTTAATCACAAATAAAACAAAAATTACAATTGCGACAAAATTAAAAAGTCTCGTTGGATGATCGGGAATTCCTTGGAGGAGGTAACCCACGTGTTACTAACATGGTTTTTCCATGGTATGAATGAAAGTATGGAACTCATTAATTTGAGGTTAGTGAATTCATTTGGACTAATTGAATCCGATAAAAATAGCTGTACCAGGATGATGGAACCGTGAGATCTTAACTGGTGTTGCTATAATCAAATTTAATGTTCCCCTAATAAAATGTTAAGACATCTCAATTTTAATATTTCTAAAAATGACACTTATCTCTTCTTCTCAATTGACACTTCTTTAAACTAAACCTGCTACAACGAGGAGCTTCGAGTATGCATAGTGGGCAGCACGTCCATCTTCAACAGCAAAACTTGTCTACACCAGAAAAAACTTTTTTTTGTTTAAATAACAAGCCATAGGACTTCGAGGTAGTTTGTCTAGTACAACGTAAATCCTCCCATCTTCCAGGTTTTTTGTATAATCGAATATTATGCAAAATGTAATCCTTATAATTATCTCAAGATTGAAATTTAAGTAACTTCCTTTCTAAAATTTGAAGCCAAACTATAGGATAGTTCAGGAGGACATTAAGGGCTCCCTTGAATCTGTGTTCTTTCCCTAGCACTCTCCTATGGATTCTGATAAAATAAAATGTTCCAAAATTTGAGCCATTCACCTATTTGAATTTCCGACTATCACATATTCTTTAGAAACCTTACTTTGGAAGTCATGAATATAATGTTTTAGAAGAACAATTGAATTTAATTGTTCGTTAATGAAGGAAAATCATCCTTAAAAGAAACACAAGAACCTAGACGTCATAGGAATTGACTAGCTATAGGATTAGGATCTTGGTAGACAACCAGAACCTTCCCTTAGCTTTACCTAGGTACTTGTTGAAATATTTAAATGCCTTAACATGTGTTTTAAGTGCAGCTTGGGATGATGGGAAGACCCTCCAGGTACGCTTTTATCTTATTGCAATTTACTTACATACACTGCACATTACTTTTTCTTGCATGTTAAACAAGATTGTTGCATGAAAACTAAATCCTTTAGGATAGTCACAAAACTAAAACCCAAAAATAAATTAAAAGTCACTAAAAGATAAAATTCACCGCCACAACATTCCAAAATATAAAACAACTCAAAATTTAATCACAAACAGAACAACAAAACTACAATTACAACTAAATTAAAACGTCTCGTTGAATGATCGGGAATACCTCGGATGATGTAACCCACGTGTTGCTAACGGGATTTCCCACGGTCTAAATGAAAATGTTGAACTCATTCAGTTGAGTTTAGCAAATTCATCTGAACTAAGTGAATTCGATGAAAATAACGGTGTCGGGATGACAGAACCGTGGGATCTTAATCGATTCTGTTTAAACAACTTTAAGATTTGTTTTAATTAAAATATTAAAAATATTTGGACTTTAAGATTTCTAAACCAAAACACTTCTCTCATCTCCTGATTTTCACCTTCTAAAACCAAACCTCTGCAATAACAAGGAGCTCAGAGCATGGTGGGCAGCACAGCCATCATCATTAGCAAAACTCGGGTCTACTTCAGCAAAACTTTCTTAGAATTAAATAACAAAGCCATAGGATTTTGAGGTAGTTTTCCTAGTGCAACATAAATCCTCAACTTTTCGTTAGGCATTTGCATAATCATATTATGCAAATTAAGCCCTAACCGGTCTTAGGACTCCGAGGTAGTCGTTCGGTACGACATAAACCCTCACATCTTTGAGGCTATTTGTATGATTATGTCATACTAATATAAGTCCTAATTAATTAAAATTGGCAGGATTGCAATATTAAATAATTTTCCTAAATTGAAACCAAACCATAGGATAGTTTGGGAAGTTGCCAAGATTCTTCTTGGATCCTCAGCTTCTCCTACTTCTCTTTCTTTGGATTCTTAAAATAAATTGTTCTGAATTTGAGCTAATCCCTATTCAAATTTCCAAAACTCAATCCTTTGAAAACCTTAAACTTTGAAATTCTTGAAATCAAAACCACTGATCATTATCGAGAGTTTTCTTAAATGATTTCCGTCATTTAAGATGTAATTAATTATAGGGGCTTGCCCTTATAGGGAACTTTAAGAACCCAGGTAATATAAACCCTGCTTAATTTCTTTATATTAAGCGAGGGAACCTCGTCGGCTTATAAAGTTGGTTTGCAGACCAAACAGATGTCACAAATCTTCTAGTTTATTTAACCGAGCCCCATCATCAAGCAGTGTGTCTATTCTTCGGGATAGATATACGGTTTGTGGTGCGGTGCTCGTTTATATAAACTATTTGGGATGTGAGATCGGTTTAATTTCACATTTTATAATTTTCAAACTCAAAATTATTTTCAAAAATCAAATACTACTTTCTAAATTGCATATATATTTAAATTAAATTTAAAATCTAAAATTCGCTAACAACTTCTGTAGGCGACCCCTTTTCCCAAAAAAAACAACACTCAACCTAAAATATGCCGAAAGCTTCTGGCGACTCCTCTGGGGAGTAGTTCATCTCTCCATTTTGATTAGATGGTTTTGCTTTCATAAATCGATAGTGAGTCCATATCCCTAGTGGACCAAAAATATCATTCTTCCGTTGGCATACTACGTTCATTTCTATCTTGAACGAGTATAACCAACTTCTCTCGGATTTAGGAGCCACTGTTTAGACACCCCTAAACAGAGAGGTTCCGAAATCCTTTTACCTCTTTTCTGAGGTGGGGTGGACCCCCAATAGGTGTTAGCTTAGGAGCGGTCCTTCGGGTTGAGAAGTTTTGCAAGAATTTCTCTTCCTTTTCAATTTCGAACCAGGTCCCTTTCTTTATCAATAAACTCCGTTCTTTAAACATTTCGTTCCTAATCAACAAATCTTCTAATAAACCACCCTTTTAATAAACAAACTCTTTTAAATCATAAATATATTAAGATAAACGAAAATGTGTTCGGACTCTTTCTTTTTCGTCCTAAGTTTTGCGACAAAAGGAAGCATAATTCGGGACTGACGTTCGAAATCTACCCTGCAGAAAATGACTGCGCCAAAGTTAATTTTCTCCTTCACCAATGGAATGGACTTCACTGTCTATAAGGATGAGCTGCCTGACAATGGGATCATCCATTTTGGACAAGGATTCGACAACACAGATATCAAGTTCGCTGGCATCACTCTTTTCGCACTAATGGACAAAGTGCCAGAAACTGAAGAGTCCATAATTGAGTTCAACTTGAAGTCGGCTCAAGAATTCCCTCCCCTGCAAAGTGTTCCAGGTGAAAGAAGTACTGCTATTCGTAGGAAGACTGTTATCTCTACCCCCACCGGTCTAGTCATCTCTGCACCTACCCCAGCTTCTGCCAAACTAAAATGGAAGGAAACTCAAGTCTGTGATGAGCCTGTCATCGTGGAGCTACAATACCATCTGTTTTCGAGATTGGGTCCAATTCAAGAGTTGCACCCTTAACTCGGACTCAAAGGAGAAATAGAAGTAGAAAGATAGCCAGGATTGAGAAAACCAAGGCTGCTGAAGTTGCTTTTCTAGAAGAAATTCCTGAGGAAAGAGAAGAACTGCCTGAGTATGTACCTCTGTTGGAAAGGAGTAGGTTTCACCCCCTCTCTGCTGCATCGGATGAAGAAGATGTCCGAAGGATTGCCGCTACACTACCCCGACCAGCATACTATAGTAACTGCAAATAAAAAAGGTTTAAGACTACGCCATTCGCTCGGCTACAAGCCGTGATAAAAAGATTGGCAAAGAAAGAAAGATGCCCAGTATCAGAAATCCTAAGAAGAGTGGGACGAGTGCCAGCTAGATCCCGCCTCAGACCACGAGTAGAGCTTGTCACTGCCGTAGAGAAACCAAGGAAGAAAATGAGAGCTAGTTCACCTGTTGTTGTATCGGGTCATCATATTAGGGAGGGCACCACCTTCCAACATATAGCTGATAGAACTGTTGGTTCTAGGCCTTCTGCTGCAAGAGGATGGTGTGGCGACCTATTATTACCGAGCCGAGACCAACACAACGTCCTGAGAAGAAAAGTCTCGTCAAAGAGCCTGAATCCGAAGGAAGTGCTACTGCGATAAAAGAAACTCCCGAAAAAGAAGTTCAACAGCCATTGCATGACAACCACAAGACCGTCTAGAAGAGATCCCTCGAGGATGCTATAGGAAAGCTAAGGACGGATATCAGACGGTTGGCAAAAGAAAGGGGAGAAAAGTTGTAAAAGGAAGTTGATTCATCAGAGTTCATGGATGAGGAGTATGCCGAGATCAACATGGTTGAAACACGAGCATCATCGGCTTCGCAAGGTGCTCCGGCAGCTGCAGAAATAGATAAACTGGAAGTGATGAGAGCACTTCTTCAAGAGAAGGATGATACAATTTTCTAGATGGCTAAAAGGATGGAAGAGATGGCTGCCTCTTTAGCCACTCTCTAGAGTCAGGTACAGCCTCAAAAAGAGACACCCCCAGAGATCATCCATATTGCATGTGGAGGAAAAGAGATCACATCCCTTAACGGAGACGAACAACCGAAGAAGGATCCTCCACAAAGCATGATTCCAGAAAAGGACATTAAGAAAATGGTAGAACAGCAGGTGCAAGAAGCCTTAGCACAATCTAAGAGCGGAACATCTATTCAGACGGGTAGACCTTACCCTGAAGAATTTGATGCAGTCCAATACCCGAAAGGCTTCGTACCACCTCTGTTCAAGACTTTTGATGGAACGGGAAACCCCCAGTACCATGTCGCACGTTTTCGTGCTAGTTGTTGCAATGCCAATGGGAGTGACGCTTTACTCTTCCGTCAGTTCGTCAGCAGTTTGTAAGGGATCGCCTTCGACTGGTACGTGGAATTGTCGAATGGTTCAGTTAAGACCTTTGCGGAACTAGAAAATCTCTTCGTTAAGTGGTTTGCGGGGCTCAGCACCACATCACTATCGGTGAACTAGTGGTGGAGCAACAGAAACCGAACGAAACTTTGGTGGATTACATACTTTGATGGAGTAATTTAAGCATGAAATGTGAACCATGGCTTCAGGAACAGCATGCAGTCGGTATTCTTCTTAAGAGTATCCATGGCCCGATAGCACATCTCCTTAAGGGGTTTACAATCAAGACTTTCGAGAAGTTGCTTAGCAAGGCCGGGAGCTTGCAAGAGGAGGCAAAGCAGCTAAGTTTCGTGGACAAGACTGATAAGCAGAAGCCCGTGAAAGCATTCGAAAAGAATTATGGATTTGTTGCGGCAGTGGATAAGGGCAAGCAGCCAGTGCAAATACAGCCAGAGCGGTCGCAGCCTAGCTATCAACCACCGCAACGGACTTACCAACAACCACAACAGATTTATCAGCAACCTCAGCAGGGCTATCAACAGCCTCGACCAAGCTATCAGTCGCCTCAGCATTATGAACAATCGCCTCGTTCATCGCATACCTTGAAAGAACTTCTATATAGGGAATATCCATTCATGACTGAAGCAGTAGCAAAAATGTTCCGCAGTTTAATGAAGACACCAGATTTTCAGCTACCAGAGCCCAAGAGGCCAGAAGAAGTCAATAAGAAAGATCATATAAACTATTGCCCTTACCACCGGATCCTCGGGCACAAGATAGAGGATTGCATCACTTTCAAGAGTTAGCTTGATGACAATCTCCGGAAAGGGAACATAACGATCCCAAAGGAATACATGAAGGAACCCCAATAAGGAGGTTCCGTCAATGTTATCTCGACGGATCCTATTGTTCCGATAGACCCGTACACGACCAATGATGGATGGAGTACTGTCTGGACAAAGTCTTCGAAGAAAATTTTGGATCACATCCATACCGATTCGATGCGCGCTTCGACTCAAAGTTTGAAACCTGTCGAGCCAGCACTATCACCTGTAATTGAAGAACCGCCCCAGGAGGAGGATAAGATCGTAAAAGAAAAGAAGACTGAGGCTCTGAAGGGTAGACTAGGGGTTGCTTATCCTAGGATGGTTGTTTCCGATTCGGGGGAGAAATCCCTCGAACATTTGACTCTGTATGATTATTTGCTCGCCCCGGCGGGATCTTATAATGATAAGAGTTATGGTGTTGGCTACGTTTTGACTGTTTCTAACGATTACGTGACTAACGATAACCAACCTAATCTGGATCTTGATTCCAATACAAATAATGATTCTCAAATCATACACAACCTAGATGACCACGATGAAGATGATGTTCACAAAGAATACTATGAAAGCTCAACAAGCGACGAGTCTTTTTGTGAATTTCGAGGAGCTCCAATCGCGATAAAATTGGAGTTATCAGATTCTGAAGCAACGCCAGAAGAGCCAATCGTTCCAATTCAAGAGGAGACACCAGCAGATTCAACACCAGATTCAGAAGAAATAACTGAAGTCAATCTAAGAAGTGGAAAAGTTCTACCTCCGAGAATGGGTCCAAAGGATAAAGGAAAGCGGGTGGCTGCTCAGGAAGAGCCAACCCCAGCAGAGGAATTGCCCATTCGGGAAGAAACCGAGGAACATGGTAATAAAGAATACTACAACGTGCTAGCCCATCTTAGGAAGCTACTAGCCAAACTAAGCATATACGACGCTCTGATCCTATCAAAGGAGATGAGGGAAGCTCTGATCAAGGCTCTACTTGATCCAGAGATTTGTTTAGCTCAAATGGCCGGTAATTCCTTCGATGAGGTTTGCTCGTTAAAAGAACAACGAGGTGTTACCTTCACAGACAATGATTTACTACTCAGAACAGCTGATCACAATCGACCATTATACATCTCAGTCACTATTGGAAGGTTTACGCTCTCCAGGGTGTTAGTTGATCCGGGAGCATCAATCAACATAATGAGCCTTCGAATGTTAGCATATTTGGAAATTGATGCTCGCGAACTTGAAGCGGACAAGATGTTATGAAGAGGGTTCAATCAGAAAAGAGAAAGAGCACTTTGATCGATAACACTATTAATGAAGACCGGTGATTTGGCAAAGACAACCGCAAAATTCCACATAATTAATTCTGAGACATCGTTTAACGCTCTACTAGGTCGGCCATGGATCCATGAAAACCAGATGGTATCGTCGTCTTTGCACTAGTGCATAAAGTATTACGAAGGAGGAGAACAGTGTATCAAAGGTGATTTGCAACCGTTCTTCGTGAATGAAATCGGAATTCACGAAGATGCAGCCTACTACACGCCTCCGAAGAAAACAATCTTTTCCAGAAATGTCATACCAAATGAAGCAAAAAAAAAAGTGCAAGACGATAAAGAGCCTAAAATTCTAGTCCAACAATTACTCACCACTCCCTTACGGCGATATGGTGAAGGTTTCTCCAGAACTCGCACCCGAGGTCGAGGCCGGGGACGAGGTCGTGGAAGAGATGTTGGAACAGTTGGATAGAAGAAACCAATCATCAACGATGATTGGGAGACCAGTTCCGAAGGAGAAGAAATCAAGAAAGAAGTAGCAACAGTAAATCAAAAGAAACCCCAGTTCAAGATCTCTCTTGAAAATGAAAGAATGAAGAATACAAATTAATGTACGAGAAGATTAACCATTATGCACTTACTATGACCCTTACCCCGATCATTTCTAATAAGATCGAGGGTATGGTGCTCAAGGAAGTAGGTGGTGGTACTAAACTGAACAAATTCTACCGTGTTGCTTCTTCTTCCAATACTGAAAATGATGTACAATTTGAAGATGTTACTTCTTCCGAATTAATGGAACTGCCTTTTGAGTGGTACTCTCCCTGTGTTTAAAATTTAATTCAACTTAGTGTCTTACCTCGACGATGGACAAAAGGTCAATCAAAACACTTTGAAAAATTATGGAACAATGATAGTCGGCCTCCCAATTTGAAACATGGTATCGGATTCGGCACAGTAGGATCAGTTGACGATACGGGATTTTGCTTGGTTGTCACTTGCGAGCCTAATGAAGACTGCTTGGAAGCCTCAGAAGATCTTGAAGATCTGCCAATCGGAGATGCTTCACCAGAATTCGAAGAAGAAAATAAATCTACAATAGACGAGTTAATGAAAGTTGATTTAGGTACTAGCAAAGAGCCTAGGCCGATTTTTGTTAGCTCCTTACTCAATAAAGAAGACTCCGAAGAGATACTCAAGATACTAATGGAATTCAAGGACTGTTTTTCTTGGAGTTATGATGAAATGCCAGGATTAGCTCCAGAGGTCACAGTTCACAAGTTAGGAGTGGATCCCACTACCGTTCTAGTTAGACAAGCTCCAAGAAGAATGCATCTATAGATTGAACAACAAGTTATAGCAAAAGTTAAGAAGCTAATAGATGCTAAATTTGTCCGTGAAGAACAATACCTGACTTGGTTAGCCAATGTGGTACCAGTCAGAAAGAAGAATTGTCAGATCAGAATATGCTTGGATTTCAGAGATTTGAGCAAAGCATGTCCAAAGGACGAATTCCCGCTACCCATTCCAGAATTGATGATCGACATTGCTTCAACACATGAAGTCTTCTCATTCATGGATGGATCATCAGGATACAACCAGATAAAGATGGCACCAGAAGATGAAAAGCTTACAGCCTTCAGAACGCCGATCGGGGTATACTACTACACAGTGATGCCGTTTGGATTAAAGAACGCAGGAGCAACTTATCAAAGAGCAATGACAAGAATTTTCGATGAAATCATTCACAACCAAGTCGAGTGCTACGTAGATGATGTGGTCATCAAAAGCAAACTAAAAGAGGATCACTTGTATGATTTGAGAATTGTTTTCAAGTGATTAAGATGGTATAACCTTAACATGAATCCCCTGAAATGCGCCTTCGGCGTCACCTCTGGGAAATTCTTAGGATTTGTTGTTCGACATCGTGGAATTGAAATCGATCCGGAGAAGATTAAAGCTAGAAATGCCACCTCCTAAAACCTTGAAACAATTACGATCCTTTCAAGGAAAATTGGCATATCTTCGATGCTTTATCTCGAATTTGTCAGGAAGGTGTCAGCCTTTTTCTGCTTTGGTTAAGAAGGATGCCAAGTTTACTTGGGACTCCAAATGTCAACATGCCTTCGATGACATCAAACAATACTTAATGACACCTCCTGTCTTAGCAGCCCCAGTCTCGGGTAGACCGTTGATACTTTATACCGCAGCTTTAGACGACTCTCTCGGAGCCCTGCCAGCCCAGGTCAATGATGAGGGAAAAGAAAATGCTCTCTACTACTTAAGTTGTCGTCTAATTCTGATGGAAGTAAAGTATCCTCCAATTGAGAAGCATTGTTTGGCCCTGATCTTCACTGCACAAAAGCTCAGGCATTACATGCTTTCTCATAAAGTCAATCTTATTTCAAAGTTTAATCCGTTGCAATAATTGATGACCCGTCCGACATATTCCGGCAGACTTGCCAGATGGTCAATGATACTATTTGAATTCGATATAACTTTCGTTCCTCTTCATGTCGTAAAGGGACAAGTCCTAACATACTTCCTCGTAGCACACCCTTTTTCCGGCAGAATCGCCTCTCAAAGACGACTTGCCAGACTAGCAGATAATGAGCCTAGAAGACCCCGATGATCAGCGTTGGGAACTGTACTTCGATGGAGCATCCTCCGCATAGAAAGATAAAGAATCACAAACGATAGTGCCCGGTAAGGCAGGAATCAGACTAATATTTATAACACTGGAGCGGGGAATGTTAAGGTACTCCTACCACATAACAGAACCGTGTACAAACAATGAGGCAGAATACGAAGCCCTCATAACCATATTGGAATTAACCATTCAGATGGGGATAACCGATATCAACATCTATGGGGATTCTCATTTGATCATTCAACAAGTCGCCGGACATTACAGAATTCTAAAACCAAGGCTTGAGCAGTACTTTCAGCATGCCATGAGACTGTTAGAGCAAATTCCAAATGTAACAATCTATAAGATTCCTAGAAGAGAAAATGCTCTCGCAGATGCGTTAGCCCGCCTTGCAAAGGAATTTGCCTGTTTACAGGATGAGTCAGGTTAAGTGTCAGTTCGAGGACGACAAGTCCTATCACAGCTCGACATGGATACAATACACAAATCGGCGAAAAAGCAGAAGAAATAATTGCAGCAGTGACAGAAAATGCAGAAGACTGGCGGCAGCCACTAATAGACTACTTGCAAACAGGAAACTTACCGTACGATAAGTCATTAGCCCATCAAATCAAGAAAAGAACTCTGTCTTACGCATTAATAAACAATACATTATACAGAAGGTCTTTTGATCAGATGTGGCTAAGATTCCTGAGCGGGTTTGAGGCTCGTGAAATTGTCAAAGAAATACACTTAGGACTTTGGGGCGCTCATCAGTCGGGCCTGAAAATGAAAATGAAGATTAAAAGACTACGGTACTGCTGGCCCTCAATGATGACAGACTGCATGAAGATTGCCAAAAGTTGTCACCAGTGCCAAGTGCATGGAGTGGTTCTACATCAACCTCCAAATGTGCTACATCCGACAATCGCGTCGTGGTCGTTCGAATGTCGGGGCACGGATATTGTGGGTCCGATAGAACCGCCTTCTTCAAGAGGACATCGCTTCATTCTTGTAGCTGCGCATTACTTTTCTAAGTGGGCGATGCGTACCGCTCGTAAAAGTGAAAGCACATCATGTGCTACAGTTCTTCAAGAATCAAGTTGTCTACCGCTTTGGGGTACTGCGCAAAATTATCTCAGATAACGGTCCGCATTCAGAAGCACGAAGATCAACAATTTTTTTCAGAAAACACGGGATCGACTGGCGCTATTCAACAATCTACTACCCAAGAGCGAACGGCTTGGCCGAGGCTTTTAATAAAACTCTCGTCCAAATCCTAAAGAAATCTTTGGACGACAACAAAAGAAATTGGCGCGAGAAATTGTTAGAAGCCTTATGGGCCTACAGGATGACTTTCAGAACGCCCACCCAGTCTATGCCTTACGCCTTAGTGTTCGGGTCTGAGGCTGTTCTACCCTTAGAGGTTCAGCTTCCTTCTCTCGGAATTGCAGTTGCAAACATGATCACTACAGAAGAAAATGCCAAATTAAAACTAGAAGAATTGGAAAGCCTGGAAGGGAAAAGACTTTCTGCACAGCAGAATTTGGATCTGTATCAAGCCAAGATGATCCAGGCCCATGATAAATTGGTCCGTCCAAGGACATTCAAAGTCAGTGACTTGGTTCTAGTTCTCAGAAGACCTATTCTTGCACATCGCAAGATAGGTGGTAAATTTGAACCGACTTGGGAAGGGCCATTTTTGGTCGAGACAGTTTACTCAGGAAGTTCCTACCAGCTTGTAAATTGCCGTGGAGAGCGACTTATGCTTCCAGTTAATGGACGATATCTCAAGAAGTATTACGCAACCTAATGTTTCGAAGGATGAATCCTCATTCCTAGAAGCACGGGCACAGTAATTACTTATGACTGGGTCCGAACCCAAAAATATAAAAAAAGTCGATGATAAAGAAAATCGTTTAAAAAAATGTTAAAAGAAAACATGTGAAATCATGATAATAAAGTCTTTATCCTTCCTTTTGATCGAGTGTCACTCTTGATCTTTTTGCTACTCCTATTTAAATTTAAAATAAACGAATAAAAGCTCTTCATTAATAAACATATTTTTCTACTGTTCTTGTTCTTAGTACAGCCCCTGATCCTTTCCTTGTTTTTCGCAGGGAAATGTTAAACGGGCGGTTGGTTCTGAACTTTAAGAATGGCGTGAGTCTAGCATTTGATGAAAGAGGGTGAGGGACAAAGCCGTGATCGAGATTGACTGACTTCACACCAGCAGGGCTACAATATGAAGAAAATGATTGGACCCCGATCGATCGGGAAGAACTCCGCAACCATATAGTGATGAAATTGGGTGGGTCAAATCAACCATCTACCAAGCAAAAGAGAAAAGCAAACGCCGCTCATGCAACAGGAGAAGATAAGAAAGTTAAGTCCGTTGTTGCTACAGCAGAGGGCAGGCTTGTCAGTGTCGTGCCCACAAAAATCCAAGGGGTAAGGAGAGCTACTCTCACAGCCACTCAGCGAAGGAACAAGAACCGTCTCATTTGCAAGATACTAACCAAGTTAGCACCAGATAAACATGAAGAGACAGTTGCTACCGGAAATACAAATACTCTGAAGAAATTGGTTTGTCAGGAACCGGAAAGGAGGAGATCAACTCCAAGGAAAGAAAAATAGATAAAGGAAATTCCAAGAAGAACAGAAATAGTACCACGATGCCAGACAGATGCACCAGTTCTGAAGAGTCTTGTTGCGAAAGCAACCCCGGAGGATGTCCCGACAGAGACTACCCTCGAGGAGCTAAGACATGCAGGAGAGCGTGTCGGGTGGAACCATACATTCCCCAGTACATTACTAGACCTCGCCGATTGCAGATAATTCCAGAATACGAGTTGGAAAGAATGTAGAATGTTGAAAAGAAAACTTTTGAATACTTTGAGAGAATTCGAGGAAAGAGGATCAATATCTTAGAAGGCCTCGAGCTGCATACAGATTTGTTCTTAAACTACGAACAACAACAAATTCTAGACTGCATACTTGAACTCCAGAAAATGGGCCGAGCTGGTCGTCTGAGGGAAAGACTTATTCAGAACCCCGAAGATGGATGCCAGGGAAAGGAAGAGTTACGATCCGGTGCGGATGTTGCTACAACTTTGCGGTAGACGAAAAGGAAATCCACCGTGGATACTCCGTCGCAAGTGAGGTGGATCCGATGCCGAATTTTATTAAAAGAATGGTAAAGAGGATGATAACATGAAGGATATTGCCTACGTATCGCATACCCAACAACTCGCATCATTAACATCTACAAGGAGGGCGACTGCATACCTCCACATATTGACCATCAGGATTTCGTTAGACCTTTATGCACAGTGTCTTTTGTCAACCAGTGCAATATCATGTTCGGATCCGACCTCCGGATAGCAGGCCACGGTGAGTTTCGAGGGCCAGTGGAGATACCACTACCGGTAGGTTCCGTCCCGGTGTTAAAAGGGAATGGAGCGGACATCGCAAAGCATTGCATTCTAGGAGTGCCTGTTGAGCGGATCTCTGTTACTTTCAGGAGGATGGATGACAGAAAAAATGTCTTTCCACTAATCTCCGACCTTACGAGCTGTGAGTTACATGGGAGATAGCACACCTCCAACGCACATCCATACGGCATTTCTGCCAAGGATGACTTGGAAGGTGATGTTATTGTCCATGTATCTCACTATTCATACATGGATTTTGACAGCTGCTTTTAGAAGAAACTTGAAGAATCTTACGCAATCCGTTTTGGATTTATATGGATTGTATGAGATATTAAATTCTCAAAGAAAATATTATCATGTTTTGGATCAAGATGTATGATGTATTTTCAACAAGATTGGAATGAAAGTGGCCACGTCATGTTTTGCCTTCACCTCTTTTTGTGCAAATTTGCTGGGAAATGCCATTAAATTAAAAGAAATTCGAGCAAAGAACAAAGGGAAAATGAAAATAAACGAGAACTCTTTAAAAATCTAAATGTCCAAATGAATTCTAAACTGACACGAACTCCAAATATTTTTGAAATTGAATCACCAAAACGAACAAAATGAATTTAAATCTCAATCTGAATCCTTCGATCTGAATCCTTCGATCTGAATCCTTCGATCTGAATCCTTCAATTATTCTTCAAAATAAAATCTGTTTGAAACCCTTCTGAAATTCAAATCTTTTCCTCGACTTGTCACCAGGTCGAGTCTTCTCAATTTGGCACACTTACCAGTTCCTTTTAAATCTTTTCTCTGCGTGTTAGAGGATCGACTAGTTTTATTGATACGGAGCCACGAACTTTGTTCGGTTTGGTTCTGATGGCATGGGATTGGGTCCCTCTTCATACAGATAAACTTTCGAGATTGGAACCAGTTTCCATTTCTCATTAAATCTTCGAGATCGAAACCAGTTTCCATTTCTCATTGAACTTTTGAGATTGGAACCAGTTTCCATTTCTCATTAAACCTTCGAGACTGGCACCAAATTCTAGTTCTCTCCTTTCGAGATCGGTACCAAATTCTGATTCTCTTTCGAGACTGGTACCAAATTCCAGTTCTCTCCTTTCGAGATCGGTACCAAATTTCGATTCTCTTTCGAGACTGGTACCAAATTCCAGTTCTCTCCTTCCGAGTTCGGTACCAAATTCTGACCCTCTTTCCAAGATTGATACCAAATTTCAATTCTCTCTTTCGAGACTGGTACCAAATTTCAGTTCTCTCCTTCCGAGGTCGCTACCACATTTCGACTCTCTTTCCGAGATTGATACCAAATTTCAATTCTCTCTTTCGAGACTGGTACCAAATTCCAGTTCTCTCCTTTCAAGGTCGGTACCAAATTCCAAATCTCGAACCAAATTTCAATTCTCTGTTTCGAGACTGGTACCAAATTCCAGTTCTCTCCTTCCGAGGTCGGTACCAAATTCTGACTCTCTTTCCGATATTGATACCAAATTTCAATTCTCTCTTTCGAGACTGGTACCAAATTCCAGTTCTCTCCTTTCGAGGTCGGTACCAAATTCTGACTATCTTTCCGAGATTGATACCAAATTTCATTTCTCTCTTTCGAGACTGGTACCAAATTTCAGTTCTCTTTGTAAATCTCGATGTTGGAACCCAGATTCTAATTCTCATTTCAAATTCAGAATTTTCTTGAATCGATTTTAAATTAAACTTTGATCAAAACTGAAACTCGAAACAAATTAGCCCCAAATCAACCCAATTCAACTCCAATTAGCCCCAAATCTTTTCCTAAACTTTCCTAATATCCCCACAAACAAAACACTAACAAGATTTACCCCAAATTTGAACCTAAACACCACCCAAACCTAACCCAAAACCAAAATCTCCATTTTGCCTAAACCCAAACCTAACCCAAATGGGCCCAACCAAAGTTGAAAACTCTTTGTGACACTCCCATAAGCATTTCTCAACATTAATTTTACATCAAATCCAAACTTAGCCCAACCTTAGCCCAAGTTAGCCCAATTTGACCCACTTTGGCCCCTTTATCAAAAAAGCCCAAATTACATCCAATTCCACTCTAAATGACACCAAACTTTTTCTAAAATGTTCATGACACATCCCTAAAATAAATCCAACATTTGTTTGGCCCAATCCTTCACAAAATTTCCATCCACCAATTTGTTTTCAAGCCTAAAGGCCCACTTTCTTAAACCATCCTAAAAGCCCATTTCACCAAATCCAAAAGCCCAAAATTAGCTCCATAGCCCACAAGACAATTTCTTCTCATCATACCTTTAATTGATATCATCCCTAAGTTCTTAAGCAATCATCAAATAAATCCAAATCAAGCCTCATGCCAATTTCTCTTAAACTCATCAAAAATCCCAAAACCCATTCCTATGAAAATAAGCCAACCTTTTCCCAAGCCACGAGCAAGCCAAATGAAGCCATTTACAAGCCATATGAAGCCATGAGAGCTTTGACACCTCACCAAGCCATTAATGGCAAGAAGAGGGGACTCTTTCTTAAACCTTCATTAAGCCTTTTTAACCTCATCCATGCTACACTCTAAACTAAAATTAGCCACATCACCTTGGATGTGGACTTCACCACCCCTTCCTAGCCGACCCAACCGATCCCCTTCAGCCCAAATCGTATCATGGGGGTGAACCTAGCCCAAATACATGAGTTGAATCAAACCAAGCCAAAATGAGCCTTCTCCCATTCCATTTAAATCAAACTCCTTTACACATGTCCATGGCCAATCGACTCACACTAAACCCCACCTCGACCTCCCTGACCTTGAGGGTGACCTGACCTCGGCCGGCCAGCCACCACAGTCGCCGGAAAACACCAGGCCGAGAGCACCCATTTGGTTCAAAAATTCAATTCTTCCTTGCTGAGCTGTCCCAACCTAATTAGACACCATGGCCGTTCTTCCCTTGACCAGAGCAGCTGATCCAAAGCCTCAACTCCCCCTGGGAGGCCCTCCAACCATGTCTATTTAAACCCACCACCCTCTCGACCAAAGGAGATGATGAACCATACCTAAACAAAACTCTGCCAAAATTGCTTCAGGACCTTCTCCTCACCTAGAGCAATTGATCCCCACTGTTCTTCGGCCCTAAACCCCATTGATTGAGCTCAATTTTGGAGCTCAATTCTCCGCCCAGAACCAGTACATCTCCCAAACCTCCACCAAATCCAAATTAAACTCACCCACACCTACACAGGACCAAGAGAAGGAATTCCCCAGTGAAAGCCCCCTCTCCAGGCCACCCAGTTGCTCTAGCCTCCAAGCTTTGAAATTGGATGTGGACACTAACATACCTAGACAATTCCCCAGAGCCAAAGACTTCATCTGGAGCTTTCTTAGGTGCAATCGAAGGTGACACAACTCTCTCATTGAAGCTACACTTCTCAGAGCAAAGGTATGAATCATTCCTTCCTCCCGAGCTTCCAGTGATTCTCCATTTTTTTTACTTAATTTCATAGCATGTAAACCATATGGATGTGTTCTTCTCTTCAAGACGAATCCATAGAGCATAAGAACACGAAAATCCATTGAGAAATGAGAGATTTCTCAGGGTTTTAGTGTGGACGGTCACGGGTGCACACTAGTCGTAGACGATGACAAGGTGTCATCCGATCAAGCGTGTATCGAGTGGACGGTCCAGATCGCCTCAGATCAAAGAACGTTACATGAACCTTAGACCCCTGGAGCGCTGAGTCAGATGGGGGTGTCGAATGGGAGCGCTACGCATGGGCTTTCAGAGCTGCCGAGGATGAGTCGGTGCCGCGTAGATAAGTAGAAAATTTTGGATTTTTTGATTTATTTAATTACCCAGAAATTGAAAAATCCATACCTTTGTGTAGAAAAATCATAAAAATAAACTAAAAATACCCTCTTGCTCAGTGAACAGAGGAGAATAATGTGAAAGGAAATCAAGTTATTTTGATGAGTATTTTATTTTTAATTAATTATTTACTCTTTTCAGTATTTTGATTCTCCATTTGCATAGACAACTCATCATGGCATGAAACCATAGGGCTTTTGAAGCCTCTAATCTTGGGAACCTTCTCCTGAATTTTTCAAGGTCAGAGGCCATCTCTATGGAAAGTTATGTCTTTTTCAAGTTTATGTCATTGTTTTTGGTATTTTAATTCCAATAATTAGCATGTTGCTTAGAAAATTCTAGGAAAATTTGGTGAAGTTCCTTAGAACCAGAGGACCCTAGGATAATTATGGTTGGACTTAATTCATTAAGAATAACCCAAATTAGCCTAAATACCTAAAATTGAATTTTAATTAATTAGGGTTAACCACACATCCAAATAACTTGAAATCAATTCTCCATTGATCTTTAGGATACATAGAACTTTGCCTAAAAATTTGAAGTTAATTGGAAATGATTAGCCCTACTAAATGAATTAATTAAGCCACATGATCAAAATTAAACTTTAAAAATTCATAACTCCAAAAATACATTTCAAAAATTCACCAAAATGGTTTTGTGGGCTCTCTGATATCAGAGGAGTCTATAAAAATTAAAATTGGAATTTTGCTATAATTTTTCATTTTTAATGATAATTATGATATTTAAATAATTAAAAAATAATAAAAATCATAAAAATATTAAAAGTCGTAAAAATGTCAAATTTTGACTCCTAATCACTTAGAAACTAACCAAATATTTTTCCTAAGTCTCTAAGTTAAGATATTAAATTTTAAATGCTTAAAACAATTTTTAATATTAAAAAATGTATTTTCCAACCTTTTCACTAAATTAATTCCAATAAATCAAAGAAAAATCAGAAAATTGTAAAATTTATTTCTCTGAACTCCTTGAGGTCAGAGAGATTTAAGAAAAATATAAAATCCATTTTTCAACTTTAATTTTATTTTATAATTAATTAACACTCTAAAATTTAAAATAATTATAATAAACAAAATATAATTCAAAAGTCACCAAAATTAGTCTAAGTGGTTCGCTGGTCATTAGGAACATACCATAATTTTCTTAAGGATAGAAACCTTACTTTGGCCATGTTGTTGAATTTTCCTTGAAATCCCTTATTTTTCATTAAAAATAATTATATAAATAAATTAAATTCAGAAAAATAATATTTTCTCCTCTAATGTCTTAATTGACATATGAGTAAACTGACATAAAAATTTTAAGTTCATTTAAACTCAATTTAGTGAGTTATGAAATAAATAAGCCTAAAAGGGCATAAAGGTAATTAAAGAATTTAAACCGCTTTATTAAAATTTTAGGTTTAAATAAAATGGAGGGTAAAATATTTGATTTCATTTTTCTTGGATGATTGAAACTTTGGGAAATTAAAAGGGTAGGAACCCAATAATAACTTTTAATAAACCAAAATGAAACTTTAATTATTTAAGCAATTTAAAATTTTGGAAGATTAATGAAAATTTGGATTATTAAAAATAGGGATATAACTTGAGAGGATATTAATTCTTTAATAAAAAAATCCCTAAATAAATCATTTCAATAATATTTAACTCTTAATTAAGATTAAAATGATAATCCAAACTGAGTAAATTAAAAAATAAAAATAAATAACCCCTAAATTAAAGAAAAGCTCAAAATACTAAATAATTTAACAATTAAATTAAATTAAATTAAGTAAAAATTAAATTAAAATTAAAATTAAATTAAATTAACATTTTAACAATTAAATAAAATTAAATTTAAAATATTGAAATTAACTTAAATTAAATTAAGTTAAATTCAATTAAATCAAATTTAAATTATATTAAAGTTAAAATCATTCAATAATAAAAGTAAAACAAATTTAAAATATTAAGATCACTTAAAGTATAAAGATTTAAAACAAAAATAATTTGAACACTATTCCAAACTTAAAATTATTAATTAAAACCTCATAATTAAACTAAATCACTTTAAACCCTTAACTCAAACTTCAAATTAAGAATGATTAAATTCTTAATAAACCAACTTGCCCCTAAAGGCTTTAATTATTATAACTCTTAAATGGAGTATTAAGTGAGATGTCACTTCATTCATCGGGTAATCAATTACCCAAATTCACTGAGCAAGAGACAAAGCTTAACTAAACTCTTGGATGATTAATTCACCTGTGCAATTAAATTTACTTGTACTCAAAAAAATCTCGGAAGTATTGAAAAGATGTTTAGGACTCGTCCTAAGCACTTTCTCAATATGATGAGATGTTTTAGAAGAACAATTGAATTTAATTGTTCTTTAATGAAGGAAAACCATCCTTAAACGAAACACAAGAACCTAGACGTCATAGGAAATGACTAGCTATAGGATTAAGATCTTGGTAGACAACCAGAACCTTCCCTTAGCTTTACCTAGGTACTTGTTGAAATATTTAAATGCCTCAACATGTGTTTTAAGTGCGAATTGGATGACAGGAAGACCCTCCAGTACGCTTTTATTTTATTGCAGAATTTACTTACCTGCACTGCACTTTACTTTTTTTGCATGTTAAACAAGATTGTTGCATGAAAACTAAAACCTTTAGGATAGTCACAAAATTGAAACCCAAAACTAAATTAAAAGTCACCACAAGATAAAATTCACCGCCACAACATTCCAAAATATAAAACAACTTAAAATTTAATCACAAACAAAACAACAAAGCTACAATTGCAACTAAATTAAAATGTCTCGTTGAATGATCGGGAATACCTTGGATGATGTAACCCACGTGTTGCTAACGGGATTTCCCACGGCCTAAATGAAAGTGCGGAACTCATTCAGCTGAGCTTAGCAAATTCATCTCGGACTAAGTGAATTCGATGAAAATAACTATGCTCGGGATGAAGGAACCGCGGGATCTTAATCGATTTTGTTTAAACAACTTTAAGATTTGTTTTAGTTAAAATATTAAAAATATTTCGACTTTAAGATTTCTAAACTAAAACACTTCTCTCATCTCCTGATTTTCACCTTCTAAAACTAAACCTCTGCAATAATAAGGAGCTCGGAGCATGGTGGGCAACACAGCCATCGTCATCAGCAAAACTCGGGTCTACTTCAGCAAAAATTTCTTAGAATTGAATAACAAAGCCATAGGATTTCGAGGTTGTTTGCCTAGTGCAACATAAATCCTCAATTTTTCGTTAGGCATTTGCATAATCATGTTATGCAAATTAAGCCCTAACCGGTCTTAGGACTCCGAGGTAGTCGTTCGGTACGACATAAACCCTCACATCTTTGAGGCTATTTTTATGATTATGTCATACTAATATAAGTCCTAATTAATTAAAATTGGCAGGACTACAACATTAAATAATTTTTCTAAATTGAAACCAAACCATAGGATAGTTTGGGAAGTTGCCAAGATTCTTCTTGGATCCTCAGCTTCTCCTACTTCTCTTTCTTTGGATTCTTAAAATAAACTGTTCCGAATTTGAGCTAATCCCTATTGAAATTTCCAAAACTCAATCCTTTGAAAACCTTAAACTTTGAAATTCTTGAAAGCAAAACCACTGATCATTATCGAGAGTTTTCATAAATGATTTTCGTCATTTAAGATGTAATTAACTATAGGGGCTTGCCCTTATAGGGAACTTTAAGAACCCGAGTAATATAAACCCTCGCTTTATTTCTTTATATTAAGCAGGGGAACCTGTCGGCCTATAAAGTTGGTTCGCAGGCCAAACGGATGTCACAAATCTTCTAGTCACAAATCATCAGGCAGTGTGTTTATTCTTTGGGATAGATATACGGTTTGTGGTGCGGTGTTCGTTTATGTAAACTATTCGGGATGTGAGATCGGTTTAATTTCACATCTTATAATTTTCAAACTCAAAATTATTTTCAAAAATCAAATACTACTTTTGAAATTACATGAATATTTAAATTAAATTTAAAATCTAAAATTCGCCGACAACTTCTGTAAGCGACCCCTTTTCTAAAAAAAACAACACTTAACCTAAAATATGCTGACAATGCCTGAAGCAACCTTTGGTCATTTTTGAAGCTCTATAAATAGGGATTAATTCTACAGCCAAGGAGAGTCCTTTTAGAGTCGTTTTGGAGTCGTTTTACATAAGGTCCAAGGGGTGTGTATGTGTGTGGAGTTTAGTGTGATTTTGGAGATGTAGATTTCTTCATTTTCTGGAGAGATTAGTGAGGGATTTTGAGAGATTTAAGTAAGGAATGAACGAGTGGCACATGGATTGGCGGGAGACTTTGGTGGAAAGATTTTCTTCTTTCTTTCAGAGGGAAAAAACTAAGTATTGTGTTCTTCATTTTCTTGTAATTTTTGTAAACAATTTCTGGTGGATTTTCTTTGATTTAAACGAAGCTTTTTTGTTGTGTTCTATCCATGCTTCATAAGTAATTTTCTTTTAATATGAAGTAGTGCATGTGTATGAAAATTACTTTTATGATAGAATTATTTTCATTTTAATGTGATGAGTAACATCTCCTTTGATTAATTTATATAACTTAAGTGGCAATAGGTTATGTTAAAATTTGTTGTAAGTAATCTCATAACTTGAGTGCACTCACATTATCCGGTTAACTAGTAATATAGTTTGGCGGTAATGCATATTTTAAGGAATTATTATCTAATAATCTATTTGTATTAGATGTTTCTAAGTGAAAGGTAGTTGCATGAAACTAATAGAATATTAAAGACATATGTTCCTTGTTAGCACTTTATTTATTACATAATTCTATCAATTCCTTTACTTCTTATGCCACTATTTTCATTTAATTTTATTTTGTAATAAAATAGATGTATGTTTAGGAATCAAAATTTTCTTAGATAGTCCCGGATCTTCATTTACTTTATAAATTGGCCACTTGTATTGCAAAAAAACTATGGAGAATTCTTAAGATCTGACCGTGGGCTAAGAATTCTTAACTTGTATGTATCACATATCTCTTAAAGGGAGGTGAAAATAAATATGGAGATAATCTTTAATGGGCGTAGAATTGATTTTTTTAGTGTGACAGGCTAAATTCAATCAATTTGGTTTTACAAAAGAGGTGACGGGTCACTAGTAGGCCAGACCATAGGCAACCTTATGGGGGAACCTAGAAGTAAGAGTCTAGAAATTCATCCTTTCTACTAATAATACATCCTAATCCAATCTTTAAAAACTAGCTAATGTTATTTATGACCTGGACCAAAGGGTAAAGAATATATATATGCTCCTATTTGTCACTAATACATTAAATTCTAAGCATTTCTTTCTTACACATTATCTAGGTAATTACAAGAGAAAGGTAGTCTTTAACATCTCAAAATTCTTTAAACCAATTTATCCAAATAAGTTACCTTTTTATTTTAAATTTTCATTTTGGAATATTTATTAGAAAACCCTTTTAATTGACATTCCATATTAAAGCCTTATAGAATTAAACTAGAATTAGCCTAAAGAATTTCTTACCTCGCTTCTCTGTGAGATCGATACTGGGGTTTTAAAAGAAAACCCTACATTACTTGAAACGATACATATACTTGCATAGTACCCCTAGTGTACGATTTAAAAAAACTTTAATCTTTAATTATCATATATTAACTGCTTAGTCAGATTTGGGGTCAAGTTTGACCATAATTTTATAAGCTATGTTACTTGCAAAAGTGCGGTCGGGTCAAGTTTTTGGCGTCGTTGCCGGGGAAGCAACGGTAAGAAATTTTAGGAAAAGTTTAGTTAATGTTGTAAGGCTTAGATTTGGAATTTATAGCATTATAATATCGTGTTTTTAATTATTGTGTGTTTTTTTAAATAAAATCTAAAAAGCCAAAAATGTTTTTGAAATCTATCCTATTAGTTAAGTCTTTATATTTGTACGCGTCATATCGAGAGAGAAATTTTAGGAGGATGATGAATTAGAAAAGACTCCATGATTTTATGTTAGAAATTGCAGATCAACAATATAATGAATATTTATATTGGATTATAATGCTAGTCAAGGATAACTTAAATCAAATGAGTAATCTAGTAGAATTTGATCTAAAATATGAATCACCTAGAGAGAATCCGATCAAAAAATTCAGAGATCTTGAACTATATTATAGAGATATATTTCCTATGAATTTTAAAAATAATACTAATATGAAAATTAAGAAAATCATAAGAAGAATATTGTATCTAGAAAGAAACTTGAGGAACAATGATATAAATCATTATGAAAAGGAAAAGCTAATAGAAAAACTATAATTTGAAAATTTTAGGATTTGCTGGATCTGGAAAAGATTGGGCGATTGATCAAGGATTACTTATTTGGAATTTATATCCTGGAGGAATCATTTGTCGGGCTGACGACGTTAAACCAAGCTCTTTATAGGAGGCAACTCATAGCTATCGGTGTGCTTTGATTTAGTATGAGTGTGATTCATGATTATTAGTGTTGTATTATTATTACTTTAGTGTGGATTGATTAGTTTAATTGATCTTTGGATTGTTAGGGATTTGATTTGATCTTTTTGAGTGTCATGAGGGAGGTGATTTGTTAAATTCTTCTGGATCCATCTTAATTTCCATTACTTCTTTTCTCTAACCTTATTTTCATTCGGTAGGAGTCATGAACCTATTTAGTGAGTAGCTTATGGATGATCTTACACTATCCTTATAATTGTTTGAGGTGCTTACTTAAAGGGATATGATGATGCCTGAGGTTAGTGTTCACGACTCAATGTATAAGGATAATCGTATCAATGGGATTTGACTTTATAAAATCATTTATAAGTACCCAATTCGTTAGTGTATAGATTTCGTTAGAAATCCGAAGTAAGGTACTGAGATGCGATGAGTTAGAGTAAGAGTCGACCTCATTTATGTTGTCTGTTTATGTTTGTGTTACAACAATTTAGAGATTTGAAGAACACTAAAATATATATTTCTATGTCGATGTTTGTCCTTCTTGTTAGACTTTTTATTAGTTTAATTTTATTCTAGCTTGTTTAGTTTAGATTTACTTTCTATTGCAATTTGTTCTGTCCAGATGAACACTTTGATATGTTTTTGATAGACATTTGTGGTAGATAGAATTTTTCAACTGTTTTTCTTTCTACTTATATTTTTTTGGTGTTGAATGCTATACATGTTAAAAATCACTTTGGGGGTAGGAAGAAAAATATATTTTAAAGTTATTATACTTCCTTTTCAGTTTAATATTATTGCAAGCATGTTTTAGGCTACATTTACTTTATCCAGCAGTCATTCTATCATGATTATGCATGTATATGAGTTTGATAGGATGTTGTAGTAGTTAGTATATTCTGCTTTTACTTTTCTTCCTCCTACAATTTATGGAATTAATTGCAAAATATTTTTAAATTGAAGTTTGGGGGGATGAAAAATAATTTTCAAAAACTTAAATTTTATTTGTTCTAAAAAATGCTATTAATAAATTTTATTTTTGATTGAAAAATAATTATGTGTATGAAGTTATATTAAGGAAATAAAATTTTGAATATAGAAATGAGAAAGAGAATTGATAAATTTAAAGTTAAAATTTTGTTAGTATATATATGATAAATATTGTGTAATTTTGAAAAAATAGAAGGATTAGACTTTTGTTTTCAATATTTAAATTTCTTTTATTGAAAAATAATTTTCAAAATTGTTATTATATTTCTAAGTAAAAGATATATATCTACTTTACGCTTTTGGAAAGGAAGTGTGAAATTCAAAATTATTAAAGGCCTATCCAGATATAGTAATCATTGCCTGAGAAAAGAAAAGTAAAGTATGAAAGGAAAGAAAAAGAAAAAGAAAAGAACAAGAAAAAAAAAAGAAAAGAATAGTATGTGAAAAAGGAAGGAGAAGTTTGAGGATTAAAGGGCCTAATCAAAAATTAGTTCCACATGTGAGCTTTTTAAAGTATAAGATTTGAGAAAATTTTAAGCTTAAAAATATAATATAGTTATTATAATTATTTTTAATAAAGATATTTAAGTAAAGAAAATAAAAATGTGTGACCCCTATGTTTTGAAAAATGTACAAGTATTTCTGAATTAGATAGCAACATATATTTTCATACTCTTTCATCTAAGAGATTTCTAAACTTTAAATTGGTCTCATTTACTAAAATATTTTCTAAATTGGACTACTACATTTCTAGAACAAAATTTTAGAAACTCCTAAAGAAACACTTACACATGATTTGCTTATTTGGTTTTATATGCTATAATGTTTCATGTGGATAAGTAACGTTTAAGTTTGGAGGAATTGATCCACCTAAAAATTACCTATTTTTTAGTGTAGATTTTAAGTTCACTTTACGCACATTTTTAATGACATATACTTTAAAGGAATGTATTTTGCATATTTTTGTCTTCAAGTATAAAAATATATGAATTAGAGAAAATGAGGCAAAAACAATGCAATTTGAAGCCAAAATAAGCAAAGAAGAAAATTCAAACCTAGCACATATCAATATGTCTTTCAATGCTTAATCTCTTTTAAATTTCTCACATGTTTTTGAATGAAATTATTCTTTGAAGAAATGTTTTTTTATGTTTATCTTGTAGGTGAAGATGTTAGGAACGTAACGGAACTGAAACGAGGCAAAATAGAGTTGAAACGAAGCCAAACGGAGCAAAACAGTGAAGTTGCGCATAGGGTGGCGCCTAGGCGCCAGAACCGGCACCTGGGCACCCGTGACGACGAGAAAACGGCCCCTAGGCACCGGAAATAGGAGTATACACACCAAACACAGCTAGAAACATTTTAGGGATGGTTATGGATGGTTATTGAATGATTTTGGGTGGTTCTAAAGCATTTTAGAAGCCTCTGGACGAAATCCTACATGTCGTCAAGTAATACAATGAATCTAGACACATTAGAGCAGTTTTTAATTGAAGAGGTGTGACTCTTAAGTGAAGGGGAAAGACCCTTCACACAAATGGTCTGGCGCCTAGGTGCTAGAACTGGAGCTTAGGCGCCACAGTTAATTTCTAGAAGATTCAACGAATGTGAACGAATTTTGAAGAGATGTCTAAAGCAATCTTTGGTCATTTTCAAAGCTCTATAAATAAGGATTAATTCTACAGCCAAGGGGAGTCATTTTAGTGTCATTTTGGGGTTGTTTTACATGAGTTCCAAGGGGTGTGTGTGTGCGGAGTTTGGTGTGAGTTAGGAGATGTAGATTTCTACATTTTCTAGAGAGATTGGTGAGGGATTTTGAGAGATTTATGTAAGGAATGTACGAGCGGCACAAGGATCGGCTGGAGACTTTGATGGAGAGATTTTCTTCTTTTTTTCAGAGGGAAAAAGCTAAGTATTGTGTTCTTCATTTTCTTGTAATTATTGTAAACAATTTCTGGTAGATTTTCTTTGATTTAAACGAAGTTTTCTGTTGTGTTGTATCCATGCTTCATAAGTAATTTTCTTTTAATATGAAGTAGTGACATGTGTAGGAAAATTATTTTTATGATAGAATTATTTTCATTTTAATGTGATGAGCAACATCTCCTTCGCTTAATTTACATAACTTAAGTGGTAATAGGTTATGTTAAAATTTGTTGTAAGTAATCTCATAACTTGAGTGCACTCACATTGTCCGGTTAACTAGTAATATAGTTAGGCGGTAATGCATATTTTAAGGAATTATTATCTAATAATCTATTTGTATTAGATGTTTCTAGGTGAATGGTAGTTGCATGAAACTAATAGAATATTAAAGACATATGTTCCTTGTTGACACTTTATTTATTACATAATTCTATCAATTCTTTTGCTTCTTATGCCACTATTTTCATTTACTTTTATTTTGTAATAAAAAAGATGTATGTTTAGGAATCAAGATTTTCTTAGATAGTCTCTTATTAAATTAATGTGATGATACTTTACCGGATCTTCATTTACTTTATAAATTGGCCACTTGTATTCGCTAAAAACTATGGAGAATTCTTAAGATCTGACCGTGGGCTAAGAATTCTTAACTTGTATGTATCACATATCTCTTAAAGGAAGGTGAAAATAAATATGGAGATAATCTTTAATGGGCGTAGAATTTATTTTTTTAGTGTGACAGGCTAAATTCAATCAATTTGGTTTTACAAAAGAGTTGACGGGTCACTAGTAGGCCAGACCATAGGCAACCTTATGGGGGGAACCTAGAAGTAAGAGTCTAGAAATTCATCCCTTTCTACTAATAATACATCTTAATCGAATCTTTAAAAACTAGCTAATGTTATTTATGACCTGGACCAAAGGGTAAAGAATATATATATGCTCCTATTTGTCACTAATACATTAAATTCTAAGCATTTCTTTCTTACACATTATCTATGTAATTACAAGAGAAAGGTAGTCTTTAACATCTCAAAATTCTTTAAACCAATTTATCCAGATAAGTTACCTTTTTATTTTAAATTTTCATTTAGGAATAGTTATTAGAAAACCATTTCAATTGACATTCCATATTAAAGCCTTATAGAATTAAACTAGAATTAGCTAAAGAATTTCTTACCTCGCTTCTCTGTGGGATCGATACTGGGGTTTTAAAAGAAAACCCTACATTACTTGAAACGATACGTATACTTGCATAGTACCCCTAGTGTACGATTTATAAAAACATTAATCTTTAATTATCATATATTAACTGCTTAGTCAGATTTGGGGTCAAGTTTGACCATAATTTTATAAGCTGTTTTACTTGCATAAGTGCGATCAGGTCAAGTTTTTGGCGTCGTTGCCGTGGAAGTAACAGTAAGAAATTTTAGGAAAATTTGAGTTAATGTTGTAAGGCTTAGATTTGGAATTTATAGTATTATATTATCGTGTGTTTAATTATTGTGTGTTTTTTTTAAAATAAAATCTAAAAAGCCAAAAATATTTTTGAAATCTATCCTATTAGTTAAGTCTTTATATTTGTACGCGTCATATCGAGAGAGAACTTTTAGGAGGATGATGAATTAGAAAAGACTCCATGATTTTATGTTAGAAATAGCAGATCAACAATATAATGAATATTCATATTGGATTATAATGCTAGTCAAGGATAACTTAAATCAAGTGAGTAATCTAGTAGAATTTGATCTAAAATATGAATCTCCTAGAGAGAATCCGATCCAAAAATTCAGAGATCTTGAACTATCGTATAAAGATATATTTCCTATGAATTTTAAAAATGATACTAATATGAAAATTAAGAAAATCATAAGAAGAATATTGGATCTAGAAAGAAACTTGAGGAACAATGATATAAATCATTATGAAAAGGAAAAGCTGATAGAAAAACTATAATTTGAAAATTTTAGGAATTCCTGGATCTGGAATAGATTGGGAGATTGATCAAGGATTACTTATTTGGAATTTATATCCAGGAGGAATCATTTGTCGGGCTGACGACGTTAAACCAAGCTCTTTATGGGAGGCAACTCATAGCTATCGGTGTGCTTTGATTTAGTATGAGTGTGATTCATGATTATTAGTGTTGTATTATTATTACTTTAGTGTGGATTGATCAGTTTGATTGATCTTTGGATTGTTAGGGGTTTGATTTGATCTTTTTGAGTGTCATGAGGGAGGTGATTTGATAAATTCTTATGGATCCATCTTAATTTCCATTACTTATTTTCTCTAACCTTATTTTCATTCGGTAGGAGTCATGAACCTATTTAATGAGTAGCCTATGGATGATCTTACACTATCCTTATAATTGTTTGAGGTGTTTACTTAAAGGTATATGATGATGCCTGAGGTTAGTTTTCGCGACTCAATGTATCAGGGATAATTGTATCCAAGTGATTTGACTTTATAAAATCATTTATAAGTACCCAATTCATTAGTGTATAGATTCCGTTAGAAATCCAAAGTACGGTACTGCGATGCGATGAGTTAGAGTAAGAGTCGACCTCATTTATGTTGTCTGTTTATGTTTGTGTTACAACAATTTAGAGATTTGAAGAACACTAAAAATATATTTCTATGATGATGTTTGTCCTTCTTGTTAGACCTTTCATTAGTTTAACTTTATTCTAGCATGTTTAGTTTAGATTTACTTTCTATTGCAAATTGTTTTGTCCAGATCAATACTTTTATATGTTTTTGATAGACATTTGTGGTAGATAGAATTTCTGAACTGTTTTTCTTTCGACTTATATTTTTTTGTGTTGAATGCTATACATGTTAAAAATCAAGTTTGGGGGTAGGAAGAAAAATATTTTTTAAAGTTATTATACTTCCTTTTCAGTTTAATATTATTGCAAGCATGTTTTAGGCTAGATTTACTTTCTCTGGCAGTCATTCTATCATGATTATGCATGTATATGAATTTGATAGGATGTTGTAGTAGTTAGTATAATCAGCTTTTACTTTTCTTCCTCCTACATTTTGTGGAATTAATTGCAAAATATTTTTAAATTGAAATTTGGGGGGATGAAAAATAATTTTCAAAAACTTAAATTTTATTTGTTCTAAAAATGCTATAAATAAATTTGATTTTTGATTGAAAAATAATTATGTGTATGAAGTTATATTAGGGACATAAAATTTTAAATATATAGATGAGAAAGAGAATTGATAATTTTAAAGTTAAAATTTTCTTAGTATATATATGATAAATATTATGTAACTATCTATAGTAGAAAAAGTTGTATTTTGGAAAAATAGAAGGATTAGACTTTTGCTTTCAATATTTAAATTTCTTTTATTGAAAAATAATTTTTAAAATTTTTATTATGTTTCTAAGTAAAAGATATAT
This sequence comes from Papilionanthe hookeriana x Papilionanthe teres, assembly GCA_022702705.1. Taxonomy (NCBI): domain Eukaryota; kingdom Viridiplantae; phylum Streptophyta; class Magnoliopsida; order Asparagales; family Orchidaceae; genus Papilionanthe; species Papilionanthe hookeriana x Papilionanthe teres. Next base: position 126,241,660 of record CM040424.1, on the reverse strand, counting down.
ATCTACTGTATGCTTTTGGAAAGGAAGAGTAAAATTCAAAATTATTAAAGGCCTATCCAGATATAGTAATCCTTGCATGAGAAAAGAAAAGTAAAGTATGAAAGGAAAAGAAAAAGAAAAAGAAAAGAAAAAGAAAAGAAAAGAAAAGTATAGTATGTGAAAAAGGAAGGAGAAGTTTGAGGTTTATAGGGCCTAATCAAAAATTGGTTCTACACGTGAGCTTTTTAAAGTATAAGATTTGAGAAAATTTTAAGCTTAAAAATATAATATAGTTATTATAATTATTTTTAATAAAGATTTTTAAGTAAAGAAAATAAAAATGTGTGACCCCTATGTTTTGAAAATGTACATGTATTTCTGAATTAGATAGCAACATATATTTTCATACTCTTTCATCTAAGAGATTTCTAAACTTTAAATTGGTCTCATTTACTAAAAGTTTTTCTAAATTGGACTACTACATTTCTAGAACAAAATTTTAGAAACTCCTAAAGAAACTCATACACATGATTTTCTTGTTTGGTTTTATATGCTATAATGTTTCATGTGGATAAGTAACGTTTAAGTTTGGAGGAATTGATCCACCTAAAAATTACCTATTTTTTAGTGTAGATTTTAAGTTCACTTTACGCACATTTTTAATGACATATATTTTAAAGGAAGATATTTTGCATATTTTTGTCTTCAAGTATAAAAATATATGATTTAGAGAAAATGAGGCAAAAACAATGCAATTTGAAGCCAAAATAAGCAAAGAAGAAAATTCTAACCTAGCACATATCAATATGTCTTTCAATGCTTAATCTGTTTTAAATTTCTCACATGTTTTTGAATGAAATTATACTTTGAAGAAAGGTTTTTTTATTTTTATCTTGTAGGTGAAGATGTTAGGAACGTAATGGAACTGAAACAAGGCAAAATAGAGTTGAAACGAAGCCAAACGGAGCAAAACGGTGAAGTTGCGCATAGGGTGGCGCCTAGGCGCTAGAACCGGCACCTAGGCACCCGTGACGATGAGAAAATGGCACGTAGGCACCGGAAATAGGAGTATACGCACCAGGCATAGCCAGAAACTTTTTCGGGACGGTTATGGATGGTTATTGGATGATTTTGGGTGGTTCTAAAGCATTCTAGAAGCCTTAGGACGAAATCCTACATGTCGTCAAGTAATACAATGAATCTAGACACATTATAGCAGTTTTTAATTGAAGAGGTGCGTCTCTTAAGTGAAGGAGAAAGACCCTTCACACAAATGGTCTGGCGCCTAGGTGCCAGAACTGGCGCTTAGGCGCCATAGTTAATTTCTAGAAGATTCAATGAATGTGAACGAATTTTGAAGAGATGTCTGAAGCAGCCTTTGGTCATTTTCAAAGCTCTATAAATAAGGATTAATTCTACGGCCAAGGGGAGTCCTTTTAGAGTCATTTTAGGGTTTTTTACATAAGGTCCAAGGGGTGTGTGTGTGCGGAGTTTGGTGTGAGTTAGGAGATGTAGATTTCTACATTTTCTAGAGAGATTGGTGAGGGATTTTGAGAGATTTATGTAAGAAATGTACGAGCTGCGCAAGGATCGGCTGGAGACTTTGGTGGAGAGATTTTCTTCTTTTTTTCAGAGGGAAAAAGCTAAGTATTGTGTTCTTCATTTTCTTGTAATTATTGTAAACAATTTCTGGTGGATTTTCTTTGATTTAAACGAAGTTTTCTGTTATGTTCTATCCATGCTTCATAAGTAATTTCTTTTAATATGATGTAGTGACATGTGTAGGAAAATTATTTTTATGATAGAATTATTTTCATTTTAATGTGATGAGTAACATCTCCTTCGCTTAATTTACATAACTTAAGTGGCAATAGGTTATGTTAAAATTTGTTGTAAGTAATCTCGCAACTTGAGTGCACTCACATTGTCCGGTTAACTAGTAATATAGTTAGGCGGTACTTTTAAGTAATATTATTTAATAATTTGTTTGTATTAGATGTTTCTAAGTGACAGATAGTTGCATGAAACTAATAGAATATTAAAGGCATATGTTCCTTGTTGGAGCTTTATTTATTTCATAATTCTATCAATTATTTTTACTTCTTATGTCATTATTTTCATTTACTTCTACATTTTAACAAAATAGATGTATGTTTAGGAATCAAGATTTGCTTAGATATTCTCTTATTAAATTAATGTGATGGTACTTTACCGGATCTTCATTAACTTTACAAATTGGCCTTCTGTATTGTTAAAAACTGTGGAGAATTCTTAAGATCTAACCGAGGGCTAAGAATTCTTAACTTGTATGTATCACAATTCTCTTAAACGGGAGGTGCAAATAAATAGTGAGATAATCTTTAATGAGCGTAGAATTGATTTTTGTTTTTAGTGTGACATGCTAAATTCAATCAATTTGGTTTTACAAAAGAGGTGATGGGTCACCAGTAGGCCAGACCATAGTCAACCTTGTGGGGGGGGACCTAGAAGTGAGAGTCTAGAAATTCGTCCCTTTCTACTAATAATACATCCTAATCCATTCTTTAAAACTAGCTAATGTTCTTTATGACATGGACCAAAGGGTAAAGAATATATATGCTCCTATTTGTCACTACTACATTAAAGTCTAAGCATTTCTTTCTTACACATTATCTTAGAAATTGCAAGAGAAAGGTAGACTTTAACATCTCAAAATTCTCTAAACCAATTTATCCAGATATGTTACCTTTTTATTTTAAATTTTCATTTAGGAATAGTTATTAGAAAACCATTTTAATTGACATTCCAAATTAAAGCCTTATAGAATTAAACTAGAATTAGCCTAAAGAATTTCTTACCTCACTTCTCTATGGGATCAATACTGGGGTTTTAAAAGAAAACCGTACAATACTTGAATGATACACATACTTGCGTAGTACCCCTAATGTACGATTTATAAAAACTTTAATCTTTAATTATCGTATATTTTCCTCTTAATCAGATTTGCGGTCAAGTTTGACTATAAATTTATAAGCTATTTTACTTGCACAATTGCGGTCGAGTCAGTAGGCTAATACTTTAAATATAAATTCAGAAATGTAAAAAATTTCTTCCTTTAGGTTTATTCAAGTGAAGCCAATTTTTAATTAGGCATCTCCTTAAGCTTCTTCTCACATATATATTTTTTTCTTTTTCTCTTTTTATCTTTTCTTGTGACGATTACTACATATGGATAGCATTTAATAGTTTTTAACTTCACCCTCCTCTTTCTAAAGTTGAAACTTAAAACCCCTCCTTACTTTATAAATATATATTAGCTTTATAATTCATCATAAAGTCACAATCCTTTCTTCACACATAGTTCTTCAAGTCTCTTAACATTTCAAAAATATAGTTTTCTTTACTTTAAATAGTCAAGTATAGTCCAATCCTCTCATACTAAATATCATAACCTTATAAAATTATCCTTTATTACTAAAATTTTTCATCCAAATCTACTATAATATTAGAAAGAAATAAAAAATTTAGTTTTCTAAAGTTAGGTTCAACTACTAAAAGTCATGTTAATAATTTTTGAAATTATATTTATTGAGAACAGATAGGAGTTGGTATTTTACCTCCCCACAAACTTATGTTTTTCATTACATATAATATTGAAAAGGTAAAGAGTAATATAAAACTAACCTTTTGTGTTGGGATTTTGAAATCTTCAGAAGCTATGCTGGTATTAATCAGAACAATTAAGCTAGCAAGCATGAAACAATTAGAAGCAGTAATATATATATAATATTAAAGATTTGCAGGTGAAGAAATATTAAACATTTAAACATTAAACAACCAACATAACATCACAGTCTCAATCTAAATCACTAAACAAACTATCACATAATTTATTACATTTTCATTTTTTAACACAGATACATTTATAGACTCCACACATCACAGAAAATAAATAACAACACATAAAAGTACTACAACACATATAAAAAATACAAATCATAAAACTAATAATCGTCATCACCAGCATTCTCAGCTTCATCAACATGATCAGGTCGGTAAGGAACATAGTTGGGGCAGATAGGAATGTCTCTCCAGAGTTTCCCCTCATGAATGTGACCTAAGCATCATGGTAAGCAATGTCATACTCAACCATCTTCCTCATATAATCTTCATTAACATCACTTCAAGCCTCGAATTCATCCATCGTGCTATGATCCTATCAATATTGGCACTCTTAATCCTTAACTACTCCATAACATCAGACAATGTAGGTGCCTCAGAAGTAGATGGCATGTCTTGGCTAGTAGTAGGAATACAATACTCCTACTATCTTCTCTCCCTACTACATGAGACTCATAAGTAAGAATAATGATCTTGGTAATAGGCCTCAGTGGATGGACTAACTCCTCAGTACTATCAAACTCAACTCCAGACCGTGCACATAATGAATGAATGAGGGCAAGATGTCCTAACTGACCAGTGGTTTCTCTTCTAGCAATAATCTGAATATTCTTGAAAATAATCGATCAAATATCAATCTGTTTCATAGTTTGATTACAACAATTGAGAATCACTTTATCTCTAGTGACTTCGCTATGATGATAAGAAGGTAATAATCTAGCAGAGATGAAATAGTGTCAAGCTTTAGATGTTACATTTAACTTGGAAGCAGGGAAATTAATCATTTGTCTTTTTTTAAACTTCCCATTCCACTTTTCCATCAGTAAGAAATGAAATAAATTCATTCATTTCAGCTGCCACAGTACGATAGTTTTCATATTCACAATAGAAAGTTCCCTTAATTGATAAAAAGTATTAATACACTGAGGGGTAAACTCTACCATTTTTCCACAAACAAGCACATAATCAATTTCAGTCTATGGTTCATTTGCATAAAATTTTCTAACAGTACCCATAATTACATTAGCAGTAAAATAACAAAAGATTTCCCAGTTTCGATCAGAAATTAACTGCTTTATAGATCCTCCTAGATTTTTAAAAGGCCGGTCTTGAATACACTTTTTGTTATACAGGAATGAATTTAAACGATATTATACTTTCACATTAACAAATCTATCTTCATCAAAATCCATTTTTCTCTTGCCTCTACTTGTTTTAGGAGCAAAGTGAAATTGTCTAAAATTATGCAAGAAAATCTAATAAATTTCAAAATCACAATGTAGTAGACTCCTAAAGCAACTCTAAGTTAGTAAGAGCTTAAATCACTATGGAAAATCTCAAAACTTCATCAAAAATTCTAAATTTCGGATCTAAATAATGTGATAAATTTCCATGGTGAAAATAAAAAAATAATTAGTTTCTGGTGAAGCTCTTACCAAGATAAGTCAAGATCCACACTTTAAAAGCCTTGAAATTAATTGAAATCCTTGATTTAGCAAGCCCTATATTCTAAATTTGTGTTGGCTGGAGATATAAGATGATAAAAATGGCGACATAGGTGGATCCCAGGAAAAAAATTGAGAATTTAAAGTTTTTTGGGTCTTTTCTGTAATCGGGCACCGGCGACAGTGGATAGGGCATCAGTGACGCTTTATTTAACTCTAATTACCCAACTCTCTGTATTTGGGCGCCGGCAGCGCTAGTTCAATTTCTGGCTTCGTAAAACTTTCCAATTTTGATCTTTTTAACATTACTCTATCACATAATTTTCCTCTTTAAGCATCTATTTCATCAATTAAGCAACTAACTAATATCAAATTTACACAAACAACACAAAACATCACTTTAATATATAAAATCCACATTACAAACATACATACTTAAACATTCACCATATTAATTCATCAACATGAGATTCAGCGTCACAAACACACAACGATACACTAACGCTAAAAACTAAACACAAACACAGAATTCGAGCATAATATGTCCAAACACTTATTACAATGTCAATTAAGCCAACACTAAGCACACCAAAGCATAATAAAAGTACCAAATACTAAATATAAAGCAGAGTCACTACTCATCGACAGTCTCAGTACTATCTTCTCCTCTGATATCTCTCATAGACTGACGATGTACAAACAGATTGTAGAAGGGACGATATGGGAATTCATCAGTCGAATCCTCAGCAATCATAGTATTCCTTTTCATCACATTTATCAAACTATTTTCAATTCACACAATATGATCAAATCGTTCTTTCATCCTTTAATCTAAGTGATCAAATAAGTTAGAGATATTATTAATAGCATTCATAAGATTTTGTACCTTCTTCTCCAACTTCTTGATCTTCTTCAAAAATCTCTTGGGAAATTTCAAGAAAGTAAGGCTGAATAGGTCATGAACTTTGGGATGGTTGATCTGCAATGAGGCTCATATCATTCTCATTTCCTATTGCCTGACAATCAAAAAGAATAGTTGGGTCTATAGGCCTCCAAGGAAGAAGCACTTTTTCCCAACTTTCATATGGAACCTGTGACTGGCTGTAAAGAAGAAATATGATGGAAGGATATCTAAGCCCATATTTGGATCCATGAATAATCAATCCCAATACAAATACCACAATTATAGTACTTACATCGATCGACCTTCCAGTTTGAATACAGTAATTTAAAATTGCACTTTCCTTTGTCACTGCTAATTTTTATAGTTGGAAGTAATTTTTCAAAAATGAAGTAATGTCAGTGCTTCGACACCAGATTTAAAAATGCAGTAGAAAAACTTATGAATCCGTATTCTCTTATCTTCCAATCTTCACCTTCATCCTTCAAATAGCGATAAATTTCATTCATGTTGTCTCTCATCGCATCAAAATTTGTATAATAGCAGATAGGCACGTTCTCAATCATAAACAAATCATTAATCTTCGAAGGAGTGAATGGTACAAACCAACCTCGCACATAAATGAATACTTGGTTGATTCCATGAAGATTTTTATAAAATTATTTCACAATAGGAACGATTACAGCAGCAGTGGTGTAGCATAACACTTCCCAATGCCTCTGCACAATAATTTCTTCTACTTGAGTACTTGGAGTATCCATACTACGATTCACAAAGCCTCTTCTTTTGATAATCCTCCTATTCATCATCACTTTCTTGAATAATTGTTGCACCTCGAAACTGATAAACTTTTGTCTATTGAAAACTCTAAAATCTTAGGGTTTCTACGGAGTTAAAATCCATTGGATGTTAATTTTGAATGAAACTTTTCATTAGTATAGAGTTTAGGTATTTAGATCGAGTTTGAGGAGTTAAAAGGAAGAAAATCATGCCTAAAACTGCCATATGTCACAATTTGAAACACTAAAAACTGTCACCAGAACTTCAGCGCTGGTTGTGCTGGATAGGGTACCGACAGCGTCCAAATCCTGAAATAAGGTGCTACTCTCTGGAATAGGCGCCGGCGACACCAGTGTTCAAAAATGCACTGAACTTATTTTTGGTTCAAAATATTACAATTCTTTGATACGATCCAATAATTTCCATTCTTTTATGATATTTATGAGTGAGTAGGACTGATATACAACTAACTATAAGCACAACTATTAAAAACAAGCAAACAAATATAACGAAGATAAATATGGGTTGTCTCCCACAAAGCACTTGGTTTAATGTTGTCTACCTGGCAAACATTCTGTTATTCAGGATGACTTAACATTAAAACCTCTATAATATCTGGTCGATACCCTTTAAAATATGGTTTTAATCTATGCCTATTAAAATTAAATATCTTTCCAGTTTTAAGATTCTCAATTTCAACAACTCCAAAAGAAGAAACATTTATAACAGTAAGGGGTGCTATCCATTAAGACTTTAGTTTTCCAGAAAATAATTTCAATCTTATAATATATAACAAAACTTTCTATCTAGGTTCAAACTTCTTTTTTAATATCTTTTGATCATGCATAATTTCATTTTCTGCTTATAAATCCTATCATTATAATAAGATTCATTTCTAATTTGTCCAATTCATTCAATTGCACAAATCTCTTCTCACCTGCATTCTTTAAATTAAAATTCAGCTCTTTTGTTGCACAATATGCTTTATGCTCCAATTCTACAGATAAGTAGCAAGTCTTTCCAAATATTAGTCTATAGGGAGACATTCCGATAGGGGTTTTAAAAGCAACCCTATATGCCCATAATGTAGTATCCAATCTCACAGACCAATCTAATTTGTTAAGATCCAAAGTTTTCTCCAAAATTCTTTTATTTCACGATTAAACACTTCTACTAAACCACTAGTCTAAGCGTGATAGACAGTAAAGATTTTATGAATAATATTATATTTTATAACCATTCTCTAAATCAAATTATTCCTAAAATGAGATCCACCATCATTTATGATCGCTCTTGGCATTCTATATCTTGTAATTTTTTTTTTCATTAAAAATTTTGAAACAATCCGAGCGTCACATCTAAGTAAAGCAATTGCTTCAATCCATTTGTTGACATAATCAACAACAACTAACATATATAAATTTCTAAATGAAGGAGTAAATGGTCCCATAAAATCCAATCAGCATACATCAAATATCTCAACTTCTAAAGTAAAATTTAGAGGCATTTCATTTCTTCTAGAAATATTAACTACTCTCTAACATCATTTTTTATTGTATATATCCCTAAAAAGAGTAGGCCAACAAAATCTTGATTGTGAAATCTTATAAGCATATTTATCAGTAAATCATAACAACTTCGAATAATTGGTTCAATTTCTTCATATGGCAGACATCTTCTAATAATAAGATCCTTACACTGTTTATATAGATAGGGCTCATCCCAAAAGAATAAATTAGCATCATATCTAAATTTCTTTTGTTGTTGCCTTGTTAAATCATGTAGAAAAATATAACTTACCATATAATTTACAATATCAGCATACCAAGGCAAATTCCTTTCCTTAATGATATAAAGTTATTCATTAAGGAAAGTTTTTGTGATTTCCTTCTCAAATTCAGATAATTTATAGTACTCCAATCTAGACAAATGGTCAGTAATTTGATTTAACTGCTTCTTTCATCATTGGATTTAATCTCCTTTACGGATCAGCTCTAGGTTTATGTTGTTCATCTAACAAAATTTTATGCATAGAGATCGAAGGACTGATTTCTTTAATATCAGCTAAGGTCCAACAAAAATCCTTTTGTATCGTTTTAAAGTATCCAATAGTTTTTGTTATTGATATTCATTACAATCCAAAGATACAATAATTGGTAAGGTAGATGATTCTCCTAAAAGCATATATTCCAAATGATTAGGAAGAATTTTCATTTCATGTTTAGGAGATTTTATGATAGATTGAATTAAACTTTTATCATCACTTTTCATAGTATCCAACATTTCAAATCTTTCCTGAACATAATCAAAATCTTCATTCTTCATATCATCAAAATCATCTTCAATTTCGTTATCATCCTTACGTTTCAGATTTTCACATTATATTTTCTCTTCCAACATTTATTTAAAATAATCATATCTCAAATAATCACAGATTTCCATTCGAAATCATTCATCACCTTTTTCTATTGAGGGATATTTTATAGATTTCAGAATATTAAATGTCACCTCTTGATCATTAACTCTCATAGTTAATTCTCCTTTATGAACATCAATCATAGCCCTTCTAGTGGCAAGTAATGGTCTTCACAAAATAACTACAATTTCTTTATCTTCTTTCATATCTAGTACAATAAATTCCCAGAAAAGATAAATTTGTCCACTTTAACTAATACAGCTTCACAACTTCTTTAGGATAAGAAATGGAACAATTAGCTAACTGAAGAGTTACAAATGTAGGTGAAATTTTTCCTATTCCCAATCTGTTGAAAGTTGATAAAAGCATAAGGTTAATACTAGCTCCTATATCACATAAAGCACTTCCAAAAATATTTTCACCTATAGCACAAGGGATAGTGAAACTATCAGGGTCTTTAGGTTTTTCAAGAAGCTTTTTTTGAATAATTGCACTACACTCTCTGCTAAGTGCAACAGTCTCATGATCTATGAACTTTATTTTCCTTTAAAGAATATCCTTCATAAATTTCGCATAATCAGGCATCTTTTCTAATGCTTCAACAAAGGGAATATTTATCGTTAATTTCTTAAGGATTTCTAAAAATTTCATAAATCGGTTATCCCTATTTTGTTTTTTTAATCCTTGTAGAAAAAGAGGAGGTGGTTTTTCTATAGTAATTTTCATTGGTTCAAGTGGGTATTCTAAGCTGGATATATTTTATCAGTCCCTTTTCAATTTCCACCTTCTCATTCTCAGTTACAACTTCTTTTTGCACTCTCGTTTCTAATTCATTTCCACTCCTTAATTGAATAGAATTAATTTGCTTTTTGTTTTGATCTTTTGGATTGATCTCAACATTACTGGGAAGAGTCCTGAATGTCTATTATTAAGCGCAGTGTAAATAGGTCATAATTTATTCTCAATGTTCTTAATCGCAACACATTAAGTTTGTAAATGGTTGCCATATTTAAAATTAATTCTTTAGTAAACAACTTCTTTTCCTTAAATTGTGGGCTACTATTAAAACCTGGAGGATAATGATGCTTGACTTTATATATACTTAAAATATAGTAATTTGATACCACTGCTAGAAGATTTAATCCCCGACAATGACGCCAAAAACTTGATGCGGCCGACTAATATTTTACAACAATTTATGAACTTAGATTTATAGATTTATAATAATTTTGTTAAGTCCAAGTATTCAACTCAAGTATAAGTATCGTATCAGTAATACAGGGCTCTAATGGAGTCCTGGATATCGATCTACAGGGAAATTTGAAGTTTTTATGAAAGCGTTACACAATATGTAATAAGCACTAAAATTAAGGTTTACTACTTACTACTACTACGCAGTAAACAACAACTAAATAGTAACAATTAACTAAATACAATTATTTCTAATAACTTTAAGAATAGAATTAACTAACAGACACACTAAACTAAGTATTTGAAAGGTTTTTGATATATGAGAAAAGTATCTTTCCTCTTGCAATTAGAATATGATGTGTGGATTGATATGGAAAAATTACTTATATTATTGTGCAAAATAGGAGCATGGATGATGCTTTACCTTAAAAGAGTACCCCATCTTCTATGCAAGAAAAGAACATTGACATATTAGTCACTAACTCTAAGGCTAGGCTGGGAGGATACCGGCTCTCACTTCAGAGCTCCCACTCACCCTTCACCCGAAGGCTAACCTTTGATATGAACTACTAATCTTAGAACCAATTTGGGGATTTCAGTCTGTAACCACGAAATCTCCACTTTGAAGTCCATCAAAACACATTTCCTTATTTATTTGCACTCAATTCTCATGAACTACACATTTCATCCATAGAAATTGAATGGATCTTTCATTATTATTGCAGTATATTAAATCCTTTCAAACTTAATGTTCAACAACATATTTTAGCATTTCAATTGGCCAAATGGGAAGTAAATTAAGTTCTAAATGAAAAACCATCACAATTTCTACATTGCATTAAAAGCACGTCAAATCCAAATCAATTCATCATTACATATTTATGCAAGAAGAAAGACAAGGGAGACTACTCAGAATTCATGGAGAAGATATAATAGAACATGGATTTTATAGATAAAAGAAAATTCATACAAACCACAAAATAAAATACAACTTATCTCTTTATCTTACCCAATGCAATTCCCTTGAAGTTCCTTTGAATCCACTTCTCTATTCTTTACAACAGTTGATTCTCTCTTTAGAGTGGAAAGGAAGAAGCAATCTCTCACTTTACCTCTTCTCCTTCACACCTTAGAGAAGAATTTCTCTCAAATCCTCACTTCTACTCACTCCTCTCCTAAAACCTAACACTTAACGAACACTAAAACCACTGACGAAGCACTCTAGAACTCTCTATTATCATCCAAATACAGTTACTTATAAGATAGGGATGAAATCCCAAGAGTTTCCATAGGCATCCCTTCAAAAAGTCATCAAAGCTCTTCAAATCTGACTCCACCGACTTCGGGCGCCGGCAGCGCTAGATAGGGCGCCGGTGGTGCTCTATTGTGCAATTAATTCAAGACACTCTGGATTTGGGCACCGATGGTGCCAAAACACCTTTTTCACCAATTTTCTCCTTTTTGTTCCTTTTTGCTCTAGACTCGTTTCTTTTTGCTTCTTTTCACTCCAATCACCTAAAATCATCATGCCTGCATTAAATCATGAAAAATACATTTCTTTAAAGTGCAATATCACCAAAAATGGGTAAAATTATATAGCAAAAATTGTATATATTTTTAGTGCATCTGATAAGAATGTCTATTGTTTGTGTTTCCTTGGTTTTTCAAATTTCTTATTGGGTTCACATAAATGTTTCCCCATTGCAGGTTAATGATGCGGATTTTTTATATGTAAGAATTTATGACCTCAGATTTATATATTTATAATGATTTTTGTAAATTCACAATTTCAAATGCAAGTATACGTATCGTATCAAGTAATACAGGGTTCTAATGGAGTCCCGTTTATCGATCCCATAGAGAAGCGAGGTAAGAGGTTCTTAGTTAAATTCTAGTATACTAATAACAACCTTAGTTTGGAAGGGTGATATAAGTGATTTTTCTAATAACTACTCCTAAATTCAGATGATTATATGTAAGGATAATAACTACTCCTAAATGCATATATTACTTCTAAAGATAACCCTTTTTGGGGAAATTGGTTTGGTGAATTTTGAGATAATGAAATCTACTATTCTTATGTAATGAATTGGATAAAGTTTAGGAATTTGATGCGTTAAATATTGTGTGTGCCAAACAGGAGCAATCCAATTCTTTACCCTTAAAAGAGTACCCCCTCTTTCAAGCATCTAAAGAACATTGACATATCTTAAGTTCAGTCACAAAATCTGTGGCTAGGCAGAGAGGATACCGGCTGTCACTACGGAGCTCCCACTCACTCTTCACCTAAAGGCTAACCTTTGAGTTTAGTTGCTGAGAATTACACTGCCCTTTCAGGACAATGCAATTACAACGAATTTTAACAATACAACGGGCCCTTATTGTAATGTAAATGAAGTGCAAGTAAAAAACCATCACATTTATAATTAAAACATCTTTTAGTAAGCATCCAAATATCCTAAACATGAGTCCTACTCATTGCAAAAGAAAAGAAGAATGAAAACAACGACATAATCTTCTCATGCCACTATTTTCATAGAAGAAGAAAGAGTAAGAGAAAGACATCACAAAGCACGAAGAAAACACTACGGAAAACTTCATTTCAAAGCAAATCAACAAAATAAGTGTTTATAATATCATAAGATAAAGATTTACACAATTCTTGGCTTTTTTCCCATGTAAGAATGATGAAAATCTCTCCCACAAAGTCTCCCGCAGATCCATGCAATGCTAGAACATTCCCATACAGATTCTCTTAAAATCCCCTCACCAATTTCTTCAAAAAGGTAGAAATCTACATTTCTACTCCTATTCACAGATCTCTAAGCATTCTCCAAGTTTTTTCTAACATCTCTTCTTCATTTTTGGCTTCAAATTTAGTTTAAAATAGAGTAGGGACGAATTTCCCAAGAGGTGCATGAAGAAACCCTCTAAAAAGCGTCCAGATACGATGTATTTGGCCAAAAACTGCCTAATATCGTGTCCAAGCCTTCTCGGGCGCCGCCGACGCTGAATAGGGTGCTGTTGACGCCCTATTTTCGGTGCTCTCAGGTTTCTGGCGCCGCCGGCGCCAATTTGGGCGCCCTCGGTGCCCATCCTGCATAGCTCCACCATTTTGCTCTGTTTGGCTCCGTTACAGCTGCGTTGCGTTCCTAACAGATAGCCCTACAATATAGGCATAAAAACAACCTTTTTTAGAGTGCAATCTCATTCAAAAATATGCAAGAAGAGCAAAAGAGATTAAACATAGAAAGACTTATCGAAAGATGTCAAGCCAAAATTTGTTTTCTTGCTCGTTTTTACTCTAAATTGCACCATTTTTGCTTCTTTTTTCTCAAATCACCATTTTTGTACTTAAAACCAAAAAACATACAAAATACCTTCCTTTTAAAGTGTAATATCACCAAAAATGAGTAAAATCATATAATAAAAAGCGTCTATTTTTTGGTACATCAGAATCCTCCAAACTTAACTATTACTTGTCCTCAAGTAACCCTTTTACTACATAAAAATATAACTCAAGGCAATTTACTTTTCACCTGTAAGAAACTAAAATTTTTCATTCAAAAGAATATATTGTTTAGACTTTTAGAAAGAAATTCAGTAACTCAGGTTAACACTACTGGTATAAGAATGTTCAGCAATCAAGTCTAAGGGTTCTAGTCTTCTATTTATTTCAAGATAAACCATAATTTATCACATTAAGAGTGCCTTGAAAGATTATGTGAAAAAGGAGTTTATGCAAACTTCATCAGAATGTAGCCAAATACTTTAAATATAAATTCAGAAATGAATTCAAGTTCTCCCTTTAGGGTGACTTAGGTGAAGCCAATTTTTTGATTAGGCATCTCCTCAAGCTTCTCATCAAAAATATTTTCTTTCTTATTCTTTTTCTCTTTTTTTTTGGGATTGTTTTTCATTCCTTCTCATTTTTTTTCTTTTTCTCTTCTTTTTTTTAATGAGGATTACTATATCTGGATATCCTGTAATGATTTTGAACTTCACTCTCCTCTTTCTAAAGTTCAAACTTGAAACACCTCCTTACTTTATAATTAGGTATGAGCTTTATTATTCATCATAAAGTCACAATCTCTTCTTAACACATAGTACTTTAAGTCTCTTAACATTTCAAAAATACAGTTTTCCTTACTTTAAATAGTTAACTATAATCAAATTCTTTCATACAAAATATCTTATCCTTTATTACTAAAAACTTTCATTCTTATCTTCCATAATATTCAACTAAAAAAAAGTTTTAATTATCTCAAGCGAAGTTCAACTACCAGAAGTTATGCTAATAATTTTTGAAAATATAATAATTGAGAACAAATAAGAGTTAATATTTTTCTTCCCCCCAAACTTCAATTTCAAAAATTTTTTGCAATTAATTCCATAAAATGTTGCAGGAAAAAAAAGTAAAGGTTGAATCTTCTTACTACTACAACATCCTATCAAATTCATATACATGCATAATTAGGATAGAATGACTGTAGGAGAATGTAAATCTAACCTAAAACATGCTTGTAATAAAATTACACTAAAAGGAAGTATTTTCACATTAAAATTTTATTTTTCTTCTGACCCCCAAACTTGCTTTTTAACATGTATAGCATTTAGTACAGAAAATATAAGCAGGATGAAAATAGTTCAAAAATTCTCTCTACCATACATGTCTATCAAAACCCTTTACAAGTATTCATTAGGACATAACAATATGCAGCAGAAAGTAAATCTAAACTAATCATGCCAGAATGAAATTCACTAAATAAAAGTTTAACTAGCATAGCAGGTAACGACGAATGGAATATAAAAATGTTCTTCAATTATTATATAAAATTGTAACATAAACATAAACACACATAAGATAAATGAGGTCAATTCATCCTTTAGCTCATCACATCACACTGATTTACTTCCAATTTCTAACGGAATCACTACACTAATAAATTAGGTAAATTTTTAAAATGATTTTATTGATTATCCCTGATAAATTGGTTTCCGGACACCAATCTCAAGCATCATCAAATTCCTTTAATTAAGAACCTTTAACAATTACATATTGTAGTGTAAGATCATCCTAATGTTATTCATCAATTAGGTTTGCGACTCCTACCAAATGAAAACAAAGTTAGAGAAAGGATGTAACAAATTGAGATGAAGCTGTCATTTTTCAAATTCATGATATCTCTTGTAAAACTCAAGTCCAAGCAAGACCCAAGTCATAGTGGACTCATCAATCCGACTATTACAAGAGAACAAGTCTAGCCATAATAAGAAGTTAAGGAATCACGTCCCTCAAGACACAAATATCAAATCAAACAACTAACAATCCCAACATCTACCAATCAACAATCAAACTGATCAATCCATAATGACACATAAAGATCAAGTCAATTCACTAATCCAAACACCATACAACACTAACAATCATAACTCTCAAGCACACTAAATTAAAGCACACTGATAACTATGGGTTGCCTCCCATAAAGCGCTTGGTTTAACTTCATTAGCCCGACAAATGATTCCTCCTGGATCAAAATTCCATTTAAGTAATCCTCGATAAATCACCCAATCTTTTTCAGATCCAGGGATTCCTACGAAATCCTCAAATTTTAATTTTTCATTCACCTCTTCATTTTCAGTTGGATTTATATCATTGTTCCTCATATTTCTTTCTAGATCCAATATTCTTCTATTGATTTTCTCAATCCGCATATTAATATCATCCTTGAAATTTATAAGAAATGGATCTCTATAAGATAATTCAAGATCTCCCAAATTTTGGATCGAATTCTCTCTAGATAATTCAGATTCAGGATCAATATCTTCTATGTTACTCTTCTATTTCAAGTTATCTTTTAATTCTTCCCCTTTATAACTATTAAATGATGGAGGATCTATCTTAGTTGAGGAAATATGTTTTTCTAATTCCTTGGGAATTTCTTTCAATGGTCTTCCAATATCCTTATCCTCTTTTCTCAACTCAAAGATTTTTTGAAATATATCCTCAAATTCTCTTCCAAGTCTTAGTTCAATAATTTTAACTTGTTCATCATTCTATTCAGGTTTTTCTTCTGATTGAGTCGAATCTAAAGAATTAAAGACTGGTTGTGTAGATGAATTTCTTAAATAGACAGGTTTTTAAATTGTATGAGGTACATCCATCTTAAGTTCATGAGATTTTTCAACAGACAGAATTAAAAGTTTACTATTTTTGGTAGTGTCCATCATTTCACACCTCTCATAAACATAATACAGTCTTCTTTAAATAACCTTTTCGAATCATCATGAAAGTCTATTTCATTTTCATGTGTTAAATTACTCTCAAAACTTTCTTAGAAATGATCTTTACTTAGATAATCAATTTCATTTATCCAAAACCAATCATCGTCTTTTCTCTCAGCTGGATATTTCATAGTCTTTAATACATCAAAAGTGACTTCATGGTCATTGATATTCATAGTCAACTCTCCTTTTTTGCACATCTATCATAGCTTGTCCAGTAACAAGGAAAGGACTCCCTAAAATAATTGAAATTTCTTTATCTTCTTCCATATCTAATACAACAAAGTCCAAAGGAAAGATAAATTTATCCACTTTAACAAGCACGTCTTCTATAACTCATTTTGGATAAATGATAGATCGATCAGCTAACAGAAGGGTTACAGTAGTGGGAGAAATATCGACTAAAACTAACCTTCTAAATATAGATAGAGACATCACATTAATGTTCACTCATAAATCACATAAAGCTTTTCCACATAATCTTTTTACAATTACACAAGGAATTGTAAAGCTACAAGGATCTTTAAGTTTCCAAGGAAAATTTTTCTGAAGTATAGTGCTGCACTCCTCACTTAGTGCAACTATCTCGTAATCCCCAAATTTCCTTTTCTTGTTTAATATATCCTTCATAAAATTTACATAACTTGGCATCTGTTTCAAAGCTTCAGTGAAAGGAATATTTATCGTTAACTTCTTAAGTACTTTGAAAATTTTTTATTCAACTCATGCTATATAAGTCTTTGAGGAAATGGAGGTGGTGGTCTTTCCAAATTGATTTTAGTTGGAGATATTAATTTTTCCAGATCCTTAGAAATATGTTTTTCAGGTCTTTTAGTTTCATTTGTTTCTCTCACAACATCTTTCTCTTTTCTAACCACATCCTCTATCTCTCTTCCACTTTTTAATTGGACAGCTTCTACTTGTTCATTAGTGTTCTCTTTAGGGTTGATCTCAATGTTGCTAGGAAGTGTTCCTTGGGGTCTATTGCTAAGTGAATTAGCAATTTGTCCGAGTTGATTCTCTATGTTTCTAATTGCAGCATTTTGACTTTGCAACTGGTTTCTCATTTGTAATACCACTTCTTCCATAAACATCTTCTTATCCTTGAATTGTTGATCATTATTAGAATTCGGTGGATATGAAGGTCTATAGTATGTGTTCCCCTGATTATTCCAACTTCCATTAGGATTTTGAATGATTATTTTCCCATTTTTGGTTTCCACAATCAGTAATATGATTCTAGTTAATTTTAGGATGGTTCTCGCAACCTGGGTTGTAAAAGTTAGAATACGAGTTATTTATGGTATTTAAAGCATCATATGATAAGTTAGAATCAATCATAGGCCCTAATGAACTTTCCTCAATTACAGGAGTAAATTGAGGTTGGATTATTCCAAATTGGTCCAACTTCCTTGATATTGTAGCAACCTGAGATGCAAGAATTGTAATCACATCTGTATCATGAACACTAGCTATATTTTTATGATTTACCATAGTAGATGGCCATTGAAATTCATTTGTAGCCATTTTTTCAATCAACACATACGCTTCATCAAATGGTTTTGACATTAATGATCCACCAGCAGCAGAATCAATTATAGACCTAAGGGATCCTACTAACCCATTGTAAAAATTTTGAATGATTAACCAATCGGGCAGAGCATGGTGTGGACACTTTCTTAGAAGTCCCTTAATCTTTCCCAGGCTTCGTATACTGATTCTCCTTCAACTGACAAAATAAGATAATATCGTTTCTATGTTTAGTAGTCCTTGAAGGTGGAAAATACTTAACTAAGAATTTCTAAGTTAACTCCTCCCAATTTTTAATAGAACCAGGTGCTATTGAGTATAACCACATTTAGCCTTATCCCTTAGTGAAAAAGGAAAAAGCCTTAGTCTAACAGCATCGTCTGACATACCGTTATAACAAAATATAGCACAAAGTTCTAAAAAAATTGATAAGTGTAAATAGGGATCCTCCAAAAGAGTTCCCCCAAACTGATTGTTCTGCACCATGTTGACCTCAATTTTGATGAGGTCTTCTCTTCTTCTTTTTAGTACTTAGGATCTAGCCTTAGGCTTTTCCTTTGACTATCCTAGAGGACTAGAAATGGGACCCACCACTTAGAAATTCAAACCACTTCTTAACTCCCCGCAAACTCCACAAACTTGATTGTAGACCCCTAATCACCTAGAGGGTCGAAATCAAATGTGGAAGTTTAAAGGATGAGTTCCTATAGGACTCTTTGGCCTTAGGACTGCCCTGGGTGGCCTGGTCTGGTGAAGGGCTGACTTACACACACACTACACTTTCACAAACCTCCTAAAACCACACCCATACCCAACTTGACCTCCTGACTCATGAAGGTGATTCACATGGATGGTCCTTAACCCCTAAGCCCTTGGCTAAGAGGGTTAGGAACAACATAGTGAATGCCTCAAATGAGTCCCTTCATGGCTCATCTAGGCTTGATATGGCTTCATGGCTCAACCAAAATGATTTCATTCCACTTACATTTACCCAATCTTCAATTTTCCAAATTTTCAATTTTTGACCCCCGTGACCCTACATCTACCAAACCTACTAAAAGCCCTTAGAATTACCCAAATCCTCCAAAATTCCCAAATCACCCAAAATTTCCCAAAATTAACCTTGAACACTTCCTCACCAATCAAATTGATCATCCATAGCAAAAAATACCAAAAATTCCAAAAATACCCCCTCAATACCCTCCAAATACCCAAAATGCCCCTCTTGACCCAAAAATCCAAAAATTCAGAAAATTCCAGAAAATCCCAAATATTTCCAATTTCATTTTGTTCAACTACACCATGGGCCAATTTTGTCAATTTACCCCACTTTTGTCAAAATCCCTAATTTGACCCATTTTTAACCCAAAGTGAACCCAATGTCAAACCAAACCTACCCAATTGACCCAAATTCTGGTCCAATTCAATTCTAAACTTCAATTCAACATCCCCAACACCAATCTAGACCAAATCCAAGCCCAATTTGATTGGTATTTGAATCCAATTTCACTTTTGACCTTAAAGCCCAATTTAGACCCATGACCCAAACTTAGCCCAAACCAAATCAATTCAACTCCAATTAACCCCAAATCTTTTCTAAACCTTCCCTAACAACCCCAAACAAAACACTAACATAATTTGCCCAAAATTTGGACCCAAACCTCACTCAAATTCAACCCAAAACCAAAAAGCCCAATTTTGACCTAAACCCAAACCTAACCCAAATAGGCCCAAACCCCAAAATCCAAACCCAACCAAAGTTGAAACCTCTTTGAAACAGCCCTATAAACATTTCTCAACAATAATTTTACTCCAATTTCAACATTAGCCCAACATTAGCCCAAGTTAACCCAATTTGGCCTACTATTGGCCACTTTACCAAAAAGCCCAAATTCAACCCAATTCAAACCCAAACCACCTCAAATATGTTTCAAACCACTCATGACACATGCTTAAACCAATTGCAACATTTATTTGACATGGTCCTTCACAAAACTTTCATCCCAAAAGCCCATTTTAAAATCCAAAAGCCCACTTCCATGAAGCCTTTAAAAGCCCACTTCCACCAAATCCAAAAGCCCAAAATTTCATCCAAAGTCCATATGACACTCTTCTTCATCATGCATTTAATTAAAATCGTCACTAACTCCTAATCCAATGATCAAATCATTCTAAATAAAGCTTCATCCAACTTTCCACCAAAATATCCAAAATCCTTAAAATCCATTTTTATGAAATTGACCAAACTTTTTCCAAGCCAAATGTGAGCCATTGAGCCATGTACAAGCCACATGGAAGCCATGGGAGCCACTTTCCACCTCACCAAGCCATTAATGGAAAGAGGAGGGGACCCTTTCCTAATCCTTCATTAAGCCTTTTAACCATACTCATGTCACACTCTAAACCATGCTTAGCCACCTCACCATGGATGGAGACCACACCATTTTCTCTGGTCGACCCAAGTGATCCTTTTCAGCCTAAGACCAGGCCTTGGGTGGTGCACCTAGCCCAAAAGGATGGGTTGACTCATTTGAACCCAAAATAGCCTTCCCCCTCATTCCATTTCAATCCAAGCTCTTTACACATGGCATTGGCCAATTGCGCTACACAAAACCCCGCCCGACCCACCCGAACTTGAGGGTGACCATTGCTCGCCGGCCGACCACCCGGATCGTTGGAAAACACCATGGCTGAGACCTTGGGAGGAGCCAAAAAATTAAATTCTCCCTTGCTGACTTGTCTCGACCCAAATGGACGAGCATAGCTCTTCTTCTCCTCACCAGAGCAGCTGATCCCCAGCCTTAAACCCCCCTGGGAGGCCCTCCACCCTCTCCTATTTGAACACCACCCCCTCTTGGCCATGGGAGGTGCTGAACCAAACCTTACTGAAACCCTGCCAAAATTGCTCCAGACCACTCTCCATACTTAGAGAAGTTGATCCCGAGTGACAATTTGCCCTAATCCCCACAAACAGAGCCCAATTTCTCAGCCAAAATTCCACCCAAAAACAGGACATCTCCCAATCCTCCACCAAATTCAAATTAAACTCACCCACACCTGAACAAGGTCAAGAAAAGGAGTTCCCCAGTGAAAGCCCCCTCTCCAGGCCACCCATCTGTTCCAGACTCCAAGCTTTGTAATCGGCTGTGGTCGAAATCATACCTGGACAATTCACCAGCTCAAGGGACATCATCCGGAGCTCGCTTGGACCCGATCGAAGGTGACACAACTCTCAGATCGAAGCTTCACTTCTCTGAGCAAAGGTATGGACTCACTCTTCTTCCCGAGCTTACAGAGATTCTCTATTTAATTTAAGTCAATTTCAATACAAGTTTACCGTATGGATGTGTTCGTCTCCTCAAGACGAATCCATAGAGAATAAGAACTCAAAAATCCATTGAGAATCGAGTGAGAAATTAGGGTTAGAAGGTTGACGGTCACGGGTGCACACCAGTCGTAGACGATGACTAGGAGCCGTCGGATCGAGCGTGTATCGAGCGGACGGTCTGGATCGAGCCGGACAGCGCGATGGTGCATGAACCGCGGGCCCCTTGAGGGCTGAGTCGGATGGCGGCGTCGAATCAGAAGACGACGCGTGGCCTTTCGGAGCTGCCAAGGATGGCATGGCGCCGCGTGGATAAGTAGGAAATTAGGGTATTTTTTTATTTATTTAATTCCCTAAACTTCAAAAATGCATAACTTTGTGTAGGAAAATAAGAAAAATAAAATAAAAATACCCTCTTGCTCAGTGAATAGAGGAGAATAATGTGGAAAAGAAATCATGTAATTTCATCAAGTATTTTATTTTTAATCATTTATTTACTCTCTGCACTATTTCAATTCTCCATGCTTGTATACAATTCACCATGGCATGAGACCGTAAGGCTTTTGAAGCCTCTGAATTTGGGAACATTCCCTGAATTTTCCAAAGTCAGAGGTCATCCCTATGAAGAGTTATTGATTTTTCAATTCTAGGTCACTATTCTGAGTATGTTAATTCCAATAATTAGCATGTTGTGAAATAAATTCTAGGAAAATTTGGTGATGCTTCTTATGACCAGAGGACCCTAGGAAAAATAGTTCTTGAGTTAACTCACTTGTAATAATCCTAATTGGCTTAAACACCCAAAATGGGGCTTTAATTAATTAGAGCTAATAATACATCAAATTAACTTGAAATCAATTCTCCACTGACCTTTAGGATCAGAGGAACTCACCATAAAATTTTGAAGTCAATTGGACTTGGTTAGCCCTATCAAATGGGTTGATTAAGCCATTTAGCCAAAATTAAACTTCAAAAATTCATAACTTTCAAAATACTTCTAAAAAATTCACAAATTAGTTTTGGAGCCTCTCTGAAATCAGGGGAATTTAAGAAAATTAAAATTGCAATTTTCTAAAAAAGTTGATTTTTTGCATTATTTTAATATTTTTAATAATTAAAAAATAATAAAAATCACAAAAATAATAAAATTCCTCAAAGTGTCACATTTTGAATTTTAATCACTTAGGAACAAACCCCATATTTTTCTTAAGTCTTTATGATGAGATATTAAATTTTAAAGCCCTAAGGTAATTTTAAAAATTAAAAAATGCATTTTCTAGCATTTTCACTAAAATAATTCTAATAAATAAAAAAAAAATTAGAAAATTGTAAGAATTGGTTCTCTGATTTCCTTGATATCAGAGAGATTTTTAAAAAATATAAAATTCATTTTTCAACCTTTATTTTATTTTTAAATTAATTAATACTCCATAACTCAAAATAATTATAATAAAAAGAATACAATTCAAAAAATCACTAAAATTGGTCCAAGTTGTCCTTTGGTCATTAGGAATGTCTCATAATTTTCTTAAGGACAGAAACTTTCCCTTGGTCATATTATTAAATTTTCCTTGAAAATCCTTATTTTTCATCAAAAATAATTACATAAATAAATTAAATACAGAAAAATCACATTTTCTCCTCTAATGTCTTGATTGACATATGAGTGAAGTCACATAAAAATTTCAAATTCATTTGAGCTCAATTTAGTGAGTTATGGAATTAGTAAGTTTAAAGGGCAAAATGGTAATTAAAATTTTAACCTATAATTAAAAATTTTAGGTTTAATTAAAAGGGTGGGCAAAATATTTGATACTAAGTTGATTTTGGATGTTTGAAACTTAGGAAATTAAAGGGTAGAAACTTACCAAATAATTTTAAAATAATTAAAATAAACCTTAATTAAATAATTAATTAAATTTGGAAGAATAATAAAAATTGGAATTATTAAAATAGGGATATTATTAGGAAGAGATTTGTTCTTTAATTTAAGAATCGTTAAATTAATCACCTCAATAATATTTAATTCCTAATTAAAATGATAATCCAAATTTAGGATTTAAAATGCTAAAAGACTTAATCATTTATTTAAATTAAAGTTAAATTATTTAAATTAAATCCTCTTAAAATTTCAATTAAATTAATACTTTAACAATTAAAATTAAATCATCTTTAAAACATAAAAAAATAAATAAAATAATAAATTAAAATTAAAAATAAAATTAAATTAAAATTTAAATTAAATTAAAATCTAAAATAAAATTAAATTAAAATTTAATTAAAGTTTAAATTAAATTAAATTAAATTAAAATTTAAATTAAATTAAATTTAATTTAAATTAAATTAAATTAAATTAAATTAAATTAAATTAAATCACATTAAATTAAATTAAATTAAATCACATTAAATTAAATTAAATTAAATTAAATTAAAACATATTAAATTAAATTAAATTAAATTAAAATGAAAAATAAAATCAAGTTAAAATTAAAATTAAATTAAATTAAATAAATTAAACTAAAATTAAAACTAAACCAAATTAAATTAAATTAAAATTAAATTAGATTAAATTAAATTAAAAATAACATCACCTAAGACAAAGAATTCAAAAATAAATCTAAAACAACTTGAACACTATTCCAAACTTAAACCCATTAATTGAAATTAAATTAAATCACAAATCACTTGAACATCAATTTGCCCTCAAAAACTCTTGTTGTCATAACTCCTAAATTGAGTGTTAATTGAAGTATTACTTCACTCATAGGATATTCAAATGTCCTAGTTCACTGAGCAAGAGAACAAAACTTGAACTCCTTGACGATTAATTCACTTGTATAATTAAATTCTCTTGGACTTAAAATAATCCTAGAGGTATTGAAAAGATGTTTAAGACTCGTCTTAAGCACTTCCACAATATGATAGGGTATTTATAAGAGCAGTTGAACTTAATTGTTCTTTGATGAAGAAAATCGTCCTTAAACCAAAACACAAAGAACCTAGACGTCATAGGAGATGACTAGCTATAGGAGTAGGACCTTGGTAGAAAACCATAACCCTTCCCTTAGCTTTACCTAGGAACTTGCTTTAAATGCTTAAATATTCTAAATTGAGTTTAAGTGCAGCTTAGGATGACGGGAAGACCCTCCAGGTACGCTTTTGTTTTATTGCAATTTACCTTCTTGCAATTTACATAATCGCATTGCACTTTACTTTTCTTGCATGATAAACAACTGTTGCATGAAAACCAAAACCTTTATGGTAGTTCCTAAAACTGAAACCAAAATTAAATTAAAAGTCATTACAAGATAAAATTCATCGTCACAACATTTTAAAATATAAAACAACTCAAAATTTAATCACAAACAGAACAACAAAACTACAATTACAACTAAATTAAAACGTCTTGTTGGATGATCGAGAATACCTCGGATGATGTAACCTACGTGTTGCTAACGGGATTTCCCACGGTCTAAATGCAAGTGTGGAACTCATTCAGTTGAGTTTAGCGAATTCATCTGGACTAAGTGAATCCGATAAAAATAACGATGCCGGAAGGATGGAACCGTGGGATCTTAACTGGTGTTGTTAGAATCAACTTTAAGATTTGTTTTAGTTAAAACATAAAAAACACTTGGAAATTAAGACCTTCTCTAAACCAGAACACTTCTCTCATCTCTTGATTTATGATTTCTAAAACTAAGCCATTTGCAATAACAAGGAGCTCGGAGCATGGTGGGCAGCACGACCATCGTCATCAGCAAAACCTGAGTCTACTTCAACAAAACTTTCTTAGAATTAAACAATCAAGCCATAGGACTTTGAGGTAGTTTTCCTAGTGCAACATAAATCCTCAACTCTTTGTTGGGCATTTGCATTGTAAATTAAGCCCTAACCGATCTTAGGATTCCGAGGTAGTCGTCCGATACGACATAAACCCTCACATCTTCGAGGCTATTTGTGTGATCACATCATACGAATATAAGTCCTAATTAATTAAAATTGGAAAGATCAAAACATTAAATAAACATTAGGGCATTCCTAAATTCAAGCCAAACAACAGGATAGTCGGGAAATTACCGAAGTTCGCTTCGAATCTGTGATTTCTCCTACCTTACTTCCTTTGAATTCCCAAAATAAAATTTGGTCCATTCCCTATTGAAATTCCAAAATTCAATCCTTTGAAAACCTTAAACTTTGAAATTCTTGAGAGCAGAACTACTGATTATTATCGAGAGTTTTCTTAGGTGATTCCCGTCACTTAAGATGTAATTAACTATAGGGGCTTGCCCTTATAGGGAACTTTAAGAACCTGAGTAATATAAACCCTGCTTAATTCATTTATATTAAGCAGGGGAACTTGTCGGCTTATAAAATTAGTTCGTAGACCAAACGGATGTCACAAATCTTCTAGTTTATTTAACCGAGCCCCATCATCAAGCAGTGTGTCTATTCTCCGGGATAGATATACGGTTTGTGGTGTGGTGCTCATTTATATAAACTATTCTGGGATGTGAGATCGGTTTGATTTCATATCTTAAAATTTTCAAATTTAAAATTATTTTCAAAATCAAATACTACTTTTCAAATTATTTATTTAAATTAAATTAAAAATTCGCCGACAACTTCTGTAGGCGACCCCTTTTCAAAATACAACACATAAGCTAAAATATGCCGACAAATTCTGGCGACTCCGCTGGGGAAGAATTCCTCTCTCCATTTTTTTAGATAGTTCTGCTTTCAAAAATCGGTAGTGTATCCATGTCCCTAGTGGATCAAACTACCCTTCTTTTCGTTGGAATACCCTGTTCATTTCTGTCTTGAACGAATATAGCCAACTCCTCTCGGATTTAGGAGCCACTGTTTAGACACCCCTAAACATAGAGGTTCTGCGATCCTTTTGCCTCTTTTCTGAGGTGGGGTGGACCCCCAATAGGTGTTAGTTTAGGAGTGGTCCTTCGAGTCGAGAAGTCTCACATAAGACTTTCTTTTCCTTTCCAATTCTGAATCGGATTTCTTATCTTCTCTACACCTTTAAACATTCCGTTCCTAATAAACAAACCCTCTAATGAATGACTCTTTTAACAAATAACACCTTTTTTATAAATACATGAACAAGAATGTGTTTGTACTCTTTTCGATTCCTTTCTTTTCATCCTGATGAGAAGAAGCATAACTTGGGATCGACAATCGAATCTACCTTGCGAAATGGAAGCCCCAAAACCGATTTTCTCCTTCACCAATGGATCGGACTTTGCTCGTTTACAAGGATGAGCTGCCCGACAATGGGATCATCCGGTTTGGACAAGGATTCGAGAACACAAATGTCAAGATCACCGACATTACCCTTTTCGCACCGACGGACAAAGTATCTGAAACTGAAAGACCTTTGAACGAGTTCAACCGGTTAAGTCAACTCAAGAGTTCCCTCCCCTGCAAAGGGTTCCAGCTGAGAGGAATGCTACTGTCCAAAGACGAACTGTTATCTCTACCCCCACTGGTCTAGTCGTCTCTGCACCTACCCCGGCTTCCGCCAAACTGAAGGGGAAGGAAGTTCAAATTTGTAACGAGCATGTTACCGTGGAGGGTACAGATTTCCGTGCAAGACCTTCTGTTTTTAAAATTGGGTCCAGCTCAAGGGTTCTACCCCTAACACGGACTCAGAGAAGAAACAGAGGTAGGAAGATTGCCAAAAAGGCCAGAGCTGCTGAAGTCGCTTTCTTAGAAGAAATCCCTAAGTACGCACCACTGCCTGAGTACATACCATTGCCTGAGTATACACCGCTTTTGGAAGGAAGTAGATTCCATCCCCTTTACGCCGCAGCTGACGAGAAAAATGTTCCCAGGATTGCTTCTACATTACCTCGACCCGCATACTATAGCGACAGTCGAAAGAAAAGTGCTAGGATTAGACCATTTGCCCAACTACAGACTGTGATAGAGAAGTTAGCAAAGAAAGAGAAATGTCCTGTATCAGAGATTTTAAGAAGAATAGGGTGGGTGCCGACCAAATCTCGTCTTGGGCCGCGAGTAGAACCCATTATCACCACGGAAAAGCCGAGTAAGAAGATGAAGGCTAGTCCACTCGTTGTTGTTTCGTGTTTACGGATCGTGGAGGATACCACCTTCCAAACATTCAGCCGACAGACCATCCGGTTCTAGGCCTTCTGCTGCTAGAAGGATGGTATGGCGTCCTACTACCGGCCAATTAAGACCGAAACAACGACCACAAAAGGAAAGTCTCCTCAGGAGACTCGAGTCTGAAGAGAGCGCCACTACAATGAAGGGGACTCCCAAAAAGGAAACCCGAAAGCCATCGCATGATAACTGCGAAACCGCACGAAAAAGACCATTGGAAGATGCTATGGAAAAGCTAAGAACTGATATTCAGCGATTAGCAAGAGAAAGAGAAGAAAAATTTGGAGATGAAGTCGACTCGTCAGAGTTCATGGATGATGAATATGCAGAAATTAACATGGTTGAAACACGAGCATCGTCGGCTTCGCAAGGTGCTCCCGAGCAATGTGGAAAGAGATGAACCGAAGCATTAAGAGCACAAATTCGAGAAAAAGACGATACAATCTCTCAATTGGCAAAAAGGATGGAAGAGATGGCTGCAGCCCTAGCCACTCTTCAGAGTCAGGCTCTACCCCCAAGAGAAACGCCTCCGGAAGTTATTCATATTACTAACGTAGGAAAAGAGATTACATCCGTTAACGGAGACGATCAGCCAAAGAAAGATTCTACCCAGAACATGATTCCGGAAAAGGATATCAAGAGCATGGTGGAACAGCAGGTGCAAGAAGCCTTGGCACAATCAAAGAGCAGGACATCCATTCGGACGGGTAGACCTTACCCCAAAGAATTTGACGCTGTCCAATATCTGAAAGGCTTCGTACCACCTCTATTCAAAACCTTTGATGGAACCGGAAACCCTCGGCAGCATGTTGCACATTTTTGTGCCAGTTGTTGCAATGCCGCGTGAAGTGATGCTTTACTCTTCCGACAATTTGTCGACTGACTCGTCGGGGATCTCCTTTGATTGGTATGCGGAATTACCGAACCGTTCGGTGAAGACATTTTCGTAATTAGAGAACCTCTTCATCAAGCGATTTGCCGTAGCTCAAGCACCACATCACTATAAGTGAATTAGTGGTAGAGAAGCAGAAGCCGAACGAAACTTTGGTGGACTACATACTTCGATGGAGGAATCTAAGTATGAAGTGTGAGCCACAGCTACAAGAACAACATGCAGTCGGCATTTTACTTAAGAGCATTCATGGCCCGATAGCACTTCTCCTCAAGGGATTTACTATTAAGACTTTTGAGAAGTTGTTATGCAAGGCCGGAAGCTTGCAAGAGGAGGCGAAGCAATTAAGTTTCACCGACAAAACAGACAAACAGAAGCCCGTGAAGACTTTTGAAAAGAAGTCCGGGATCATCGCAGCGAGTCGATAAAGGCAAGCAACATGTTACAAATATCGTCGAACGGCCGCAACAACCTCAACGGAATTACCAAGCAACCCCGACCTACTATCGGTCATCTCGACGGTATCCTCGTCCACAACGTACGTTAAGGGAGCTTCGAGCAGGGAGTATCCGTTCAAGAATGAGACAGCGCCGTAAATGTTCCGCAGCTCGATGAAGACTCTGCATTTCCAACTCGCCGAGAGCCCAAGAGACCAGAAGAAATCGACAAGAAAGGTGATCCCAACTTTTGCCCTTACCACCGGATGCTCGGGCACAAGATAGAAGATTGTATTACCTTCAAAAGTTGGCTCAACGACAATCTTCGAAAAGGGAACATAACGATCCCAAAGGAATACATGAAGGAACCCCAGAAAGGAGGTTCCATCAATGTTATCTCAATGGATTTCATTGTTTCGATAGATCCCTATGCAACTGATGATGGATGGACTACCGCTTGGACAAAGTCTTCGAAGAAGATTTTGGATCGCATCCAAACCACTTCGGTGCGAGCTTCAATTCAGAGTTCGAAACATGTCGAGTCGGCACTATCACTTGTGATAGAAGAACCACCTCAACAAGAGACGATTGAAGAAAAGAAGAAAATTGATGAAGAAGAAAAGATCGAGGCTCCTGAGGCTAGACTAGGGGTTGCTTATCCTAGGATAGTTGTTTCCGATTCGGGGGAGAAATCCCTCGAACCTCTGACTCTGTATGATTACTTGCTCACTCCGGTGGGATCTTATAATGATAAGGGTTATAGCGTTGGCTACGTTTTGACTGTTTCTAGCGATTACGTAACTAGCAGCAACCAACCTAATCCGGACGTCGATTCTGATACAAATAACAATTCTCAAATCATACACAATCTCGACGATCACAATGACAAAGAAGACATCCACCAAGGAGGCTACGAGAGTTCAACAAGCAACGAATCTATTTGCGAGTTTCGAGGAGCTCCGAATCACAATAGAGTTAGAGCCTTCGGACTCCGAAGCTAATCCGAAGAAACCGTCATTCCGATTCGAAGGAGACACCGAAGCAAACTCAATACTAGATTCGAAGAAATCACGAATTCAACTTAAGAAGTGGAAGAGTTCTACCTCCGAGAATGGGTCCAAAGGACAAAGGAAAGCGGTGGTTGTTCGGGAAGAACCAACCCCGGCGAAGAAATACCCATTCAGGAAGAAATCGAGACACATGAAAATAAAGTGGACTACAACGTGCTAGCCCATCTTAGGAAACTACCGACCAAATTGAGCATCTACGACGCTCTCATCTTATCAAAGGAGATGAGAGAAGCTCGATCAAGGCCTTACTTCGATCCGGAAATATGCTTAGCTCAAATGACCAGGAGATTCCTTAGATGAGGTTTGCTCGTTAAAGGAACGGCCGAGGTGTTACCTTCACGGACAATGACCTACTACTTGGGACGACGGACCACAACCGACCGTTGTACATTTCAGTTACAATTGGGAAGTTTACACTCTCTAGAGTATTGGTGGATCCAGGAGCATCAATCAATATAATGAATCTTCGAACGCTAGCATATTTGGAAATTGATGCTCGCGAGCTTGAAGCAGACAAGATGTTATTAAGAGGCTT
This sequence comes from Papilionanthe hookeriana x Papilionanthe teres, assembly GCA_022702705.1. Taxonomy (NCBI): domain Eukaryota; kingdom Viridiplantae; phylum Streptophyta; class Magnoliopsida; order Asparagales; family Orchidaceae; genus Papilionanthe; species Papilionanthe hookeriana x Papilionanthe teres. The sequence continues at coordinate 126,210,857 of CM040424.1, read as the reverse complement.
CAATCAAAAAGGAGAAAGGGCTCTTGGATCGATAACACTACAAATGAAGACCGGTGACTTAGCAAAGACAACCGCGAAATTTCACATAATTGATTCAGAAACGTCATTCAACGCTCTACTGGGCCAACCATGGATACATGAAAACCGGATGGTACCATCATCTCTACATTAATGCATCAAATACTACGATGGAGGGGAACAGTGCATCAAAGGTGACTTACATCCATTCTCCGTACATGAAATTGGAATCCATGAAGATGCAGCTTATTACGCACCCCCAAAGAAAACAATCTTCTTCAGAGATACCATAACGAATGAAGCAAAGGAAGTTCAGGACGACGAAGAACCTGAAGTTCTAGTCCAACAGTCACTCACCACTCCCTTACAGCGAGATGGCGAAGGTTTCTCCAAAACTCGCATCCGAGGTCGTGGCAGAGACGTTAGGACAGTTGGACAGAGGAAACCAGCCATCAATGTTGATTGGGAAGATAGTTTTGAAGAAGAAAAAGAAATCAAGCAAGAAGCAACGACAATAAGTTGGAAGAAGCCACAATTCAAGATCTCTCTCGAAGATGAAAAGAACAAGAAATATAGATCGATGTATGAGAAGATTAACCACTATGTACATACTATGACCCTAACCCCGATCCATTCTAATAAGATCGAGGGTATGGTGGTCAAAGAGGTACGTAGCGGCAGTGCAAAGCCCATTAAATTCTACCGTGGTGCTCCTTCCTCCAAAACTGAAAATAATGTACAATTTGAAGATGCTACTTCATCAGAATTAATGGAATTGTCTGTTGAGTGGTACTCTCCCTGTGTTCAAAATTTAATTCAACGTGGTTTCTTACCTCGATAATGGACCAAAGGTCAATCAAAATATTTTGAAAATTTATGGAATAACTCCGGTCGTCCACCCAATTCAAGGCATGGTCTCGGATTCGGCACAGTAGGATCAGTTGACGATACTGAATTTTGCTTGGTTGTCACTTGCGAGTCTAATGAAAACCGCATGGAAGCTACGAAGAACTCGAAGATTTACAAATTGGAAACGCTCCACCGGAGTTTGAAGAAGAGATCAAATCTACGATAGATGAGTTAACGGAAGTTAACTTAGGTACTAGCAAAGAACCTAGACCTACCTTTGTTAGCTCCTTACTCAATAAAGAAGACTCCGAAGAAATAATCAAGTTATTAATGGAATTTAAAGATTATTTTGCTTGGAGCTACGATGAGATCCCAGGATTAGCTCCGAGAGGTCGCGATCCATAAGCTAGGAGTGGATCCTACTTCTACTCCGTCGGACAAGGTTCCGGAAGAATGCGTTTAGAAATCGAACAACAAGTCATAGTCGAAGTTAAAAAGCTAATAGACGCCAAATTTGTACGTGAAGAACAATACCCGACTTGGTTAGCCAATGTGGTACCAGTCGAGAAGAAGAATGGTCGGATCGAATTTGTGTGGACTTCGGAGATTTAAACAAGGCATGTCCAAAAGATGAATTCCCTCTACCGATCCCGGAATTAATGATCGACATTGCTTCAACACATGAAATAATCTCATTCATGGATGGATCTTCGGGATACAACCGGATAAAAATGGCTCCGAAGATGAAAAACTTACGGCATTCGAACGCCGATCGGAGTATATTGCTACACAAGTGATGCCATTCGGATCGAAGAACGCAGGAGCAACCTACCAGAGAGCGATGACAAGAATTTTTGATGATCTCATCCACAATCAAGTCGAATGCTATGTGGATGATGTGGTCATCAAAAGCAAAGTAAAAGAAAACCACCTCTATGATTTGAGAATTGTTTTCGAACGATTAAGACAATTTAACCTTAAGATGAATCCCTTAAAATGCGCCTTCGGCGTCACCTCCGGGAAGTTCTTAGGATTCGTTGTCTAACATCGTGGAATTGAAATCGACCCGGAAAAGATTAAAGCTATCTTAGAAATGCCACCTCCCAGAACCTTAAAACAACTACGATCTTTTCAAGGGAAGTTGGCATATCTTCAACGCTTTATGTCGAACTTGTCAGGTAGGTGTCAACCTTTCTCGGCATTAGTTAAAAAGGACGCCAAATTTATTTGGGCGGAGAAATGCCGGAGGGCCTTCGAGGACATTAAACAATATTTAATGACACCTCTCGTCTTAGCAACCCCAGTCTCGAGTAGTACCGTTGATACTTTATACCGCGGCTTTAGACGACTCTCTCGGAGCCCCGTTAGCCTGGATCAATGATGAGGGTAAAGAAAATGCTCTTTACTACCTAAGCCGTCGTTTACTTCCGACGGAAATAAAGTATCCTCCAATTGAAAAGCATTGTTTGGCCCTGATCTTCGCCGCTCAAAAGCTCAGACACTACATGCTTTCTCATAAGTTCAACCTGATCTCGAAATTTAATCCATTGCAATACTTGATGACCCGTCCAACGCTTTACGCGCGTACTTGCCGGTGGTCAATGATATTATCGCAATTCGATACAACTTTCGTGCCTCTTCGTGCCGTAAAGGGACAAGTCCTAACAGACTTCCTCACAAGGCACACCCTTTGCGGCAGAATCTCCTCTCAATGACGACTTGCCGGATGAACAAATAATGAGCCTAGAAGACCCTGATGATCGACGTTGGGAATTATATTTTGACGGAGCATCTTCAGCACACAAAGACGAAGAATCGCAAGTGATAGTGCCTGGTAAGTCAGGAATCGGACTAATCTTTATAACACCGAAGCGGGGGATGTTAGGATACTCCTACCACTTAACAGAGCTGTGTACAAACAACGAAGCAGAATACGAAGCTCTCGTAACAGGATTGGAATTAACTATTCAAATGGGGATAACAAACATCGACATCTATGGGGATTCGCAGTTAATCATTCAACAGATCGCTGGACAGTACAAAATTTTAAAGCCAAGACTCGAGCAATACTTCCAGTATGCCATGAAACTGTTGGAACAGATTCCAAATGCGACGATCTACAAAATTCCCAGAAAAGAAAACGCTTTAGCAGATGCGTTAGCCCTCCTCGCAAAAGAATTTGCCTGCTTACAAGATGAATCAGTGGATGATCAGGCCTGATGGTTAGCTTCTAGGACTCCCAAAGAAGATCTTTGTCACTTTAATTTATTTTTGTAGCTAGCCTTGGTGAGCAAATTTGGGCAAAATGGCCAAGTTTGGCTGATTTGGGATTTTGGCCAAATTGGCTTGATTGGGCTAACCCTATGGCTTGGGCTTGGTTGGAATAGGTTGTTGAGGTCCCCAGGAAGGTTTTTTGTGTTGGGAGCCAAGGGATTTGGGTAGCCTATAGGATTCTATGGGTTAATTCTCTCTTCTTGATATTTTGGCCAGGGGGGTATTTATAGCCATGAATGGCTATGGATTAACCTTGGTTGGCTTGGATTCGACTGTGGCATAGTTAGGGTCATGAGAGTACAAACTCCCTAATGTAAACCAAGCTTCACCTCTTCTTCCTCCATGAGAATTTTGCCACTTAAGCAAATGCACATTTCATGGCAATTTTGGCTTAAACCTTGTCATGATGGATTTTAGCCTTTTTGTTTCCATTCCATTGGCTAAGTGGGAGGTTCATGGTGACTCAAATAGTTGAGACCCTCTCCTTGCAATACCTCATATACCATTTCATGTGGTGGTGACACATTAGCCCCTCTCTTAATATTTTCCATGAAATATTATGATGGTTTTAACCATGGTGTGAAGGATGGTTAAAGCTTTGTCTCCTCACTATTGGATGGCTAGGGAGGTGGCTAAACTAACCTCACCATGGCAAGACACCTCACACCTTAAATTACCATGGTTTTGCCACCTAATTTTTCATGTCATGATGGCCTTTACCATGGTTAAATGTGAGTGATTTATGAATTGATTTTTCTTTAATGGATCATGTGTTATGTCATAAAAGAGTTTTAGAATTTTTAGAAAACCAAATGTCATAGGTTTTAAAAATTCCATTTAATGCCGTCTTCATTTTAATTTCCATATTTAATTAATTATGTCATTAATTAAATATTGAAAATTATTTTATTAATCAATAATTAATTGGAAATAATTCCAAACTAATTATTTGATTAATATCCATGTCATTAAAATTGATTTTTATCTCTTTTCATGACTTTTCAATTTAATTTTTATTTTAATTAATTATGTCATTAATTAAAATATGAAAATTAAATTATTGATCAATTAATTAATTAAAAATAATTTTGGAATCAATTATTTGATTAATTCCATTATTTTTAATCAATTTATGGATTTTGTGATTTTATGGCTTTTGAATTTAATTTTTCATTTTAATTAATTAGGTCATTAATTAAAATTTTAAAAATTAATTCATTAGCCAATTAATTAATCAAAATAATTTTGAAATCAATTATTTGATTAATTTTGTCATTTTATGACTTTAATTTAATTTTCATTTTAATTAATCATGTCATTTGATTAATTAAAATATTGAAAATCAAATTATTAGTCAATTTAATTAATCAAAATAATTTTTTGAAATTAATTTGATTAATTTTTTTGTCATTATGGGGTTTAAAATATGTCATTGGTTGTTTGATCAAAAATTGATCATTTTAACCAAAATTGACTTTTTAGGTCATGTGTTGACCCATTGGGTCAATAAGGTTGGTGATTGGATCTTGATTGGTTATTTTGACAAAAATTGTCATTTTAGGTCAAAAGGTTGACTTGTGGGGTCAACAGGATTAGTCATTGGGTCAGGATTGACCATTTTGACCAAAATTGTCATTTTGGGCCAAAAGGTTGACCTGTGGGGTCAACAGGGTTGGTCATTGGGTCAGGATTGACCATTTTGACCAAAATTGTCATTTTAGGTCAAAAGGTTGACCTGTGGGGTCAACAGGGTTGGTCATTGGTCAAGATTGACCATTTTAACCAAGATTGTCATTTTAGGAAAAAAGATTGACCTATGGGGTCAACAGGGTTTGTCATAAGGTCTAGATCGACCATTTTGACCAAAATTGTCATTTTAGGTAAAAAGGTTGATCTATGGGGTCAACAGGGTTTGTCATAAGGTCTAGATTGACCATTTTGACCAAAATTGTCATTTTGGGTCAAAAGGTTGACCTGTGGGGTCAACAGGGTTGGTCGTTGGGTCTAGATCGATCATTTTGACCAAAGTTGACTTTTTAGGTCAAAAGGGTGACCTATTGGGCCAACAGGGTTGGTCATTGACCATTTTGACCAAGGTTAACTTTTTAGGTTAAAAGGTATTGACTCATTATAAATGAGGTCAACAGGTGTGTCTGGCGCCTAGGCGCCGGACACCGCGTTTAGTTCTTCGCACCTCTTCACTTTGGATCACACCTCTTCGCGATTAAAACTGTTTTGAAGCGTCCAAATACATTGTATCACATGTACTATAAACTAGGAACAACTACCAGTCTTCTAGAAGGTCTAATAACCGCTCACACCGTCAAAATAACAGCCTAAAAGTCATCAAAATCTTAACAGTTTTCTGTATCGAGCTGGAGCTTAGGCGCCGGACTCTGGCGCCTAGGCGCCGGACTCTGGCGCCTAGGCGCCAGGCCAATAATTTTGAAAATTTTGCATTTCGGCTCTATTTTTGCTCCTTTTTGCTCCTTTTTCTCCTTTTACATATTGTTCTCCTTCTTGAACATTTTTGTATCACCTACATCCAAAAACACAAAAATACCTTTCATTAAAGCATAATATCCTTAAAATTTAATAAAAATCAAGGCATAAAAATAGGTATTTTTTTCTTGGATCAACTATCCTATGATTTGGCTTTGATTTATGATATTTATTTAGTTTTCATCCTGTCAATTTTATTATTTAGGACTTACATTCACTTCAAACTGATCATGTGAATGGCCTGGAATATAAGAGGATTTATATCATACCTGATGACAACCTCAGAATCCTAAGACAAATTAGGGCTTATGTTGCACAACATGGTTATGCAAGCGCCTCAAGAAAAGGTGAGGATTTATGCTGCACTAAGCAAGCGACCTCGAATTCCTATGGCTTGTTGTTTTAATTTCTAAGGAATTGTGCTGTTGAATATGGTCGTGCTGCCCACTATGCATGCTCCAAGCTTCTCATCGTAGCAGGTTTAGTTTAAAGAAGTGTCAATTGTAAGAGAAGATAGAAGTATCAACTTTTGGAGATATTTAAATTGAGGTGTCTTAATGTTTTATTAGGGGAACATTAAAGTTGATTATAACGACACTAGTTAAGATCCCACAATTCCATCATCCCGGCACCACTATTTTCATCGGATTCACTTAGTCCAAATGAGTTTACTAAACTCAACTCAATGAGTTCCGTACTTTAATTTAGACCGTGGGAAAACCCCGTTAGCAACACGTGGGTTACCTTCTCCGAGGGATTCTCGATCATCCAACGATACGTTTTAATTTAGTTGCAATAGTGATTTTTTTTGTTGTGTTTGTGATTAAATTTTGAGTTATTTTTTATTTTTGAATGTTGTTGAGGTGAATTTTATCTTGTCTTTACTTTTAATTTTTGATTTTTTGGTTTTTTTTAGGTTTTGTGGCTATCCTAAAAGTTTCAATTTTCATGCAGGGTGACATTATTTTTTAACATGCAAATTTTGCAAGGAAATAAAGTACAGTAGAGTGCAGGTAAGTAAATTGCAATAAAATAAAAGCATACCTGGTAAGTCTTCCCGTCATCTCCACCTGAAACTTTAGTATTCTTACAATAAACATTTATATTTTGTAGGGAAGCAAAACCCTATGGATAGATTCGTCACAGGCCTACCATACTCTATGTCATAACCCAGTGAATCATATTTGTTCATTTGAGAGATATTTTTCATTTAATAGATATGATCGGTACAATAGTCCTATAAGGTGTCTAGAAGACTTGTGAGAAAGATCCAGGAGCGACCCAGATATTTCGCAATGCTTCTGAACTTCCTTGAAGTCCTTTTAGACTTATCATAGTTATTAAATGATCTATCTATTTCATACGCTTATGCTCAGTGAGCCAGTATTTTATTTATCCGTAAAGGTGGGGTAATCATCACTTAGTGCTTTACTCAGGGATTATGTGAGTGGACCTTTAGAGGCAAAATTAACTTATGGAAGAATCAATTTTTGGTGGGATTAAATATTCATATAAAAATATTGAATTATCATTTAAGCATCAAATGTAGGGGTATTAAATTAGTGAAATATTAACTTCCAAAATCAACCCCTAACCTTAAGGATCCCTTTTTTTATTTGATTTTTCTTCCAAATTATGATGATTAAGGAAATTTAAATATTTAATTTTGATGTGATGAATTTGCAATGGGTTTCTTCCATTTATCCCTTAATGATTCAATCATCCAACATAATAATTAAGGTCATTTATTGCCTTTCTCTTATTTTGATCAAGCTTAAATATTAATTAAGGCTAAATTTTTCAAAATTATAATTTTACCCCTAGAGGCCTTTATCATTTCATAATTCATTAAATTTAGCCCAAATGACTTTAAAAGTTTTATGTGACCCCAATTTTGGGTTAATTAAAACATTAGAGGAGAAAATGTGCTTTTTCAAATTTAAATTTAATTTATATATTTATTTTAATACAAAAATAATGGTTTTCAATGAAAATTCAATAACTTGTTCAAAATAAAACATATGACTTTGAAATTTTTATTGGAGGTAGACCTAGACTAGAGGACCACGTGGACCAAATTTCATGACTTTTTATGTTTTAATTTAATTAATAGAATTATTTTAAGTTATGGAGTTTTAATTAATTATAAAATATTTTTAAAGTTGAAAATTCAATTTTATATTTTTCTTAAGTCCCTGTGAGGTCAGTCAACCCAGATAAATAAATTTTATATTTTTCTAATTTTATTCTGATTATTATAATTATTTTACTTAAAAATTAAGGAAATTCATTTTTTGGCCTTTTCAAAATTAATTTAAGCCTCTAAAAATTGATATTTTGACTTTGAAGTTTAGGAAAATTATTTGAATGGTTCCTAAGTGATTAGTGAACATAATGTGACAATTTAGTGATTTTTAATATTTTTGTAATTTTTATTATTTTTAATTATTTAAATATTTAAAATGTTATTAAAAATGAAAATTTTGTAAAAATCCCAATTTTATTTTTATAAAATTCCTCTGATCACAGAGAACTCCTAAAACTAATCTTTAAAATTTTTAGAGTTGTGTTTTAACTATTAAAATTATTTTAGTGTCCAAAATTATCATTTCACTTAGAAAATTCATTTAAGTGACTAAATGAATTCTATATGCCATGAAATTTTTATAGGGAGTTCTTTGACCTTTAAAGTTTAATGGAGAATTATTTTTAAGTGATTAACATTTATATTTAATCTAATTTGATTTTATTTAATATTTAAGCCTTAATTACCATTAGAATTATTTTCAGTGACGTAAATCAAATTTTCATTTTTCCTCTGGTCATAAGGAACCTACCATAAATTTTCTGGATTTTTATAACCACTATGATAATTTTTTGAATTAATTTATGAATACAGATGCAAACATTTGGAAAATATAGAACTCTTCATAGAGTTCTCCTCTAACTTGTAAAAATCAGGGAAGATCCCCCATGACAGAGGCTACAACATGATGATCAGTCATGGTGAAATGTCTTTATGCATGGAGAATTAAAAGACTATAGAGGATATTTAATTAATTAAAAATTGTATATGAATCAAATAAATTTCATCCTTTTCACATTAATCCCATCTGTTCACCGAGTAAGAGAGTATTTTTCTTTCATTTTTATGATTTTTCTAGGCCAATATATGGATTTTTACAGTTCTGGTAATTTAATTAATTCAAAAATCCCCTATTTTTTCTATTTAAACATGCGGTGCTAACTGGATCCTCGACAGCTCCGAAAGACCACGCAGTGCACTCCTATTTGAAACCACCATCTAACTGGATGTCCACGCGACCACACTTTATGTATCAGCTCTTCGTCTGACTCCATCCTAGTCGTCCAAACATTACATGCTCGATCTGATGACGCTACTTCATCATCTTCGACTGGTATTACTCGTGAGCCGTCTAACTTTTAGACCTAAGATCTCGAGCTACACTAAACCAAATCACATAAGGTTTGTTCCTAGAGCTTCATCCAGCCTAGACGAACCTATGTTGACCTCATTTTTTATGAGGTCTTTTCTCTTCTCTCTCCTTAGTACTTAGGATCTAGCCTTAGGCTTTCCCTTTAACTATCTTAGAGGACTAGAAATGGAACCCACCACTTAAAAATTCAAATACCTCTTAACTCCCTGCAAACCCCATAATTTTGATTGTAAACCCCTAATTCACTTGGAGGGTTAAGATCAAATGTGGAGGTTTAAAGGATGAGTTCCCTATAGGACTCTTTGCCCTTAGGACTACCCTGGGTGACCTGGTCTGGTGAGGGTTGACCTGCACACATTAAACTTTCACACACATTTCAAATCCTAAAACTATTCATACCTAGTTTGATTGCTTGACTCATATAGGTAATTCATATGGATGGACCTTAACCCCTAGGCCCTTAGCTAAGAGGGTTAGGAACAACATAATGAATGCCTCAAATGAGTCCTCTCATGGCTCTTATGGGCTTGATATGGCTTCATGGCTTAACCAAAGTGATTCCATTCTACTCAAACTTGATCAATCTTCATTTTCCAAAATTTCAATTTTTGACCCTCCGGGCCCTACACCCACCAAGCCTACCAAATGCCCTTGAAATTGCCCAAAATTTGCAAAATTGCCTAAATTACCCAAAATTCCTTCAAATCAGTCCTAAACATTTCTCTCCACTCAAATTGATCATCCTTAGCCAAATATACCAAAATTTTCAAAAATACCCCCAATACCCTCCAAATACCCAAAATGCCCTTTTTTAACAAAAAAATCCATAAATTCCAAAAATTCCCAGAAAATTCCAGAAAATCCCAAATATTCCCAATTTCATTTTGTTCAACTACACCATAAGCCAATTTTTCCAATTTAGCCCACTTTTGCCAAAACCCCAATTTGACCCATTTTTAACCCAAAGTGAACCCAATGTCAAACCAAACCAACCCAAGTGACCTCAATTTTATCCAATCCAATTCTAAACTTCAATTCAATATCCCCAATATCAATTTAGACCAAATCCAAACCCAATTTGATTAACATTTGGATCCAATTCCAATTTGAAGCTTAAAGCCCAATTTTGGCCCATAACCTAAACTTAGCCCAAACTAACCCAACTCAACTCCAATTAACCCCAAATCTCTTCCTAAACCTTCCTAATATCTCCACAAACAAAACACTAACAATATTTGCCCCAAATTTGGACCCAAACTCCACCCAAACCTAACCCAAAACCAAAATCCCCAATTTTGGCCTAAACCCACCATGAACCCAAATGGGCCCAAATCCCAAAATCAAAGCCCAACCAAAATTGAAAACTCTTTGTAACACTCCCATAAAAATTTCTCAACATTAATTTTACATCAAATTTAACATTAGCCCAACCTTAGCCCAAGTTATCCCAATTTGACCGACTTTGCCCCCTTTACCAAAAAGTCCCAAATCAAACCCAATTCAACTCCAAATCACATCAAATTTGTTTTAAATCACTCATGACACATCCCTAAACTAAACCCAACATTTTTTTGGCCCAATCCTAAACAAAATTTCCAACCACCAATTTGTTTTCAAACCTAAAGGCCCACTTTCTTAAACCATTTTAAAAGCCCATTTTCACCAAATCCAAAAGGCCCAAAGTCAATCCAAAGCCTACATGACACTTTCACCTCATCATCCCTTTGATTTAAATCACTCCCTAAGTTTCAAATTCATCATTAAACTTTTCTAAAATAAGCCACATGCCAATTTCCCCTAAATTCATCAAAAATGCCAAAACCCTTTTTCATGAAACAAGCCAACCTTTTCCAAGCTAAGTGTAAGCCAAATGTGAGCCATTTACAAGCCATATGAAGCCATGAGAGTTTTGACACCTCACCTAGTCATTTATGGCAAGAAGAGGGGAGCCTTTCCTAAGCCTTCATTAAGCCCTTTTAACCCCATTTATGCTACACTCTAAACCAAGTTTAGCCACATCAACTTGGATGGGGACTTCACCACCCCTTCCTAGCTGACCTAAATAATTCTCCCTCAGCCCAAAGTCAAGCCTTGGGGAGGTGCACCTAGCCTAAACTATGCCTTAGACCAAATCAAGCCAAAATGACCCTTCCCCTTACCACTTAAATCAAACCTCTTTACACTTGGCATTGGTCAATTGAACCCAAAAACTTCAAGCCCTGACCCTCCTGATCAGGATGGTGACCTGACCATGGCCGACCAGCCACCAGGTCGCCGGAAAACACCATGGCCGAGAGGTCTAAATGGATTCAAAAATTCAATTTGAACTAGCTGAGTTGTCCCATGCCCAATGGCCACTGCAGATGTTCTTCTCCTCACCAGAGCAGTTGATCCAAGCCATCAAACCCCCCTGGGAGGCCCTAGCCATGGCTATTTAAACAAGCCACCCCCTCTCGGCCAAAAGGTCGGTCGAAATCAACCTTCGCGAATTCCTCCAAACTTCTCACAGAGCTTCCCTAGCCAAGAGCAATCCATCCCCACTGTTCTCCTGCCCTAAATCCCAGTGATTGAGCTCAATTTTGGAGCTCAATTCTCAGACCACAACAGGACATCTCTCAAACCTCCACCAAACTCAAATTAAACTCACCCACACCTGCACAGGATCAAGAGAAGGAGTTCCCCAGTGAAAGCCCCCTCTCCAGGCCACCCAATTGCTCTAGCCTCCAAAGTCTGAAATCGGGTCTGGTCACTTTCATACCTAGACCTTTCACTAGGGTTAGAGGCTTCATCCCTAGGCTCTTCCAGCTCCAACGAACGTGCCAAGCACATTCAGTTGAGGCCTCACCTCCTGAACCAAGGTATGGACACTCCTTCCCGAGAGCTTCTTTCAATTCTCCATTTTGTTTGAGTCAATTTCAATGCATGTTAGCCATATAGATGTGTTCGTCTCTTCAAGATGAGTTCATAGAGCATATGAATGTGAGATTTAGTGGAGAAATGAGAGAGATCTTAGGGTTTTAGTGTGGACAGCCCTCGGTACACACCAGTCGTGGACGATGACCGGGAACCGTCGAATCACGCGTGTATCGAATGGACGATCTAGATAGAGTTGGACGAGGAGATGGAGCGAGACTGTGGGCTGCATGGCATCCCAGTCAGATGGCGGCATCGATAGGAATGCGACGCGTGGGCCTTCGGAGCTGTCGAGGTTGACGCGGCGCTGACTGGGTTAAGTAGGAAATTAGGTATGTTCTGATTTATTTAAATACCCAGAACTTTAAAAATCAATATCTTTGTGTAGAAAAATCATAAAAATAAACTAAAAATACCCTCTTGCTCAGTGAACAAAGAGAATAATGTGGAAAAAGAATTGAGTTAATTTGATGAGTATTTTATTTTTAATTAATTATTTACTCATTTCAGTATTTTAATTCTCCATTTGTATAGACAATTCACCATGGCATGAGACCATAGTGCTTTTGAAGCCTCTGATCTTGGGAACATTCCCTGAATTTTTCAAGGTCAGAGGCTATCTCTATGGCAAGTTATGTATTTTTCAAGTTTATGTCACTATTTTTTGTATTTTAATTCCATTAATTAGCATATTGCTTAGAAAATTCTAGGAAAATTTGGGGAAGTTTCTTAGGACCAGAGGACCCTAGGATAATTATGTTTTGAGTTAATTCATTAAGAATGACCCTAATTAGCCTAATTACTCAAAATTAAACTTTAATTAATTAGGGTTAACCACACATCAAAAGAACTTGAAAATAATTATCCACTGATCTTTAGGATCTAAGAGACCTCACATAAAAATTTGAAATCAATTGGAAATGTTTAACCCCACTAAATGGATTAATTAGGTCACATGAGTAAAGTTAAACTTTAAAAATTCATAACTCCAAAAATACAGTTTAAAAATTCACCAAATTAGTTTTGGGACTTCTCTGGTAACAAAGGAGTCTAAGAAAATTAAAATTGGAATTTTCTAAAAATCTTCATTTTTCCCCTTATTTTAATATTTTAATAATTAAAAAATAATAAAAATCACAAAAATATTAAAAATCATAAGAATGTTATATTTTAACTCCTAATCACTTAGGAATAAACTAAATATTTTTCCCAAGTCCCTAGAATAAGATATTGAATTTTAAAGCCCTAAAACATTTTTTTTGAATTAAAAAATGAATTTTCCAGCTTTTCACTAAATTAATTCTAATAAATCAAAGAAAAATCAGAAAATTGTAAAATTTGTTTCTCTAAAGTCCTTGGGGTTAGAGAGATTTAAGAAAAGTATAAAACCCATTTTTTAACTTTAATTTTATTTTATAACTGATTAATACTCCAAAACTCAAAATAATTATAATAAATAAAATATAATTCAAAAAATCACCAAAATTGGTCCAAGTAGTCCTCTAGTCATTAGGAATATCTCATAATTTTCTAAAGGACAGAAACCTTACCTTGGTCATGTTGTTGAATTTTTATTGAAAATCCCTATTTTTCATCAAAATAAATATATAAATTAAATTATATTCAGAAAAATCACATTTTCGCCTCTAATGTCTTAATTGACATATGAGTGAAGGGACATAAAAATTTCAAGCTCATTTGAGCTCAATTTCATGAGTTATGAAATAATTAAGCTTAAAGGGTATATTAATAATTAAGAATTTTAACCCCTAATTAAAACTTTAGGTTTAATCAAAACGGGGGGTAAAATATTTGATCTTAATTCTTTCTTAGATGATTGAAACTTTAGAAAATAAATGGGTAGGAACTCATTGATCACTTCTAATAAACCAAAAAAAAAAACGAAACCTTAATTAATTAAATAATTTGAATTTTTGGAAGAATAATTAAAAAAAATTGGATTATTAAAATGGGGATATAATTTAGAGAGACTATAATCACTTAAACTAAAATCCCCAAATGAATCACTTTAATTATATTTAACTCTTAATTAAACTTAAGATGATAATTGAAATTAATAAATTAATAATAAAGAAAAGACAACCCTTAGTTAAATTAAAACTTAAAATATTAAATAACTTGATAATTAAATTGAAATAAATTTAAAAAATTAAAAAAAAAATTTATTAATTTTAAAATTCACTTGAAAGAAAATTTAAAGCAAACTTGAAACATCAAAATCAATTTCAAATAATTCTTAAAAAAAGAAAAATCAAACCAATTAAAAGTTAATCTAGAATATTGCAATTAAATTAAAAATTAAATCATTAAAGTCTAAATTAAATAATTTAAACTCCTCTTTCAATTCAAATATTTTAAAACACTTAAGAATTAAACAACCCGAACACTATTCCAAACTTAAATTTATTAAAATTCTATAACTAAATTAAATTACCTTAAAACATTAATTCTAATTTTAAATCGTTGAAATTCTTAATAAATTGATTTGCCTCTACAGACTTTTATCATTATAACTCTTAAATGGAGCATCAAGTGAGGTGTCACTTCATTCATGGGATAATTAAATGTCCTAAGTTCACTGAGCAAGAGTTAAAACTTAATTAAAAAAATTTTGGATGATTGATTCTTCTCTACAATAAAAATTCATTTAGACTCGAAATAATCTCAGAAGTATTGAAAAGATGTTTAGAACCCGTTCTAACCACTTCCTCAATACAATGAGCTGTTTTAAGAAGAATAATTGAGCTTAATTGTTCTTTGATGAAGAAAATCATCCTTAAAAAATATAAAGAACCTAGACGTCATAAGAACTGACTAGCAGTAGGATTAAGATCTTGGTAGACAACCAGAACATTTCCCTTAGCTTTACCTAGGTACTTGTTGCAAATATTTAAATATTCTAACATGTGTTTAAGTGTAGCTTGGAAATGACGAGAAGACCCTCCAGGTACGCTTTTATTTTATTGCAAGTTACTTACATGTACTGTGCTTTACCTTTCTTGCATGTTAAACATAATTTTTGCATGAAAACTGAAATCTTTAGGATAGCCACAAAACTGAAACCAAAACTAAATTAAAATCAACATAAGATAAAATTTACTATCATAACATTCAAAAGATAAAGCAACTCAAAATTTAATCACAAACAGAACAACAAAACTACAATTATAACTAAATTAAAACGTCTTGTTGGATGATCGGGAATACCTCGGATGATGTAACCTACGTGTTGCTAACGGGATTTCCCACGGTCTAAATTCATCTGGACTAAGTGAATCCGATAAAAATAACGGTGCCGGAATGATGGAACCGAGGGATCTTAACCGGTGTTGTTATAATCAACTTTAAGATTCCCCTAATAAAACATTAAAGACATTTGGATTTTAAAACTTTTCTAAACCAAAACACTTCTCTTATCTCCTGATTTTCACCTACTAAAACTAAACCTCTGCAACAACAAGGAGCTTGGAGCACAGTGGGCAGCACGGCCATCGTCATCAGAAAAACCTGTGTCTATTTCAGCAAAATATTTCTTAGAATTAAACAACCAAACCATAGAACTTCGAGGTAGTTTGCCTAGTGCAACATAAATCCTCAACTCTTTGTTAGGCATTTACATAATCATGTTATGTAAATTAAGCCCTAACAAGTTTAAGGATTCCTGATCTATAAAAAAATACCTATTTCTTTATGTCTTAATTCTTATCAATTAAGGATATTATGCTTTAATGAAAGATATTTTTTCTGTGTTTTTGGATGTAGGTGATGTAAAAAGGTCCAAAAAGGAAAAAGAAGCAAAAAGGAGCAAAATACACAAAGTATAAAAAAATTATGGCCTGGCGCCTAAACGCCAGACTCGATACAAAAACTGTCAAGTTTTTGACAACGTTTGATCAGTTATTTTGACGGAGTGAGCGGTTATTGGACATTCTAGAAGACTGGCAGTTGTTCCTGGATAATAGGACATGTGATACATTACATTTGGACGCTCCAAAATGGTTTTAAACGCAAAGAGGTGCGAGCCAAAGTGAAGAGGTGCGAAGAACTGGAAGCGGTGTCCGACGCCTAGGCGCCAGATTCCGGCGCCTAGGCGCCAGACCGACCTTCTAGAAGATTCATTGAATGTGGACATGTTTTGAAGAGGTGCCTCAAGGCAACCCTTGAAGCCTATAAATAGGGGTCCATTTCTTCAGAAAACGTGCCCCTCCCATTGTAACCCTTTCTCTTATCCACTTTAGGATCTCTCATCCTTAGAGAGAGAAATAGAGAGAGAAATTTAGGGCCAACTTTTGTTTAGTTTAGTGAGTTTAATTTCAAGTTGTTGCATCTAGAGTTCAATACACTGTGGAGTCAGTAGGAATCAGAAGATCTGTAGAAGAAATATTTGAGATAAGTATTTTACATTTGATTCAAAGTTTATTTATAATGTTTTGCTGTTTATTTTCAATGTGTTCTGAGTAGTTAGTTTACTTTCTTCCTTCAATTATGAAGAGATAGATAAGATAATATAGAGATTCGATGGAGAATTTAAATTCAAAATATTTTCAAAACATTGTGATGACATTAATACCTGATCTTACTTTACTTTTTAAATTAGCCATTTGAATTGTTAAAACCTGTTGAAGAGTTTTAAGACCTTGAAGGAGAAGAACTCTTAACTTGTAAATGTCACATGAATCCTTGGGTAGTCGAAGGGCATGTGCGGGCTATTCAAGGTGAAGTGAAAATAAATAGGAAGATAAGATTTAAAGGGCGTAGAATTGATAAGTTTTTAGAGTGACAGACTAAATTCTTATAATTTGATTTATAGATTAGGAAATGGTCACTAGTAGGGCCGACCATAGCCACCCTTGGACATCTAGAAGTGTGAGTCTAGATTAACCCATTCTACTAACAATACATCCGGACCTATTCTGTAAACTAGTCAATGTTCTTTGCGCACTGGATCGAAAGGGTAAAGAATAGGAATGCTTCTATTTGGCACAATACCATAAATCAAATTCTCCAACGAATATCAAATGATCTTATAAATCTTAGATTAATTGAAGGAAAGAAAGTTATTTATTTTATAGTTTTCATAAATCATTTTCTTATTATTGTTTTCTTTATTTGCATCTAGTAAATTAATAGTAATTTATAGTTAATTTAGAGGATAAAAAGATATTTTTTGAAATATAATATTTAGAAAATTTATTACTATAATTTTTCCCCGTGGGATCGATACTGGGGTTATTAAAGAAAACCCTATATTACTTGAAATGATATGTATACTTGCGTAGTACCCCTAGTGTGTAAAAAATATTTTCTAAAAATTTACATCATTTTGATTTTATACACTAGCCGCTATTTATAAATTGGGTCAAGCTTTTGGCCATCTTTTGGAAGCGAATATTACTGCGTTATTTGCGGTCAGGTCAAGTTTTTTGCGTCGTTGCCAGAGAAGAAAGAAATAAAATAGTTATAATTTTTTGTAAAGAAAAATATTATATTTCTAAAAATACAAAAATAAAAAAATATTAAAAAAATAGTAAAATAAAAAAAGATATATATTTTTATTTCTTGTTTTATGCGAAGATTTGGTTCTGAAGGATTAATACCTTTAGATTCTGAATTAGAAAGAACAATTAGAAAAATTAAAAAGGGAAAACAAATTCAAAAATTTCAAGAAATGGCTACTTCACAAAATCTAATTGAACTTAATAATCAAAATGTTTATAAACCTTTAAGGGATTATGCTAATCCTACAGTTGATGAACTTCATAGTAGTATTCAAATACCCCCTGTAGATGCTAATTCTTTTGAACTTAAACCGTCTATTATTCAAATGGTGCAAAACAATCAATTTGGTGGATCACCAAATAAGGATCCAAATTTACATCTTGTTAGTTTTTTAGAACTTTGTGCTACCTTTAAATATAACAATGTTTCTGATGATGCTATTAGACTTAGATTCTTTCCTTTCTCTTTAAGAGATAAAGCAAAGATGTGGTTAAACTCATTAGCGACTGGTTCTATTAAAACATGAGCTCGAAATGGCACAAAAATTCCTTGCTAAATATTTTCCTCCTTCTAAAGCTCGCTAAATTAAGAAATGATATTACTTCGTTTAGTCAATTTGACGGAGAGACAATATATGAAACTTAGGAAATATTTAAAGAACTATTAAGAAAATGTCCTCATCATGCTTTACCTGATTGGTTGATTATTCAAACATTTTATAATGGATTAATTGGATCTTTAAAATCAATTATTGATGCTGCTGCTGGAGGTTCTTTAATGTATAAATTATTTGAAGAAGCTTATACTTTAATTGAAGAAATTGCTAATAACAATTTTTAATGGCCTTCCGAAAGGAGTAATCCTAAAAAGGTTGCCAGTATTCACGATAATGAAGCCTTTTTTATCTTAGCTTCACAAGTTGCAGCAATGTCTAAGAAATTAGATAACTTTGCAATTAATATTTCACATAATAACTCTGCTAATATTGAAGATTCTCAAACTATTGAAACTTTACAAGCTATTGCAGGTAAAAATAATCCTTATTCAAATTCTTATAATCCTGGGTGGAAAACTCATCCTAATTTTAACTGGAATAATTCACAACAACAATGGGGTAATAATCAATGTCATCCCACTGGAAATTGGAATAATCAAGTTAATTCAAACTATAAACCTCCTGGATTTAATAATCAACAGAAAAAGTTATCAATAGAAGAATTAATTATGCAAATGAATAATCAATTACAAAATCAAAATACTGCTATTCGTAATATTGAAAATCAAATGGGGCAAATTGCTACTTTAATTAATAAGAGACTTGTAGGAACACTTCCTAGTAATGTTGAAATTAATCCAAAGGAAATTGGAAAAGAACATGAACAAGCTAAAGCTGTGCAACTTAGAAGTGGAAAGGAATTAAAAGAAAAATTGCATAATGAAATTGAAAAAGAGATTGAGGTTGAAGAGATTGAAAAACCTAAAGAAACTCTTTCTCCTAGTCAAGATCAAACTGTTATACCTATTAATGTGGAAGTTGAAAAACCACCACAACCGTTTCCTCAAAGACTGAAACAGCATATACTCGATCATCAATTTTCTAAATTCTTTGAAATTTTTAAGAAACTTACTATTAACATACCTTTTGCTGAAGCTTTGGAACAAATGCCAACTTACACAAAATTTATGAAGGATATTTTAAGCAAAAAATGAAAATTTGAAGCTTTTGAAACAGTTGCATTAAGTGAAGAATGCAGTGCAATAATTCAAAACAAATTACCTGAAAAGCTTAAGGATCCTGGAAGTTTCACTATACCCTATGCTATTGGAGAAAAATTTTGTGGAAAAGCTTCGTGTGATTTAGGAGCAAGTATTAATCTCATGTCATTTTCTATCTTTCGAAGATTGGATTTAGGAGATATTACTCCCACCACTGTAACTCTTCAGTTAGCTGATAGATCTATCACTTATCCTAAAGGAGTTATATAGGATGTCCTTATTAAAGTGGATAAATTTATCTTCCATGTAGATTTCATAGTACTTGATATGGAAGAAGATAAAGAGATACCTATTATTTTAGGAAGACCTTTTCTAGCTACTGGACGAGCTATGATTGATGTGCAAAAAGGAGAATTAACCATGAGAGTTAATGATCAAGAAATTAAATTCAATGTTCTTAAATCAATGAAGTACCCGATAAAGAGAAATGTTATCGAATGGATATAATTGATTATTTAATTGAAAAACATTATCAAGAAAAATGTAAAGTTATTTCTGAAGAAAAATTTGAATTTTTAATTGATGAAAATGAAGAAGTAGAAGAAGAAGAGACTCATTTTATTAAAGATAATTGGGAAACTTTAGACATAACTCAAAATGATATACTTTTACCCTCAATTAAAAAAGCACCTGAACTGGAATTAAAAATGTTACATTCACATTTAAAATATGCATTTCTTGGAAATTCGTTAACTTTACCTGTTATTATTTCTTCTGAACTGAGTAAAGATCAAGAAGAAAAATTAGTAGGTGTGTTAAAGAATTATAAGAAAGCTTTTGGTTGGACGATTGCTGATATAAGAGGAATAAGCCCTTCCATTTGCATGCATAGAATTTTAATGGAAGAAAATTTTAAACCTACTATAGAATCGCAAAGAAGATTAAATCCTATCATGAAAGAGGTTGTTAAAAAAGAAATTGTTAAGTGGTTAGATGCTGATATTATTTATCCTATTTCGGATAGTCAATGGGTAAGTCCTATTCATTGTGTTCCGAAGAAAGGAGGTGTAACTATCGTTGTTAATGATAAAAATGAACTTATTCCTACAAGACAAGTTACTGGATGGCAAATTTGTATTGACTATAGGAAACTAAATAAGCCACTAGAAAGGATCATTTTCCTTTACCTTTCTTGCATCAAATGCTCGATAAATTAGCTGGACACTCATATTTCGTTTTCCGGATGGATATTCGGTTATCATCAATTACTTATTGCTCCTGAGGACCAAGAAAAGACAACATTTACAAGTCCTTATGGAACATTTGCTTTTAGAAGAATGCCTTTTGGTTTATGTAATGCACCTGCAACTTTTCAAAGATGTATGATGTCAATATTTTGTAATTTGATTGACAAAAGAATTGAAATATTCATGGACGATTTTTCAATCTTTGGAACTACTTTTGAATCTTGTTTGGAAAACATTTCCAAAGTTCTGAAAAGATGTGAAGAAACAAATTTAGTTCTTAACTGGGAAAAATGTCAATTCATGGTCATAGAAGGCACTGTACTTGGTCACAAAGTGTCACAAAAAGGGATGATAGTAGATCAAGCAAAAGTGAAAATTATTGTTGAATTGCAACGACCTACTACTGTCACTGATGTGAGAAGTTTTCTAGGTCATGCTGGATTTTATAGAAGATACATAAAGGATTTTTCTAAAATTGCTAAACCTCTTTGTCATTTATTAGAAAAAGATGCAAAATTTGAATTTAATAAAGAATGT
Organism: Papilionanthe hookeriana x Papilionanthe teres; assembly: GCA_022702705.1. Lineage (NCBI taxonomy): Eukaryota > Viridiplantae > Streptophyta > Magnoliopsida > Asparagales > Orchidaceae > Papilionanthe > Papilionanthe hookeriana x Papilionanthe teres. The sequence continues at coordinate 126,189,823 of CM040424.1, read as the reverse complement.
ATTAATGCTTTTAATATTCTAAAACAAAAATTAATAATTGCACCTATCATTGTTACACCTAATTGGAATAAATCTTTTGAATTAATGTGTGATGCAAGTGATTTTACAATTGGAGCTGTATTAGGACAAAAATATGAGAAAGTTTTCAAAGTTGTATATTATGCTAGTAAAACTCTCACTGAAACACAAAGAAATTACACTACCACTGAGAAAGAGCTTCTAGCTATAGTATATGCCTTTGATAAATTTAGACCTTACTTTCTTGGTACTAAATGCATAGTTCATACTGATCATTCTGCTATTAAATATCTATTATCTAAGAAGGAATCTAAATCTAGACTTATAAGATAGGTTTTACTTCTACAAGAATTTGATTTTGAAATAGTAGAAAGAAAAGGAACTGAAAACCAAATTGCTGATCATTTGTCTAGAATTAAAAATGATATTATTTCGGAAGAAAATATAAATGAGAAATTCCCTGATGAATCTTTATATGTTATTCAAACATGCAAAACACCTTGGTATGCTTGATATTGTTAATTATTTAGTTAGCAATATTTTGCCTTATGACTTGGATAACAAATTTATTAAGAAATTTAAATATGATGCTAAATCATATATTTGGGAAGAACCTCATTTATTTAAAATTGGAAGAGATTCTATGATTCGAAGATGTATACCGTATGAGGAAACTTTTGCTATTATCCAAAAATGTCATGATTCCAATTTTGGAGGACACTTTGGCATAAATAAAACTGCATTTAAAATTTTAAATTCTGGATTTTATTGGCCTACCTTATTTAAAGATGTGAGACAATATGTGAAAACATGTGATCGATGTCAAAGGATGGGAAATATATCTAGGAAAGATGAAATGTCTTTAAACTATATATTGGAAGTTGAAATTTTTGATATATGGGGTTTAGACTTTATGGGACCATTTGTTCCATCATTTGGAAAAATTTATATTTTATTAGCAGTTGGTTATGTTTCAAAGTGGATTGAAGCTGTTGCTTTATCAAACTGTGATTCCAAAAGTGTTTCTAAATTTTTAAAGAAAATGATATTTTCAAGATTTGGAATGCCTAAGGTAATTATCACCGATGGTGAAAGTCATTTCAGGAATATAAGAATTCAATCATTATTACAAAAATTTGGAATCAAACATAGAATTGCAACTGCTTATCACCCACAAACTAGTGGAATGGCTGAAGTATCAAACAGAGAAATTAAAAAAATTTTAGAGAAGACTGTTAATCCTAAAAGAACTGATTGGGTTGATAAACTTGATTATGCATTATGGGCTTATAGAACAGCTTATAAGACACCAATCGGAATGTCACCTTACCGGTTAATTTATGGTAAACATTGTCAATTACCTGTAGAACTTGAACATAAAGCTTATTGGGCGATAAAGGAGTTCAATTTTAATTTGAATAAAGCAGGAGAAAAGTGATTATTGCAATTAAATGAAATGGAAGAAATTAGAAACGAATCGTATGAAAATGCGAGAATTTATAAAGAGAAAATGAAGATGTTGCATGATAAGAAAATTTCAGTAAAATTTTTTGAGCCTGGACAAAAGTATTACTGTTTAATTCTCGTTTAAGACTTTTTCCTGGAAAATTAAGATCTAAATGGATTGGACCCAATTTAGTTGAGAAAGTATACCATTATGGAGCTGTGGATATTAAAGATCCCAAAACAGGAAAAATTTTTAAGGTAAGTGGAGTAAGATTGAAGCCTTATTTGGGAGATATTAAGAAGATTTATAAAGAGGCTTATGAATTGAGTCAACTCGATTAAAGATTTACTTAAGTCGGGTCGACGACGTTAAACCAAGCGCTTTGTGGGAGGCAACCCATAATTATCTTGTGTTTTGAGTGTTTTTATGCTTTAATGTAAGGTTATGCCTCGATCTTGATTAATTTTATATTACTTTAGAAAAATTTGATGCTCATAAGTCTTTGTTGACTTAGAGTTGAAAATTATTTTGAAGTGTGTAAGATTTAAGAATTGGATCACTCTATTCTGAATATGAGTAAAAAGGAGATCAAGTAAACCTTCATTTTGATTGTATTTGAGTTTAAATTACTCTTACCAGTATAATTTACCTATCTTGGAGAACGAAATTTTGAAAATTGACGATTAGGCGAAACGGAGTTGAACATAGTTCTGGCGCCTAGGCACTAGGATTCGGCGCCTAAGCGCCAGAATCGTGCTATGTATCAACAGGTCCGGCGCCTAAGCGCCGCGGTTACTAGGTCGTGCAAAAACAAAAAACTTCAGTTTCTCACACGATTTTTCCCTTTAAATCAACCAATCTTCTTCCCTAACCATCAAGCAATCAGAATTACATCCCTTGCACTTCATTCTTGAGAGATTTAAGAAATTTTGAAGAAATGGAAAGAAGAAATCTTGGAGAAGAGGCTAGGGACAAGGTCTCAAGGGATCCTCAACCCTACTTTAATGGTTTCATCGCTGTAAGTTTGGAGAAAATTGCTAGTCATTTGGATAAGTTTGAAACTGATTTTAAAAGCATTGGAGATCGCCTTCATGAGATGTTTCATCAAGTTGAACATCTAGAATGGCAAATGAAACTTCAATTTGATCATTTTGCAGCTTATCAAGATGCTCAAGTTGAAATGTATGCGAAGAACAAGTAGATTGACGAAAAGACGGCTACAGATTTCCCAAGAGCATTAGTGTTCTTTCCAAGTGGAATACACAATTTCCCTTGTGAAGATTAGAAAATTCTGGTAATGAGATAGTTATTATGGTTTGTTGAGTCAATATATCAATTTAGAGAATCGATTGTATTTGTTATTTGCTTTTATGTTCAATGTGTGTTGTTTTTGCTTGGAAATTGTTATGTATAAGTGTGTATTAGGAACTTGAATCAAATATAGTACTTATCTGGAATGTATTGAGTCAATATTGAAGATTATAAATGTAATTTAGTGAGTTTGATTGAAACCTTTTGTTTGATTGGTGGATTTAATATTTAATTTTTATAAATTTTTGAAAAATAATGTGGAAGTTAGAAATTGAAGCCCTACTCTAATATGAGTAATTGGAAGTTGAATTTATGAATTTTGGTGGAAAATTAAATTTTAAAAAAAAAATTTTGTGAAAGCCGATTCTAGTGCCTAGGCGCCAGAATTCGGCGCCTAAGCGCCAGTTCGGCCTGGACCCGAGAATTTACTTAAATAACCCCCAAAAGCCATTTTTGACGCCTAAGCTTCATCTTCTTCCCCATTTTTGCGAAAATACATCCTCTAGATCCATTTTTAGGTTAAAACATCAAGGATTTGAGCACGAAACCACTTGATTTCTTCGTCTCAAGGTCAGATCTACAATTTAAACCATTTATTTTCGATTTTCACCATAGATTTTCCTAGTTTTGCTAAGAACCGACATTTTGAAATTTTTTTTTTGATTCTTAGTAATTTCTTTGGATTTCTAAACTTATTTTAAGTTTTATAAACTTAAGAAGAGTTTAAATCTTTGATTCCTAAATTTGTTCTTGTTTTCTTTCACGTTTAGATGGCTCTAAAATCTAAACGCGGGAAGGCACGAGATAACTTTGATAGCAGCAAATTTTCTACTGCGGCTGCGCATTTTTGCTTCCATAAATTTGCGACGTCCATAAAGTTCATTTCTGAACGAAGTTTCTATCATCCTGGAGAAATGATTGAAAACACTATCGTTGCACAAAATTGGCAACGATTCTGTTATTTCACTGCTGTTGTTGTTATCCCGATTGTTCGAGAATTTTATGCAAATTTTCTGGATGCCGAGGATTATGAAGTCTTTGTTAGAGGAATCGGAGTTGTATTTAGTCCTAAAAGAATCAACATATTTTATGGCCTGCACCGACTATTGAGTGTTATTATTCTGGATTATGACCATCTGAGGGAGATTTGGATATGATTATTGCTTATCGCGTGCGATGCTTGGATCTTGGAAGATCGGGGAATGGAAAAAGGGTAAACTTCAAATCCTCAAATTAAATGGTATTTCTAAAGCATGTCACTACTTTATTTCGCAAGATTGTTACCTTCCAACCACACGAGTGAAGTGACTAGAGATCGAGCGATCTTAAACTACTTGCATTCGGGAGAGGAAGCCTATTGATGTCGGGAGCATTATTTATGATTACGTGGATTCTCTTGCGAGATCCGGAACTACGTTGGATTGGGATTTCCATCTCGATTTATTCACTATGTGTTAGTAATGGAGTCACTTGCTGATATTTCTAAGGAGAATTTAAAGTCTACCGAGCCGATTGGGCGGGAGAGTGTTAGTATCTATGATCATCTTCGAGGGAAGAGATCGGCCAGCTCCTTCTACTTCGCACATACTTCGGGTAGACCTTCTACTTCTAGACCCTCTACTTCGTCGAGCCACACATCGGATTTGCGGGAATCAATGCATGATTAGTTTTTAGAGCGACGGCGAGGAGTTATTTCGAACTCAGCTGCGGGATTGATACTATTGACGAGAAAACTAGATCATTTATCGATTATACCCGAGAGGAAGAGTAGTTATGTTGCTTGAATATGATGAAACCCTAGTCAGATTTCTGAAGAGTGAACGAGATGTTAGTTTTCCTACTTTTCCTAGTTTCACACCATTTGTTGATCCTAAGGACGTAGAATTTACCTTTGGTGACGATGATGATGATGAGGCTACAGCTAGTGACTAGTAGTTATATATCTTTATGTTGTGTTACTCTGTTAGTTTGTTTTGTTTGGATTGTTTGTTTAGTTTTGTGTCGATGTATGTTGATTTATTTTTGTACTGTGTGGATTGATTGTGTTAAGACTGAAGTTAGAGTTAATTTATATGTTTGTTTTAGTCTACTTTTTAGTACTTAGTAATTTTGCTCTGCTTTAATTTTAAATTTAGTATCATCATAAAATTAGCCTGCTTACTTTTTATACATGCTTAAATTTTATTTTTAATTATTCATAAAAGCATGAGTAGAAGTAATTTTTCTTTTTAAGATTGTTTCTACATTCTTATAAAAATTCTTATGATTTTCTTTCTCATACTTTCAAATTATCATAAAATACCAAAACTTAAGTTTGGGGGAAGGGAAAATTCATTCAAAATTTAAATTTTATTTGTCCGTAAAGAATTAGTATTTTCATAAAATATAAAAAAAACTTTTTAACATAACTTAAGGAATGAAGAATTTATTTGAGATCACTTTTATTTTTGAAATAATAAACAATTTAGTAAAAATTTAACCAAAATTTTACTAACTTTGATTGATTTTAAGAGTAGAATTATTTAACTTAAGAAGAATAAGATAAAGAATTTTTCTGTTCATGATAGAAATAATAGAATTTTAGAAATATTAAGTAATAAAAAATTAACACTTGAAAAAGAAAAGATTAGAAATCTATTTGAATTCTTATTTATGTTATAATAATTAAGTGAAAATGTATAAGTTTTGAAAATATAAGTTAAGGATAGTGAAGTTCAAAACCATAAACAGGCTATCCAGATATAGTAATCCTCCATAAAAAAAAAAAAGAGAGGAGAAGCTTGAGGAAATGCTTAATCAAAAATTGGCTTCACTTGAATTATCTTATAGGAAGAAAACTAGTTACATATTTTACTTAATTTTTATACATGGATATTTATTTAGGAAAGATTTTTCAAGAAGATCTTTTTCTTGTAAATAATCTATGAAAGTTTAATATAACAAACTTCTATTATTTTCAAAATGGATGGAAAGTTTGAAATCTTATGATTTGGTAGTTAAATATTCTTTAAATTCTTAAAATTAAACCTAGTTAGTTAAATTGGGTTAATAATTTACTAAAGACTTTATAAAATAAAAAATTATAAGGAATCTCAAATATTTATCTTTTATTCCAAAGGTTATATATTTTATATATAGTAGAAAAAGTTACTTGAGGACAAGTAACATTTAAGTACGGGGATTTTGATCTATAAAAAAATACTATTTCTTTATGTCTTAATTCTTATCAATTAAGGATATTATGCTTTAATGAAAGGTATTTTTTCTGTGTTTTTGGATGTAGGTGATGTAAAAAGGTCCAAAAAGGAAAAAGAAGCAAAAAGGAGAAAAAATGGAGCAAAATACAAAAAGTATAAAAAAATTATGGCCTGGCGTCTAGGCGCCGAAGCACCAGACTCGATACAAAATCTGTCAAGTTTTTTACAACGTTTGATCAGTTATTTTGATGGAGTGAGCGGTTATTGGACATTCTAGAAGACTGGCAGTTGTTCTTGGATAATAGGACATGTGATACATTGCATTTGGACGCTCCAAACGGTTTTAAACGTGAAGAGGTGCGAGCCGAAGTGAAGAGGTGTGAAGAGCCGGACGCGGTGTCCGGCGCCTGGCGCCGGACCGACCTTCTAGAAGATTCATTGAATGTGGACATGTTTGAAGAGGTGCCTCGATACGACCCTTGAAGCCTATAAATAGGGGTCCATTTCTTGAGAAAATGTGCCCCTCCCATTGTAACCCTTTCTCTTATCCACTTTAGGATCTCTCATCCTTAGAGAGAGAAATAGAGAGAGAAATTTAGGACTGACTTTTGTTTAGTTTAGTGAGTTTATTTTCAAGTTGTTGCATGCGGAGTTCATTACACTGTGGAGTCAGTAGGATTCAGAAGATCTGTAGAAGAAATATTTGAGATAAGTATTTTACATTTGATTCAAAGTTTATTTATTATGTTTTGTTGTTTATTTTCAATGTGTTATGAGTAGTTAGTTTACTTTCTTCCTTCAATTATGAAGAGATAGATAAGATAATATAGAGATTCGATGGAGAATTGAAATTCAAAATATTTTCAAAACATTGTGATGACATTAATATATGATCTTACTTTACTTTTTAAATTGGCCATTTGAATTGTTAAAACTTGTTGAAGAGTTTTGAGACCTTGAAGGAGAAGAACTCTTAACTTGTAAATGTCACATGAATCCTTGGGTAGTCGAAGGGCATGTGCGGGCTATTCAAGGTGAAGTGAAAATAAATAGGAAGATAAGATTTAAAGGGCGTAGAATTGATAAGTTTTTAGAGTGACGGACTAAATTCTTATAATTTGATTTATAGATTAGGAAAGGGTCACTAGTAGGGCCGACCATAGCCACCCTTGGACATCTAGAAGTGTGAGTGCTAGACTAACCCATTCTACTAACAATACATCCGGACTTATGCAGTAAATTAGCTGATGTTCTTTGCGCACTGGATCGAAAGGGTAAAGAATAGGAATGCTTATTTGGCACAATACCATAAATCAAATTCTCCGATGAATATCGAATGATCTTATAAATCTTAGATTAATTGAAGGAAAGAAAGTTGTTTATTCTATAGTTTTCATAAATCATTTTCTTATTATTGTTTTCTTTATTTGCATCTAGTAAATTAATAGTAATTTATAGTTAATTTAGAGGATAAAAAGATATTTTTTGAAATATAATATTTAGAAAATGTATTACTATAATTTTCCCCGTGGGTTCGATACTGGGGTTATTAAAGAAAACCCTATATTACTTGAAACGATACGTATACTTGCGTAGTACCCCTAGTGTGTAAAAAAATATTTTCTAAAAATTTACATCATTTTGATTTTATACACTAGCCGCTATTTATAAATTGGGTCAAGCTTTTGGCCATCTTTTGGAAGCGAATATTACTGTGTTATTTGTGGTCGGGTCAATTCGTAGGTAGTCGTTTGGTATGACATAAACCCTCACATCTTCGAGGCTATTTGTATGATCATGTCGTACAAATATAAGTCCTAATTAACTAAAATTGGCAGGATTATAACATTAAATAACATCTTCTCAAATTGAAGCCAAATAATAGGAAAGTTTGGGAAGTTGCCAAGATTCCTCTTGGATCCTCAGCTTCCCCTACTTCTCTTTCTTTGGACTCTTAAAATAAACTGTTACAAATTTGAGCTATTCCCTATTGAAATTTTCAAAATCCAATCCTTTGAAAACCTTAAACTTTGAAATTGTTAAGAGAAATCACTGATCATTATCAAGATTTTTCTTAAATGATTCCCGTCATTTAAGATGTAATTAACTATAGGGGCTTGCCCTTATAGGGAACTTTAAGAACCCCAGGTAATATAAACCCTGCTTAATTCATTTATATTAAGCAGGGGAACTTGTTGGCTTATAAAATTAGTTCGCAGACCAAACGGATGTCACAAATCTTCTAGTTTATTTAATTGAGTCCCATAACCAAGCAGTGTGTCTATTCCTCGGGATAGATACACGGTTTGTGATGTGGTGCTCCTTTATATAAACTATTTGTGATGTGAGATCGGTTTGATTTCATATCTTGAAATCTTTAAACTTAAAATTATTTTTTAAACTCAAATGCTATTTTCCAAATTATATATATTTAAATTAAATTTAAAATATGAAAATTCACCGACAATTTTTGTATGCGACCCCTTTTCAAAACAGTTAACCTAAAAATATGCCGACAACCTATCCATATGGTTTATGCTGTATGAAATACAGTGTACAATTATGGAGGATGAAGAAAAGCTCTGGAGGAAGAGTGAGTCCAATACCTTTGTCTGAGAGGGGAGGCCTCAATTAGATGGTTCTAGCAGCTTCGATTGGTCCCAACGAACCTCTAGATAGAGCCTTTTGCTTTAGTGAATTATCTAGACCCAAACTCAACCAGACCGGATTTCATGTGTTGATCAAAGTTTGGCGCAGAGACCCTTAGTGATGGGGCTTTGATGGGGGATCTTCTTCTTTCACTGCTGTGAAGGTGCGGGTGCAGTTAATTGAACTTTGGTGCACTATGGAGCCGTGGTAAAATGTGTCCTAGTTTCCGGCCAAATTTGAGCTCTGAAATTGAGCTCCGGTAGTGGGAATCAGAGGGGGAATGTGATTGGAATGATCTTTGGGAGGTCTAGAGGAGCTCTGGTGAAGTTTTGGCAGAGTTTGGTTAGGAAATTTTCAACAACTTGATTTGGACCGTGAGGGTTGATTTTTATAGCCATGGCCAATTGGCTGAGCTCAGGGCCTGGTTTTGGGTGTATTCAACTGCTTAGGTGGAGGACAGATCAGCTCTAATGGCCAATCAGATCTGGAAAGCTTGGGAGGTGAGTTTAGGTTCGGAGAGGGGGTGGCTCTCATTTTTGGCATTTTCCAACCACTAGGCCGGCCGACTAGGCCAGCGGAGATGGTCAGTGGTCAGGTGGGCAGACCATAAAGTGCCATGAGTTTAAATGGTGAAGGGATAATTGCAAATATCTCTTGAATTAGTCATTTAAAGGAGGAGATCCCATAATTTGAGGGACCTTTGGTCCATGGCTCAAGTAGAGCGGGCTAGGTGGGTCTAGTGTGGTTCCTAGGGGTCACTTGGTGGTTGTGGTGGACCTAGGTTGGTCACATTTGGGATGATTTGGTCACATTGGGCCATAGGTTCAATTTAGGTCATTTGGGTTCAAGTTGGCCTAGCTTGGATTTAAGCTTGGGTTAGACCCAAATGATTGTTCAAATTGGTGTGTATGAATTTCATGAAGTGTTTAGAAGAGGTTTGGGGTGGTGTTGAATTGATTCGGTAGGTCAATTTGGCTTGGTTTGGTGTTTTGGTCAATTTGGGGCAAATTGGCTAAGCTTGGGTTTAGGTTGGGCTAGAGTGGGGTTTAGGCCCAATTTAAGGTTCCAAATGGTCTAGTAGGATGTCATAAAGAGTTCCCAACATCAATTGGATGGAAATTTTGGGAGTAGGGTTATCAATTTGGGAGATTTTGGGCATAAGGCATGTTTGGGTTAAATATGGGTATTTTGGACCTTAAGTGGATTTGGGTGAGACTTGGGTTCTACCTGGGGGCCATTTACGGTTCAATTCAGTTTAGGGGAGTGTTATAAAGGGTTTAGAATTTATATTGGGAGAAATTAATTGGGGTTAGGTCAATTTAGGGGATTTGGGTCACCTAGGCAAAATTGTGGATTTTGTGTTTCAAGTGAAATTGAACTCAAATGAGGGTCAAATTGGGCTTGGATTTGGTTTAGATTCACATTGTAGATGTTCAACTAAAGTTTGGAATTGAAATTGGGCAAGATTGGGGTCAATGAGGTAGACATTGGGTTTAATTTGGGCACTTTTGGGATAAATGGGTCAAATTGGGGCTTTTGGCTAAATTGGGCTAAATTAGCCAAATTGGGTCATGTGGTAGTTGAAAGAAATGAAATTGGGGATATTTGGTAGGTTTTGGGAATTTATGGGAATTTTTGGAATTTTTGGAATTTTGGGCTAAGAGGGGCATTTTGGTCATTTTGGGATTTTTTGGGAATTTGGCAATTTTGGGTAATTTTGGCTACTTTGAGTGGTAGGGAGTATTTTGGAATGATTTTTGAAGAATTATGAGTAATTTTGGGTGACTTTGGAAATTTTGGGAGATTTTAGAGTTTTAGGGGCATTTTGGGTATTTTGGATATTTTGGGTATTTTGGGGCAAAGGGATTAGAAAATTTGGAATGTTTTGGGAAAAATGGGATTGGTTGAAAGTGAGTGATATGGCATTGTTTATATTGATTCATGGACCAAGATTCACTCTCATTTGATCCTCTATGTGTTGGTATTAGTCAAACCCTAGCCTGAGGCTAATGGTTTGGGAAAATCACTTACATGAGTTTCAAAAAGAGTTAGGGGATCAAAGGTGATGTACCTTATTTAGGATTTAAGAGTGTGTAGTGTAGGTGTGGTGTAAGCTCCAGACCTCTCAGGGAAGATTCTAAGGTCTCACCACCTATAGGAGACTTTCCCTGGGCTTCCTTATGCTTTGTCTCTTCCTCCCAAGAGCTGGAGGTTAGGATTTAATTATAGGAAAACTCTCAGTGAAGTTAAAAAAAATTTGAATTTCTAAGGGGAAAGGGTTCCATGACTAATCTTCTAAGAAAGTCACCAGGAGAGTGCTATGGCTAGACCCTAGGCTATTATAAAGACATACTATACCTCAACCAAAAGTGAGGTCAACAGAGTCCTGTTTATAGATCCCACGGGGAAGCGAGGTAAGAGGTTCTTAGTCATATTCTAGTCCACTACTATTAGACTTTAGTTTTAAAGGTGGATATAAGCGGTTTTTTTTTAAACTACTCTTAAAGGTAAATCTTAATTTTAAAATAACTAATAACTACTCCTAAAGGAAAATATTAATACTAAAGATAACCCTTTCTGGATGAGTTGGTTTGGTAAATTTTGAGATAATAAAATCTACTATTCTTATGTAGTGAATTGGATAAGATGAAGGAATGAGATGCATTAAATATTGTATGTGTCAAATAAGAGTAATCCTATACTTTACCCTTTTCCGAGTGCATAAAGAACATTGGCTAATCCTAGGTTTAGTCCCTTAATCCGTGGTTAGGCAGGGAGGATACTGGCTCTCACTCCATAGCTCTCACTTCCCTTTGCCTAAAGGCTAACTCTCACTTTAGTTTCTAAACACTAGAACCAAATTAAGGATTTTAGGAGATTTTAGTCTATCATCCTAAAATCTCTAATTCTACGCCAATCAAAGTATGTTTCTCTATTTATTTACACTCAACCCCCATGAACTTCACCATCCATGAAATTTGAATGTGGTTCCACTTTGTTGAGAATTGCACCACCCTCTCAGATCATAGTGCAATTATAATGAATTTTAACACTGCAACGAGCTCTTATTGTAATGTAAATGAAGTGCAAGTAAAAACCATCACATTTATAATTAAAGCTTCTTCTAGCATGCATTCCAATATCCTAAACATGAATCCTACTCTTTACAAAAGAAAAATAGAAGGAAAATAACGACATAATCTTCTCATGCCACTATTTCCAAATAAGAAGAAAGAGAAAGAGAAAGACATTACAAAGCACAAAGAAAACACAACAGAAAACTTCATTTCAAAGAAAATTCACAAAATAAGTGTTTGCAAAATAATTTGATAATGAAGAACACAATACTTAGCTTTTTCCCCTTAGAAGAAAGAAGAAGATCTCTCCAATAAAGTCTCCTGCAGATCCATGCAATGCTAGTACCCACCCTTACAAATTCTCTCAAAATCCCCTCACCAATCTATCCAAAAAAGTTGAAATCTACATTTCTACTTCTATTCTAAGATCTCTAAACATTCTCCATGTTTTTCCTAACATCTACCACCCATTTTTGGCTTCAAGTTTGCTTTAAAATAGTGTAGGGACGAATTTCCCAAGAGGTGCTTGAAGAAACCTTTCAAAAAGCGTCCAGATTTGACATATATGGCCAAAAACTGCTTTGGGTGCGGTCTGGCACTGTCTGGGCACTGTCTGACACTATTTCCATTGAATTTTTGTGTTTTCTAGATGCTGGCTTGGTCCGGCACTGGATAGGGTGTCGTCCGACGCCCTACTCTATGCAGCTCCACGTCTTGCTTCGTTTGGCTCTGTTTCAGCTCTGATTCACCCCGTTTCAGTTGCGTTGCATTCCTAACAGATAGTCCTGCAAAATAAGCATAAAAATAACATTTCTTTAAAGTGTAATCTCATTCAAAAGTATGCAAGAAGTTTAAAATAGATTAAGCAAAGAAATACTTATCAAAATGTGTTAGGCCAAAATATGTTTTTTTGCTTGTTTTTGCTCCAAAAGTCATTTCTTGTACCTAAAACCAAAAAACATACAAAATATCTTCCTTTATAGTGCAATATCACCAAAAAGGGTATGAAATAAACATTAAAAAGCTATCAAATTTTTAGTGGATCAAGATCCCTCAAACTTAATTATTACTTGTCCTTAAGTAATTTAGTTAATACATAAAATAATGATCTACTGCAATTAACTTTCTTTCTAGATGCCATGATTTTGACTTAGAAAGATACAATAGTGAAATTTTCAGAAAAATCTTTGAATAATTCAAGTAAATTCTGCAGGTATAAGGCTATCTAGTCATCAAGTCTAAGAATTCTAGTCATCTATTCATTTCAAAAATGATTCTATATTGTCCTATTAAGGCACTTAAAAGGATTACATGAAAAGAAGTTTATGAAAACACTACTAGTAAAGATGTTAAACCATACATATAAGTTCAGGAAAGTAATTAAGTTCTTCCTTTTAGGTAGATCCAAGTGAAGCTAATTTTTAATTAGGTGTCTCCTAAAGCTTCTCCTCACTTTTTCTTTTCTTTTTCTTCTTTTTATCTTTTCTCTTTCTTAAGGAACATTTTCAATCCCCTTTTTTTCACATTTTTTCTTTTCTTTTTTTATGTGAGGATTACTATATCTGGATAGCCTTTAATAATTTTGAACTTCACCCTTCTCAGCCAAAATTTGGAACTTACCACAATCCTTTACCCTATAGGCATTTCTTTAGCTTATTATTGATTCATCATAGAGTCTCAATCCTTTCCTTTCACATAAAGTTTTAAGATTCTTAATATCTCAAACATACAATTTTTCTTACTTTGAATAGTTGACTATAGTCATATTCTTTTATACCAAATATTTCCTATTCTTTTATACCAAATATCTTATCCTACAAATTAATTTTCATTACCAAAAACCTTCATTCAAGTCCACTAAAGTACTCAAACAAAATCAAAATACAGTTATCTAAAATTGAGCTCTATCACAGGAAATCATGTTAATAATTTTAAAAATACTTTTAAATGAGAACAACTAATAGTTAATTATTTCTCTTCCCAAACTTAAATTTTAAAATATTTTGCAATTAATTCCATAAAATGTGGGAGGAAGAAAAAGTAATTGAATTTACTAGCTACTACAATATTCTATCAAATTCATATACATGTATAATCAGGATAAAATGACTGCCAAAGAAAGTAAATCTAACCTAAAACATGCTTGCAATAAAATTACACTAAAAGGAAGTATTCTCACTTTAAAATTTTATTTTTCTTCTTACTCCCAAAATTAATTTTTAACATATATAACATTTAGTACATAATATATAAGCAGGAAGAAAAACATTTTAGAAATTTTATCTATCACAAATTTCTATCAAAAACATCTACAATTATTTATTAGAATAGAACAATATGCAGCAGAAAATAAATATAAACTAAGCATGTCAAAATGAAATTCACTAAATAAAAGTTTAACTAGCACAATAGGTATCAGCATGAGAATATAAAAATGTACTTCAAGTTTTATATAAAATTGTAACACAAACACAAACACACATAATAAATGAGGTCAATTTGTCCTTTAACTCATCACATCTCACTACTTACCTCCAATTTCTAATGGAATCACTACACTAATAAATTAGGTACTTTTTGAATGATTTTATAGATTATAATCCCATATAAAAGATTATCCCTGATATATTGGTTCACGTGCACCAACCTCAGCATCATCTAACCCTCTTAATTAAGCACCTATTACAGTTATATATCATAGTGTAAGGATCATTCACTTCATCAAATAGGTTTGGGACTCCTGCCAAATGAAAGCAAAATTTAGAGAAAGGAAGTAACAAAATTAAGATGGATCTGTCACTGTTTAAATTTATGATATCTCTTGTAAAACTCAAGTTCGAGTAAGACCCAAATTGTAGTGATTTTGTCAATCCAACTACTACAAGAGAACATACAAGTCTAGTCATAATAAGAAGTTAAGGAATCACCTTCCTCATGACACGAAAAGATCAAATCAAACTACTAACAATCCAAACATCTACCAATAACAATCAAACTAATCAATCCATAATGACACATAAAGATAAACTCAATCTACTAATAATCCAAACATTCATTGATCATTAATCAAGCTGATCAATCCATACTAAAGCAAACATAATACAACACTAACAATCATGACTCTCAAGCATACTAAATCAAAGCACACTAATAACTATGGGTTGCATCCCATAAAGCACTTGGTTTAACATCGCCAGCTCGATAAATGATTTCTTCTAGACCAAAATTCCAATTAAGTAATCCTCGATCAATCGCCCAATCTTTTTCAGATCCAGGGATTCCTATAAAGTCCTCAAATTGTAATTTTTCATTTAGCTCTTCTTTTTCAGATTGATTCATATCATTGTTCCTCAAATTTCTTTCTAGATCAAATATTCTTCTATTGATTTTCTAAATTTGCATATTAATATCATCCTTCAAATTTATAAGAAATGGATCTTTATATGATAATTCAAGATCTCCTAAATTTTGGATCGATTTCTCTCTACATAATTCAGATTCAGGATCAAATTCTTCTATGTTACTCTTCTATTTCAAGTTAACTTCCAATTCTTCCCCTTGATAATTATTAAATTTTAGAGGCGATCTTTCTATATTTATTTTAGTTGAGAAAATAGGTTTTTCTAATTCCTTAAGAATTTCTTCCAATGGCCTTTCAATCTCTTTATCCTCTTTTCCAACTCAAAGTTCTTTTGAAATATATCCTCAAATTCTCTTTCAAGTCTTAGTTCAATAACTTTATTTTGCTCATCATTCAATTCAGGTTTTTCTTGTGATTGAGTCAAATCTAAAGATATGAAGACTGGTATTCCCTAAATAGGTAGCCTTTAAAATTGTATGGGGTACATCCATCTTAAGTTCATGAGATTTTTCAAAAAATGGAATTACAAGTTCATTATTTTTGGTAGCGTCCATCATTTTACACCTCCCCTGAACATACATACAGTCTTTTTAGATAACTTTTCAACTCATCATGAATGTCCATTCCGACCTCATCTGTTATCTTACTTTGAAAACTTTTTTGGAAATGGTCTTTACTTAGATAATCAATTTCATCCATCCAAAAACAATCATCATATTTTATCTCAGTTAGATCATTATTATTCTCTTTAGTTTTATCTCAGTGTTGCCAGGAAGTGTTACATGGGGTCTATTGCTAAGCGAATTAGCAATTTCTCCCAGTTGATTCTCTATGTTTCTTATCGCAGCATTTTGACTTTGCAACTTGTTTCTCATTTGATTTGCAATACTACTTCTTCTATAGAAATCTTTTTATCCTCAAATTATTGATCTTTGTTGGAGTCTAGAGGATATGAAGGTATATAGTTTGTGTTATCCTGACTATTCCAACTTCCATTAAGATTTGCATGATTATTTTCCCATTGTTGGTTTCCACCCTAAATAGTGTAATTCGAGTTAAAATTAGGATGGTTCTTCCAACCTGGGTTGCAATAGTTAGAATACGGGTTGTTTATGGTATTTAAAGTCTCATATAATAATTTGGAATCAATCATATACTTGATGCTAGTTCATTCCAAATTGGTCTAACTTCCTTGATATTGCAGCAACTTGAGATGCAAGATTTGTAATTGCATCTGTATCATGAACACTACCTATCTTTTTAGGATTTAACCTTGCAGAGGGCCATTAAAATTCATTTGTAGTCCTTCAATTAATGCATATGCTTCATCAAATGATTTTGACATTAATGAACCACCACCAGCAGCATCAATAATAATCCTAAGGGATCCTACTAAACCATTATAAAAAGTTTGAATGATTAACCAATCTGGCAAAGCATGATGTGGACACTTTCTTAAGAGTTCCTTAAATCTTTCCCAGGCTTAGTATATTGATTCCCCTTCATACTGATAAAATGAGAAAATATTGTTTCTAAGTTTAGTAGTCCTTGAATGTGGAAAATACTTAGCTAGGAATTTCTGAGTCAACTCCTCCCAATTTTTAATAAAGCCAGATGTTAATGAGTATAACAACATTTTAGCCTTATCCCTTAGTGAAAGGAAAAAGCCTTAGCCTAACAGCATAGTCTGACATGTTGTTATAACTAAACATAGAACAAAGTTCTAGAAAATTAGATAAGTGTACATAATGATCCTCCAAATAAGTTCCCTAAAATGGTTATTTTGCACTAGTTAGATAATCGCTGGATTTAGTTCAAACGAGTCAGGTTCTAGGTTTTGTATACTTGAGTGAATTACATCTATCGTAGGATTTACATAATCCCTCAATGATTTATGATGATTTTCCAAGTTACGATTTTGAATGTTTTTCATTTCCTATTATAGTTTTTTAAGTCTTTTCCGTTTTTTTATTTTCTTCCATTTTTCTAACTCGAGACCATAAGGTACAAGTCCTACAGATCCTTTATTTTGCATACATAACACAACAAAAAAAACATTAACAATAAAAAAATAAAACGAAAAATATATTCAACAAAACAAAACATTCTCACAAACACCTTATTTTTCACACAAACAGTTTTTTCACAACACTTTTTCATACAAAAAATACTTTTCTCACAAAAACAATTTTACGACACTAAAGTTTTCCAATTCTAAGCCTAATTATTTCAACTAAAATTCTCTTAAAATTCTTACCGAAGCTTCCCCGAAAACGGCGCCAAAAACGTGATGTGACTTTTTTATATGCAAGAATTTATGAACCCATATTTATATATTTATAATGATTTTCCAAAGTCACAATTTTAAACGCAAGTATGTGTATCGCTCAAGTAATACATGGCTCTAATGGAGTCCTGTTTATCGATCCTACAAGGAAGCGAGGTAAGAGGTTCTTAGTCAAATTCTAGTCTACTACTATTAGACTTTAGTTTGGAAGGTCGATATAAGTGGTTTTTTTTTAACAACTATTCTTAAAGGTAAATCTTAATTTTAAAATAACTAAAAACTACTCTTAAAGAAAAATATTAATACTAAAGATAAACCTTTCTGGATGAGTAGGTTTGGTGAATTTTGAGAATAAAATTTACTATTCTTATGTAGTGAATTGGATAAGGTAAAGGAATGAGATGCATTAAATATTCTATGTGTCAAATAGGAGCAATCCTATTCTTGACCCTCTTCTGAGTGCATTAAGAACATTGGCTAATCCTAGGTTTAGTCCCCAAATCCATGGTTAGGCTTGGAGGATACTGGCTCTCACTCCAGAACTCCGACTTCCCTTTGCCTAAAGGCTAAATCTCGTTTTAGTTTCCAAACACTGGGACCAAATTAAGGATTTTAGTCTGTAACCCTAAAATCTTCAATTTTACGCTCATCAAAGTATATTTCCCTATTTATTTGCACTCAACCCCCATGAACTTCACCATCCATGGAATTTGAATGTGGTTCCACTGTTGATAATTACTCTACTCTCTCGGATCATAGCACAATTATAACGAATTTTAACACTGCAATGAGCTCTTATTGTAATGCAAATGAAGTACAAGTAAAAATCATCACATTTATAATTAAAACTTCTTCTAGCATGCATCCCAATATCCTAAACATGAATCCTACTCATTGCAAAATAAAAGTAGAAGGAAAATAATGACATAATCTTCTCATGCCACTATTTCCAACTAAGAAGAAAGAGTAAGAGAAAGACATCACAAAGTACGAAGAAAACACAACGAAAAACTTCATTTCAAAGTAAATTCATAAAATAAGTGTTTGCAAAATCATAAGATAATGAAGAACGCAATATTTATCTTTTTCCCCTTAAAATAAAGAAGATAATTTCTCCCACAAAGTCTCTCGCTGATTCATACAATTGTAGTACAAACCCTTACAAATTCTCTCAAAATCCCCTCACCAATCTCTCCAAAAAGGTAGAAATCTACATTTCTACTCCTATTCTAAGATCTCTAAACATTCTCCACATTTTTCCTAACATCTACCACCTGTTTATAGTTTCAAATTCGCTTTACAATAGTGTAGGGACAATTTTCCCAAGAGGTGCTTGAAAAAACCTTCCAAAAAGCGTCTAGATTCGACGTATATGGCCAATAACCGCTTCTAGCGCGGTCCGACACTATCTAGGCACTGTCAAGCGCTATTTTCTATTGAATTTTCATGCTTTATAGATGATGGCGCGGTCCGACATTGGATAGGGCGCCATCCGGTGCTCTACTTTGCGCAGCTCCACCTTTTTGCTTTGTTTGGCTCTGTTTCAGCTCTGATTCGCCCCGTTTCAGTTGCGTTGTGTTCCTAACAGATAGTCCTACAAAATAAGCATAAAAATAAAATTTCTTTAACATGTAATCTCATTCAAAAATATGCAAGAGGTGTAAAAGAGATTAAGCAAAAATATTCAAAATATGTCAGGCTAAAATTTGTTTTTTTGCTCGTTTTTGCTCCAAATTGCACCGTTTTTGCTTCTTTTTCTCTAAAAGTCATTTTTTGTACCTAAAACTAAAAAACATACAAAATATCTTCCTTTATATGCAATATCATCAAAAATATGTTTGAAATAAACATTAAAAAGCTATCAAATTTTCAGTGGATCAAAATGACAGGCATTAACAGAAATGTCTTTAGCTCATAAGAATATGCTAGATAGAAGACATAAAGGAGGAGAAGATAGATCCCCTATTTTCACCCTCTTACACGACAGTCTTGTTTTCCTCATTGCCTCTGCAACTTTATTCTCCTAAGAATTGACTTGATGACTAGTTTTGGGACGACGGAGGTGATGCAGGAGGAGATTGATTAGATATAATACCATCTCATTGTTGTGATCTGCTTACTACATAGCAGTTAGAGGGGAGGAGATGAAAAAGATGTGAACCGAAAATGTACCATAGAGGGTTGTTTAAGAGGTGCAGGTAGTTGGAGGAGGGAGGATGTGCAAAAGCTGATGGGCATTGTGTTAACGAGAATACTTGTTGGTAATTAGGTAGAGTGAACAAAGTTGAGATAGACATAGACGTTGTATTCATGTAATACTTAATATTTATGTGTTAGATAAAAAGTTGATAGCTTCTTATGTTATGCATGTAAAACCCCTAATAAATTTTTAAAGAACATTACCATGGCCTTAAGTTTTCAGGCCTTGTGGTTTGTTATTAAGCGCCCATCGAAAATCTTTTTTTTTTTTGTCCTAATTTATAGATGGTTCTGAAATTGATTATGAGGTTTAAAATTTGAGATTTATCATAAATAAGGTTTCAGTTTTATTTTAAAACTCAATTATTAAAATAATAAAATTATGGATAAATTGTTTACAATATTTATATACTTCTCCAAAAAGTTCAATTAAATTTTAGGAAAAAAATGTTACCTTTTATTTTACAAATTGTTTCTCTTTTAGATGATTTCAACACAAAAGTTAAATTTTTTACATTATTTTTTAAAATCTCAGGCTCAGTGAGTCATTTTATATAATATAGCTGGGGTTTAAGAGGGGAATCTCTTTGCATAATATGGATCTAGAGAGAATAGCCAAAAACTCCTAACACATCCTATGGAACCCTTATTTATGGAAGATAAAGAATCAAAATATGAAAAATTACACATCTGCCCCCGCTTTAATAGGGGCGTTACAGGACATTACCGTCTTTTTTCTTAACTTGTCATATTCATAAATAATTTTGATGTCATTTAATGTACCTCAACCTTCTAGTCGGCAGGTCTCGAGTCCGTCGACTAAGTCAATGTTGGTCAGCTAGTTTGCTTGGAAGTCGGTATACCTTCACTCTAGGAAGCGAGTGGGAGAAAGACAATCGATCAGCCCTAAGGTGGTCGTTTCAATCAGCTTTCTTGTTCTTTAGCTATTTGAGGATTTTTTAGAGTAGTTGCTAAGAAATCTTCATGTAGATAATGATAAGATTGTTAGGGATACTAGATCTTTGTTTGATCTTCAGCGTGAGTGTTTATTTATTATTGGCCAATCGCCAACTTTTATGGAGTCATTCAACTGATGTTCTTCAACCAGCGATTCTATGAGAACTTATAGCTTTTTGTTAAAGATATATTCTTAAATTTTTATTTTTTTTAATTTAAACGTCAATTATCCCGAGATTCATATTCATTTTTGAGCGTTAGACAAATAAAAATGATTCACACAATTCATGAAAAAAAAAAAACTCGCATCAGCAGTCGCGGCATTTACAAGAATAAATTCACTTTACAGGATAAAAAGTTATTCGAATAAACAGAGGTTGTATTTCGGATATCAAAATCATCATTATCTAAATTTAAAAGAACGGTACGAACAAAGTTGACTGGTCATAACTCGTATTTGGATTCAGACATCCGTAACGCCTCTTTAATTCCTTCAACCCGCATCTGATTCTCTCACTCTCTCTCTCTCTTGTTGGACGCGTGATGAGTCGAGGAATGGACGGCTGGTGATGACGAATCCACGACGCGTCCGAGATCACAGCCATCAACACACCGGGTTTGGATGATGTAGATAACTTGAAATCCAAGGGCATTGTTTATTTAAAGAATTATTCTTTCTTCCTTTCTTTCTATCCTCACACCAGACCACAATTGGCCCTTTGAAACCATTTGACCGTTGGATCATCTCTTCTTCTCTACCAAGGTAATGCCGGTAACTTTACTAGCTTAGTTTTTCTCCATTTGATTTCGCCAAGCCGGCATCTCCGTCTTCATTCTCCGTCTTCGTCTAGGATTCATTCAATCACAGCCAGCTGGCCGCCTCCCCCGTCCTATTTTGCACCTCTGTTTCTCAATCTAGCTCAGTGGAGGAAAGGAAGACGAGACATCTTTCCGCTTTCAGCTTAAACAAGCTCACCGGAGCCTCTGCTCCGCTCGTTAATAACGGTGTTTACATTTTCCTTTATGAAATATGTTCTCTTGCTTTTGTTTGCTTGATTCGATAGGATAAACATGACAAGGAGATGCTTTTCTGGATAACTGACAATTACCTGTATGCTGTGCGTGTGCATTGTTTCTGTGAATGTCAATCGAAAGCGTGAAGCATATATAATACTTGATTCCATTCTGGTTAGCTGAAAAACATCTGCTAAGAGGGAAGAAATCGGCTTGCTTGCTTGGCCACTGCCCTCTTTTATTGCTTCATGTTTTATGCAGAGAATGACTGATTTCTTCACTCATAGTGCATGATTTTTTATCGTGAGATCTTCGATAAAAAAAAATTTGATATTTTTTTGTGCTCTTATAATCTTGGCTAGAATTTAAGGGGTTGCCAGACAGTCCCTAATTTATGGCACTGTTTTTTCATAAGGACGTTGTGTAGAATAAACCTTCTGAGAAATAAATTAACTCATTGCTTCTTATAGAAAGTTTCACTTTTTTCATGACTTGTGTCAATAGCTTTTTGAGTAAAGTTCAGATCCAAAGAAATCTTTTGCTCTTTACTTCTCTTACTGTTGATGCTTTGTTGCCAGGATTCGTCAACTTCTCCATAAAAGCATTTGGTTGCTTCTTTATTCGAGTATTCATTTCTTGCATTTGCAATAATGCAGCATTTGAGGGAAGTATAATTGATGAGATGTATGCAGAACTACAGAATCACATGAGCTTTTTGAAACATCTTTATTTCTTCTGCTCTAGCTTCGATTTCAGTTTAAAGAATTCTTAGGAGGGCTGAGATGGGATGTTCGGCTTCTAAGCTGGATGAAGAGGAAGCAGTTCAGCTCTGCAAAGACCGAAAGAACTTCATTAAACAGGTGATTGAGCACAGAAACAGATTTGCCTCTGGCCATGTGGCTTACATTCAGTCAATGAGGCGAGTCTCGCTTGCTCTTCTACAGTATGTTGTGGCTGATGATCTCCATGAGTTTCTTTCTGATTCATACACCACTCCTCCATTCACTCCTGTGAAGGAACTGAGCCCAGAAATCAGAGCTCCTCTTAAGTTCTCTACACCAACAACAAATGAGAGGATGAAGAACAGCGTTTACACTGTAAATTACTTAAGATCAGGTGGAATTCAATCAGTTGCTGTTGAAGAATGGCTCGAGCCGCATGAAACTGTGCAGCTTGAATCCTATTATCCCATGGAAAGTCATGGTATGGATGGTTTCTTTGTGTCGCAATCTTCACCAGTCAATAGAGCATCATTTTTCTCTTCTCCTTGGAATAGATCAAGCTATCAATTCTCATCTCCCCAAACTTCTATGTGGGATTATTTCTGGAATCCTTTCTCATCGGATCAGTTTGGGTATTCCTCAAGGAGCAGTTTTGATAGGACAGTAAACGATGATGATATAGCTGGGCTGAGGCGGGTTCGAGAAGCAGAAGGAATTCCTGAACTGGAAGAAGATATAGATGATGATCATGACCATGACCATGAAGGAGGAAGTGCAGTTTTTTGGAAGGCTGAACCAAAGAATGAGACACCAGAGGTTGATTCTAAGCATACTGGAGTCCTAGCTTGTGATGAAAGTCCAGTTTCTGCACATACAGAGGTTCAACAGGTTCAAGAGGTAAAGGAGTTCAAATCTAAAGGGGCACAGAGTACTGAAGCATTAGCAGATCAAAATGCAGTAGAACTGAAGATCCCAACTCAGTATCTGGTGGCAGCAAACAATAATGCAGAAAAAACGCCTGGTTTTACTGTATATGTGAACAGAAGGCCTTCTAGCATGGCGGAGGTGATGAAGGATATGGAGAATCAGTTCATGAGAATCTGTGAATGTGCACATGAGATATCGGTGATGCTGGAAGCAAATAAAACTCATTATTCTTCAGCTTCAAATGAACTGGCAGGTAAAATAATAAAAAAAGTATGGCATAATTGCATGGAATTTTACATTCAAGTTATAAATTTGCAAAATATGATTTGCTGGATATTTTTGCAGCAGTGAGAATGTTGAATCCGGTTGCTTTGTTTCGATCAACCTCGTCATGTTCGTCCTCTTCAAAATTTTTTCAAGCTTCATGTAGTTCAAAAGGGGATGCTGATGAGAGCAGTAGTGATTATTCAGAAGAAGGTTGCATGGTCTCTGGAAGCCACAAATCCACCTTAGACAGGCTATATGCATGGGAGAAGAAGTTATATGAAGAAGTAAAGGTGCTTGTTTTAATGTTGAGTTGGAAAATGGCTATTTTTACACGAAAGAAACCATATGTATAGATATTACTCCTTGGATTTTAGCTGAAAAAGTAAGGTATATCTGTATAAAATGCAAAAATTTATCGGCATGCTGCAAGACAAACTTCTTTCTCTTTAAGAAATCACATTATTTTTATATACATTGGCTGTCTCCTTATAAAATAAGAATATATATATATATATATATATATATATATATATATATATATATATATATATATATATATATATATATATATATATATATATATATATATATATATATATATATATATCAAGATCTTACAATTTGAGAAGATGTATATTACAAAATGATCTAAAATTTGAGAAAGATTGCTTGACTAAAAACTTCTCCCAACAGTCTGGTGAACGTATGCGGATTGCTTATGAGAAGAAATGTGTTCAACTGAGGAATCATGATATCAATGGGGACGAGCCTTCTGTAGTTGATAAGACAAGAGCGGCTATAAGAGATCTTCACACCCGCTTAAAAATTTCTATTCATACGGTTGAATCAATTTCGAAAAGGATTGAAGTCTTGAGGGATGGGGAACTGTACCCTCAGCTTATGGAGATGATACAAGGGTATGTTTTATGACCTTATACTTTGCTTTAATATTTTCAGTACAACAGCGTGTGATGCATGAGTTCATTTGGGTTATGTATGTTTGCATTCTTGAAGAATGTGGGAAGAGAATGAGTTGGTCTGGTCATTGGAAAAGAAAGAATTATAGTTACATCTATATAAGAAAAAATATTATAATGATTACATCCAACTCGATTCATTATAATGGCACTTGAAAGTGGGAAGAATGAGTCAACAAGTTGAGAGAAGGGGAAAGAAAGAGTTAAGTTTTTACACATAAGTGTGGGGTTTCTCATTGATTTATAGACAACACTACTAAAAAAATTAAGAATGTATAAAAGCAAATTCAGGGGAATAAAGTGGGAGAAAAAGGAAAAGAGAAAACTAGAGTTTGACTCAAGTTATGGTATCATCATTATATCAAAAAACGACAGCTTTTTTAAAGAAGATGGTAATGTCAAAGGAGAATGAGTTATGTTGGTCATTGTGATAAGGTGTAACAAGGAAGATAGATAATTGTAGATGTATCTAAGTTGGGGGATATGTTGTTACCTTAAAAAATGATATATAAGAATAAATCATGAATCATTATAATGATTAAGTCAAGTAGGGCTGGTTAAGAGAAAGGGAAATACAGGTCCAAATTAGATTTAGGCCTAATTTTGGGGATTTTCATCACCTTACAAAACATCGCTATTAAAGGAAATAAGAGTATAAAAATAGAAAGGATCGGTTTGGTCAAGAGGATATATTTGAAGGAAAAAAAAACGAGTCAATTTGATCAATGGTATAAGTTGAGAGGAAAAATGAAGGGTTTGTTTGGGGCGATTGCGAACTACTCGAACTTTTCACCGTACATGGCTACCTGTGAAATTCGCTCTGGGAAGTAGCACTTGTTTGGTGCAGCTGTGTGAAATCAGCTGTCTGACAGCTGTTTCTGGAAAAATGTCAATGATACCCCTGTTTGGTAAAAATGTTTAAAAGAAGACTGTGAGCCACATTTTTTAAACTTTGGAAACTTGGAAATCCAGACTCTAGTTCACCTTAACTACCTCAAAATTATCATCAGATAATAAAACATTTTGCTCAGATAATAAAACATTTTGATAAATTCCCCACAACCCCACATAATTCTTGGATTTTATAAATTTAAACCAAAAAATAGAAGGGAATATCACCATAGTGAGCCAAATTTTCTGAATTGAAAGCACAAACCAAGCCAATGATAAGAAATATCCCACGTAAGCCTGCAAACCCCATGTAGTAGTAATGAAATATTTGTATTATTCTGCATAAACCCTCCCACCAAATGAAAGTTGCTGATTCCTGCACACACTGCCAAACTATAGTAGTAAAGGAATGCATGCCTGTCATAATGTATTTTATTCCATAAGACAAAGTGTAAGTCCCAATCCTTAGAACCCAAAACAATTACAAAAAAATTTGTCCAACATCAAGTAATGTCCATTCAACAATTATAAAACCAAACTAACCCAAATTGTACAGGGTGGCAACAGACTGAAAATTTTATGCATTCACTTGCATAACTACTGTACACAGGCACAGGTTTATAGCTCTAGGTTGATAATAAGTACTAAACTAAAGAAAATAAAAGAATATTTGCCCTTGACAAATACTAATTTTAGCAACATTTCAATCAACTACAGAATTTTAATAAATCTGGAATGGCAATTTACTAAGGGCCTGTTTAGGGGCTGCTTTTTGAAGCAAAGTTAGGTGTTAAGTATGTAAATAAATAAGAATTGGGTGTTATGTGATGTGAAAACAAGAAGAAGCCTCAAGCATGCCACCAATATACACAAATTGTTGTGGTTCACCCACTCAATCTAAGCAAGCAAATTTGATTATTATCCATGCAAAGGAAAACTCAATCAATTCATACAAATTGATGTCCAGAAATATTTCATAGATCAAGCAAACACGCTTATTAACTCTAAATGGTTTTAAAAACAAGCTTAATCATTCCAACATGATTGTTACTAAAGCCATGATCTGCAGTCAATTCAGCTTTCATCAGTGCTTTAATTTTCATAATTTCTTGAAACTTTTGTGATCCCAACAATCTACAGGTTATATAATAAACCCAGATATTACAAGTAATATCACATGAAACTCAACATAACTAAAGACCTATATAATCCAGTAATTTAATTTTACAACAACAACAACAAGAACAAAGTCTTAATCAATAATTCAATTTTACGTTGAAGAAAAATAAATAACCTGATTTTCCTACACATTCATCATGAGCAATGCAACAAGCGTCAAGATCATCACACGCGATCTCTCCAGGACAACCACTCCACCTACACAACATAACTTTCCATATCATATTCCAAAAGCTGAAACATTACAGGAAGATTGAAGAAGATTTTATCAGTCTTCTGAATTGCTTGGTATTTTATTCTAGGAAGAATATTGAAGAAGATTTTATCAGTCTTCTGAATTGATTGGTATTTTATTCTAGGAAGCATTTAAGCAAGAAAGCTTGAATCCTATAAAACGGAACTTAGCGAAATTAAATTTTAGGTGTTAGATAAAATAGATACGAATTGAGTGGTATGTATGTAAATCTTTGTGTAATATTTTCTTTAGAAGCACGGTTACTTCTTTTTTAATTTTCATTCATGCAGTGATTTCATCAAATGATTCTGCTAGAACAGCTTTCAAATGCATGATAAAAGGTGCAACAGACTTCTTTTGTAAAGCCTATCAGAAAGAAAGAATTAAAAAATATTTAGCAGCATGTTTGAAAAAGCAAAGAGATTCTTCTACCCATACATTTCAACGGGCATTTACGCAGAAATGTTCTCCGGGCAGAAATTTGGGATTTCCATTCATTGTTAAGTGAGATAGGAGGTTGCATAATGGAAGAGGGATACTATATAAAAACCCTAATTCTTATTTTTTCTTCATGACCAAAAAAAAAAGAAAAAGTGCATGGATGATAGCTAATCAAGACAAAAATGTACAGTGAAATAAATTGAGCAAACAACTGAAGATATTGCCTCAGGTACATCCTTAAACTTAGCAAATGGAGCTCTACCACGGAGGAAGAGAATTGAATTTCGGCATCACCTTCACCTTTGCTTGCATAAATCATCAATGGAGCAGTTGGCAGAGTAGGAAGAAGCGATTCGAGGCCTCACCTTCGGCTTCGGTTGCGGAGTCACGAATGGATCTATGCCACGAGCAAGGAGAAGAGATTCCCGGTGTGACTTTCGGCTTCACTTGTAGAAATTGTGAATGGAGCTGTACGACCTTACCTCTGGCTTCGCATGTAGAAATCATGAATGGAGAAGTGTCGCGGAGCAGAGAGGCTCCTAAACTGAGCTCCATGAGCTATCAAGCCAGCCCCGAGAAGGGCATACCCGTAAAAGTTAAAAAGAATGCTTGCAGTGGAAGAGAACCACTGGAAGGATCTGGTGGTCTACGTTCCGCTGCGCGTCGAGGCTGCCGCGATCAAACCGTCACCCCAAACATGTGAGATTCGCGGAGGCACGCCGCTTCGCACGAAAGAAGCGCTCCCGAACGGGCCAAAGTTATAGTTATATATAAATAAGGAGATGTTGTGCCTTACAAAATAACATATATAAGAATAAATCAGGAATCTTTCTAAAATTGGGTCCAATCTGGTTGATTATGGAGGTGCTAGAAATTGGAAAGAGCATGAGTCAAGTTAATTAAGAAGGGACAATTTAAGAGAAAAACAAAGAATGAGTCAAGTTAATTAAGAAGGGACAATTTAACAGAAAAGGAAAGAATGAATTCGGAATAGACCTAAGTATGGAGATTTTTATTATCTTACAAATAATGCTATTATAATAAGAACACGAGAAAATGAACGAGTTAGCTTAGCCAAGGGATATGTTAGGCAAAAAAGAAAAAGTGAGAATGTAAGAAATATAATAAGTCAGGTTGTGGTCACGCGATATGTTGGGCAAAAAAGACAAAGTGAGAATGTAAGAAAGATAATAAGTCCGGTTGTGCTTAATGGTATAAGTTGAGAGACCAAAAAAGGAATTATAAATATAACGAAGTTAGAAGATTTATTTTGGCTTAATTGTCTTTTGGATGTAAAACATTTAAGTTTTTATTACTATTTTTATTATGTTTCATTTTTTAATATATTTTTAATATTTTTCTTTAGGTGATCATACATTCATTAGAAGCACACATTTAGCAATTTAAAATGAGCACAATCTCTCTCACTACACACACACAAAACAGACACACACAAAACACACACACACACAAATGTGATGATTTTAAGGCACATAAGGGATAGATAAGAGCATTAATCAAATTTAAACTTATCAAAACATCCATTGGAAAGCCATTTTTTATCTCTCTTTCTTATGTTAAATTTGATATTGAATTATGAGAAATGTCAAATCACTTTATTTTGATATGAGGAGAATGAATCATGAATCTTTATAATGATTAGGCTATTTTGGTTGATCATAGAGGCACTTAAAAGTAGGAAGGACAATGATTCACATTAATCAAGAGGGGATAACTAGGATTAGACAGAAGTCTGTGGATTGTCATTACATCTCAAAACAATGGAAGAATGTAAGAAAGAGAATATGCTAGTTTGTCCATGAGAATAACTATAGAGAGAGAATTATGGTTGCATTTAAAGTTGGAGATATGTCGTCACTTTACACAATAACATATATAAGGATAAATCATGATTTTTTTAAGTGATTAGCTCTAACTGCAATTAATTTTACTTACATTTGTGTGGGATAAATCGCTAATGGAGTTAATGGAAAAATAATGTCACTTCAATCCCAACTTTCCTCACGTTATGTATTTCCTAGTTTATGCCATTCGTTTTTATCTTATGGGTGTTATTGGGAATGATTT
Organism: Papilionanthe hookeriana x Papilionanthe teres; assembly: GCA_022702705.1. Taxonomy (NCBI): domain Eukaryota; kingdom Viridiplantae; phylum Streptophyta; class Magnoliopsida; order Asparagales; family Orchidaceae; genus Papilionanthe; species Papilionanthe hookeriana x Papilionanthe teres. Next base: position 126,160,579 of record CM040424.1, on the reverse strand, counting down.
GAGTATTATATCATTCCTTTTCTATATCCCTTGTATCATGTATTTATATGCTCAATAATATTATTCCACTCTATTCTCTAATTCTACATAGTATCAGAGCATGGATCTAAACCTAGCAGCTTTTGAAGCATTACCCTAGCTGTCGGTCCCTTCCTCCTACTGGTCCTCCCTGCATCTTTTAAAGCCATCGATCCTTCTACTTTAGCCATTGGCCCTTCCTTTTCCAGACGGCCGACCCCTCCTTTTTTGCAGTATCTCCGACTGGCCTCATCTGCAGGCTCTCTTGTCAATCTCCCCTACTTGCCCTCTTGTTAACCCGCAATACAGGAATTTGCCGCAGAACCCAACAGAAAATTGCTTCTGAACCTGCAGACCCTCTCGTCAACTTCACCTGTTGGGCCTACCTACCCGCAGGTTGTTTCTAGCCGTCTGTAGGACCTTTTGTCCTAATCTTCCCAGCTATAAAATTTCTGTCTCGACAACCCACATCACCTTTGGCCCAGTCAAAATTATGGCGGACAACTCAACCACTGAGTCTCTTTCCGACGGTGTACTTGAGTCCATCGGAGAATCGACACAAACCTCAATCTCTCCACAGACCAGAGGTCGGAAAATCACATGAACTTCATGATTACCATCCATAAACTTAACGACTATAATTTTCTCCAATGGTCCCAAGCCGTGTCATTGTTCTTCAAAGGACGCGAGAAATTCAGCTATCTTACAGGGATGATTCATGAACTTCCGAAAACTGAATTGGCATATGGAGCGTGGGAAATGGAGAATTTCATGGTCATGTTTTGGCTGATCAATTCCATGAAGACTACGATTGGTCGATGTATCTGTTTCTTCCGCTTGCAAGTGTATTATGGACAATGGTTTGAGATACCTACCCAGAATTATCAAACTTAGGTCAACTTTATGTGGTTTCAAGAAGACCGATGAGAGAAAAAAGGGATCAAAGACTGTGACCCATTACTACAATGAATTGGTGACCTTATGGATGGAATGAGATCTCTACTACAACTATACACGGGACTCTTCGGCGGATCTTCCCTCTTCCAGCAATCTATGAAAAAGGATCGTGCGTTCCAATCCTTGACGGGTCAAATCAAGGATCTCAATGAAGTCTAGAGTCTTATTCTTGGTCTAGATTCATTTCCTTTAACTTGTGCTGCATTCACCGAGATACACCACGAAGAAATCTTGAGAATTGTCATGTTTGGCACCTCTTCTCCTTCAGCAGCCGAACCGTCCTCCTTAGTCTCTAATTGTGCTCAAACCTCCTCCACGTCATCACGGGTCAATTACTCCACTTATAATTACTATCTCTAGCCTAATGATACCTGTGACAAGTGTTGGAGGCTCCATAGGAAATCAGTGAATAAAACTTCAACCAAATCCTCCTCTGCTAATGAGTCTCTATACGACCTCTGAAGCCACAACAGTACAGTCGACTCCCACTTGGAACATCCCGTAAGCGCCAGACTTCATTAAGAGCACTTGATCAAACTACTTGGATCTAGTCAGTTCTCTTCTAGACTTGTCATGTTCATCAAGGTAACATTCCAATGACACTGTTTTTGCTTCTTCTAGTTTAGCCTTCTCGACATATTCTCGGTGCTCTTGGAGAGAATGCTAAAATTACTAACAGCTTCTATAATTTGATTGCGGGTAGAGGGTCTATTATTCTAACTGTAGACATGACTCCAAAATCTGTGTTACATGTACCTTCGTTAAGGTAACCTTATTGCCTGTCAATAAAGGGCATATGCTCATTTTCCTCCTGATTTTTGTGTCTTTCAGGATCGTTATTCTGGGAGGATGTTTGGAATTACTAAGCGGAAGTAGGTCAAAGAGAAAAGCAGTCGTGACGATGTCACTCCATCCAGTAGTTGTAGTCTTTCCCAATCCACTAAATTACCTATTATGCTTTTACACAGTTATGTAGATCATCCCAGTTTTCAATATTTAAAACAATCATATCTTTTATGTTTACTAGTAAAATGTTTCTAGTTTCAAATGTGAGATATGTTAGCTAAACATAATTGAACCCTATATCCACTACACTCTTACACTCCTGTTCCTTTTTCACTAATTCATAGTCACTTGTTGGGACCCTCCCGAATATTTACACCATAAAATGGTGGTTCCTTACCTTGATTGATGATCACACTCAAATGACATGGGTTTATATCTTAAAAGGATAAAATTGAAGTTGTCATCACCTTCAAAAGTTTTCATTTTTTTCATTTAGAACAAATTCAAAACATCGATTCAAGTCATTCAGACTGACAACAACCGTGAATTTTTTTATCTCTATATTAGTGAATTTTTTGTTAAGGGCATTCTCACTCAGAACTTCTGTACGGATAATCTATAAAATGGGGTTGTTGAGTTAAAAAACTGATACCTTCTCGAAGTTCCCTATTCGATTATCTTTCAATCAAATGTCCCTAAACGGTTTTGGAATAATTTCATACTTTCCGCCACATATCTCATCAATAGAATCCCTACAAAAATTCACAAATTTCGGACCCCGTTAGCATTCTTGAGATCGTGTTTTCCTATAAATCAATTTTTCTCCACTTTAGACCCCAAAATATTTGATTACATGACTTCTGTTCGACCGACATCCCTAACACTACACCTGCGAAGATTACCCTTACTCCAAATGAGGAGGTGAATTCTACCTTGAGGTATGCATTTAGGCTTACTCAATTTATTCCATGGCAAAATATGTCTCACTCCGCAGCTTATCACAGACCTATAAAGCATCTGCGACTTTCATGACTGATTTTCTTCTATCTACTATTGAGGCAGCAGTGGCATGCCCTTCCTGGAATGTTACAGTAATGGATGAGATGAATGTCTTCCTCGGGGAAAGAAAGCAGTTGATTGTCTGTGGATCTTTAGCACCAAATTTAATACTGATGAAACCATCAAACACAACAAATCATGATTGGTCACCAAAGACTACTCACAAACTTAGGGAATTGATTAGGACAAGACATTCGCTCCGATTGTTAAATTGAGCACCATTCGGGTCCTGTTATATCTTGCTGTGAATTTGGATTAGTCTTTACTCCAACTGGATGTAAAGAATGCATTCCTTAATAACAATCTCACAGAGAAGGTGTACATGTCTCTACCTCCAGGCTTTGATTCTACTTCCAGGGGACAAGTGTGTCAATTGTGGAAGTCCTTCTATAGACTGAAGCAATTCTCTCGGGCCTGGTTTGACAAATTCACACAAGTGGCAGTGGATCATAGATTTTCTCAGGCTCAATCATATCATACTCTTTTCTTTTGGCATTCCTAGGCCAAATTGTTATCCTTATCTTCTATGTCAATGATATTGTGCTCACTGGTAATGATTTGCCCACCTTGAAACTTCTTAAAGGCATTCTCGCCGCATCTTTTGAAATGAAGGATTTGGGGTCTCTTTGATACTTCTTAGACTTGAATTTTGCCCTATCCCCTCAAGGCATTTGCCTTTCTTAACGCAAATATGTGATGGACTTATTGATAGACACCAACCTTCTACTTTGCAAACCAGGGACTATTCCAATGGATCTCAATGAGAAATTGATTGATGTTCCCAATATTGTTCCTTTGAACAAGACACATTACCGACGTTTTGTGGGAAAACTCATTGATCTCGTCCATACACGCCCAGATATTTGCCCCGCGATGGTATTGCAAGTTGGTTTATACATGACCCCTATGGGCACCATCTCACAGCTGTCCACCGGATCTTCCACTGCTTAAAAGACATATTGGGCTTATGTTTGTTCTTCTCATGCCACACCTCTTATTCTATTGCAATTTTTACATATCTTTGCTTGGGTCGGGTCTGTCCAAGATTGGTGATCTGACGAGGATTGTGTGGTGAAACATGGTCACCTAGAAAAGTAAAAAATAGTCAGTGGTTACCAGAAGCAATGCAAAAGCCAAGCTTTGATTCATGTCCTTAGAAATCTGTGAAGCTCTTTGGTTATGCATTAAGTTCTGTGAATTATGTATGTCGGTTTCTGCTTCTCTACAACAATTCTGTGATAATAAAGTCGCAATTAGCATTGTTCTTAATCTGGTCCAGCATGATTACAATAAGTATGTAGAGTTTGACCATCCCTTCATCAAGAAGAAGCTCAATTCCGCGAAGATATTTGTTTCATTCGTCTCTTCCAAGTGTTCAACTCGCAGATATCCTCACCAAGAAGTTTCCTCAGCTGATGTTTGATGACTTCATATCTAAGTTAAATATGATTGACATTTATGCTTCAACTTTAGAGAAGTATTAACAATTATTTCTATTTATATTGATGTTTTTTATATTATTTATTTTTAAATGTATTTCCTAATTTATTCCATTATTTTTTTAGTTTTTGGGTGTTATTAGGAAAGATTTAGTTATTATATTTTTCTTTTTTATATCGATTGTATCATGTATTTTTATCTATTTATTGTTCGATAATATTATTCTGATATATTATATGAAAATGAACGCTAAATATAAATATATTTGTGAATAGGGTTGGTGTAGCTCCAGTGACGAACAAAGTTAGAGAGAGCGGCCTTAGATGGTTTGGTCAGATTAAATGTCGACCATCTGATGATCCTATTAGTAGAGTAGATGTTTTAGATTCGACTTATGTTAAGAAAGGCAGTGGTAGACCTAGGAAGACTTGGCCTTATTGTATAAAAAATGATCTTAATTTATTAGAATTATATGAAAATATGACACTAAATAGGACGCAATGGAGAAAAAGGGTTCATGTAGCCGACCCCACGTAGTGGGATTAAGGCTTTATTGTTGTTGTTTTTTTTAATAATATTATTCTGCTCGATTCTCTAATTTATATAATTCATGCCAATGTTTTCTTTGATTGCTTATATCTTGATGGCAAATATCGTATATTAGTAATAATGAATATTTTTTTGTTGTTAACTGAAGGAGCCTTTATGGAAGAGATGGTGAAATGGCTATATGAAACCTAAAAGGGCCGTGGGATTATTTTAGATCTGAATATTTCTGCACGTGTATGCAAAGTTCTTGGATGAAAACAATCTCTGGAAAGTAGGAGAAGAGAATGTGACAACTTAAAAGCAAAGAAGAAAATGGGTTTGTACCTAAGATCAGGGATATATCTTTATCTTATAGAACTTCAATATTAAACAATTAATCATGAAACTTTTTAACTATTATCTCTCAATATATTTATGCAATAAAAAGTTTAAGGAAACTAAAAAATATTGTTTTAGTGGAGTTAAACTAATTATGCATCATGCAATAGGATTAAGTGTCGTGCAACAAAAAATATTAACAATTTAGAGATTTTTTTGATGCTAGTAAAAAATGAAGGATTGATTGGGAAATAGTTGCAATAAAAAAATGGTGGGAGTGCACCTAGTAATGATAAAATAAATAAAAGTATATTGATGTAATTTAGGTGATTACAATAAACACAAGTAAAGCATTATATAAAAGAGGAAGATAAGAGTTAATACGATTCAATTATACGATAGAGTAAATTTTATAGAACGTGGCTCGAAGTTGTGAGAAAAAATGAGCATAAACTCATATTAAAGATATCATCATATGGTATATCCAGCTGAAGAGAGGATTACTGTTGATCTCATTTTTGGATTACATGCAACTTCCGGAGTCATATGGAGCTTCCAAAAGGTCACAGTGCCTCTGAACTCTAAAAACAATATACGTGCCCCTTTCTGGCTTGCCATAGTCACACCCCCAATCCTATATCACTAGTCACGTTGTCCAAGTGATTCTCATCCCGAATGCCCATTCAATTGGACGGCTGAAAGTATCTGGCAACTGTTGATGGTTGCGGAAACCACTGGAGTAATCCAGATGCTCAACCTCCTGTCTGATCAACTGCCCAAGATAGCCGCCACCGCCTATAAAAGGCGGTTGTTTGTACCTGTCAAGTGGCTGTTTGTGTGTGCTCGATACGCTGCGCTTGTTTGGAGTAAGCGAAGGAATCTAGTGGTCTATGGTCAGCTGCCACTTTGTAAGTATTTTCTCCCTTTCCTTTTCCATTTAAGTAAAGTATTTAATTTAAACATTTAATTTCAACATATTAAACAACTAGTTTAGGTTAACTCAATAGCCGTGGATTAGGCTTGGGTTTGGGTTCAACTCAGGATCTATTCCTTATCTCTAAAATGTTTAACCAAAACCCTAAAACCTAACTTAGGTTTGATCCACCCAGACCTGACCCAACCAAAACCCAACCCAGCTCAGGTGTTGCCTAAACTAACTCAAAGCCCTAAAACCTAGCCCAGACCCGACCCAACCTCGACTCGACCTAGTTCAAGTCTAGTCTAACCTAATTCAAATGACCTGACAGACCCCAAAACTACCCAAATAACGCAAAAACACCCAGAAACTAATCAAATGACTCGAATCACCATGAAACCTCTTAAATGACCTGAAACACTCCGAAACAACTCAGATGACCTGAAACAATCATAAGCCACCCAAATGACTTGAAAGACTCCGAAACCACTTAAATGATTTGAAACACTCTGAATCGACTCAAATGACCCCGAAATAACTTGAAACCACTCAAATGGTTCGAAACCACCCAAATGACCCGAAACAACTCAAAACACCCCGAAACCACCCAACCACCCTGAAACCATCCGAAACACCCGAAATATCCCAAAATCACTCAAATGACTTGAAATGACTCGAATTACCCAAAATAAAATGGTTGACCCATGTTCAACTCTAAACCCGAGTTTAATCCAAGGCAATTAATATGTTTTTATTTATTTTGTTTCATTTGTGTGCTTCAAAACAAAAATTACAAAAATACATAAAAATGATAAGGGTGGAGAAAAACCTCTTACAAAGTGGTTTTTTCCGCAAACATAAAATATTTAAACAAGGCTTAGTAATATTTTTATTTCTCGATCATGACTAACAAACCCAGGGAATGAAAATAAAACATGAATTAAATATTGAACCCCCAAATAAACATCTAAAATACACGAAGATAAAAAATGATAATCAACCCTAGGAAATTCCAACATGAAATCTGGGTTAGCTAACTTATATACCAAACTTAGGGCTATACAACTATCCCAGGTTGGTCTGAGTATAGAAGCATCAGTTAATTTACGTACCCTAGCTAGCTCCAAGGACTACGACCTACAAAACCAACAAACCTACCCCTTAAAGCTAGAGGGAGTACCTTAGAAGGATGTAACCAATGGTTATGGACGAAGTTATTTTAGACGACTTTGAGACTATGAATCCTCTGAGCTATGACATTTAAGGAGAATTTCCGTTTATGAGGTCGGTCATAGTGGACGGATACCATTGTGCCTGAGACGACGGAAAGTCATGGGCATCTTGAAAGGGTACATTATTCCCAACGTCTAGGTTAGTCCACTTATTAGGATTCCTTATAGAATCCAGGGTTTTATTTTTCATCTAGAATCTTTCTTATCTAACTCTATTCCTATGTTAGGATTCTTAATTATTTATGTCAGTTAATTCAAGTGTTCCTGATTAATCTTTGACCTAACCTGATCAATTTAAATTTTCTAAATCACTTCCCATCAGTTATAGTTCTCTATCTTGGCCCTTGTTTTGTATGTCCCATTTATTTAAAATCCTCTCTTCTAAAGCTTAATTTTGAAAATTTTGGTTTATCATGTTAATCACGGGTTTTCTGAGCTACAACATTTAAGGACAATTTCTAGTTATGAGGTCAGTCATAGTGGACGGATACTAATGTGCCCGGGACGACAGAAAGTCATAGGCATCTTGAAAGAGTACATTATCCCCAAGGTCTAGGTTAGTCCACTTATTAGGATTTCTTATAGAATCTAGGGTTTCATTTTTCATCTAGAATCTTTCTTATCTAACTCTATTCATAGTTTAGGATTCCTAATTATTTATGTCGGTCAACTCAAGTGTTCCTAATTAATCTCTGACCTAACCTGATCAATTTAAATTTTCTAAATCACTTCCCATCAGTTATAGTTCTCTATCTAGGCCCTTGTTTTGTTAGTCCCATTTATTTAAATCCTCTTTTCTAAAGCTTAATTTTGAACAATTTGGTTTATCATGTTAATCAAGGGTTTTCTTTAGGGTCTATGATCCTAGAGATGTGATTAAGGTTTGCCCTTGTAGGGAATGAGATTATCAGAAGTAAATCTTGTCCTACATCTGTGAGATAGAAATCCTGGTTCCGCACATAAAGTTTCTCATTGGGTTGTTAGTTAACATGGGTTTTAACATTTGAATTGCAGTTATTGGATATCTTTTAGCATAATAATGATGATTTGTACGTGCTCTACCACTAGGACGCTTCCATGGATTGATATCCAGTATGTATTATATGGCCTCCTTGGATTACTTTCTTTGTTGACCCTTTGCTTACAAATAAATTGGCATCTTAATCAAACTTAATACAAGGTTAAGGTAAGTTCACATATTGCAGCCATAACTTCAAATTAAAACAAAGAACTTCACACAACAATAGGAACACTAGCACTAAATTGTCGTAAAGAGAATGAAAATATTTTCATGGTGCATCACTTAATGTGTTGCATTATGTGACAAATGTTGACTCTTTTGGGTAGAACACATTTACTTATGGGAATGGGTTACTAAAAGTGAATTTTAGGAGCAGAGCAAAATGATCAACTAGCTGTTTTTGCCTATAAAGCACAAAAACCTAGTAAAGTACATCTCACGCCATTCTGGTGTCATATGTAGCGTTGCATGCTTTGTCTTGGCTCAGAAAAGTATTTTTAGTCTAAATTTTAGGACTGATTCAACATCTATAGTTAAGGCATAAATATTTACTTCTCACTATACTTGCACTCATTTTGTTATTGCTCTTTGGTTATTCATTTTACTTCTTTGAAGCTAGTTGCTTTTTAGTGTTTCTCATCTTTACACTTTTTCACCCGATTTTTAATACTCTTCTCAATGATTCTTATCAGTTCTTCTTGAGAATGTCTATCAATGTGCATGTTCTTAATGCTTTCTTTTCACTCTTTCACTCACATTGTAATCCTTCACACAGTCCCTAGACTATCCTTCAATGTCACAATTTTTTTTTTTTTTAATTTTTTTTATTTTTCCATTGTTTATGTCTTCAATTTCATTTAACTTTCAAAAGATTAGATATTATTGTATTATTAATTGAATTATTATTTTTTGCATTATAATTTAGCACTTATTGTTGTTTAAAGTTGTTGCATGGAATAAGTATAATATGCATATAATAGATGTATATATAACATATAATAAGTAAAAACACGAATCCAGTTTTTGATTTTTGTCAAAAAAGAAATCCACCCTTTTACGTGGCATTATGTTTAGCACTTAGAAAACACTAGCTCATTAACTAGGTTCGTCTGCAATCGATGTATGCAAGGTGTGTTTGTTGACCTCTAAATATATCAAGGATATGCTATTCATAATCAAGCCCAACTAATTTATTTGTCCCCCTACAAAATTGTCAAAGTCATTTGTGACTCGGTGCAATTCAGATATTTATCTTCAGTTTGAAAGATCTCTTTTTGTTTAAACTAATTTTCATAGAACGAATAATTCTATTGGCCCTGCGTGGGCCTGAACCCCTCAAATCAAATTTGAGAATGCCAAAGGATGTAAGCTCTCACCAAAGGGTTGAATGCCACTTGTCTCCCAAGCAATAGCATGATAGCTGTGGCACCTTAAGATAATACATTTCCTCTATTAAAGATTGGGAAAAAAATTAACTTCCATCGTAAAATATGCATGATTTGAAATATGGCCATGAGGCCATGTGTCACTTTAAGGCAAAACGCATTTCCTTTCATAAAAAATTAGGAAATTTTTCAACATCACTTGAGAAACATGTCATGCATGGTTCAGAATAAAGCCAGTCTGCAATTTTCACCCAACAGTTTAATGCCAACTCATCATTTGTGTGGACAAATTTTGCCATGCTTAGATGTAGGGATTCAAATTCTCTACTCCTACACTTAATCCCACATTGTTGAGAGCCATAATTTGTTCTTTATGTAGCGGTCCTAAGCTTTCTTTTGAAGCAAGCAAAGAATGAAAATTGATAACCATTTACAGGCTATTAAAAGTGCTATTTGATCAGCTAAACAGGGCGTTTTTCATCCACATCCCTTCATCTAGCATAAATACCTCATCATACATGTTTTTTTTGCACTCTGATGTGCTTTTCAGTTTTCATACACGTCTTTTTTATGTAATGGTAAGGCTTGTCTTTGTATAACAATGTCATTGTGAGTTCATCATTGTTTTAATGGCTTGATGAGTTAAGATCATTATTGACCATATATGTGCCTTCTCGTGTGGGGCTCTAAGGTCCTTCAAAATTTGACATCATCAACCTTGCCATCCCTTAATTGGTTGAATGGAAGCACTATTGAAACCATTAGATAAAATCATAAGTTTAAAATTTGCATTGTGATAAAAAATATCCTTAAAAATATATGATTGCAAGAATCCAAGGATGAATTTAGAGCACTAAAGTCAAAGACTTGGCAAAATTGAAACATCATAAGGAACACACATCTACCTATGAAAGTTCTCGCATGTTCATGCATTGTGCATGCTTTCATGCATTTCATTTTATAATCAACTAGTGTACTTGTAGATACAAATCCAAAGCCTCATAGATGTATTTATTAACCTGGTGGGAAGCTTCACACATTTGTTACAATATGTGTCACACTTGCACAACACAAATGATATGACAAAAAATATCCTTAAAAATATATGATTGCAAGAATCCAAGGATGAATTTAGAGCACTAAAGTCAAAGACTTGGCAAAATTGAAACATCATAAGGAACACACAACTACCTATGAAAGTTCTCGCATGTTCATGCATTGTGCATGCTTTCATGCATTTCAGTTTATAATCAACTAGTGTACTTGTAGATACAAATCCAAAGCCTCATAGATGTATTTATTAACCTGGTGGGAAGCTTCACACATTTGTTACAAGATGTGTCACACTTGCACAACACAAATGATATGACCTTTCTTGGCATGATGAGAATACACAGCCTCAGTGCTATGCGCCATTTAGACATGTCCTTGTTGACTTGGCAGGGAAGCATTAACATGTGATCTAGATGTGTCTCATGCATGGCATATAGGTGATTTTCAAAAATTGTTTGGATGGCCTGGCACACTTTTTAGTACCCCCTTATGGTAGTGAAGAAAAAGCATAATTATGTCAACTTTTTACATGGAACTTGCAGTGAACGAACAGGTGAATTGAGGCAATATAGGCATATACTCCAAGACTCGTGAACATAAACAAAGTACCAAGATGATAACTAACGTCAATCTCTAAGAGAGATTTCAAAGCTTAAAATACTAGATGCAACACACTTTACTCATACAACATCATGATCTGATAATATTTGTTTGATTTTATTTTTTTGATCAATTTTCAATTCAAATTGTTACTCCTAAAAGCAAGGTTGTAAGACCATGATTGGCTTCTCTTCGATCCTAAGTCATAAGTCCCCTATGCAAAAGTCTTTAATATCAAAATTGGAAGACTTGCATCATGGTCCTCGTTACACTCGAGGTGTTAAACCCTGATCATTAGTCATTTCCCTCAGCAAAACAATAAGCCCCCAGTTCTCCATTCTAGAACGTGAATACATGATGTTTGCATAGATATATTGCCACAAATTTGCATAAGGTATTTTCATTGAATATTCAATTCAGACCACCTATCCTACAAAGTGATGTCATAGGAGGTTATAAGTCTTACACATTGAAGGAGTTGATTTTGACGTTCATAGGTTTACTTAGGTACCACTGTGGGTATTTTTTGTCTAATGGGAATGTAGACTCCACATCTTTGGGTTCCGTCATAACCCATAAATCACATCCACGTCCTTAAGTTGAGTCATAACTCCATAAGTGCAATGTAAATTCTCGGGTTGGGTCGTAATACCCAAGTTTTACGTAATTTTTGGGTTATGTTATACCTCAAAAGTCCACACATCTATCGGTTGGGCCATGCCCTGTAAGTCTTCCTACTCTTCAAAACACTATATCCAACAAGACGCCTTGTACTTTTTAATATTGGAATTCATTTGCCTATGTGAATCTTGAAAAAGCTTGAAGCCATGCTTATCACGTGTGTTCACCATTATAACCAAAGCACTCATCAAAATTGGACATTTTATCATAAGCTTAAGATCATGCTTTAAGATGAGCTAGATTGGTTTAACTTTGAGGTTTCTTACTCATAGCAACCCATGGAGATGACAATCAACTCTCACGATTTTATCATGTGCATCATAACCTCCGTAGATATTGGATGAAAACCTAAGAATCAAGACAAAGGTGCCCAGTAGCACACAATCATCTCTTCTTCCATGTACCCTAAGATGCATTTTATTCAAGCTATCATAATCTAACCTCAAACAAGCATTTCCTTCGAAGGAACTATCCACATATTAATACATAGTTAACACTTTAGTGATTGCCTTTGAGCAACTTTAGTTTGAATCACTTGAGCCTAATACTTTAAATCTTTAATGTTTATGTCATTGAACTTCTAAATGATAATTATCCTTATTGATGCACTCAAGTCCATTTTACTGGAGACCATCTTTGGTTTCATTTTGAGGGAATAATGTAATAACTGAGTTAATAATAATAATAATAATAATAAAGAAATTAAAAAAAAAAATTATTTTGGGTTGTTTTAAAGGGAATCTTTTGTCTCAACAGTTCTTTCTTAAGAGACAAACACCTCTTTTGAACAAAACGACGAGGGGGGAGAGAGATAGATAGAGAGAGAGAGAGAGAGAGAGCAAAGTGCAACGAAGAAGAGATGGAGGAGAAAGGCGACGATGCTTATGATCGAAGCCGAAGGTGACATCGAGCAGTTGAAGGTGACAAAGCTCTGGAATAGAATTGACAAGTGGCTCTTGCATGCGACTCATATGTGATAATGAAAGCCACAATAGAGTCAAGCATGAAGCCAATGAAGACGGAGTCAGTACTAGCAAGGTTTACAATGCACAGGAACCTTCGAAAAAGAACAACACCCGTGCGAGCCTTTCATTCAAATCAAATATGTGCGGCATTCGATTAGGTGGGCAGGAGATCAATGATCCTGTGAACACATACGACTTGGCGATGAGGGGTTTTTCATGGTGAAATCAAATAAGAGCATGGACTGTTATATTTTCAACTCATGGAAAATGAAATAAGGGTACAATCACGTGCGAAGCCGGGCGCAAATGTTAGTGTTGAAGGCATAACATATGAATAAGAGGTAAGATTGGGATTTTCTATTTAAAGGTTAATTAATGTCAGGGAGCGTAGTCTAAATACATGTGGCTTTGTTCATGACTTGTGTGGGGAGACAAGTCGAATCGAATCAAAGAGGAGTAATGCATCTTGCGTGCGGGATAAAGGAATATCGAAGCTTTAGAGGTTAGGGTTTATTTTTAATTTCTGAATTTAGCATATTTAAAAATTAAATCTTTTAAGTATTTATTTATAATTCAATATCAAAAGTATAGGCAAAAGGATAGTGCCCAAACTTGGTCAATTATTAGGGGGAATGAGGAGCCTAACAAACCAAGCCTATGAAGGTAAGGGTTAATTCAACTATAATATATATATATATATATCCGTGTGATAAAGGAAGATCGAAGCTTTAGAGGTTAGGGTTTATTTTTAATTTCTGAATTTAGCATATTTAAAAATTAAATCTTTTAAGTATTTATTTATAATTCAATATCAAAAGTATAGGCAAATGGATAGTGCTCAAATTTGGTCAATTATTAGGGGGAATGAGGAGCCTAACAAACCAAGCCTATGAAGGTAAGGGTTAATTCAACTATAATATATATATATATATATATATATATATATATATATATATATATATATATATATATTTAGTAATAATATACATTAAATTGAAATTAGGAAGTACATTTGGTTCGGAAATTGAGGACTAAAGCACTTTGAAGGAAATTTCATAATTTGTTAAAGTTATAGGTTAATTATTTAATTTATAATTAATATTTACTAAAAATATAAATTATAACAGTAATTAAGATCGAAGAATATTTGCTCCTAAAAAGTTAGAGATCGTGCAAAGGTGCAACAAAGGTGAAAAATTTTAGATGAGTAATTATATTTCGAAATTTTAGTTATTTTCTTTATTTCTAAATGTATACTTGATTTCACTTATGCTATGTTCTAATGAGATTTAGATTATTACAGATTCTTCATATTGTTAAATGAGAAAAATTTATTGTGAAATAGTTGCATTATAGTTTTTCTAAGAAAAGTTTTATGATTGCATGGTATGTGGATTTCACTATAAGTGTATATATCAATTTATTACATGACATATATTTAGTAAAATTGCATGATATGTAAATCCTAGTATAAGTGCATATATTAGTTTATTGCATGACTTATAAATTTAGTAAGATTGTATTTATTCATCAATTGATAAAGATAAAGTGTTTTATTAGAAAATAATGTATAACATGAAGAATGAAGCAGTGTATATATGAATATTTGTATGCACTTGCTAAGAGGACGAGTTCACCCCCTTATGGTATAGACAAGGGATACTAGTATAAGTATGTTTTTAGATGTTATCCTACCACCTCAAATAATTGTGATGTTTAGGTTGCTAACCATTGTGTCAATGAGAAAATATCAGTCAGAGGCAGTATGCACATTTTCACTTTAAATGACTGTGCCGACGAGATAATATTAGTTAGGGGTGAGTTATGTTTTGACGATGCTCGTAGGACATGTGAATGTTAATAGCATGTAAATATAAAGTTAAAAACTAGACCTTGAAGAGTACATCAAAAGTTAATGCATATCGAAGTTTAAGGTTTTTTTCATTAAATAAACATCATAGACACATGCATTACATTATTATATGATTTTCTATAGTGATATAGGGAAGACCGTCATAGATATTGTCTTTTTTATTATGCTAATGTAGCTTAGAAATGTAATTGCTTCACTCGATTATCTAGATAACTCATTATATTTTCATATTTTCTTAGGTTTTAAGTTTTTGAATAAGATGAATAGAAGAGGAATTAATGCGTACAAAAGACGAGTTCAACAACCGGAAAAGGTCAATATTCAATTGCTAATTAAATTGATAATACAGACGTGAATGTTAATAGCATAATGTAAATGTAAGGTTAAAGATTAGACCTTAAACAATACATTTAAAGTTAATGCATATCGAAGTTTAAGTTATTTTTTTATTAAATAAATGTCATGGACATATACAATAGATTATTTTAAGGTTTTCTATAGTGAAAGATGAAATAACAGCACATATATTGTCTTTTCTTTTCTTAGGTTAGCAGTTTAGAAGTGTGATTGCTTTACGGGGTTATATTGGATAATTCATTATGTTTTTTTAATATTTTCTCAGCTTTTAAATTTTTAAATAAGATGAATGGAAGAGGAACTAATGTATAAAGAAGACGAGTTCAACAACCGAAAAGTTTAATATTTAAATTTTAATTAAATTGCTTCTTTAAGTAGGTCTTTTAAATTAATATGTGGATATTAAATTATTAGTGTAGAGATAGAATAATTGAAAATTTAATTTTATCGTTCATTCCCGTCTTATTTTATTCCAACCCCGGAACGGGTCGTGACAAATAAACTTTTTAATGTATTGCGATATTGATTCACGTAGCTTAAAAGATTAAAGCTAAAAACATTGTTCCTAATCCGAAGTCTTGGAAGACATGGTCTTTTAGTCCTATCATTTGTAGATTAAATCCAGTAGCTTTACTGAAAACATAAAGAATTATAGGATCTGATTGAAATGATCATCCTTCTTTTTCAAATCTTTCGCCAACACAATGGTGTCTATAATAGAGAGTTTTCTTAGTCATCAAGCTGGAGAGTTAATTAATGGGATTTGCATCCATAGAAAATCTTTGATCCATAACATTAAAATTAATCCCTGTCTCTGATTATCTATCAGAGGGAAATCATTGAAATTTATCCCAGTCTATCTTTAAAATTTCACACTTCACAATAAACCATTCTTGAAACTACAAAAGTTCCAAGGAGTAATGAATTACACTACAAGCTCATGAGTGTCTTGTAGAGCTCAGAGTGCTCATTGTGATTGCAAATGCAGCGTATGAGTCTGCTTTAATGATATATTATTGTATGTAATGCCTTTTGGGTAGTAACTTGCTACGTTGTGCTATATTGAATGCTGCATTAATAGTTAGTATCAATATAAAGTAAATTTTAATACTGCTAACTAAACACAATATTTTTTAGCCAACCTACGTCAAGTGAAGGTAATTTCATGATGCTTGAAAGCAAGCACCAATTACTCTTATGATAGAGTATTTACTAGTTTTTCCATAGGTTATATAGATCTCACACCATGATTAAATTATTAGAGTGATATATATCATGGTAAAATTCAACTTATATATATATATATCATTTCAGATAAATTAATATAACTAATTAAATGTGTTCTACATCAAAAAAATGTCAACGCTGATCATAAGGAGATCCAACAGTTCAGAATGACAGAGTACAACGAAGGTCAGGCCACTGATAGAAGAGCATGAAGTATCCTTGTCCGACCGAGTGAAGCTGTCCTACAAATCCAACAAAGCAAAAGTCGATTGAATGATGGAAGCACTTAAGTCAGAAATGAAACAAAAGAGTATTTGAGCTAACTATCACAAGAGAGTTGATCTAAGGGAAAATTGGTTCCCTAATATCTCCAACCATCCAAGGGACGCCTAAGGACTTCTCATTAGAGGTCAAGGATCAACAGTTGGGTCATATCAAATGCCAACTCATATCGACCAAGCAGGTCTCATTCGGCTGAGCTGATTTTACCGACTTAATGCCTATTAAGCTTAGCCAGCTGAGCCAGAAAGAAGTCAAACGATAAACTCGTACATGGAAAATGCCAAAAATGTCATAGTACGGACCCTTTAAAGGGCAAAAAAAAAAAAAATAATATCACAATATTATGTCATCTCCTCTATAAATAGGAAAATGATTTTATCAATAAGATGATTGATCACTGAGGAGCCTTGACATCTCAAGAATGTGTTCTCTTGGCAACTCTCTGAGGTCGAGTACCCACAGCGATTAAAGATATTGGCATTAGAGTCCTACAAGGGATCATCAAAATCCGACCGACACTCAGGGAACTCAAACTGATTCGTCGGAGGTGGTTCCATCTGAGCTGCAAAACTGACAGCAATGAGTAATGTCTGATTAGTAAAATTTTCTAACTGGCAATGACAAGTAAACATATCATTGGTAAAATTTTCTAAATGACCAACAACAAGAATAAACATTTGATCGGTAAAACGCACAATATTCGACCCTTAACAATCATGCATCATAAAAATTCATGCCTCTTTGCTCGAAACATGTCAAGCTGCAGTGGCAAGATTTCCTACCCATCTGGGAAAATATCTGCTACGGGTAGCGTAGAAATCACCATAGCAGTAAGTCTAAACAATTACCCTTGTAAAGACTACCATAAGATCTGTTTAATACGTCTAACGTAAGGTGCATCCTCTCTAAAGAGACTACCTGATTGAGCGAGCTTGATATGAAAAGTGTAAACTTGGGCGATAACTAAGCTGATCGACTAAAAATATTTTTAAAATTTCTGACCTATAAATAATCTCAACCAAATGCTCTTCACAAGATCATTCAACACAGATACGCAAAAAATAAAATTATATTACACAATAAAGGTTATGAAGGTGAGACAGACTGGAAAATAGTGTGTTCATTCATAATTGAAAAAACTTATAAAATTCTCTAACATTTTGCAAGTATTAAAAAAATAAAAAAATTCTCTAAGTCATAAAAGCCGATAGTGGGTCATATGTTCAATGACCCCGCCATCATCCTCTAACACTTTCCTTTGAATTTGATAGCAGTGTGGAACACTTCTCCTTGCCAGTCCATTATGGGGAGACCAACTAGGCCATTGCCGTGTAAGCCCCATCCTTAAATTTCCCAGCAAGAAGAGCTACCTGAGTCAGGTGGAAGGAAAGCTTGGCAAAAAATTCATCAGACGTCTTCATCGTTACCATTTGCTCTATCTTTCATGTGTCAATTATCCCATTGGTTAGTCGATAGTAACCCAAACTATATGAGTATCTCCACTTCAGCAACTTTTCCCTTTCTTCACTCGTCACTAAGTTTTGCTTGATCTCCAGTTCTTGATGTTCTTGGAGAAGAATGGTGAACTTGAGATGAGAAGCTTCCCAGACCATCAAATGTAATTTGTCGGTCACTCGGGATAGACCTAGTAAGCTATGTTTTAGAAGGGACTCTTCTTAGACCGGAGACCACATGACATTGGCTAATGACGGAGGGTAACAAGGAGGCATCGGGGAATCAGAATACTAATCCTTCCGGAGGTGAATCTGCAACAACCTACCATTCGAGCTTATGCCGACCTTCACTTCCGAGTCGTGCATCAAAATCTACTTGAAGGAGGATCCCTTTCTTTTTTTTTGAGATGGGTGAAGAGGTAAGTCACTCAAATCGATCGCAGGCACTTTCCTCTCATGACGATGCTCCCCTTCATTAACGTTGGGCTTGGGCTACTTTTAGGAAGATCTAATCGGGCCGACCGGAGAAGAGCAACTCGCTTCGTACCCAGCAAATAGGTCGATGAACTTCAGAGCAGTCGACCAAGGGGATGCAGGTGTTGCTTCTTGTCTTTTTGTCGAAGCCTGCCTGTCGCGATGCCTCGACTCCTCTCGGTTAGCCATCGTTTCAACCTCTTGTTGTTGCATGCTAGACGAATGTGCAACTGATAGAGCACTCTTAGAAGGCGTCGAAATCGTTGTCCTCTCAATGAACATTAGCTCTTCTTTAACAATTTTTTGAAAATAACAGATGAATCTAAAATAGAATAAACAAATTTAGCACCTTTGAAGTCTTCACAGTACGAATCACCTTGGCTTTCAGCTGACTCTCCACTCCAATCATTTCAGAGCATTTTGTTTCAAGACGTGTCATTTCAGGGCGTGTAGCAATAGAATGAGCGATTGTGTGGCCCTTCTTCTTGTACACCCGAGAAGCAACCGTTACCTCCCTCTTAGTCTCCCAAGTGTCAGAGGTTTTCTAGTCATCCTTAGGCATTCGAGTGAAATCTCTGGCTATTGCATCTGGTTGACAGTTGCTGGACCAAGATATTGATGGACTGACAGCTGATACTGCTCGACGTCCTTAGCTTCTACCTGCAGTCTTTCCTACACTGTCTTCTTTTCCTTTGCCGGAGCACTGTCAAATGAGGACAATCTGGAGGTACCACCCTTGAGGGAAAGAACATAGGAAAAAATAGGGCTTTTAATCCTTCACCTCATTTTCCAACCTCAAAAACTGGAATTTGTTGACCGAGGCAAACTGAACAAATCCATCTAAGCCGACCTTGAATGAGAATAAGTAGCTGAAGTGCTCGATCAACTATAGAATCCCCGACCAATGACAGAAGACGACGAAGGTCATAATGGCTGCTATGGAGTTGGGCTATGGAGTTGGGCATTATCTCGACAAGGATGGCCCACAACTCCCGACACAAAGGTAGTCTCTTGCCAAATAAAACTGATTCATATAAAAATGATGTCACCACCATACAAAGGGATCACTCAGTCATTCTCACCAGTAAATCCAAGCTTAATGGTCAAATCAAAGCTTAATGGTGGGATCGAAGACTGGTCTTATGCAACCGATCCACCCCCCTTGAAGTCATCCATGATTGGTCATTCGATACGACTAACCTGAGGTCCTTCAGAGAGTATCGAGGTGCCATCAAGCAGCACAACAAATGGAAATCGAGAAAATAATTAGCGAGAAGAAATAAGGCAAGAGTAAAGTGTAACGTCACCAACCCTATACCTGTTATATATATAGGGAAACTAAGGAAGCTGAACTGCCGCGCAGGAGTAAAAACGAAATTCTACAGTAGTTTTAAAAAAAATGTGCTAAAAGAAAGATCAAATCAACATGGAAAACGAGACAGGAAAATAAAATTTATTCCAGAAAAGATATTAAAATTTAGAAAACTAGCCCAAGATAAAAGCTATACAAGGGGATCATTCGCGCCTTCAGGGGAGATATACGACACCGGAAGCAACCTCTTATAAGAATCATCCCACTAAATCCATCTGTTTCGACTAGAGCCTAGAGTATCAAGGATCTATACAGGACCTCTGACAAATCTTGATGAGTAGCCACCAACTCCTCCATCCTCTCCACGCGAGCCAACACTCTGTGCACCTCATTGCCTCGTTGGGTCTCTGCCGATTGAGCAAAAGAGTTCTTGATCTCGTTCAGGCAGCGGGCTAGCAATCTGAGAGATGCTCGACTCATTAGTAGCTTCCCCTGGGATTCAAGAGGATTCTTTGGGCGTTCAACAAAGTCATCCTCACTTAGGAGTTTTCTGCCCTAGCCCGGCTCATGTTCCACAGTTGCTGGTACCTCAGTTGGATTCTCGCTTACACCTACTAGAGTTGGATTCTCGCTAGGCCTCTCAAGTACGAGTCTACACCAAAAGATGTAAAAAAAAAAATAACTTCAAAAAAATTCAAAAACCAACAAATAAGATTGGGGCTCATACCCAAGAGTCGATCCATATTCAGCTCAAATGCTGGAATTAGCACATTACCCTCATCGTGCAACATAAGGGCAATAACAACACCTTGCATGGCTTGGGTGATCGGCGGGTCTTGCACCACAAAAAAGGTGGAGGGCCGGATCGACTGTCGGGGTCGGTTGAACGGTCTTTCATTTAGGAACAAGGAGTGAATCAAGGTCCTCATCTCTGATCTGCCAACGCATTTGCAGCCATTTTTTTTCTTCTTAATGATGACTTTTTTCTTTTGGTCACCTTCCGGTTGGTTGGCCTTTTGATTTTCTTTGAAGGTAACGTGGATTAGATCTTGTCGGGAATGTCACACGAGGGATTTGATACATTCTCTATTACAATACCTGAAAGCCAATTGATTCAAACGAGAGGTGTCACGAAACAAAAAAATTATTGTGAAGAAGTTCAATTACGTCTTATTTATAAGAATCAAATACACGAAAATCATTGGAGTCCAATAATTGAGTCACTAATTAAACAATTCTTGAAGTCTATTTTTTGCATTTAATTTTTTATTATTGTCACATCATCACTTTAAAGAAGTAAGAGAATCAGATAACTAAAATATATAAATAAAAAATATGTCAATATTGTTCCTAACAAGATTTAACGGTCCAAAAGGATAGAGTATAGCAAAGGTGAGCCCACTAACAGAAAATTAGGAGGTTGCTTGTCCTACCGAGTGAAGCTGTCTTAGCCAAGCCAACAAGGACAAAGCTGACCGAACCACGAGAAGGGCCAAAGTTGATCGGAGGATGCGATGAGTCATTCAATCAAAAATGAGATAAAAGAGTATTTGAGTCAACTATCATAAAAGAGTCAGAGTCGACCTAAAGGAAATATTATTTCATTGGCAATTCAAACATCCTAGGGTGCGCCCCAGAGGCTCATCATCAGAGGTAAATATCATAAATACCTTAATAAGCATCTCTCGTTAAAGCAGAAATAAAAATGTAATATCATGATATTATACCTTCTTTAATAAATATGAGAATTATTTTATGAATAAGACAACTGATCACAATGGAGTACTATTCATTACTGTTCACTCTTCTTTCTCTCATTATATTCTATTTCTTGGGTGTAATTCACAGACAAATCAGAATTCAACATTTATATACATAAGAATTATTGATAAGTATTAAATTCTCCAAATTACTTTTAACACCATGACTCTACATCAAGCTGGATCGAATAGATTGTGTTTCTTTATTTATTTTCTATTATTATGAGGTTCAAAAGGTAAGGTTGATGTTTCATTGATTATCATCTTTTTGTTATATATCCATACATGTTTATAATTTTCAGCCTACTTTCCTTGAAAATTACTGTGATTTTGAAAAAAGTAATAGTAATTCCAGGAAACAAAGTGATTTGAGATTGGCCATTTAGATGCATGACACATAATTTTGATGTATTTAAATATCTAATATCTGAATTTTTATATCTAAATTTTTTATGTACATGCACAGCATTCAATTCTTTAATATTATATAAAAAAATTATTATAATTTATTTTAACATTGAAATAATTTTTAGTTGTATAAATTTAAGTGTTATAAATGTAAATTTTAAATTTGTAAATACAAAAGAATTATGCGGTATGTATGTAAATATTCAAAATCTGCTGTATTCAGAGAATTATCATAACTCTGTTTTTTAACCTTTTTTTATGCAGGTTATGCCGTATGTGGAAAACAATGGCGGACTGCCACCTGATCCAGAAACGTACCATTGACGAAGGCAAGCTCCTCCTCTTGTCCAACACCACCGCCGCCACTGCCGCCGCCACACAACCAAAACCGCCACATTCCGCAGCCCATCTGGCTGCGGAACTGCGAAACTGGCGTTTTTCCTTCGCCAACTGGATCGACGCCCAGCGCTGTTACGCGCGCGCACTCGCCGGCTGGGCCTCCCGCTGCTCTCCTCCGGACCCCGGCGAATCTTCGAGTAGCTGCAAAACCCTTTCTCCTATCTCCCCACTCCGTGATGGCGGCGGAGGCGAGGCGACGACATCGGAGGTGGTGCGGTTGTGCGTGCGGTGGTCGCGGTTGGTGGAGTCGGTGAGTGAGGAGAGGGTAGTGGATGGGATGGATTTCTTTGCAGCGGGGATGGCGTCGGTGAGTGCACGGAGAGAGGAGGGGGAAGGGATGGGGGAGGGGATGGCGGCCCTGGCGGAGGTGATGGGGCCGAGAGTGCTGTGCGCAGGTTTGTCGGTGGCAGTGGGATCGTTGGCGGAGTTGGCGGTGGTGTCGGCTGAGGGGTATGATGGGTTGGTGAGGTAATTTGCTGTTCTTCCCAGCAGCGGTGGGGTTGTAAATTATGGGTGATGTTAGTGGTGTTTTAGGATTGTATTATGTATCGGCGAATTTAAATTTTTTTTTATACGGAATGGAAATTAAAAAAAAAAAAAAAAGACGCATTGTTTAGGACGATATCCTTCTTAAGAGAGCTGGAATTGTAAATGAGTGATTTTTATTTAGTTTAGAAACATGTTGATGATTATATTAAAATACGATTATTTCTGATAAAGTTATTAAATATCTGTGATTATATGGATATAAACAAGAAATAAAAAATTGTAATTAATGGAAAAAATATTGCTATATCAGAAATAATCTTAACATTTGCCAGAGGTGAGTCATGTCAGAGGTCATTCAGGTTGGCTGCATCAAAAATAAGGTGAGGTATAAAAAATTAAAACCTATTCCACATACTTAAGGTTGACTGAAGCTCCACATACTTAAGGAGTTGATCCAACTTGATTGCAGTAATCAACATGGTGTTCCACAGGGAGGTACTAGAATAATTGCAGCTCACGGGGTTTTGGGCTGTGGTATAGCAACAACAGTTTCATGCATGGTCTATTCAAAAATTTAGGCTCTGTTTGGCGCAGAGTTTTACCTGCTGCGCGGCACCACGCAGTGAGTTTTTTACGTTTGGGACGTCAGTTGTACTGCGGCGGGACGCGAATTCGATCGAAAGCCGAACGCGAACATTGCCCCGCGGCCCGGCTTCTTCATCCGACGTTTTACCCAAATGCCCATCCCGCTCGCTGGTAAGAAGCCGAAATCCAGTGATGGAAGATTCCCTCTCCTCCTAGACTCCACGGCTTGCTGCTCCTGCTCCTCTCCTCATCTTCGACGGCTTGCTCCCCTCTCCTCCTCATCTTCGATGGCTTGCTCCCCTCTCCTCCTCGTCTTAAACGTTTCTCGTTTATCTGTTACCTTCGTCCTCCTGCAAATGTGATTAGTCTTCTACTCCAATTTCTGTTTATTTTCTTATACTATAATACACATAATGTAAGCAGAATCACTCATCTTCTAGGTTTCAATGGTTTTCCTTCTATCTTGAAATCAACTTAAATTTACATACTTTTTTAAATCGATATGATTTTAATCTGGTATTCTTATATTATTCCTCGCAATTTGAAGCCATGTGACTGAATGAAGAGAGCTGGGCAGAACTGTTCTACTATTTTGTAGAGTCTGAGAGGAATTTGAGTGATGATCCACTTATTCATTTTTCTTGTTGGTGGACCTTATTACTCTGGTTTTTCTGGCTTGGCCTTCGACATTGGTGATCTTTTTTTTAAAACAACATAATTGTAAAAGACATTCTTATAATTACATATTTTAAAACTACATCGAATCTGCCTCCTTTAGTTTTTAACTGTTGAGAATATGTCGGAAGCACTGAATTTTGATATTACAATCTCTATTTTACCTTATACATTGCATTTGGTACCTTGAAACTGTTGAGAACATGTTGGAAGCAAGGAATTCAGATTTCCAACTAAAATTCAAGCTAACAATGAATTCCAATAAATTTATCATTATTTTGAACATATTTGTAAACTTCAAAATAAATTCATCATTCTTTTTAATTTCTGCTTGTGAATTATTAAATAAGTGGGTGTCACAGTTCTATTACAAACAAATTTATTGAACGAGGCGGAATGGTCAATTTTCAGAAACGATTCTTTCATAATTGTTTTCACATTACCATGACTAAATGATGACATACATTTCCATAGCTAAGCTTGCCATGAAGAATTTGCAAAGCAATGTAATGTTTAACAAGTCGAGAAGAATGCATCTGCCAAACAGAGCCTTAGTCTCATTAGGCAGCAGCGGCAGGTTCACTCAATGGACTGACACTCAGCCCACCTATTCCACTTCCATCATCCACTGACTTTTCCTCTTTTTTATTAGTTTTTTTTTTAATATAAAATGATCTCCCTAATTACAATTAAATAAAATAAAAAAGGTTGATTATTAAAGTACTTTGTTGTCCCAAAATTTAAGGGTGCCTCATTTGCATTTTTTGTTTGGGAAAAGTGAGGGCCCATTTGCATTTAATGAAATAAATTAAAAGCCTGGAAAAGTCGGTTATTAAAAAAAGCTCATTGTATAGGAAGAGCACGTTTTTGACTCAATCTGTAGGTCGTGTTTGGCTCTGTTCATTAAGCAAACGAGCAGAATACGGAAAATTTTTATAAGCTTTATTTATAACAAATTGAATACAAACAATAATTTGCTCATTTATTTTTAGCTTATTTTTGCTCAATTATTTATATTTATTTTCCTATAAATTTAAAAATGCTAAATTTTTTTATTTTTAAAAATTTATTTGAAACGAAAAGTATAAAAAGTATAATTTTAGGTGTTAAACATGCGAATACAAAAGATATTCTTGGTATGCACCCTGCACACCCAAATATTCTATTATTATCTAAATGCTCCTAAAATCTTGCTGTTAAGTATGTAATTACATATACAGGGTTTGGGTGCTAAGCATGCAAATTCTCCTAAAAAATCTGTTGCAACGTGCACACCCAAATATTCTATTATTATGTATGCAAACACATAGGAAATGTGTGGCATGTATGAAAATGCCTCGAAGAAAGTCACATCTTTCAAATATCCTGCCCCCATTGGCGAACTTTAGTTCCACATCCGGAGTGCGAAGGTAATCCTTGATATTTAAAGATATAAAACTAGAAGAGACTTGCACAAAATATATACACACGTATGAGTAGATAAATCGATATTAAATTCGACTCGGCTTGCTAAAAAATTAAATGAGTTTGAACGCAGCTAATTTGAAAAAATGAGGTTAATTGAGTCAAAAAACGAACAGATTATTTAAGAGCTGATTTGCATACGAGCTGAACACAAATAAAATTAAAATTTATTTGGACAGAAGATAAGCAAACTGGGGGCTTGCTCAAACTTGGTTCATTCGCTAGGCATAGTTTGGAGTGGCAGCTCACACCATAAATAATCCGCATAGGGGGAGCGCCTTCTCGGCCGGCCAAAAGCTAAGCAGTTCGCACTTCAGAGTGGAGGAACAGGCCACGAAGGCTAGAGCAACTTCATATATACGTTTGCACTTACACGAGAACAGTTTTGAGAAATACACATGAAATTAACAAAGAACTCCTTCATCTGTTGTCTTATTAAGTGTTAAAGGCTGTTGTTAATATGTGTATAGAACTCTAATTAAAAAAAAAAATACATAACTTTCTAAGAGATATTGTGTTCCCATAACCGCAACAGAATAAATTTTATTATTAAGAAGTTTAATCATACAGCAAAAGTTTCCAAGTAAAGGTGATGCGATCTTCTAAAATTGTGACAAAAATTTAGAAAATAAACATAAAAAAAAACTGTCTCCAATCACACCCTTCTATAACTTGGGCTGTCTAAAAAACCCGTCTCGTTGAGTAACTTGTGTTCGAATCCGTTAATAAATAAAATGAGCCAAAGGTTAACAAATTTTTTAAGTTTTAACTATAAACAAGTCTAACACGGCCAACCTTTTGTTCGATCGTGTTTGGCTAATTTTAGCTCAATAAAAAAACTATATAAAAAAAAGATGAAGCTGGGGGCGCTCCTTCTTCGGCTGATAGGGTTTCACTGTTCCATGGAGGTGGTTTTGGAGCTGTTAGTGATCTCCTCCGGTTGCTTTCTAGTTGCTTTTTGCCTTCCCCTACTGCCTTGGTTAAGTTTTTGGAGTTTTCACACTTCTCCGGTTTCCTACTTTTTGAATTCACTGAGTTACTGCTTACATTGGCCATATGGGCTCGAATCTTCCCAACTTTGGGGAGGATGTGGTGGGTCGTACTTCGTTTGCTGATACATGCTGATAGCCTGGTGTTTCCACAAAGTTATCATGATACCTTTGAAGTTAAAGCAAATTGTTCTCTTGTTAGAAAGGCATCAAAAAATGGGGAAAAACCTACTATTTTATTCTCTGAAAATGATGTGGCATGTTTAGTTGAGAATTGCAAGTTCACTATGGTTGGAAAGTTTGAATTTGGTCATCCTAAGATGGAAATAATTAGAATGGTTTTTGAGGACATGAAGCTAGTGGGATCATGGAGGGTAGGGCTATTTGATGGAAGCATGTTACGATACAACTCAATAAATAAGGAAGAAGATTACTCAAGAATTTTCTCCAAAAAATATATGAAAATTTATGAGAAGTATATGAAACTTCTCAAATGTCTATTTACTTTGACCCTAATCAGGAACCCCCCATTGTCCCTATCTGGTTTAAACTATCTTGACTAAAGCTACACTTATACAACCATCAATTTTTTGTTCTCCATAGGAGCTGTTTTGGGAAGGTTAATGAAATTAAATGTTCCTACATTCAACCTGTCCAGACCTTTTGATGCAAGGATTCATGTAGAAATGGATATTACCCTTCCTGATGTGGAGGAAATTTAACTAGGTACAGCACATAATGGGTATTGACAGCCTATCATTACGGAGCAAAGATTTTTGTACTGTGAAAACTATAGAATGTTTGGACATATCCTTGAGAAATGTTTTAGGCTTCATCCTGAGCTAAAGTCCAATGCTCCCATTGATTTCGATGTTGAGGATGTGGATCAAAATAAGATGCTTGAAGTCACAGAACAAGTAATTGAAGGAGAGGGGATTACTCTTGACAATAGATCACAGAAGAGGATGATTAATGATGAACATGCCACTTTGGGAGGGGACTTTTTGGAGAAGGAACAATCTGACAAAATGGAAAATATTATGGAGCATTTAGTTACAAATCAATCTAAACATGCATGAGAAATACTGGCTGAATCATAAGTACTTCCTCAAGTGACGAATTACCCTGAGATATCAGAAAATGCAAATATTGATAATACTGAAGACAATGAATCTTTACTTGCTGAGGGGAGGCAATCACTGGAGGATGATTGGTTAGCTTAGAAGACAAGCAGAAAAAGAAAAGGTACATTGGAATTGAGACATCTACCAGAAGAGAACATTATAGTGGTTAGGGGTTCTACTTACAATCATAAGGCCACCTCCCTCTCTAGGCTTACTAGAGCAGGGAAATCCACCGACCATGATTAACATACTAAGTTAGAATGTTAGGGGAATTGATAGCTCTGGCTCCCTTAACAGATTACTTTAACTTAACAAGGTGTATAGATTTTTGATAATGTCTATTTTGGAACCTATGGTACATAAAAACCAAAAGCATATCATCAAGAAGTTTCGGGGTTTTAGTTATATGCAAATACCAACAATAAAATTTGTTTGTTTTGTAGAAAGGAGATCAGTTTTAGAATTATCATTAATAATACCCAATTTATCCATATTGAATTTACCATGGAACAGCTTATGGGATATGCCACTTTCATATGCAGGTTACTCTATTTTTGATAAGGAAGAGTTATGGTTTAATCTGATTAACATCATTAGAAGCATGCATGGAAACTAAATCATAGGAGGATACTTTAACAGTGTTGCAAACCCAAGTGAGAAAACTGGTGGTAGAACATCTGATCTCAACAACATGATAACTTCTCAAATAATATCAGCGCAACAGGTCTTTCTGATTAAGGCTTTCAGGGTAACCCATTTACTTAAAGAAGAGGAAAGATCTTAGAAAGACTAGACATATTTTTTATTAACAAGCCTTGGATGGAGAATCTCACTCACTCTTATGTTAAACACTCGCCAATGAGAGGCTTAGACACACCCCGCTGATATTGAATATTTCATTCATTGACAAAGTCTCAAAGCCTTATTTCAGGTACAATTACATACGCAATTTTTGGATGTTGTTAAAAAAGTTTGGATCTCTAATCCTTATGAGAAAAATGAAGGCCCTATGTATAGACTATGGAAACTAAAAAAAAGGCAAAGTAGCTGAAGAAGTGGAACTGGGATTGTTTTAGGAATCTGCACCATCAAGTCCTGCACACTGAACAAGATGTGGCAAAACTGGAGGAAGAGTTACAAAAAGGAAATGTTACTGAAATAGAGATCCTTAGAGGCAAACCAACAACTCCTAAAAGCCATTAGCCTTGAAGAAAAATATCTACAAAAAAAATTGCTGACAATAAAATGGTATATGGGGACAAGAACTCTAAGTACTATTCATGCAGTGATCAAATACAATATAAAACAAAATGCTATTCTAAAGATAAAAAACATTCAATGTATATGGTTGATCGACCCCTGATTTATTTAAAATTAATCATTTTTGTGGGTAATTTATTCTTATATTTTTAAGGATATTATGCTTTATTGAAATGTATTTTTATATTTTTGGTTGCAGGAATAAGAAAAAGAGTTTAAGAATGAAAAGAAGCTAAAAACAACAAAAAGGAGCAAAAATGGGGCTTAATGAAGAAAATTTACATAACTAAACCTGGCGCCGAGGCGCCAGAGATGGCTGGGGAATTTATTTTTGAATTTTTTGCGGTCACGACATGTTCTAGAAGGTCTCAGAGGGCAATACATGCCTCAAATGATTTGTACAATGAATCTCGACACATTTTAATGAAGAGATATGTCTATTGGAGTAAAAAGGCTTAAATTAAAGTAATTATGCAATAAATTAGACTGGTGCCTAGGCGCGACAGTTAACTTCTAGAAGATTCGACGAATTTAGACGAACTTTGAAGAGATGTCTGAAGCAACCCCTCGACATTTTGAAGCTTTATTAATAATGATTAATTCTACAATAAAAGAGAGTCTTTTTAGAGTCATTCTTAATTAATCTTTAGTTTCTTTCACTTAAAGTTTCAAGTTGCAAGTTTTTAGTGAGTTTTATTGATTTCCTGAAGTTTAGAGTTCTGTAAGAGTGTGTTGAAGTCAGAAAAGTCCGAGAACTTTGAAGGATTGCTTTGGTGAACATTCCAAATAAGTATTTGTAACTTAACTCTTAAGTTGTGTGCTTTGAATTTGAGAATTATGAATATGTTTTGATGTGTTAATCCAATGCTTTCTGAGTAGTTTTTCTTTCTTTCTTCTAACCAATATGATGTAATTAAGTAAAGTGGTTTGGATTTTTGTTTAAAAACTTTTTCTTTTTCTTACCTAAAAATTGTGATGATATTTTACCTAAACTTCTTTTAAAGTACAATTTGGTCAATTGTATTGTTAAAACCTATGGAGAAATATTATAGACCTTACCGTGGACTAAGATTTCTTAACTTGTAAGTATCACATTTCACTTTGGAAGATCAGAAGTAATCTTAGGGGGAGTGAAAATAGATAGAGAGATAAAATTTGATGGACGTAGAATTGATGTTTTTAGAGTAACATGCTAAATTCTATCAATTTGGTTTAAAGAGAGGAAAAAGGTCCACTGGTAGATCCTATAGAGGGGGCACAGTGGATAATCTAGAAGTGAGACTATAACCTACCCAGCACTACTAACAACACCCCTGCACCAACCTTTAGACTAACCAATGTTCTTTATACCTTGTAGGGTAAAAAATATTTATGCTCCTATTTATCACAATACAACATTTTTACGTTCTAAACAAATTGAATTGCTCTACTTATTACTAAATATTTGTAAAGAGAAAGTCTTTTTAAATAAGTATTTTAAATCATTTGCCTTACATATTCTTACTTAATTTAGAAATTATTGAGTTTAATTTTATTCTTGTTTGTTAAAAAAAAAGTTAAAAATCAGCACTTCTTTTTATTTTCGGTATTTTTAAAATTAATTTCTTTTAGTTCATACTTATTTCCCTGTTGGGTCGATATCTGGGGTTCTTAAAAAAAAATTTATATTACTTGAAACGATACGTATACTTGCGTAGTACCTCTAGTATGTTTATTATTTTCTAAAAATTATAAACATTTTGATATAACTTACTAGCCGCTTAATATAATTTGGGTCAAGTTTGGCTATCTATTGAAAGCTTAATTATCTGCGTAATTGCGGGTTCGGTCAAGTATTTGGCGCCCTTGTCGGGGAACTAAATTGGAATTAAGAGAAAATTTCTATATATACTCGAATTATAATAAATAATAAATACATATATATATAAGAAAAAAAGAAAAAAATATATAAAATACAAAAATATTTTAATTGTGTGCTACTTTATTGTCAGTAATTCTTTTTTAGTTTTGTATACGTAGTTCAGGATCTGAAAGTATAGTATCTTACGATTCTAAATTAGAACAAACTATAAGAAAAATTAGAAAAGAAAAACAACTTTATAATATTCAAGAAATGACAAACATACCTCATAATAATCCTGAAATTATAATTGAAGATAATGAGCATCAAAATTTAAAAAAAACTTTAAGGGAATATGCTAACCCTACAGCAGATGAAATTCATCTGAGTATTCAAATCTCTGTTGTAGCAACAAATTCATTTAAACTTAAATCTGCTATAATACAAATTGTGTAAAATAATCAATTTGGGGAGTCACCAACTGAGGATCCAAATTAAAATATTGCAAGTTTTCTAGAACTTTGTGCTACTTTCAAATATGATGGTGTATCTAATGACGCTATTAGACTTGGACTTTTTCCTTTTTCTTTAAGAGAGAAAGTTAAGATGTGGTTAAATTCGTTAGCCATAAGATTTATTAAAACATGGGGAGATGTGACACAAAAATTTCTGGCTAAATAGTTTCCTCCTTCGAAAACTACTAAACTTGATATAACTTCATTTACTCAATATGAGAGGGAAACAATTTATGAAGCTTGGGAATGATTTAAAGAACTCCTAAGGAAGTATCCACACCATTCTTTACCATATTGGTTAATCATCCAAACATTTTATAATGAATTAATAGGTTCCCTTAGATTTATAATTGATGTTGTTGCTGGAGGTTTTTTAATGGTAAAATCATTTGATGAAGCTTATGCTTTAATTGAAGAAATGACAACTAATAATTTTCAATAGCCTTCTGAAAGGATAAATCCTAAAAGAGTGGCTAATATTCATGATAATGATGCATTTTCTATCTTAGCTTTTCAAGTAGCTGCGATATCTAAGAAAGTAGATAACTATGCTATGAATTTGTCCCAATTTCCTAATATGAATAATGAGAATTTAGGAAATATAAATGATTCTCAATCATTAGAAACATTACAGGCTATAGCTAGCAAAACTAATAACCTGTATTCTAACTAAAATAACCTAGGTTGGAAAAATCACCCAAATTTTAACTGGATTAATGGAAATTCACAATGGGGGAAATAATCAAATAAACTCAACTGGAAATTGTAATAATCAAGGAAATTCAAACTATCGACCTTCTTATCCTCTTGGTTTTAATCAGCAATTTAAGAAAAAGAAGTTGTCTATAGAAGAACTAATTTTACAAATGGGTAATTAGTTACAGTCAGAATGTTGGAATAAGAAATATAGAGAATCAAATGAGACAAATTGCTAATGCAATTAGTAATAGACCTCAAGGAACACTCCAAATTAACGTTGAAATAAATCTTAAAAATAATGAACATGAACAACTTAAAGCTGTTCAGCTGAGGAGTGGAAAGGAATTAAATGAAGGAACTCAAAATGAAATTGAAAATGAGAAAGAGTTGAAAGAAATAAAAAACATAAGGAAACTGTTTTAAAAAAGAAGAACAATCTATATCTCGAACTAAAAATGACTTAGAAAGAGTACCACCTTCTTTTCCTCAAAGACTTCGACAACAAAAGCTTGATTAATAATTTTCAAGATTAAAAATATTTAAAAAACATACAATCAATATCTTGATTGTTGAAGCTTTGGAACAAATGTCTAGTTATGCTAATTTTATGAAAGATATTTCAAATAAAAAACAAAAATTTGAAGCTTATGAAATGGTTGCACTAAGTGAAGAATGCAGTGCAATAATTCAAAAGAAGCTTCCTCATAAGGTTAAATATCTTGGAAGTTTCACAATACCTTGTACTATTGAATAAAAATTTTATGGTAAGGTCTTATGTGATTTAGGAGCTAGTATTAATCTCATGCCTTTATCCATCTTTCGAAGATTAGATTTAGGAGAGATTTTCTCCACTACTGTAACCCTACAATAAGCTGATCGATCTATTACTTATCCTAAAGGTGTTGTAGAAGATGTACTTGTTAATGTGGATAAATTTATCTTCCCTATAGATTTTATCATATTTGCTATTGAAGAAGATAAAGAAATTCCTATTATTTTAGGGAGACTTTTCTTGCTACTGGACGAGCTATGATTGATGTGCAAAAAAAGGAGTTAACCATGAGAGTTAATGATCAAGAAGTAACATTTAATGTTCTTAAATTTATGAGATATCCTGTTAAAGAAAAATGTTACAGGATGGAAATTTTGATTATATAATAGCAAAATATTATCAAGAAAAATGTGAAGTTATTTCTGAGAAAAAAGTTGAAGAATTATTAGATCAAGAAGAAATAAGTGATAAAATTGAAAGTGATTCTAAAGACAAATCAACTAAAATAAATACTGAAGATACTAATTATAGTCACGAAAATTGGGAAATTTTAAATACAACTGAAAATAATGAATCTATAATACCTTCAATTAAAAAGGCTCTAAAACTTGAGTTGAAAGTATTACCCACTCATTTAAAGTATGTTATCTTAGGAAACTCGTCAACTTTACCTGTAATAATATTTTCTAAATTAACTAAAGATCAGGAAAACAAATTATTATAGATTTTAGGAAATTATAAAAAAAACATTTGGTTGGACAATAACGAATATAAAAGGAATAAGCCCTTCGATCTGTATGCATCGAGTTTTAATGGAAGATGATTATAAACCCAGAGTTGATCCTCAAAGAAGATTAAATCTAATAATGAAAGAGGTAGTAAAGAAAGAAATATTAAATTGGTTAGATACTGAAATTATTTATCCCATATCTGATAGTCTATGTGTTAGTCCTATTCACTGTGTTCCAAATAAAGGAGGAGTGACTGTAGTTGTCAATGAAAAGAGTGAATTAATTCAAACAAGACAAGTCACTAGTTGGCAAATTTATATTAACTATAGAAATTAAATGTCGTTACTAGGAAGAATCATTTTCCTTTGCCTTTCTTGAATCATATGTTGGATATATTAGCTGGATATTCATATTTTTGCTTTTTGGATGGATATTATGGTTACCACAAAATACCGATAACTCTAAAGGATCAAGAAAAGAATACATTTACAAGTCCTTATGGAACTTTTCTTTTAGAAGAATGTCTTTTGGGTTATGTAATGCACCTAAAACTTTTCAAAGTTGTATGATTTCTATTTTCTTAGACTTAATTTAGAAAGGAAGATGATTTCTCCTGTTTGAAACCTCTTTCGATTCTTGTATAGATCATTTAGTTAAGGTTTTAAAATGTTGTGAAGAAACAAATTTGGTTCTAAAATGGCAAAAAATGACAATTTATGGTTACAGAAAAAATTATTTTGGGACATAAAATTTCTAAAAATGGTATGAAAGTTGTTCAAGCAAAAATTCAAATTTTTGCTAGATTACAACCTCATATTTCAGTTACAGTTGTTAGATAATTTCTTGGACATGCTCGATTTTATAGGAAATATACTAAAGCATTTTCTAAAATTGTTAAACCTCTATGCCATCTTTTGGAAAAAGACACTAAATTTGATTTTAATGAAAAATGTTTAAAAGATTTCAATTTATTAAAAAAAATTAATTACTGCACCTGTTATTGTTCTACTTAATTGGGAAAAACTGTTTGAATTGATGTGTGATGCTAGTAACTATGCTATTAGAGCAGTTTTAGGGAAAAAATATAATAAGAATTTTAAAGTTATATATTATGCTAGTTAAACACTTAATAAAACTCAAATTAATTATACTACTACTAAAAAAGAACTATTGGCAATAGTATATGCTTTTGATAAATTTAGACCATATTTTCTAAGAACAGAATGTATAGTCCATACTAATCATTCCACTATTAAGTACTTAATGTCAAAGAAGGATGCTAAACCAAGGTTAATTAGATCTGTCCTTCTCTTGCAAGTATTCGATTTTCAAATAGTGGATAGAAATGGTACTGATAATCAAATTGTTGACTAATTGTCTAAAATTGAAATGGATAATAAAAAGATTATTGAAGAAAACATAAATGATTATTTTCCTGATGAACAACTTTATGCTATTACTGAGTGGCAAGTTCCATGGTATGCTGATATAGTTAATTATTTAGCTAATAATATTTTACCATATGGTTTAAGTAGTCATCAGAAAAAAATTCATTTATGATGCAAAATTTTACTTTTGGGATGACTCCTATTTATTCTAACAATATAAAGATTCTGTCATTCGATTATGTGTACCAAATAATGAAACTCTTGAAACTATACAAAAATGCCACAACTATGAGTTTGTAGGACATTTTGGTATAGATAAAACTGCATTTAAAATTTTACAATCTGGATTTTATTGGCCACAGTATTTAAAGATGTCAATAGTTATGTAAAAGCTTGTGATCGATGTCACAGAGTAGGCAATATTTCTAGAAAAGATGAAATGCCTCAGAATTTCTCCTTAGAAGTTGAAGTTTTTTATGTATGGGGTTTGGATTTCATGGAACTGTTTGTACCATCTTCTGGAAAAATTTATATATTATTAGTTGTTGATTAGGTATCTAAATGGATTGAAGCTGCAGCTTTACCTCATTGTGATGCTAGAAGTGTTTCAAAATTTTTAATTAAAAAGATTTTCACTAGATTTGGAATACCAAAAATAATTATTACCGATGAGGGAAGTCACTTTAAGAATTTTAAGATTAAAAAATTGCTTAACAAATATAGAATTAAGCATAGAATTGCAACAACTTATCATCCTCAAACTAGTGGATTAGCAAAAGTTTCAAATCAAGAAATCAAAAAGATTTTAGAGAAAACTGTAAATCCTAAAAGAATTGATTGGGTTGACAGACTTAATTCTGCATTGTGGGCTTATAGGACTGCTTATAACGCTCCTATATGAATGTCACCATATAGGCTAATACATGGAAAATCCTATCATTTACCTGTTGAGTTAGAAAATAAAGCTTATTGGGCGATACAAGAATTAAATTATAATTTAAAGGATGTTGGAGAAAAGAGTTTGTTACAATTAAATAAGCTTGAAGAAATTAGAAATAAGTCTTATGAGAAAGTTAGAATTTACAAAGAAAAGATGAAGAATTTACATGATAAGAATATTTTTAAAAAGAATTTTGAGCCTGGACAAGAAGTTTTATTATATAATACCCTATTGAAATTATTTCCTAGAAAACTAAATTCCAAGTGGATGGGGTCATATATTGTGGAAAAAGTTTATCCTTACGGGGTTGTGGATATAAAAAATCCAAAGGCTAATAATTCATTTAAAGTAAATAGGCAAAGATTGAAACTCTATATTAGAGAAAACATGCCTTATTATAAAGAATCAATAGAGCTGCGTCATTGTGACTAAAATATTTAGATAAGTCGGGCTGACGACATTAAATCAAGCGCTTTGTGGGAGGCAACCCATATGTGTTGATTTGATTTGATTTAAGTTGGTTGTTGTAGGATTTGATTATCCTTTATTTTATACCAGTTAGTTAACACCTAATGAAAATTTAAATATGATTGGAACCTTTAAAAATATGACGTAAGGTGAAACAATATTTTTTAGGGTACTGGTGCCTAGGCTCCAGAATGGGCACCTATGTGCCAGACTCCTGCACGTGGGAAAAACCACCAAAATGTAGTTTTGACCATTTATTTCCCTATAAAATGACTTGTCTTCGTCCCAAATGAGCACCCCATCAAGATTTGCAAGATTCCATGGAGAATAGAAACAATAGTTTTGAGAGTAAAGATAAGTTTGTGCACAATGATTCACAAACTTATTTCAATGGATATTTGGCAATGATTTTGGAGAGGATGATCAATCGATTTAAGAAGATTGAAGAGCAGTTACTAATTATTAACAATAGGATGCAAGAGATGTTCCATCAAAATGAGCATATGGAATGGCAAATGAAACATTAATCTAATCATATGGTTGCCTTTGAAGATTATCAGACAACTATGTATGCCAAGAACAATTGGATTGATGAGAAAACGGCCTTGAAATTTTCTCGTGTTCCTTTCTTTCACTTCTTTGTTCATAGCAATCTATCATGTGATGGGGAGAATGAAGGTTCATACAACAATCCGAGAAGTCATGAAATGATGAAGTGTGTTATATAATTTTTTTAGTGCGCATGTTATATATTTGAAGTTTGTTCAAATTGTTGAATGTGTGATTGTTAGATCTTGCTTGTGAGTTACTCTTGTGTTGAAGTGTTATGTTTGTATTTTCTATGTTTGTTGAACCGAATATTGAATATCTGGAATGAAATTGAAATGATTTGTGTAAATCTTATGTTAGAATGTTGAAATATAATACAGATTTTAATTTTCTTTTTCATTAATAGTATTGGAAAGAATGAATGAGTTCAATGTGAATTTTGGGCCTATAGGTGTTAAAACTTGCTTAGGGTTACTTAAAAATGAAAATTTGGAAGATTTAGAAATTTTGGCAAGTCTGGCGCCTAGGCGCTGATTCACCTGAACCGGCCGAACTCAAGATTTAAATCGCCCATAGCCATTTTTTACTCTTAAGCTCCATCTTCTTCCTCTATTTTACGAAAACTAGTTCTAGGGTTCCATCTAGAGCTTGATTATTCAAGTTTCTTGGCTTGAAATCACTAAATTTTGTCATCTTAAGGTTAGATCTATACTTTAACTTTGTTATTTTGCACATCTACCATGGATTTTCAAACTTTGAATAAGAACCAGAATTTTCATAAATATTTGATTTTTGAGTGAAAAATCTATGGATTTAAGTTGTGCTTATCTTGAAAAAGCTTGTAAGATGTCTTTAATTTTAACTTTAGAATTTAATTAGTTTTTTTTTCCTCATTTTTAGGATGACTTCTAAATCTATGAAGGGAAAAGAAAGAAAATTTTGATAAATCTAATTTTGTTAGTATTAACGCACAAATGCATTACAATGAGTTTGCATCCACCAGAAAATTTATTGTTGAAAGAAGATTTTATCATCCCGGTGGAGCTATTGAGAATGTTATTGCGGTGCGAATTTGGGAAAAGTTTTGTTATTTTTCCACAGATGTTTTTATCATTGTAATTCATGAATTTTTTATGCAAACTTTACAGCAGCATCTGATGACGAAGTGTTTGTTCGAACTAATGGAGTTGAGTTTACTCCGGAGCGGATTAATATGTTATATGTTCTGCCTCCTGTTACTGACTGTTTTTATTCAAAATTTACTCCATCTGAGGCTGAGCTTGATAGTATTATCCATTATTTGACTGATGGATCTGGAGCATGGATGGACAGAAATGCTAAAAAGGTAAATTTTTCCTCTGCCTCACTCAATGCTACTTCTAAAGCTTGGCATTATTTTATTTATGCTCGTCTCCTTCCCTCAAACCATTTAAGTGAAGTTAGAAAAGAATGAGTTATCCTGAATTATTGCATTCAAGAGATGAATCCGATTGACGTTGGGTCGATAATTTGTGATGCTATTAGTTCTTCTACGAGAGCTAGCAGTATTTCTGGGCTAGGTTTTCCATCTCTTATTTTCTCCTTATGCAAGAATTTTGGTGTGAATTATGATCATTCAGAAGAACAATTGAAGCTTTTGAAACCTATTGGGAAGGCCAATGTAGATATTTATGGACGATCTTGAGGTATAGTTCCTTGTGCACCTTCTAATTCTAGACCATCTATATCTACTGCTACTGAGCCTCCACCTGGATTTTGGGATGTTTTGAGTGAAATATATCTGGAGCATCAAAGTGAAATGTTTTTGATGTAGTGTCGTATGAAGGATTTGGATAATAAATTTGATCATATAACAGACTATGTTTATAAAAAAAGTGATTATGATGCTGAATATGATGAAGCGTTGGTAAAGTTTCTAAAGGGAGATCAGACCGTGAATTTCCCTAAATGGCCTAAATTTTCACCATATTCAGACTTGAAAGCAATGGATGAAGATTTTCAATTTGATGAAGATGATGATGATGAGAAAACCGAAGCTGATGATTATACTTACGTTTATGTAGTCTCCATCCTTTATGTTTTTATTTCCTGTGTCTTTTATTTTCTATGTTTAGACATTGATGACTATGTAGGATTATATGAGGACTTCTATTATTTATCATTGTGCAAGTTTGCTCGTGTTTATTTAGTGTTGTATTAATGCTAGAAAAGAGTGTTAGCTTTTAATTGCTATTCATTTTATTACTCTTATGTACTACTTTATACCTGCATTTGTTATCCTGCTTTAAAATACCTTTAAAATTATTTTTCTTCTTCAAGATTTTTACAAACTTTATATTACAAAGTAATTTAAAAATTAAGTTTGGAGGGGAGTGAAAGAACCAATTTTCAATAACTTAAATTTTAATTGTTCTCAAATGTGCTAAAAATAAATTTAATTTTGATTAAAAAAATAATTATGTGAATGAAGCTATATTAGCGACGTAAAATTTTGAATATATAAATGAGTAAGAGAATTTAGTTGAAATTTATAGTAAGGATGAAAAATTTTAAGTTAAAATTTTCTTAGTGAAGAAATGATAAATATTTTGTGATTATCTTTAATAAGAAAAATTGTATTTTTGAAAAAAATAGAAGCATTAGACTTTTTTTTTTAATCCTTAAGTTTCGTTTATTGAAAATAATTTTCAAAAATTTTATTATATTTCTAAGTTAAAGATATATATATCTATCTTATGCATTAGAAAAGGAAGGGTGGACTTCAGAATTATTAAAGGTCTATCCAGATATAATAATCATTGCCTTATAAAATAAAAAAGAAAGAAAAAGAAGAGAAAGAAAAGAAAAATAAAAAAAATTTTATGTTAAGAAGAAAGGAGATGCTTGAGGATTTAAGAGCCTAATCGAAAATTGGTTCCACACCTGATCTTTCTAGAGTATAAGACTTGAGAAGATCTTGAAGCTTATAAATATAATATAGTTAGAATTATTATTTTTAGTAAGGATTTTTAAGTAAACAAAATAAAATGTCAAATCCTATATTTAAAAAAATCTACAAGTATTTCTACAAGGATTTTTAATTTTGAATTGGTCTTAGTTACTAAATTTTTTTCTAAATTAGACTACTTGTATAATAAAACTTTAGAAACTCCTAAAGAAGCTCATTCACATAATTTGTTTGTTTGATTTAATGTTTTATTGTCACTTAAGGACAAGTAACATTTATGTTGGGGGGAATTGATCTACTTTAAAATTAACCATATTTGTGGGTAATTTATTTTTTTAAGGATATTATGCTTTAATGAAAGGTATTTTCATGTTTTTGGTTGCAGGATGAAAATAAACTAATAACAACAAAAAGGATAAAAAATGGTTCTTAACGAAGAAAATTTGTTAAACTAGACCTGGCGCCAAGGTACAGAGACGGTTAGGTACGTTATTTTTGAAATTTTGGCGGTCAAAGGATGTTTTAGAAGGTCTCAGAGGGCAACACACGCCTCAAATGAGAAAATGTGTGTTTGAGAAAAATGGGTTAAAGTAAAGCAATTAAGCAATCAATCAGACTAGCGCCTAGGCGCGATAGATAACTTTTAGAATATTCAATGAATTTGGACGAATTTTGAGATGTCAGTTTTGAAGCTTGATAAATAGGGATTAATTCTACTATAAAAGAGAGCCATTTTAGAGTCATGCTTAATTAGTCTTTAGTTTCTTTCACTCAAAGTTCAAAGTTGTAAGTTTTTAATGAGTTTTAGTGATTTCCTGAAGTTTAGAGTTCTTGAAGAGTGTTTTGGAGTCAGAAAAGTCAGAAAACTTCGAAGGATTTCTTTGGTGAACATTCCATATAAGTATTTATAACTTAACTCTTAAGTTGCGTACTTTAGATTTGAGAATTATAGATGTGTTTTGTTGTGTTAATCCAATGCTTTCTGAGTAATTTTTCTTTCTTTCTCCTTACAAATATGATGTAATTAAGTAAGGTTTGGATTTTTGTTTAAGAACTTTTTCCTTTTCTTACCTAAAAATTGTGATGATATTTTACCTAAACTTCTTTTACTTTATAATTTGACCAATTGTATTGTTAAAACCTGTGGAGAAATCTTATAGACTTGACCGTGGGCTAAGATTTCTTAACTTGTATCACATTTCAATTTGGAAGATCAGAAGTAATCATCTGTGGGGGAGTGCAAATAGATAGGGAGATAAGATTTGATAGGCGTAGAATTGATGTTTTTAGAGTGACGGGCTAAATTCTATCAATTTGGTTTAAAGAGAGGAAAGAGGGTCACTGGTAGATCCTATAGAGAGGGCACAGTGGGTAATCTCGAAGTGAGGGACTAGAACCTGCCCAACACTACTTAAAAAACTCTAGCACCAACCTTAAGACTAGCCAATGTTGTTTATACCATTATAATGGGGTAAAGAATATTTATGCTCCTATTTGTCACAATACAATATTTTTAGGTTTTAAACAAATTAAATTGCTCTACTTATTACTAAATATTTGTAAGAAGAAAGTTTCTTTAAACAAGTATTTCAAATCATTTGCCTTACATTTTATTGCTTAATTTAGAAATTATTGAATTTAATTTTATTCTTGTTAGTTAAAAAGAAAAGTTAAAAATTAGCACTTCTTTTTATTTTCGGTATTTTTAAAATTAATTTCTTTTAGTTCATACGTATTTCATTGTGGGATCGATAGCTGAGGTTTTTAAAAGAAAATCTTATATTACTTGAAACGATACGTAAACTTCCGTAGTATACCTAGTGTGTTTACTATTTTCTAAAAATTATAAACATTTTGATTTAACACACTAGCCGCTTAATATAATTTGGGTCAATTTTGGCTATCTATTGGAAGTTTAATTATCTGTGTATCCCCCACAGATTGCTCAAAGTACAATAGAGTTCTTTGAAATGCAGGTAGCACATACTCCTGATTATTAGAAGGTTTCTCAGGATCTAATTGAAGAAGAAAGTCAATACAAATAAAATAAATCTCAAAACATCCCAGATGAAGAGGAGATCAAAAAAGCTCTATAAACTATTGATGGAAGTAAAATTGTATGCCCCAATGGATACACCTCAAATTTTTTTAAAAAATGCTTGGGATGTAATGAAGAAGGAAGTAATTTTAGTAATTCAGAGTGTCTTCACTGGGACAGAGCCTCTGAGATATTTCACAACTACAACATATGTCCTTATATCTAAGGAAAACAAGAAAGAATATTGGAGTGACTTCAGAACAATCAGCCTAACAAACACTATTCCTAAGATCATCAGCAAAATATTGGTGGGGAGATTACAACCATACATGAATAAATTGCTATGAAAAGAAATCAGCCTTTGTACAAGGAAGATGCATAAATGATAACATACTGTTGAAACAGGAGATCTTGCTTGATATTGATAAACCTTGCTGGGGTGATAATGTAATCCTAAAATTGGACCTAGAAAAAAGCTTATGACACAACTAGTTGGGAGTTCATTCTACAAGTCTTGGCAGCCAGGGGTTTTAGTAGGGATTTCTGCAACATAATCAAGAAGTGGCTCCCCAGTACTCACTACATTGTACTTATAAATTGTGAATGCCATGGATTTTTCAAACCTCGTTGGGTAATTAAATAGGGTGAACCTCTCTCACCAACAATCTTCTTTTTGGCATTTGACTATCTATCTAGAACGCTCAACCAAGGTCATCAAGATTTTTTTTATATCAGATATCAACATAGATTAACTTGTGTAATCAGTCACCTTGCATATGCTGATGATGTGATTGTATTTACCAATAAGTGTAAACTGGCAGTGAGGAAAATCATTAATATACTCAATTGTTCCCTAGAGATGGCAGGATGTTGTTTAACAAGGAGAAATGTCAAATTCTGACTAATAACTAATTTAGTAACAATCTCAAGGTGTGGATTAGGGATTATACTGGATTTAAATAAGCTGGTTACCAAATGAAATATTGAAACGTCTCACGCACTTTGCGTTAATTTAAAATTGCTTTTATTTGATAAAGATGTGTATAAAGATATTCAATAATCATAGAGCTATCTTTCAA
The DNA here is from genome assembly GCA_022702705.1 of Papilionanthe hookeriana x Papilionanthe teres. Classification (NCBI taxonomy): domain Eukaryota; kingdom Viridiplantae; phylum Streptophyta; class Magnoliopsida; order Asparagales; family Orchidaceae; genus Papilionanthe; species Papilionanthe hookeriana x Papilionanthe teres. The sequence continues at coordinate 126,117,501 of CM040424.1, read as the reverse complement.
CGCAAGTACACGTATCGTTCAAGTAATACTAGGCTCTAATGGAGTCTTGGATATCGATCCTACAGAGAATATTTTAGAGGCTACGGACTAGGATTATAGAAATCAATTCAGAATCCCAACTTGTAGATCGAATTGCCTATTTGTCACTAATATGCAATCGTAAATGAGATGGAATTTTTAAAATAAACTAATTCTACTAACAATTAACTAAATCTACTAATAAAGTGAAATTCAAATAGATAAGCAAGAACCTTCTCCTTGTTAAGAAATTTAAGTGAATGGATAATTAAAATTAGTTTAAAAAAATCGTGTTGTGCCAAATAGGAGCATACCTATTCTTTACCCTTTGGTCCAGGCATAAAGAACATTGACTAATCCTATGCTTGGTTACTGAATCTGCGGCTAGACTGGGTGGATACCGGCTCTCACTTCGGAGCTCCCACATTCCCCTCACCAGAGGGCTAACATCTACACTTCGGCACCCAAACGATAGGACCAAATTGAGGATTTTAGTCTGTCACTCTAAAATCTCAGATTCTACGGCCTATGAATATTATTTCCCTATTTTTTTGCACCCTACTTCCAAGGACTTTATCCTCCCTGAATCTCGGATGTAATATTCACTTTAGTTGTAAAAATCAACATATTTTAACAAATTAATTGGCCAAATTGAAAGTAAATTAAGATTTAAGAGAAAGATTATCACAACTTCTTTTATAATTTTCTTGGCACACTAATTCAAATCACTATTTCACGAAAATATCAAAACAAGGAGAAAGACAGAAAAACTACTCATATTTCATGGAGAAGATATGACAAAACTTGGATTTCATATATAAAAAAACAATGTTTTACAGACTAAAATAAGTGAATACAACTTATCTCGATTTCCTCCTCAAGAAAACTCTATGAAGTTCCTCTGAATCTCTTCCTTTCTTTTCAGCAAGCAGAATTCTTCTTCGAAATGGCAAGGAGGAAGGAATCTCTCACTTCCCTTCCACTCTTTCAATCGCTCGAAGAATCCTTCACAAAATATCACTAATAGAATTCATTATCTAAAACAAGACACTCACTAACACTCTAGAAATCACACTATGAACTCGGTGGACATACGGATAAAAACCAACAATGACTCGACAACAACCATTTTCAGCCCTAAATTGTTTCTTTTAAAGTAATTGAAGAGTTTCCAACAGTTTTCCAAGCATCCCTTCAAAAATCGTCCACATTCAATGCACCTTGTAAGAGAACTATCGATCTCGTCGTCGGTGGCCTTCTAGAATACTTAGCCTTAGACACTCTTTCATAAGGCTCTGCTGTCGGCGGCCTCGATCTCAGTGTCGGTGGGCTTCCTTGTAATATTTTATGAACTCTCAGGAAAAACACGCTGTCGGCGCCGTCGAGCTCACCGTCGGCGCCTGATGCACCAAAAATATATACTCTTTTAGCTATATGTTTTTACCTATTTTTTGGTGATATTGCACTTTAAAGAAAGGTATTTTTCATGATTTGTTGCAGGTATGATGAATATAGGTGATTGGAGCGAGAAGATGCAAAAAGGAATGAATTTGGAGCAAAATGGAGCAATTTGGAGGAAAACAGCCACTGGCGCCGCCGGCGTCCTATTCTCGAACCTCCAGAAATTATTGGCACGATAGGACGCCGCCGGCACCACTATTAGGCGCCGCCGGCGCCTTATGTCGGTTCATTTCAAATTCAAGAGTTTTGGAGGATTTTTGAAGAGGTGCTTGAAGAAACTCTTGGAGAATTCGTTCCTAACATAAAATTAAGTGTTCAAGACAAAAATAGATAGGAGGATTGCTGTAGAGAGTGTAAGGAAAGTGTGAGAGAAAGTTAGGGTTTGTAATTTAAGAGAGATTCTTCTCTAAGGAGGGGAGAAGAGGGAGTAAAGTGAGAAATTGCTTCTTCATCTTTGTTCCAAGGATATAATCAAGTGTTGCAAGGAATAGGAAGAGGAATCAAGGGAACTTTGAAGGAATTTGCTTGGGGAAGAGAAAGAGACAAGTTGTATTTACTATTGTGGTTTGTATGACTCTTCTTTCTTATATAAAATCCATGTGTTCTTATATCTTCTCCATGATTTGTGAGTAGTTTCCCTTGCCTTTCTTCTTGCATAAAGTAGTGATGATGTGGTGATGTGGAATTGATGTGCCCTTTAAGTGTATAGAAGTTGTGATGTTTCTTTCGAAACTTAATTTACTTTTCAATCCGGCCAATTGAATTGTTAAAACATGTTGAGGAATATTAATTCCAAAAAGAATTGAATGTTCTACAACAAGAATGAAGAACCCATTTAATGTCCTTGAATGAATTGCGTAGTTCATGGGGATTAAGTGCAAATAAATAGGGAAATGAGTTTTTATGGACTTCAAGTTGGAGGTTTCATGGTGACAGAATGGGATCCCCAATTTGGTCTTAAGATTGGTAACTAACGCCTGTTGACCTCATTTTTGATGAGGTCTGATCTCTCTCCTTAGTACTTAGGATCTAGCCTTAGGCTTTCCCTTTGACTATCCTAGAGGACTAGAGATGGAACCCATCACTTAGAAACTCAAAACACTTCCTGACTCCCTTCAAACCCCACAAGTTTGATTGTAAACCCCTAAGCCACTTGGAGGGTTAAAATCAAATGTGAAGGTTTAAAGGATGAGTTTCCTATAGGACTCTTTGGCCTTAGGAGAACTCTGGGTGGTCTGGTCTAGTGGAGGTAAGCTTGCACACACCACACTCCCACACACACACATTCCAAACCCTAAAACTACCTTTAGCCAATTTGACTTCCTGACTCATGTAGGCAATTCATATGGATGGACCTCAACCCCTAGGCCCCTAGCTAAGAGGGTTAGGAACAACATAGTGAATGTCTAAAATGAGTCATCTCATGGATTTTGTGAGATTAATATGGCTTCATGGCTCAACCAAAATGATTTCATTTCACTCACACTTAATCAATCTTCATTTTCCTAAAATTTCAATTTTTGACCCCCGAGACCCTAAACCCACCAAACCTACCAAATGCCTTTGAAATTGCCCAAAATTTACAAAATTGCCTAAATTACCCAAAATTCCTCAAAACCAATCCTAAACATTTCCCCCCACTCAAATTGATCATCCATGGCCAAATTTTCCAAAATTTCCAAAAATACCCCTCAATACCCTCCAAATACCCAAAATACCCTTTTAACCCAAAAATTCCAAAAATTCAGAAAATTCTCAGAAAATTCCAGAAAATCCCAAATATTCTCAATTTCATTTTTTTCAACTACATTATAAGACAATTTTGTCAATTTAACTAACTTTTACCAAAACCCCCAATTTAACCTATTTTTAACTTAAGTGGACCCAATGTCAAACCAAACCACTCCAATTAACCTCAATGTTGATCCAATTCAATTCTAAACTTCAATTCAATATCTGAAATATCAATTTAGACCAAATCCAAGCCTAATCTTACCAACATGTGGATCCAATTTCAATTTGAAGCTTAAAGCCCAATTTTGGCCCATGACCTAAACTTAGCCCAAACCAACCCAACATAACTCCAATTAACCCCAAATCTTTTCCTAAGCCTTCATAAAATCCCCAAAAACAAAACACTAACTTGATTTGCCCCAAATTTGAACCCAAACTTAACCCAAATCGAAAATCCCCAATTTGGGCCTAAATCAATCATGAACCCAAATAGGCTCAAATCCCAAAATCAAAGCCCAACCAAAGTTGAAAACTCTTTGTCACACCCCCATAAACATTTTTCAACATCAATTTTACATCAAACCAAAAATTAACCCAACCTTAGCCCAAGTTAGCCCAATTTGGCCCATTTTGACCCCATTACTAAAAAGGCCCAAATTGAACCCATTTCAACTCCAAATGACACCAAACCTTTTCCAAATCACTCATGATACATCCCTAAACTAAACCTAACATTTATTTGACATGGTCCTTTACAAAAATTTCATCCAAAAGCCCATTTTAAAATCTAAAAGCCCACTTGCCTAAAGCCTTTAAAAGCCTATTCCTAAACAATTCCAAAAGCCCAAAATTGACCCTAAAGCCCACATAGCATCTCTTTCCATCATCCATTTCAATTGAAGCCTTCCCTAAGTTTTAAATCAATGGTTAAATAATTCCAAATAAAGCCTCATGCCAATTTCCCCTAAATCCATCAAAAATCCTAAAATCCATTTTCATGAAATTGAGTCAAGCCATGGGCAAGCCATAGGCTAGCCATGAAGCCATCCTTAAGCCCCATGCAAGCCATGTGAGTGGTGTTCATGTGACCATACCATATTGGGAAAAATGAGGGAGTCCTTTAATGATTCCCTTAAGAGTGATTAAACCTTTTCATGCTTCCCCTAAACCATGCTTAAACTTAAATATGCTTAGATGGTGACTTCTCCCCACTAAGCTAGGCTGACTTACTCGACCTCCTCGGCCCAAATCGGTCCCTTGGAGGGTGCACCAAACCCAAATCCATGACTTAGACACATTTGAACCCAAAATAGCCCTCTCCCCATACCACTTAAATCAATTACTTTACACATGGCTAACCCCCATTGTTTTCACAAAACTCAACCCTTGGACTCACTGAGTCAAGATGGTGACTGACCTGCTTAGGCCGGCCACCGAGTTGCTTGGGAAAACACCATGGCCGAGAGCTTTATTTGGATTCAAAATTCAAATTCACTCAGCTAAGGCTGTCCCAACTTAATTGGACTCCATGGTCTGTTCTTCCCTTGCATAGAGCAGCTGATCCCAAGCCCTAACTCCCCACAGGAGGCCCTCCAGCCATGCCTATTTAAACCCACCACCTTCTCGGCCAAACAAGGTGATCAACCAGAGCTTAACAAAACTCTGCCAAAATTGCTCCAGGACCTTCTCCTAATCCAGAGCAATTGATTCCCAATGTCCCTTTGCCCTAATCCCCATTAAAAGAGCTCAATTTCTCAATAAAAAATCCACCCAAAAACCAGGACAACTCTGAAACCTCCACCAAAATCAAATTAAACTCGCCTACACCTGCACAAGACCTAGAGAAGGAGTTCCCAGGTGAAAGTCCCCTCACCGAGGCCGGCCATCCTCTCTATCGGCCAAGCTTTGAAATTGGCCTTGGTCACTTTCATACCTAGGCGATTCCCCGGAGCTAGAGACTTCATCCGGAGCTTCCTTGGGTGCAATCGAAGGTGCCACAACTCTCTGATTGAAGCTTCACTTCTCAGAGCCAAGGTATGGACCCCTTCTTCCTCCCGAGCTTCCAGTGATTCTCTATTTTGCTTGATTCAATTTCATAGCACATAAACCATATGGATGTGTTCATCTCCTCAAGACGAATCCATAGAGCATAAGAACAAGAAAATCCGTTGAGAAATGAGAGAGATCCTAGGGTTTTAGTGTGGACAGCTCACGGGACACACCAGTCTTAGACGATGACTAGGCGCCATTGGATCAAGCGTGTATCGAATGGACGGTGCAAAACGCGTCGGATGAGTGAACGGGACATGAACTGCGGGCCCCTGGAGCGCTGAGTCGGATGGCGGCATCGAATAGGGAGGCGACGCGTGGGCTTTCGGAGCTGCCGAGGATGAGTCGGCGCCGCGTGGATAAGTAGATAAATAGGGTATTTTTGATTTATTTAATTATCCAGAAATTGAAAAATCCATATCTTTGCATAGAAAAATCATAAAAATAAATTAAAAATACCCTCTTGCTCAGTGAACAGAGGAGAATAATGTGGAAAAAAGAATTGAGTTAATTTGATGAATATTTTATTTGTAATTAATTATTTACTGATTTCAATGTTTTAATTCTCCATTTGCATAGACAATTCACCATGGCATGAGACCATAGGGCATTGTAGCCTCTGATCTCGGGAACATTCTCTGAATTTTCCAAGGTCAGTGGCCACCTCTATGGCAAGTTATTGATTTTCTAAATTTTTGTGTCTGTTTTGGCATTTTAATTCCAATAATTAGCATGTTGCTTAGAAAATTCTAGGAAACTTTGAGGAAGTATTTTAGGACCAGAGGACCCTAAGAAAATTATGGTTTGAGTTAATTCATTAAGAATAACCCTAATTGGCCTAAATACTCAAAGTTAAATTTTAATTAATTAGGATTAACTACACATCAAAATAACTTGAAAATAATTCTCCATTGATTTTTATGATCAGAGGAACCTCACATAAAAATTTGAAACCTATTGGAGGTGACTAGCCCCACTAAATAGACTAATTAAGTCACATAACCAAAATTAAACTTTAAAAATTCATAACACCAAAAATACATTTTAAAAATTCACCAAAAGAGTTTTGGGGCTTCTCTGATGTTATGGGAGTCTAAGAAAATTAAAATTAAATTTTTCTAAAAATCTTCATTTTTAATCATATTTTAATATTTTAATAATTAAAAAATAATAAAAATCATAAAAATATTAAAAATCATAAAAATGTTATATTTTGACTCCTAATCACTTAGGAACAAACCAATTACTTTTCTCAAGTCTCTATGTTAGGATATTGAATTTTAAAGGCTTAAAACAATTTTTAATATTAAAAAATGAATTTCCCTACATTTTCACTAAATTAATTCTAATAAATCAAAGAAAAATAAGAAAAATATAAAATTTATTTCTTTGAACTCATTGAGGTCAGAGAGATTTATGAAAAATATAAAATCCATTTTTCAACTTTAATTTTATTTTATAATTAATTAACACTCCAAAACTCAAAATAATTATGATAAATAAAATATAATTTGAAAATTACCAAAATTAGTCCAAGTGGTCCTCTGGTCAATAGGGACATCTCATAATTTTCTTAATGATAGAAACCTTGCCTTGGTCATGTTGTTGAATTTCTATTGATAATCCCTATTTTTCAAAAAAATTAATATATAAATTAAATTAAATTCATAAAAATCACATTTCCTCTCTAATGTCTTAATTGACATGTGAGTAAAATGACATAAAAATTTTAATTTCATTTGAGCTTAATATGATGAGTTATGAAATAATTAGGCCTAAAAGGGCGTAATGGTAATTAAAGAATTTTAACCCTAATTAATATTTAGGTTTAATCAAGGGGAGGGTAAAATATCTGATTTTAAAATTTTCATTAGATGATTAAAACTTAGGGAATTAAAGAGTAGGAACCCAATAATCATTTCTAATAAAAAAATGAAACCTTAATTAATTAAATAATTTAAATTTTGGAAGATTAATTGAAATTTGAATTATTAAAATGGGGATGTAATTTAGGGAGACTATAATCACTTAAGTTAAAATTCCGAAATGAATCACTTTAATAATATTCAACTCTTAATCAAACTCAAAAATCATAATTGAAATTAATAATTAAATAATTAAAAGGAAAATAAACCTTAATTAAATTAAAAGTTTAAAACATTAAGTGATTTGATAATCAAATTGAAATAAATTTAAAACATTAAAATTAATCTCAAAGATCACTTAAAAGAAAATCTAAATCAAACTTGAAACATCAAAATCAACCTAAAAAATAATTCATAATTAAAAATCAAACCAATTAAAAATTAACCTAAAATATTTTAATTAAATTAAAATTAAATCATTAAAATCTAAATTGAATAATCTAAACACCTCTTTCAACCCAAATTAATCAAATACATTGAGATCATTTAAAATGTAAAGATTTAATTAAATTAAAACAACTTGAACACTATTCTAAACTTAAAATTATTAAAATTTCATAACTAAATTAAACCATTTTAAATCATCAATTCAACTTCAATCGAAGCGGTTAAAATCTTTAATAAACTAATTTGCCCTTAAAGGCTTGCATTATCATAATTCTTAAATGGAGCATTAAGTGAAGTGTCACTTTACTCACAGGATGATCAAACACCCTAATTCACTGAGCAAGAAGGAAAATTTAATTGAATTCTTGGATGATTAATTCACCATTACAATAAGATTAATTTGGACTCAAAATAATCTCAGAAGTATTGAAAAGATGTTTAGGAGTCGTCCTAAGCACTTTCTCAATATGATGAGATGTTTTAGAAGAACAATTGAACTTAATTGTTCTTTGATGAAGAAAATCATCCTTAACAAAACACAAGAACCTAGACGTCATAGGAATTGACTAGCTATAGGATTAGGACTTTGGTAGACAACCAAAACCTTTCCTTAGCTTTACTAAGGTATTTTTCCTGTAAATTATATGAATGCCTTAACATGTGTTTTAAGTGTAGCTTGGAATGATGGGAAGACCTTCCAGGTACGCTTTTATTTTATTGCAAGTTACTTACCTGCACTGCACTTTACTTTTCTTGCATGTTAACCAAGATTGTTGCATGAAAACTGGAACCTTTTAGGATAGCCACAAAACTGAAACCAAAACTAAATTAAAAGTCACAACAAGATAAAATTCACCGCCACAACATTCAAAATATAAAACAACTCAAAATTTAATCACAAACAGAACACAAAACTACAACTATAACTAAATTAAAACGTCTTGTTGGATGATCGGGAATACCTCGGATGATGTAACCTACGTGTTGCTAACGGGATTTCCTACGGTCTAAATGAAAGTGTGGAACTCATTCAGTTGAGCTTAGTAAATTCATCTGGACTAAGTCAATCCGATAAAAATAACGGTGCCGGAATGATGGAACCGTGGGATCTTAACCGGTGTTACTATAATCAACTTTAAGATTCCCCTAATAAAACATTAAATACACTTGGACTTTAAGACTTTTCTAAACTAAAACACTTCCTCATCTCCTGATTTTCACCTTCTAAAACTAAACCTCTGCAACAACAAGGAGCTTGGAGGACGGTGGGTAGCACGACCATCATTTGCAGCAAAACTGGAATCTACATCAGCAAAACCTTTCCTAGTTTTAAATAACCAAGCCATAGGATTTCGAGGTAGTTTGCCTAGTGCAACATAAATCCTCAACCTTTTCATTAGGCACTTGCATAATCATTTTATGTAAATTAAGTCCTAACTGGTCTTAGGATTCCGAGGTAGTCGTTTGGTACGACATAAACCCTCACATCTTCTAGGCTATTTGTATGATTGTATCATACAAGCATAAGTCCTAATTAATTAAAATTGGCAAGATTACAACATTAAGTAAATTCTTAAATTGAAGCCAAACAATAGGATAGTTTGGGAAGTTGCCAAGATTCTTCTTGGATCCTCAGCTTCTCCTACTTCTCTTCCTTTGGACTCCTAAAATTAATTGTTCCAAACTTGTTCCATTCCCTATTGAAATTTCCAAAATCCAATCCTTTGAAAACCTTAAACTTTGAAATTCTTGAGAGTAGAACCACTGATCTTAATCGAGAGTTTTCTTAAATGATTCACGCCATTTAAAATGTAATTAACTATAGGGGCTTGCCCTTATAGGAAACTTTAAGAACCCAGGTAATATAAGCCCTACTTAATTCCCTTATATTAAGAGGGGAACTTGTCGGCTTATAAAATTGGTTCGCAGACCAAACGGATGTCACAAATTTTCTAGTTTATTTAATCGAGCCCCATCGTCAAGCAGTGTGTTTGTCCTTCGAGATAGATACACGGTTTGTGATGTGGTGCTCGTTTATATAAACTATTTGGGATGTGAGATCGGTTTGATTTCATATCTTAAAATTTTCAAACTTAAAATTATTTTCAAAATCAAATACTACTTTCTAAATTATATATATATATATATATATATATCTATATTTAAATTAATTTTAAAATCTAAAATTTGCCGACAATTTCTGTAGGCGACACCTTTTCAAAATACAACACTCAACCTAAAAATAAGCCGTACAAAGCCTATGGTTAGCCTTCGGGTGAAGGGTGAGTGGGAGCTCCGTAGTGAGAGTCAGTATCCTCCCAGCCTAGCCTTAGATTTAGTGAGTAAACTTAAGATATGGCAATGTTCTTTACTTGCTTGGAAGAGGGGGTACTCTTTTAAGGGTAAATAAGCAAAAATGCTCTAGAATGATTGATAAAGCTATCCTTAATCAGAGCTACTCCATGTACCACCATAGATCTAATATTGTTATCTCTCACCTTACCTATGCAGATGACATTATGCTCTTCTCTAGTGCCCACAAAACTGCTGTAAAAAAAGTGAAACACTGTTTGAACTTATTCCAAACTCAGTCAGGTATGGTGTTCAACCCTGATAAGTGTCAGATGGTTTTCTCTAAACAGACACCAGCCTATATTAAGCACAGGATTTTGGGGCCTACCTCATCTTGGGGAGGGCTAAGCAAATCCAATTTGATGATATCCTCACCAAGATCAACTCCCAACTTAACTGCTGGACAAATTGCTTCCTTTCTAATGGAGGAAGAATTACTTTACTAAAGAGTATACTCACCACTTTTCCCTCTTATCTATTGCAAATGACAACCATGAAAAAAAGTACTCAATTGCAGCTAGAAAGGGCTTTCAATAGATTTCTTTGGTCAGGTCAGAGACAACAAATGCATTGGACATCATGACAAAAAGTAACAAAACCAGCTTTGGCTGGTGGACTAGGTTTTAAAGGCCTTCCTCACATTCAGCAGGTCAATTTATGTAAACTTTGGATCCATTTCAGAGCACAGACATCCCTGTGGGAAAAATTCATGAAGGGCAAGTATTGCAGGCACACTCATCTTTCATTTGTTTTCAGGAAATTGGGGGATTCTAAAATCTGGGTAAAACTGCTTAAATTTAGACAAACTGCTGAGGAACTATTCATTTGGGAATTGGGTAATGGTGAAATAAATTTTTGGTTGGATAACTGGTACCCAAAGGACTGGTTAATTCCTAGAGTGGATCATGCTGACCACACACTAAAGGTTGCTGATTTTTGGGATGGCCAAAACTGGTCACTCCAACACCTCAAAGCAATTTTACAGGATCATTCAGCCCAACAGATCTCCACTTTAAATTTCAACAGAGGTAGACCTGATAAAATTAATTGGCAAATTCACCAACTTCAGGGCATTACCAAAGCCATTTATAGTAAATGTTATCAATGGCCTTCTGTACCTTGGGGGAAAATTATTTGGGGCAAATACCTGTCTCCATCTATGTCTTTCCTGTGTTGGAGAGTTTTCCATAGCATTATCCCCACTGATGATATACTTAAAATGGAAGGCTTGAGGGGGCCTTCAAAATGTGTGCTGTGTCACCATCAGGAAGAATCCATTACCCATTTATTCTTCAGATGCCCATTCTCCCAGGCTGTTTGGATGGAACTGGCTTCCTGTATGGAGAGAACCACTATTCAATGGGATTTGTTCCATAACTGCTGGCAAGACTGGACTGATCAAAATTTTCACATTGTTCATTTCATTGTGATTTGGTTCCTTTGGATGGTTAGAAACCATTCCAAATTTGATGACACCACTGCTACTGTTGCTAAAGTGGTGAGAAATTGCAAAGCTTACCTGATCAAGATCATTACACACAAGAGGTTCCCTAATATTTTACACCTTTCTCTTCCAACTGCTGCAGTTCTCTCCCTTGTCAAAACTGTTAGATGGGAGCCCCCTCTAAGCCCTACCATTAAAATTAATACTGATGGAAGCTTCTTCAAAGACTGTGCTGGGGTGGGGGGAATTTTCAGAAATCATGTTGGTAAGTGTCTCTTGTTTTTTCAAGCCCCTGTGGATGCCCAAGATGCTCTTGAAGCTGAGTTAATTGCAGTGCACTAGGCACTACAGTTAGCCAGGAAAGCCTCTTGGTGTAATATATGGGTTGAAGTTGATTCCACTGTGCTGCTGAACAGTCTTGAAAATGATACCCACACAAATTAGAATCACAACTACTGGATACAGCAAATAAAACACATCAGACCCCCCTAGGCAAAATTTTCTTCTATTCTCAGAGAGGAGAATAAACCAGAAAACTGGCGAGCTTGTACTGATTATGCTAACCGAGAGGTTTTGGTTTCTCAGTCCCCCCTTCTGATTTACAGTTTCTGATTGCTGGGGACAATGTGGGGCTTCCCCACCTCAGACTGGATTACCATGCACAGAACTGATTTTCCCTAGCTCTCTTTGATGCTGTACTTGTCATGTAGAATTCAGTTTGTTGATCTTTTGTCTGGGTGGAAGTTTTGTCTATGTTGAGTTTTGTGTCTGTGTTGCTAGGTTCAGTAGATGCTGTTGGGTTTTATTTGATGAGTCTGTTAGGGGTCTTCGTTCCTTTTGTTTTGGAACTACCCCTTACTCTCTACTTTGTAATTTTTATTGCAACATGTAGGGAGCTATATGTATATATCTGTGTGATGCTTATCATGCTTTTCCAAAAGTTGGAAGTTCATGCATGTATATATAATCAACTGCAGCCTCATGAGAATAGCCGTAGAAGACGTGGATGCAGGCATTAGACTTCAACATTTGTACTTTCCTGGTACATTCTGGTAGACAATCAAACTTTTACGCATAGGAAAAAATTCTTTTTTGCCAATTTTTTCATCTTTCAATAGCCTGCTACCTGATAGATTTAATTTCTATCTTTCCTTTTCGTTTGAACATTCTAAAAATTTTAAGATTAATGTTGACAGAAACTTGAATTAGCAGCTTTTGACTTCTGCATGTGCTAACATCTTTTAATTAAGACTACCGTAATATGAATACAGTAAAAAAGGTATGAAAATAAAAGTATGGTATTGAATCCATGCATTGCTAAACAGCCATATAATTGAACAAATTACCTGTTTGCATTGATAAAGCTCTAAATTACATGCGTGCATATATCGCTTCAACCACCAAACCAATAAATTGGGTATTAATCAGTAAATTAGTCACAACATGAAGCTTTTAAAAAAAATTTTTGGCCAACGTCGATCACAATCGTTTTTCTTCGGGCTTTTTTTTTTCTTGGGAACATTTACATATCTAACAACTAAATGTCAATCCCAATTCTTATGCATGTACAACGTCGATCCCAATTCTTATGCACTACATATCTTGCACCATATCTTCACTGTATACTTGTATACCACCCAAATCTTTCATATTCACAAAAAAAATACCACTATTTTAACTTTTAAATTATGAAGGACACCTTTTCATGCCTAGATAAGGTGTTAGTTTGTAAAAAATAAAATTTTGGTGTTAGAAAAGTAAATACATAAGAATTAAGTGGTCTGTCTGTAAATCTTTCTTTTTCTTTCCTGGTTCATCATGCAGACTATAATTGACAATTTATTTTGGTCATTTCCTTTTGCAAAATATGGATGCCTGGTTATGTTTGTGGTGGTTTGAGCAGCAATTTCTCCCTTCTGATGTTATTTTTCTATGAACTTATGGAGAATTGGATCACAATATACAGGAAAACACCTAAACTTCACTCCACAGGCGATTATATTCTTTATGATGAACTCCACTGGCGAGATGAAGCAATCGGAGTGGTTTAATGGGGTGGAACGAACAGCGATGGAGGGACACAGACGGGAGTCGTATGCGTGCTTAACTGCAATTTTCAGTAAAAAAGCTTTTTGACCTCCTATTTTTATGTTCAAGTAAAATCTTCAATACTTCAATGTTGTAGAAATGACTTTATAAGAATAATACAAGTAAACCTTTACAGCAAGGTTTAATAATGCTTGGTATAAAAATGTGTAAATATAGTTCAATGAAACCTGTCAAAATACTTCGGGAACTCTCTAGCGTGCTCTCTTAGTAAATTCATTCAAAGTGGGAGAGAATCATACATTAATTTGACTGCTTGTTGAAGTTCTTCTCTTGAGAGAACTTCTGATTTTCGTCAATTTTAATATACTCGTGGCAGGATAGAAACTTGAAAAGAATGTATTTTTGGTGACTTGTAGCTTTTGAAAAATTAATTAAAGCATTAGAAATTTATTCATGTTGGTAATATAACAGCTATATATGTATAGTAAATATCAAGAGGTTACAACAAACTTGCAGTAAAACCCATATATAAATGTATATATGCCATAAGAAAACATTCGGTTAAGTATTCGTGTGATAGAGGAGATGATGTTTATATAAAATCTATCTCGCTAATTTGTACACCTCTACATAACCTAAAATGTATTTATCTTAATAAGTAGATGGCAACTTCAAGAATGAAAAATTCAATTTATATATTAGACTGTAAAGTTACTCAATTATGAGTCATTCAATCCAAACCCTATTAAAAAGAAAATTGAGTGAATATATATACAGCTTTGAATAAATTATAGATTAACGAGAAAAATATTTTATGATTATCAACATATGCCACTAAAACTGAATAAAAAAATGTAGTCAGATGAGCAATAGGCTAGGAAACAGAAGATTTAAGTATGCAATATCTAACCTAAAACTACAAACATGCATTGAATGCAGATATCCATTTAAACTAACAAAACGTAAGGTAAACTCCTCACAATAATGATGAGAAAGGTTATTCCCTTGCTCTGAAGTACTTAAGCGTAGAGCAAAAAATATTCATTTAGAAATAGTCCCTTCTCAATTAGTAAACTGTGATTGCGCTATTTAACAAAAAATAATCACCATTTTTAAACAACATAATTTAAAACATTTTTAATTTAGGCCCTGTTTAGGTGTGGTGGGGGGGGGGGGGGGTGGTCGGGCCGTGGCGCGGTGTGTAGTCACGACTTAATGTTGTTTTTGGCATATTATCGCTAGGCACGTGGAACTCAATAATTTATTGAGATCCCTTTCTAAGCTCTCCTTGGGTACTGGAATCATCTTCCTAACAATGCTTTTGGCCCTTGAGGTCCTCTAAACATCATCATAGATCTACTCGAAGGTCCCTTTTTGCTTTCACTTCACCTTAGTTAGCTTCCATTTCGTTGAATGTTTGTTTTCGTAGAAAAAACTTTCACCCCTTTTATTAGTGAAAAGAACGACAAGTAGATCAAAGTTGCCAACAAGTGAAACAAAAAAAATTCTAATAGAGATAACTCTACAAAATCTTTTGTAAATAACCCTTTCTGTAATCATATTCAGAATATCAGATAACTTCTACAAACTCTTCTTCAGTTATAAGTCTTAAAAATTTGATCTTAAAAGATTCAGTTAAATGCTTAGGACTTCAGATGATTCTTAGTACACATCTATATCATATTGGCTGAATTCAAAAAGAGTTGAATATATAAATCAATAGATTGTGTGTAGAGTTCAATGAGTAATCAACCGACTTTACAATGAGGTGTTATGCGATGTAATGATTTTAGATTTTAGCTGGATTATCTTTAGTAGCCCATATCACTAAGATCAAGATTTTATTGTATTTTAATGATGATCTGACAAACAAAGCCTAAAAAGAACATCAATGCTTACTTCCAATAAAGATCCAATATGGGCCAAGGAAAAGGAAAAATGCACTAAACTTGGTAGTTAGAAATTGAGAGTTAAGCCTCAAGAAAATAATAAGCGGCCACCAGAAATTCAAAGAACCGTGAGGATTTCATGAAAAGCAATGGATCACGAGATCAGTTCGTTCTTAGATTCCTTCCTACCCAACATCGAGATATCCAAAAACTCAATGGTGGAGAATGAAGAGATCAAGAAGGAAGCCGAGAAACTACTAGAAGAAAAGGTAGTCAACCCAAGTAGCTCACCCTACAAGTCTCTAATTATGATAATGTTTAAAAGGATAATGATTGTCTGATGTGAGCAATTATCTAGCACTAAACAAAATCATAGTGAAGAATTATTATCCACTCCCGAGATTGGATGTTCTGCTAGACTAGATGAAACATGCTTCAATCTTCACAATGATGGATTTTAAGTTTAGCCGTCTACAGGTCTGAGTGCAAGAAGAAGTAAATGAAAGACGGGCTAAATTATCAAACAAAAATAATTCCAGAAGATGGTAATCTTATTTAGTCTCTTTAATGCACAAACAAAATTCAACCCACATAATAAGGACATTTTAAGGCAAATTGTTGAAGAGATTTCCATAGTTTAGTAGATGGCATCCTTGTTTACAACAGAACATCTGAGAAACACCTCAAACACATGCAAAAGGTATTAGATGACTCAAAATAGTACTAACTTGTCATTAACTCAAAAAAATGTTACTTTTGGAGATAATCATACTTATCTTAGGCTATGAAATTGGTGGTTGTGAATTTAAATTAACCTGGAGTAGATTTAGACAATCAAAGATTGGCCTCAACCACAAAAAATGCCTAACATATGAAATTTTATATAAGCTTGCCAATACGTGAGAAGGTTCATCTCCAGTCTTTAGGTGGTCCTCACACCTCTAAATGTTGGTACAAAAGCTAACAATAAAATTTCAAGAAGAAACATGATGACACTTTTCTTCTTTTAGAATCAAAGATGAGTGAGGCGCCCATCCTAAGATTTTCTAATTTGCAAAAGCTAATATGCCCTTGAAGTATTTGTGACACAAAGAAAAAGATCTATGACATACTTCTCACAGTTGCTATAGATAAATCAAAAGAATTAAACAATTAATGACAAGGAATTACTCAAAATTTGACTAAAAAATAAGCACTGCCAACCTAATATACTTGAGAAAAATATAAAATTTAAAATCTAATCCTAACTTCAACAAACCTAGGTTGAAGCTAGTAGTGTACCTGCAACTATTCCACGTAGTCATCTGATACTGGAAAAGCTTGAAAAATAAATAAATAAAATGGTAGATGAAGTGAGTAGTGTACCTGCAACTGTTCCACGTAGTCATTTGATACAGGAAAAGCATGAAAAAAATTAAATAAAATGATAGACTTGATCTATTGTTCTTCAATGGCCTTTTATATAGTAATATAGCTTCAACTAGCACAACAAAAGGAGTATGTTCAACTTTACAAATGGGACGATGACTTTCAAGAAGTCTAGGAAGAAGCCAATGAATAAAGATAAAAACTAAAAAAAGATTTGATTTTAAGGGGAAACAATGCAATCTAATAACCTTAGTATCAATTATTGAGCTTGAAATTAGAATCCCAATAAAAATCTTGATCTATAGGAAGGTAGCATGCTTACGGTTGCTTTGGTTGTTTGAAGTTAAAAATTATGTTTTCAAAAATGATGATAAATCTCATCGTTTAATTGCAAGTAGTTAGACATCAATATTAATTTTAAACTCCACAACTTTCACGAAACTCCCTAAAAACTGATGATAATGAGTATAGATAAAACAATAGGATATTAATTTACAAACAATCAGAAGAAATCTTGAATGAAATGTTTTCTATCGACCATGTGCTCCAAAATATGGTAAAATATAATGAGGTTTCCCTAAACTAAGCATTGGAGAACCCTAAATAATGATAGGTCATTCATCCAACTCCATATATGATTGTATTGCTTATGTTCAGTCCCATCATCGAGCTTTTCAATCATTGCTCAACCAATTCTCACCAAAACACAAACTCCCAAATAATTTTCAACAGAATATTCGTGCCTTTTAAGTAATATTTTAATTTCTAAACCTCGAAAGTACCGTAGTAAAATATTGAGCATAGAAACGTAAAAAAGCTTAAGTTTGTGCAATAATATTTCCAATACATAGGATTCAATATTTGGGTGAATATTTACAAATAAAAGGGTAAAAGTGTTGAACAGGAAATCAAACATTCAACGAAATGGAAGCTAACCAAGGTGACGTGATTTGAGTAGATCTATGATAATGTTTAGAGGATTGACCGGCGGACTTTATATATGCAAGAATGTATGAACTCAAATTTATATATGTTTATAATGATTTTGTAAAGTCCGAACACTCAACGCAAGTATACATATCGTATCAAGTAATACAGGGCTCTAATGGAGTCCTGGTTATCGATCCCACAAGAAAGTATGAAGTATAAGAAAGTGTTCACAATATATATAATATAACACTGAAATCTGATACTCAAATTGCACTTAAAGTTTACTACTTATTTCTGCTACCACTATGCAAAATATAGGAATATTAAATCAAACTACAATTACTTCTAACAACTTTAAAAACATAGTTAACTAACATACACACTAAACTATGTATTTGAATGGTTTTTGATATATGAGAAAATTGTCTTTCCTCTTGCAATGAGAATATGATGTGTGGATTGATATGGAACAATTATCTATGTCATTGTGCCAAATAGGAGCATAGATGTTTCTTTACCCTTAAAAAAGTACCCCCTCTTCTAAGCATGAAAAGAACATTGACATATCCTAAGTTTAGTCACTAAATCTAAGGCTAGGCTGGGAGGATACCGGCTCTCACTTCGGAGCTCCCACTCACCCTTCACCTGGAGGCTAACATTAGAGTTTAGTCACTAATCTTAGAACCAATTTGGGGTTTCAGTCTGTCACTTTGAAATCTCCACATTGAAGTCCATCAAAACACATTTTCCTATTTATTTGCACTTAATTCCATGAACTACGCAATTCATCCGTGAAAATTGAATGGATTCTTCATTATTGTTGTAGGACATTAAATCCTTTTAGAAGTAATGTTCAAAAACATGTTTTAACATTTCAATTGCCCAAATTGAAAAGTAAATTAAGTTCGAAATAAAAAATCATCACAATTTCTTCAATACATTAAAAGCACATCAAATCCACATCAACCCATCATCACATCTTTATGCAAGAAGAAAGACAAAAGAGACTACTCATCATTCTTCATTATTGTCTGTCTTTGAAGTCAACTTTACGATCAAGGGGCATGGGTTAGCCATTTTTACCAATTTTGACCTATCTATGTCAAAGGTTGATCAAAATTGTCTTAATAGTCAAGTGATGTTTTAAAGTAATCAAATGAGTCATACTTAACCATTTTTTAATTTTGTATATCCTGGTAGTCAATGGTTGGTATCTGGGTAAAAAATTGATCAATTTGACTAAGGTTGACTTTTTAGGTCAAAGGTTGACCTGTTGGGTCAATAGGGTTGGTCATTGGGTCGGGAATTGACCAGATTGACCAAAGTTGACTTTTTTATGTCAAAAGTTGACCTGTTAGGTCAATAGTTGATCAGATCAGGATTTTTCATTACTAATTTGATCATTTTAATATGTCATCAAAATTTATGTTAAAAAGGTTTCATAGGGTCTCACCCTAGATGTTAGGGTTTAGTGACCATCATTAAGAGTTAGGGAATTAATTTTGGTAGGCTTTCCACTCTAATATATTTTGTAAATAATCCTCACAAAAGTGAGGTCAACATGCTCCATTAAAACTTTTGGAGAGCTTGAAAGCCTCTTCATTCAAAGATTCGCTGAAACACTACACCATACGACAATTGGTGATCTAGTGGTAGAAAAATAAAAACCCAGAGAAAGTTTAGTGGATTACATTTTAATCTAGAGAAATCTTAGCATGAAATGTGAACCACAACTCCAAGAGCAACATGCTATTACAATCTTTCTTAAGAATATAAATGGTCCTATAGCATTCATGCTCAAAGGATTTACGATAAAGGCATTTGAAAAATTGCTCAAGAAAGCTGCCAATCTTCAAGAAGAAGCTAAGCAGATGAGTATAACGGAAAAGACAAAAAAGAAAAAGCCTATCAAAACATTTGAAAAGAAACCAGGAAACATTACACCAAAGGGTAAACTAGTGATGCAAGTTTAATTCGAGCAAAAGTAACAACGACAGAACCAACTATCACAACAAACACCTTACCTACAACTTCAACAACTGATTCCAGTACCAACGAATATAAGAACAATGACTGAAAGAATGAATAAAGAATACCCATTTAAGACAGAGGTCATTGGCAAAATATTTCGTAGCCTGCTGAAAATGCCGGAGTTCAAGCTTCCTGAGGCTAAAAGGTAGGGAGAGGTTGATATGAAGGACAATCCCTATTATTGTCCTTATCACAGGATGCTCGGACACAAAATTGAAGAATGCTTTGTCTTCAAAGACTGGTTAGAGCGTAACTTTAAAGAAGGGAATATAGTAATCCCGAAAGAGTATCTAAATGAACTTGAAAAAGGTTCAGTCAATATGATTTCGGTTGAAAAACTTATCCCTAATTATGGCAACAAAAAGAGAGACAACACATTTTAAGGTAAATCTTCCAAGGAGATCCTTACGGACTTTCGAATTACAAAATCTTCTAAGAAAGGAAAGAAAAAAATAAAGAACCAAAAAGGATTAGAGGTCACACAGGAACTGTTGTTCCTTTTATATCTTCTAGTTCTTCTCTCCTTTTCTATACTAGGATAGTTGTCTCAGATAAAGGGAGAAAACCCCTCAAGCCGTTGACCTTGTATGACTTTCTTTTTACCACTACTGTGAATAATAATACTTCAAATTCTACTTACATCTTGTCTATTATGGATGATGCTTCTGAAAATGATCGTACAAATTTCAATCATGTAAACAATACTCAATTCGTACACAATTTTAACCATTCCAACGAAAACCAAAATGACAATAACATTAGTGATAATTTTGACAACGAAAAAGAAACTATCACATTCCAACTACAAGGAACACCAATTTTCATACAATTAAAATCTTCAAACTCAGAGACAAAAGAGTCGGACAGTAAACTAGAAGAAATAGTTGAAATCAATTTGCGAAGTGGTAAGGTTCTGCCTAAAAGAATGGCTCCCCAATAGAAAGAAAAATAAACGGTAAAGATCATTCCTCCGATATAACCACAACTATCTAAAGAAAAAGAAGACAATTCTCACAAAAATGTGGATTATAATGTATTAGCTCATCTGAAAACATTACCAGTAAAATTGAGTATTTATGACGCCCTTATGCTTTCCAAAGAAATGAGGGAGTCATTGATAAAAGCCCTTTTAGATCCAGACATTTCCTTAACTCAACTTGCTAATATCACTCAGAGTGAAGCTTATCCATTAGAAGAACAACCAAAAATTACATTTTCTGACAATGACTTGTTACTTGGAACGACTGAACACAATCATCCACTATACATCACAGTAAATATAAATGACACGATGCACTCAAGGGTGCTTATTGATCCAAGTGCCTCGATTAACATAATGAATTTAAGAACACATGCATATTTGGATATTGATGCATCCCAACTATCAAGAGATGCAATGATGTTACGAGGATTTAACCAACAAGGAGACCGTTCCCTGGGGTTAACACTACTCCTAAAAATGGATGATTTGGTGACAACGACAAAATTCCATATCATCGATTCCGATACCTCTTTGAATGTTTTACTTTGCAGACCACGGCTTCATGAGCATAAAATGGTTCCTTCATCACTACATAAATGCATAAAATATTTACAAAGAGGAAAAAATGTTGTATCGTAGGAGATCTGCAACCATTTTAAATCAAAGAAATTAGAATACATGAAGATGCAGTATATTATGCTCCAATAAAACAGACAGTATTCTCCAGAGAAGCAGTGGTGAATACAAAAGAGAAAGAAAAAGAAAAATAAATGAAAATGATTATTCTTCTTCAACACAGGTAAAGGGTGATAATTCTCATCAGACTCGCACCCGAGGTTGAGGCCGAGGACGAAAACGAGAGAAAGAAAATCCAGTTGTTAAAATGAAGAAACCATTGAAGTTTAAAATTCATCTGGACTCTGAAATTGATACAAAAGAAGAAAAGACAATATCAGTGGTCCAAAACGAACCTCAGCTCAAAGTACCTCTTGAAGAAGAAGACAAAGAAAAACAATTTGAATTTATGTATGAGAAGATTAATCATTATATACATGCTATGATCCTGACTCCAATCTCTTCTTCTAAAATTGAAAATTTTGTGGTTAAAGAAGTATATGGTGATGATAAAAATCCAATTAGTTTTAGACTTAGCTCTACTTCTTCTTATAACGAAAATGATGTAAAATTAGAAGACGATAATCTTGCAAAATCAATTAAAATCGCTTTTGAGTTGTATTCTCCTTGGGCAGAAAAATTTATTCAAAATAGTTTAATGCTTAAATAATGGTATTTAAAACAACCACACTTTATTGAAAAAATGTGAGATAACAATAAACGAGACCTTAACTCTATGGAGGGTATTGGATTTGGCACTCTAGAACCTCTAAATATACACAATTTTTCCTAGTCATCACCGAAGAATATAATTATGAACAGATACCTGACCTTCCAATCAAAGATGCTCCCCTAGAATTGGAACAGGAAATTAAATCGACAGTTAATGAATTAAATGAAATAAATTTAGGGACTGATGAAAACCCAAAAACAACTTTCATCAGTTCATTCCGTGACAATAAGTATGCAAAAGAAATAATTCAACTATTGGAAGAATACAAAGACTGCTTTGCCTGGACTTATGATGAAATGCTTGAACTAGCTCCAGAAGTTGCAATCCACAAACTTGGGATAAATCAAGTTGCAATCCTTGTTAAACAAGCTCCAAGAAGGATGCGTGTCGAAATAGAACAACAAGTCATTGCCAAAGTTAAGAAATTAATTGAGGCTGGTTTCATACGAGAAGAAAATTATCCAACATGGCTGGCTAATGTAGTGCTAGTTAAAAATAAAAATGGTCAAATTAGGATCTGTATAGACTTCAGGGATCTAAACAAAGCATGTCCGAAGGATGAATTCCCTTTACTAATCCCAGAATTAATGGTCGACATATAATCCACATATGCAATATTTTCCTTTATGGATGGATGATCAGGATATAATCAAATAAAAATATTTTCAGAAGATGAAGCAAATACAGCCTTCAGGACACCCATAGAGATATACTGTTACAAAGTTATGCCATTTGGATTGAAGAATACTGGTGCAACTTATCAAAGAGCCATGACACGGATTTTTGATGAACTTATACACAATCAAGTCGAATGTTATGTGGATGATTTGGTTGTCAACAGATGAAACAAAAAGAAGATCACATGTACAATTTGAGAATTGTCTTTGAACGATTAAGTCAATATGATCTTAAAATGAATCTCTTAAAATGTACTTTTGGTGTCACTTCGGGGAAATTTTTAGGATTTGTTGTTCGACATCATGGGATTGAAATTGATCCCCTCAAAATCGAAGCCATCCCAAATATTCCTCCTCCTAAAAATCTAACTCAATTACGATCCTTTCAAGGAAAACTAGCATACACACGACGTTTTATTTCCAATTTATCATGTAGGTGTCAACCCCTCACTGTACTACCAGAAAGGATACCAAATTTGTGTGGAATGAAAAATGCCAATACGACTTTGAAAATATCAAATAATATTTAACAACACCTACTATTTTAGCAGCCACTGTGTTAGGAAGACCTATGATCCTTTACACCGTGACATTGGACAATTCCCTTGGAGCGTTACTAACCCAAGTAAATGACGAGGGAAAAGAAAATGCATTATATTATTTGAACAGTTGTTTGGTTCCAACTGAATTAAAATATCCAGCATTTGGAAAGCATTGTTTAGCTTTTATTTTCGCAGTTTAAAAGCTAAGGCACTATATGCTTTCTCATAAAGTAACTCTTATTTCAAGAGTTAACCCATTACAATATTTGATGACACGACCGACACTTTCTAAAAGATTAGCAAGATGGGCAATGATATTGCTCCAATTTGACATAACATTTGTGCCACTACGTGTTATTAAAAAACAAATCTTGACAGATTTCTTAGCAGTACACCCAATTCCGACTAGATCATCTCCTAATGATGATTTACCTGATGAACAATATTAGAAATAAAAAATTCAGACATACAACGATGGGAGTTATACTTTGATGGAGCGTCATCTGCTCGAGAAGAAATAGACATGCAAACAATCATACCAGGATAGCTGGGGTAGGATTAATTTTCATCACTCTAGATAAAGCAATGATGTCGTTTTCCTATCATTTGACTGAACCATGCACAAATAATGAAGCTGAATATGAAGGGCTCATAACCGGTCTTGAATTGACAATACTAATGGAAATAAAAAATATCGACATCTATGAAGACTCTCAGTTGATCATCAATCAAATTACAGGAAAATACAAGACTGTGAAATCTCAACTTGAACAATACTCCAGTTACACTCTAAAATTGTTTCAACAAATTCCTGATGTAACGTTCTTCTTAATCCCGAGGTGAGTCAATTCTTTAGCAGATGCTTTAGCAAAACTTGCAAAAGAATTCGCTAGTCCAAAAGAAGACAGAATACTAATTTCTATAAAAGGATGACAAGTTCTTTCTCAAATTGATATGGATAATCTACACAAAATTGGTGAAAACATGACAATAACAACAATTAACGATAAAAAGGATGATTAGCGACAACCAATTATTCAATATTTACAAATTGGAAGGTTACATGAAAACAATTCTATCACAACTCAAATCAAACAAAGAGCATTGTCATATGATCTAGTAAATGATATTCTTTACAAATGATCTTTTGACCAAATTTGGTTAAGATGTCTAAAATAAACTGAAACTTAAGAGATTGTTAAAGTGGTTCATTCAGGCTTATGTGATGCACACCAATCTGGACCTAATATGAAATTGAAAATAAGAAGAATGGGATATTATTGGCCGACAATGATAACTGATTGTCTTGAAACTGCAAAGAAATGTCATCAATGTCAAATACTTGGAGTGGTTTTACATCAACCGTCAAATGTATTACATACAACCATTGCAACTTGGCTATTTGAATGTTAGGGCACAGACATAGTGGGCCCTATATAACCCTCCATCATCTAAAGCTCATCGATTTATTTTAGCAGCCACTGATTCTTTCTCCAAATTGGCAGAAGAAATACCACTTAGAGAAGTTAAGGCAGAACAAGTTCTCCAATTCTTCAAGACTCATATTGTCTATAGATTTGGAATTCCTCGAAGAGTCATATCAGAAAAATGGACTCGACTTTAAAAATACAAAAAGGAATAATTTTATTCAGAGAGATGGGATGGATTGAAGATATTCTACAATCTATTATCCTAAAGCAAATGGTTTAACTGAGACTTTTAACAAAACATTGGTACAAATTTTGAAAAAGACATTAATTAACAGTCCATGACAGTGGCATGAACGATTAATAGAAGCTCTATGGGCCTAAAGAACTACATATCGAACACCAACACGGTCAACGCCGTTTGCTTTGGTATATGGTTCTGAGACCATTTTACCACTTGAAGTATAAATCCCTTCTCTTAGAGTTGCGATCGCAAAAAAAATAATTGAAGAATAAAATTCCAAATTATGACTCAAAGAAGTTGAGAGATTAGAAGGCAAACGTCTACAAACTTAACAAAATCTTGAACAATATCAAGTAAAAAAGATATGAGCCCATGACAAATTGGTTCATCATAGAACCTTTCAAATCGGTGAATTAGTCTTAGTTCTCTAAAGACCTATTCTCACTTATCAAAGAATAGGTGGAAAGTTTGGACCAATATGGGAGGGCCCGTATGTAATTGAAAAGACATATTCAGGAGGATCTTACCAATTAGTAGATTGTCAAGGAGAAAGATTCTTACCCCCAATTAATGGGCATTTCTTGAAAAAATATTATGTGACATAAAAAAATGATGACTTGGTTGTAAACTGGGAAAATAATAAAATCTTTCAAATTATCCTTATGATACAAATTTTGATTTTTGTATCTTATGATATCCTTTTTGCTTAGTAATCAAGTGCTTATAAGCATGATTCCTCGACATAATAAAATGATAACGACAATTAAATAACCTTTTTGAATTTAAATTAAGTCTAACATGTTACATTATCTTATTATTTTCAGGGAAATGTCTAACAATTATACTTCTTTTTGCATTTCGAAGCGATGTTTGTCTGGTTCTGGAATGATGATGTATTGAAAAAGGATCAAGAATCCACTTTGATTTTGACTTGTCTCAAGTTGAATTACTTTACGATGGACCTCTGTTATCTATTGCCAATCAAGAAGAAGCAAAAGGAAAACCATCTGTGTTAGAATTCAAACTTCGACAACAAAATAGCAGGGCAGAAGAAATCATTTCTACATAACAAAAATGAAAAAATGACATTGGAAAACTAAAATAAATAGTGGTAACTACAGCTGATGGAGCTGAAGAAACATCTGCTAGTGGAGTAAAGAAGTCAGCCTCCGGATTAACTAGAGCTCAAAGAAGAAATCAAAACAAACAACTTAAAAGACTTGAATAAAAGGAACCACAAAATATGAAATCTATGAAGGAAAACGATGATTTCAAATTTCCAGTTCTTGAAGATATTCCTAAAGAAACATATTTTGTCTTAAGAGAAGAAAAACTAGATCAAGAAGAAGAAAGGACTGAGAGGACGACATTCACTCTGAATCCTTACATACCAGCATTGGAACGCACATAATCAAAGATGTCAGCTCATAAATGCATTGCTTATGTGGAAGAATTAAGACGTATCCATGCTTTTAGATGATAGACATTTGAAAAATTTAAATATATCAACGGTCGAACCGTCAATATATTAGAAGGCTTTCAGTTATTCACCAGAGTTTTTGATGAAGACGAGCAGACTACCATTATTGAACATGTAATGAAAGCACGCAACCTCGGACGAGCTAAACGCTTAAGAAGGAGGACATATTTTGAACCCAATGAGTGGATACGTGGCAAGGGTCGAATGACAATCCAATATGGATGTTGTTATAATTATGTTGTAGACAAGGTGGATAATCCTCCCTGAATTTTATGACATGAACAAGTGGATCTATTACCCACAATGATTATTCAAATTATCAGAAGACTGATAACATAGAACATAGTGCCCACTGATTGTGTTCTAGATAGTTGCATCATAAACATATATGAGGAAGGAGACTGTATACCACCTCATATTGACAGCTGTGACTTTGGAAGACCCTTTTGCACTCTGTCGGTCAGGAAAAGAGGCCTATTTAATTTGGAAGAGAAATACAAATTGTGGGTCCTAGAGAATTTCGTAGATCTTACCGTATTCTTTTACCATGAGGATCAGTCCATATTTTGCAAGGTAATGGAGCTGCGTTTCTAAGCATTGCATACCGAGTGTGAGCCGACAATGTATTTTGATAACGTTGCGAAGGATGCATCCTAAAAAGCGTCATGACGGATATCGGCCAGTACTAGAGCTTGAAGGGCTACGACCATTGGAACTACCTTGACCCTATGAATATCCAAACACATAAGACATACTCGACAGACAATTTCTTAGAGTGTTAGATATTTATGATAGGTCTAGCAGTATCTAAGGTTATGAGAATGATAGACAAACAATCTGACAGCTTCTGATATGATGATATGTAAACAGTTTGCAGTGTGTGTTGTGTAATATACGATGAACTGTTGACTTTTTATCATCTATGTACATTATCTTTGTAAATGAAATAAAATCTTGTAAGATATTCCTCAGCTGTCAATAATACATCGACCGGTCCAAAAATGCCAAAACAAACACTTTAAATTAAAAGAATGACATGATAAACAGCTTGTTATAATTAACTTGAGATTTATCCTTTAACTTGTAAAGATCAAATCCCAGTGGCTACGCTTTTGTTTATGTGTTTTTGACACATAAGCTCCAGCTATTAGATATAAGTCCCTTCCTGACACGGAAATATGACATTCATATAGCTCTTTCTTTGAGAAATGATATAAGTCGTACACAATTCCTTCTCAATATTGACATATCGACATTTAACATTTCTGAGAGATGGTATGACATCCTCTCTCTTTTCAGCTATTAGATATAAGTCCCTTGCTGACATGAAAATATGGCATTCCTTTAGATCTTTCTTTGAGAAAGGATATAAGTCATATAGAATTCCTTCTCAAAATCGACATGTCAACATTTAACATTTCCGATAGATGGTATGACATCCTCTCTCTCTTCAACTATTAGATATAAGTCCCTTCCTAACACGGGAAATATGACATTACTATAGCTCTTTCTTTAAGAAAGGATATAAGTCTTATAGCATTCATTCTCAAAATCGACATATCAACATTTAACATTTCTGAGAGATGGTATGGCATCCTCTCTCTCTTCAGCTATTAGTTATAAGTCCCTTCCTGACACGGAAATATGGCATTCCTATAGTTCTTTCTTTGAGAAATGATATAAGTCGTATAACATTCCTTCTCAAAATTGACATATCGACATTTGACATTTCTGAGAGATGGCATGACATCCTATCTCTCTTCAGTTATTAGATATATGACCCTTCCTGACACGGAAATATGACATTCCTATAGCTCTTTCTTTGAGAAAGGATATAAGTTGATAGCAGCCCTTCTCAAAATTGATAATACCGACATTTGATATCTTTGAAAAGCAGTTTGAGACCTCCTTTAATGGAATATGTCATCCATCTTCTTTTCAAAATGAAATTTCTCTGACAATAAACTGCAATTCTATTGGGTTATCCAGACTATTTCGTTCAACGCCAATATGTGTGGCATACTTATACAGTATTCAACACATAGTAGGGGCCCATTTATTGACCTCACTTTTGTGAGTATCATTTCTAGATCATCTTAAGACAAGAAGTCTACCAATATTGACCCTCTAAATCTCATTAATGGCCACTAAGCCCTGATGTTTAGGGTAAAACCTTAATGAAGCCTTTTTAACCCAAATCTTAATGACCACCACATTGACCAAACCGGTCAACCTTTGAACTAAATGATCAACTTTGGTCAAACTGGTCAATCCTTGACCCAATGACCACCACATTGACCAAAATAGTCAACCTTTGATCCAAATAGTCAACCTTTGATCCAAATGGTCAACCTTGGTCAAACTGAACAATCCTTGACCCAATGACCACTACATTGACTAAACTGGTCAACCTTTGAAATGGTCACTTAGGTCAAACTGATCAAATTTGGTCAAACCATGACCTCATGACCACTACATTGACTACATTGACCAACCCTTCACATAATCAACTCAACATTGGTCAAGTTAACCAATGTAAAGCCCAAAGGTCACCACATCGATCATTAGGTCAATATAAACTTTAAATTAGTCAACATGACCAAATCAACCCAAAAATTCAAAACCCTTGGACCCCATGACCAATAAAGCCATGAAAAGGTTGGAAAAGTCAAACTGCATATCTTTAGGCTAGAATGGGTCAACTTGGGTCAACTTGGTCAACCATGGTCAACCCTAGTTAACATTAATCAGATTTAGTCAAAATGCCCAATGTTGAATCAAACAAGTTGCTTAAATAATTAATTTTAAAATATATTTTAATCAATTTATTAGTTAATATTATAACTTCCAATATTTTAAATTAATTTCAAATATATTTAAAAAAGGAATTAAGATTAATTAACCATGAAATGAATTTGGACATGTGACATCACACATGATACAATATGTGGCTTTCAATTTTAAAACCCATCAATGACATCATAAATGACATCATATGGGTTACACATGACACACGAGACACTTTAACCATAAGTTAAGACATTGGATAACTCATGACACACCATCATAACCATGGTTAAACATCATCATGAAGGCATCAGGGTGAGTAAATTGAAGTGGCAAAACCTCCTCATCCCAATGTACGAATCACCCTTTACCACAAGATGAGGTAGTCGACCACTTTAGTTGCCATCTCACATGTTTCATGGACCACCCAATAAGGAGAAGACACCACTTAAGCTCTCTCCTTTACCATGATTAATTAAGATGAAAATTCATCATGAAGTCATGATGAGTGAGTATAGATGGTGTCAATTAACCGAGCCACCTTTGGGGAATGGTTTGGGTGAGTCATTACTCACCTCTCCATGATTAATCAAGATGAAAAAGAGAAGCTTTATTTAACCAACACTTTCACCATAGGTTAAAGGTCATCATGACCAAGCCATAGAAGTGAGTGTAAGGAAACCTATATGTCATCTCCTCATGAAAATTGTTGGTGACAAGCTAGCTTATTTGGAAAGAAAATAACTAACTCACCTTGGAGTCACCATTCACCTCACCTCCAACCCAATGGAAAGAAGCCAAGTCTTAGCCAAATCTAATGCATTAAATGTGAATTCATTATGGACTAACTTAGGAATGCTTAACCATGGCTGCCACATAGCAGAAACCTTATCTCCAAGTCATAATGAACATATTATCACCTCCCATAGGCCAACCCATGCTCAGCCAAGGCCATCCATGGCTATAAAAGAGGCGAAACCCGAGAATTCTAGGGAGAAGACCAACAATAGGATACATTTATACACTTCCCAATTCCCTTAGAATTGAACATCAAAGTTCTTTCTTAGGACTTGAGCAATTGATCCCCATTGAATCAAGCCCCTCAAATCCACTCCTTCTTCACAATTTAGCCAACCCGAAAACCCTAAAATAGGATAAAATTGGAGTTTGAAATGAAGCTATCCAAAACTTTAAATTAACCTTCACAAAAGCTTCCTATGACCCTAAGAAGTTGAGCCAATCGAAAATGCCCTCTCCAATAGACTCTAAACCAGTTTCCAAATTCAGCTTTCCAAGATGAATCACTCCTTGAACAAACTCATGCCTAGGCTCAAATCAGTTCCAAATTGAAGTCAGGGTAAGCTTGCTGAGGTCGATACGAAGGTGTAGAGCCAATTAAGTCGAAGTTTCATACACTGAGGACAAGATATGGCTCATTCGACTTAGCTTAGGTTTGGGTTTGACACTTTGTGAAACGAACCATTTCAAAATGCTAACTCACCATATGGATGGGTTCGTCTTCCTCAAATGAAGCTGTAGGAAAAAAAAATCACTCGAATCCATCAAGAATCAAGCAAGATTTTGTCCCTGAAACATGGACGACTTGCGGGTTTAAACCAAATGTAGGGGACAAATGGATGTCATCCATTTCTGTGTTCTGAAAATGGACGGATCTGATTTAATTCAGCTTGATCCGCTGTTGGGAACCCCACAGCTGATCAAGAGCATTTTTGACAGATTCGAAGACACACGGCTCTCCCTGGATTTTTTTGTTTGTTTAATTTTTTAATTAAATCAGATTAACCTTAAACTAAGAAAAAATTCATATCATTACATAAAAAAATCACAAAAATATGACAAAAATACCCTTGGATTCAGGATAGTGATGAGAACAATGTGGAGATGAAAATTTGAATTTAGGAGTTATATTTAATTTTTAAAAAATTAAATAATCTCTAGAGTAATTTAATTATTAAAAATTATTTATAAATCAGAAAAATATGAAATTTTTAGGGCCCTTAGACACATCCTCTGTTTTTTCTAAGGCTAGGAAAATTCTCTAGTATAGGATTCCCTAAGTTTTCATGATATTTTGCAATTATTTTTAAAAAATAGTTATAAAAATTAAAATAAGGGGAATTAAAGTGGAAATTAGTTAAGTGACTTAAGGTGACAGACATGAACCTTAAAGTAATAACTCATAACCTTTCAAAAATTTGAAATGACATTTAAAAATTTTTAGGGTTAATAATTCAACATTAATAATTTATATTTAACTAACCCTAAAATCTCTAAATCCCAAAATTACAACTTAGTTCATTCCACAAATGAGCCAAGTAAATTTTGAACCTAACACTAACAGGTTCAAATAAGCCCTAATTATGTCTAATCATCATTAGACTTAATCAATTAGTTTAAGCCTTAATTAAATTAGTTTTAAATGAAAATTAAAGTCCTAATTAAATTAGGCTTAAACAAATCAAACCCTCATTTGGTCTAACCTATTATACCTACTTAATCCATTATGCCTTAACCACATTAGGCTTAACATCTTAAACCCTAATTAGAACTAACTTATTAGACCTAATTAATCCATTAAGCCTTAACTACATTAGGCCTAATATCTTAAACCCAAATTAGGTCTAACTAATTAGACCTAATTAGTCCATTAACCCTTAACTACATTAGGCTTAATATCTTAAATCTTAATTAGGTCTAACTTATTAGACATAATTAATCCATTAAGCCTTAACCAGATTAGACTTAACACCTTATATCCTAAATAGGTGAACCTATTAGACCTAATTAATCCATTAAGCCTTAACTATATTGGGCTTAACATCTTAAACCCTAATTAGTTCTAACCTATTAAACCTAATTAATCCCTTAAGCCTTAACTAAATTAAGCTTAATATCTTAAACCCTAATTAGTTCTAACCTATTAGACCTAATTAATCCATTAAGCCTTAACTACATTAGGCTTAATACCTTAAATCATAATTAGGTCCAACCCATTAGACCTAATTAATCCATTAAGCTTTAACAAATTTAAGTTTAATATCTTAAACCTTAATTAGGTTTAACCCAATAGACCTAATTAATCCATTAAGCCTTAACTACATTAGGCTTAATACCTTAAATCCTAATTAGGTCTAACCCATTAAACCTAATTAATCCATTAAGCCTTAACAAAGTTTGGCTTAATATCTTAAACTCTAATTAGCTCTAACCTATTAGACCTAATTAATCCATTAAGCCATACTAAAGTAGGCTTAATATCTTAAACCCTAATTAGGCTTAACCCATTATACCTAATTAATCCATTAAGCCTTAACTACATTAGGTTTAATACCTTAAATTCTAATTAGGTCTACCCATTATACCTAATTAATCCATTAAGCCTTAACTACATTAGACATAATATCTTAAACTCTAATTAGGAATAACCCATTAGACATAATTAAACCCTTAAGCCTTACTTAAATTAGGCTTAAACAACCTTAAATTCTAATTAGGTCTAACTCATTAAACCTAATTACACTATTAAACCATTAAACCATTAACTAAATTAGGCTTAATACCTTAAACTCTAGTTAGTTCTAACCCATTTGAATTAATTAAACCTTTAAGCCTTACTTAAGTTAGGCATAAACAACCTTAAATTCTAATTAGGTCTAACCCATTAGACCTAATTAAACCCTTAAGCCTTACTTAAATTAGGCTTAAAAAACCTTAAATTCTAATTAGGTCTAACCTATTAGACCTAATTATACCCTTAAGCCTTACTTATATTTGGCTTAAACAACCATAAATCTTAAGTTGGTCTAACCCATTAGACCTAATTAAACCCTTAAGCCTTACTTAAATTAGGCTTAAACAACCTTAAACTCTAATTAGGTCTAACCCATTAGACCTAATTAAACCCTTAAGCCTTACTTAAGTTAGGCTTAAAAAACCTTGAATTCTAATTAGGTCTAATCCATTAGACCTAATTAAACCCTTAAGCCTTACTTAAATTAGGCTTAAAAAACCTTAAACTCTAATTAGGTCTAACCTATTACATCTAATTAAATCCTTAAGCCCTACTTAAATTAGGCTTAAACAACCTTAAACTATTATTAGGTCTAACCTATTAGACCTAATAAAACCCTTATGTTTTACTTAAATTAGGCTGAAACAACCTTATATTCTAACTAGGTCTAACCCATTAGACTTAATTAAACCTTTAAGCCTTACTTAAATTAGACTTAAACAACCTTATACTCCAATTAGGTCTAACCCCTTAGTCCAAATTAAACCCTTAAGTCTTACTTAAATTAGGCTTAAAAAATCTTAAATTCTAACTAAGTCTATCCCATTGGACATAATTAAACCTTTAAGCCTTACTTAACTTAGGCTTAAACAACCTTAAACTCTAATTAGGTCTAACCCATTAGATCTAACTAAATCCTTAAGCCTTACTTAAATTAGGCTTAAACAACCTTAAACTCTAATTAGGTCTAACCCATTAGACCTAATTAAACCCTTAAGCCTTACCTAAATTAAGCTTAAACAAACTTAAATTATAATTAAGTCTAACTCTAATTAGACTTAATTAACCCTTAAGCCTTACTTAAAGTAAGTTTAAACAATCTTAAATCCTAATTAAGTCTAACCCTAATTAGACTTAATTAACTTTTAAGTCTTACTTACATTAGGCTTAAACATCCTTAAATCCTAATTAAGTTCAACACTAATTAGACTAAATTAAACCCTTAAGCCTTACTTAAATTAGGCTTAAATAACCTTAAACCCTAATCAAGTCTATCTTTAATTAGACTTAAACTAAAACTTAACTTGAGTTCAACCTAACTTAAACCCAAGTTAACCCAAATATTAGGTTCTACCCATATTAAACCTAACTCAACCAAAACTTAACTTAAGTTCAAACTACTTAAACCCAGGTCAACCAAAATATTAGGTTCAACCCATATGAACCTAACTCAACCAAAACCTAACTTGAGTTCAACCTAACTTGAATCTAAGTTAACTCAAACATTAGGTTCAACCCATATTAAACCTTACTCAACTATAACCAAACTTGAACCTAAGTTAACCAAACATTAGGCTCAACCCATATTGAACCTAACTCAACTAAAATCTAACTTGGGTTCAACCAAACTTGAACCCAAGTTAACCTAATCATTAGGTTCAACTCATATTAATCCTAAATCCACCAAAACTTCTAACTCGGGTTCAATCTAACTGGAACCCAAGTGTTGACCTCATCTTTGATGAGGTCTTTTGCTTCTCTCTTTAGTACTTAGGATCTAGCCTTAGGCTTTTCCTTTGAATAATCTTAGAGTACTGGAAGTGGAACCCACCATTTAGAAGTTCAAACACCTCTTGACTCCCTGCAAACCCCACAAGCTTGATTGTAGACCCCTAATCATCTAGTGGGTTGAAATCAAATGTGGAGGTTTAAAGGATGAGTTCCCTATAAGACTTCTTGGCCTTAGGAATACCCTAGATGGCATGGTCTGGTGAGGGTTGACTTGCACATACACTACACTATCACACACATTCTAAGTCCTAAAATCACACTATCACCCAACTTGACTTCCTGACTCATGTAGGTAATTCATATGGATGGTCCTTAACCCCTAAGCCCCTAGCTAAGAGGGTTAGGAACAACATAGTGAATGCCCCAAATGAGTCCTCTCATGGCTCATATGGGCTTAATATGGCTTCATGGCTCATATGGGCTTAATATGGCTTCATGGATCAACCAAAGTGATCCAATTTCACTCACATTTGATCAATCTTCCTTTTTTTCAAAATTTCAATATTTTGACCCAGGGTCCGGACCACCAAACTACCAAATGCCTCTGAATTACCCAAAATTTGCAAAATTACCTAAATTACCCAAAATTCCTCAAAATCAGTCCTAAACATTTCCCCCACTCAAATTGATCATCCATAGCCAAAAATACCAAAAATTCCAAAAGTACCCCCCAATACCCTCCAAATACCCAAAATGCCCTTCTTAGCCCAAAAATCCAAAAATTCAGAAAATTCCCAAAAAATTCCAAAAACTCCCAAATATTCCCAATTTCATTTTGCTCAACTACACTATGGGCCAATTTTGCCAATTTACCTCACTTTTACCAAAACCCCCAATTTGGCCCATTATAAACCCAAGTGAACCCAATGTCAAACCAAACCACCCCAATTGACCTCAATTTTGGTCCAATTCAATTATAAACTTCAAATAAATATCCCCAATATCAATTTAGACCAAATCCAAGTCCAATGTGATTGACATTTGAGCCCAATTTCAATTTGAAGCCTAAGGCCCAATTTTGGCCCATGACCCAAACCTAGCTCAAACCCATCCAATTCAACTCCAATTGGCCCCAAATCTTTTCTAAAGCCTTCCTAACATCCCCATAAACAAAAAACTAACTTGATTTGCCAAAAATTTGAACCTAAACTCCACCCAAACTTAACCCAAGATCAAAATCCCTTAAATTGACCTAAGCCCAAACCTAACCCAAATGGGCCCAAATCCCAAAATTAGAGCCTAACCAAAGTTGGAAACTGTTTGTGACACTCCCAAAAACATTTCTCAATATTAATTTTACATCAAATCCAACTTTAGCCCAACCTTAACCCAAGTTAGCCCAATTTGGCCCACCTTGGCCCCTTTACCAAAAGACCCCACATTAAACCCAATTCAATTCAAAATCACTCTAAACTTGTTCCAAACCACTCATGACACATGCCTAAACCAATTGCAACATTTATTTGACATGGTCCTTCACAAAATTTTCATTCAAAGCCCATTTTAAAATCCAAAAGCTCACTTCCTTAAATCACTTTAAAAGCCCACCCAAGACCATTTCAAAAGCCCAAGTTTTCAACCCAAAGCCCACATGACATTTCTCTACATCATCCATTTAATCAAAATCACCCCTAATTTTCAAAATCATCATTAAACCATTCCAAATCAAGCTTCAAGAAAATTCTCCACCAAAATACCAAAATTCCTAAATTCTACTTCCATGAAATTGACCAAGCTTTGCCCCAAGCCACATGGAGCCATGAAGCCATGCATAAGCCATATGCAAGCCATGGGAGCCACTTTCCACCTCACCAAGCCATTAATGGCAAGAAGAGGGGGGTCTTTCTTAAACCTTCATTAAGCATTTTTAACCTCATCCATGTTACACTCTAAACTAAGCTTAGCCGCCTCACCTTGGATGGAGACTTCACCACCCCTTCCAAGCTGACCTAAATGATTCTTTTCAGCCCAAAACCAGGCCTTGGGTGGTGCACAAAGCCTAAAACCATGGGTTGAACAAATTGAACCTAAAATGAGCCTCTCCCCATTCCATTTCAATTCAGCCCCTTTACACTTGGCCAACTTCAATTGACTTCACCAAATTCAAGCCCTGACCCTCCTGGTCAGGATGGTGACCTGACCCTGGCCGGCCAGCCACCACAGCCGCCGGAAACCACCAGGCCGAGAGGCTTAATTTGAATCAAAATTTCAATTTGAATTAGCTGAGTTGTCCCATGCCCAATGGCCATTGCAGCTGTTCTTCCCTTGCCCTGAGCAGTGGATCCAAGCCATTAAACCCCCCTGGGAGGCCCTCCAGCCACCTCTATTTAAACCCACTCACCTCTCGGCCAAATGAGGAGATGAACCAGACCTTAAGGAAACTCTGCCAAAATTGCTCCAGGACCTTCTCCTAACCCAGAGCAGTTGATCCCCAGTGTTCCTTTGCCCTAATCTCCATTAACAGAGCTCAATTTTTGAGTTGAAAATCCACCCAAAAAATAGGACACTTCACCACAGTGAGCCAATCTCCAAATTGATTGTTCCTACACCTTCACTAGACCAGGAGGAGAAGTTCCCAAACAAAAGCCCCCTCACCAGGCTAGCCATTGCTTCCAGCCTCCAAGCTTCGTAATCGGCCTTGGTCACTTTCATACCTAGACAATTCCCTAGAGCCAGAGACTTCATCTGGAGCTTGCCTGGACTCAATCGAAGGTGACACAATTCTCAGATTGAAACTTCACTTCTCTGAGCAAAGGTATGAACTCACTCTTCCTCCCGAGCTTCCAGCGATTCTCCATTTTTTTAAGTTAATTTCATAGCCTATAAACCATTTGGATGTGTTCGTCTCTTCAAGACGAATCCATAGAGCATAAGAACACCAAAATCCATTGAGAATCGAGTGAGATCTTAGGGTTTTAGTGTGAACGGTCACGGGTGCACACCAGTCGTAGACGATGACCAGGAGCCGTTGGATCGCGTGTGTATCGAGCGGACGGTCGAGATCAAGTCGGACGGCGCACTGGCACATGAACCGCGGGATGCGTGACTGCTGACTCAAGTGGCGGCGTCGAATGGGAGCGCGACGCGTGGGCTTTCGATCCGCCGTAGGTTGACGCGGCGCCGAGTCGGATAAGTAGGAAATTAGGGTATTTTTGAATTATTTAAATACCAGAACTTAGAAAATTCATATCTTTGCATAGAAAAATCACAAAAATAAAATAAAAATACCTTCTTGTTCAGTGAACAGAGGAGAATAATGTGGAAAAGAAATTAAGTTAATTGGATGAGTATTTTATGTTTAATAATTTATTTACTGTTTTTAGTATTTTGATTCTTCATTTGCATAGACAATTCACCATGGCATGAGACCATAGGGCTTTTGAAGCCTCTGATCTTGGGGACATTCCCTGAATTTTTCAAGGTCAGAGGCCTTCCCTGTGAAAAGTTATTGAATTTTCAAGTTCATGTCACTGTTTAAGGTATTTTAATTCCAATAATTAGCATGTTGTAAAATAAATTCTAAGAAAATTTGGTGATGTTTCTTAGGACTAGAGGACCCTATGAAAAATATATTTTGAGTTAATTCATACATAATAACCTTAATTGGCCTAAACCCCTAAAATTGAATTTGATTTAATTAGGGATAACCACACACCAAATTGACTTGAAAAAAATTCTTCGTTGCTCTTTAGGTTTAGAGGAACCTTACATAAAATTTTGAAATCAATGGGACTTGATTAGCCCTACAAAATGGGCTGATTAAGCCTCATAAGCAAAATGGAACTTTAAAAATTCATAACTCCAAAAATACTTTTAAAAAATTCACAAAAATGTATTTGGAGTTTCTCTAATATCAGGGGAGTTCAGAAAAATTAAAATTGGAATTTTCTAAAAAAGTTCATTTTTCACAATCTTTTAATATTTTAAAAATTATTAAAAATTAAAAAAAATAATAAAAATTATAAAAATATTAAAAATCATAAAAATGTCACATTTTGACTCCTAATCATTTAGGAATAAACCAAATATTTTTCCTAAGTTCCTAGGGTAAGATATTGAATTTTAAAGGTTTAATGTAATTTTTAATATTAAAAAAGGAATTTTCAACCTTCTTCACTAAAATAATTCTAATAAATCAAATAAAAATTAAAAAATTACAAAATTTGTTCCTCTGAACTCCTTGTGGTCAGAGAGATTTAAGAAAAATATAAAATCCATTTTTCAACTTTTATTTTATTTTATAATTAATTAATACTCTAAACTTCAAAATAATTATAATAAATAAAATATAATTCAAAAAATCACCAAAATTGGTCCAAGTGGTCCTCTGGTCATCAAAAAGACCCCATAATTTTCTTAAAGATAGAAACCTTTCCTTGGTCATGTTGTTGAATTTTCTTTGAAAACCTTTATTTTCTACTAAAAATAATTTTATAAATAAATTAAATTCAGAAAAATCACATTTTCTCCTCCAATGTCTTAATTGACATGTGAGTGAGGTGACATAAAAATTTCAAATTCATTTGAGCTCAATTTAGTGAGTTATGGAATAAATAAGCTTAAAAGGGCATAAAGGTAATTAAAAATTTTAACCCTTAATTAAAACTTTAGGTTTAATGAAAATGGGGGGGGGTGGTGGGATATTATTAATTAAATGATTTAACAATATATAATTAATTAAATGATTTAAATAATTAATTAAATGATTTAAATTTTGGAAAGAATATATCTAAATTTTGGATTATTAAAATAGGGATATTATTAAGAGGATATTTATTCTTTAATTTAAAAATCCCTAAATAAGTCACTTTAACAATATTTAATTCTTAATTAAAAATTAAAATAATAATCCAATTTAACAATTAAAACTACAATTAAAACTAAAATTAAAACTAAAAGTAAATTAAAATTAAATTAAAAATTAAAATTAAATTAAAAATTAAAATTAAATTAAAATAAAAATTAAAATAAAAATAAAAATTAAAATTAAATTAAATTAAAATTAAATAAAATTAAATTAAAATTAAATTAAAATTAAATAAAATTAAATAAAATTAAATTAAAATTAAATAAAATTAAATAAAATTAAATTAAAATTAAATTAAAATTAAATTAAAATTAAAATCAAATTGAATTAAATTAAAATCATTTAACAACAAACCTAAATGAAATCATTAAGAATTAAATCTAAAATAATTTGAACACTATTCCAAACTTAAAATCATCAATTAAAACCTCATAATCAAACTAAAACACTTTAAATCACTAACTCAAATTTGATTAAAATTCTCAGTAAAACAACTTGCCCTTAAAGGATTTAATTATTATAACTCTTAAATAGAGTATTAAGTGAGATGTTACTTCATTCATCAGGTAATCCAATACCTAAGTTCACTGAGCAAGAGACAAAGTTTAACTAAACTCCTGGATGATTAATTCACCTGTGCAATTAAATTTACTTAGACTCAAAATAATCCCAGAAGTATTGAAAAGATGTTTAGGACTCGTCCAAAGCACTTCCTCAATACGATGGGATGTTTTAGAAGAACAACTGAATTTAATTGTTCTTTGATGAAGAAAATCATCCTTAAACTAAACTAAGAATCTATACGTCATAGGAGATGACTAGTTATAGGATTAGGAATTTGGTAGACAACCAAAACCCTTCCCTTAGCTTTACCTAGGTATCTGTTGAAATATTTAAATGTCTTAACATGTGTTTTAAGTGCAGCTTGGGATGACGGGAAGACCCTCCAGGTACGCTTTTATTTTATTGCAGTTTACTTTATTTAAATGTCTTACTTACATGCACTGTACTTTACTTTTCTTGCATGATAAATAAAACTGTTGCATGAAAACCAAAATCTTTAGGATAGTCCCTGAACTGAAACCAAAACTAAATTAAAAGTCATTGCAAGATAAAAATCACCGCCACAACATTCCAAAATATAAAACAACTCAAAATTTAATCACAAATGGAATAACAAAACCACAACTTTAACTAAACTTAAACGTCTCGTTGAATGATCGGGAATACCTCGGATGATGTAACCCATGTGTTACTAACGGGATTTCCCACGGTCTAAATGAAAGTGTGGAACTCATTCAGTTGAGTTTAGCAAATTCATCTGGACTAAGTGAATTCGATGAAAATAACGAGTGCCGGGATGACGGAACCGTGGGATCTTAATCGGTTCTGTTTAATCAACTTTAAGATTTGTTTAAATTAAAACACTAAAGACATTTGGACTTTAAGATTTCTCTAAACCAAGATACTTTTCTCATCCCCTGATTAGTCACTTTCCAAAACCAAACCTCCGCAACAACAAGGAGCCTGGAGCACAATGGGCAGCACGGCCTTCGTCATCAGCAAAACTCGGGTCTACTTCAGCAAAACCTTTCTTAGAATTAAATAACCAAGCCATAGGACTTAGAGATATTTTGCCTAGTGCAACATAAATCCTCAACGTTTTGTTAGGCATTTGCATAATCATGTTATTCAAATTAAGTCCTAACCGGTCATAGGATTCCGAGGTAGTTGTTTGGTACGACATAAACCCTCACATCTTCGAGGCTATTTCTATGATCATATCATACAAATATAAGTCCTAATTAATTAAAATTGACAAGATTGCAATATTAAATAAACTCCCAAATTAAAGCCAAACAATCGGATAATTTGGGAAGTTGCCAAGATTCTTCTTGGATCCTCAGCTTCTCCTACTTCTCTTCATTTGGATTCTTGAAATAAACTGTTCCAAATTTGAGCTAATCTCTTTTGAAATTCCAAAATTCAATCCTTTGAAACCTTATACTTTGAAATTCTTGAGAGCAAAACCACTGATCATTATCGAGAGTTTTCTTAAATGATTCCCGTCATTTAAGATGTAATTAACTATGGGGGCTTGCCCTTATAGGGAACTTTAAGAACCCAGGTAATATAAACCACCGCTTAATTTCTTTGTATTAAGCGGGGAACTTGTCGGCTTATAAAATTGGTTCGCGGACCAAACGAATGTCACAAATCTTCTAGTTTATTTAATCGAGCCCTATCATCGAGCGATAGTGTCTATTCTTCGGGATAGATACACGGTTTGTGCTGTGGTGCTCGTTTATATAAACTATTTGGGATGTGAGATCAGTTTAATTTCATATCTTAAAATTTTTAAACTTTAAAATTATTTTTAAAAATCAAATACTACTTTTCAAATTATATATTTAAATTAAATTTAAAATTTGCCGACAATTTCTGTAGGCGACCCCTTTTTTAAAATCCAACACTCAACCTAAAAATATGCCGACACCAAGTTAACCAAACCTTAAGTTCAACCCATATTGAATTTGCTGGAACATAATTTCAGTTCAATCCAGCTTGAACTTAAGTCAAACTTAAAACCATTTAAATTCAACTTACATTGAACCTAAATTTAATCCATACTTAAGTTTAATCCAACCTAAACTTAAGTCAAACTTAAGACCATTTATTTTAAAGTTCAATTCACCATGAACTTAAGTTAAACCCGTAACCATTTAGGTTTAATATATATTGAACTTAATTTTAACTTATGTTCAACCCACATTGAACTTAAATCTAACCTTCAACTTAAGATCAACCCAAAGATGAACCTAAGTAAAACTTTTAATTTAAGTTCAAACAACAATGAACTTAAAAGATTAACTCAAAAATATTAGATTCAAACGACATTGAATCTAATTATTAAAGTCCAATCTACATTAGACTTGAACCAGAATCTCTAGATTCAATAGATATTGAATCTAAACCATTAAATCTAATTCATATTAGATCTGATTTCAAAATATTAGATTCAAACAACATTGAATCTAATTTCCAAAGTCTAATCTATATTAGACTTAACTCAAAACCTTTAGATTCAATAGATATTGAATCTAAATCTTAAATCTAATTCCTATTAGATTTAATATAAAAATATTAGATTCAAACAATATTGAATTTAATTTCCAAAGTCTAATCTACATTAGACTTAACACCTTCTAGATTCAAATGACATCAAATCTAAAATCCTTAAGTCTAACTTATGTTAGATTTTACTCAATTTAAGTCTAATCTACATTAGACTTAACACCTTTTAGATTCAAATGACATCAAATTTAAAATCCTAAAGTCTAACTTATGTTAGATTTTACTCAATTTAAGTCTAATCTACATTAGACTTAACACCTTTTAGATTCAAATGACATCGAATCTAAAATTCTAAAGTCTAACTTATGTCAGATTTTATTCAATTTAAGTCTAATCTACGTCAAACTTAAAACCTTTTAGATTCAAATGACATAGAATCTAAAGTTCTAAAGTCTAACATATGTTAGATTTATTTTTTTAAAATTCCTAGATTCAAACAACATTGAATCTCAAAAAAAAATATCAAGTCTAATTAGAACTTACAGAGATTAGATCTAAATAAACTTGATCCCTTTCTTTAAGTCTAAATTATATTAGACTAAAATAAACAAATTAAAACCAACATATATCAAAATGACATAAGGAAAATTTTAATTGGTTAGTAAATCATAAATAACTTAAAATTTTCCAACCTAAAATTCAAAAAGACATTAATACTTAAATGAAACCGTAATGAACAAAGATCATCGAATAAAACTTGAACCACAGTGTTCTTAATCTATGAAGATTTCTTAGAGGACGCAATCCTGGTCGTTGATAGGAGTCTTCCAGTCCTGGTTTAAACACCTTTCAGACTAAGTAGATTAAGGCCACTGATAACCCTGGGATGACGGAGCCAGTGACCTTTTGACTTGGCTATCTAAAATCTAACCAACTAAAATAAAAAGATTTAAGAAATAAAATTGACATTATTTCTTTTAAATCTAACACTCTTTTCCCTTGCAGGATGAAGGAAAGTTTCATTTTAGATTTTTTTTGCATGTTATAGGATGTGCTAACTCTATTTTGTAGAGCGACATTTTCAAGACAGAACAAACAAACAAAACAGAACAAAATTAAAAAGACATTAACAAAACAAAACAAAACAAAAAAATGTCAAACTAAATAAAATCAAAATGAAAAAATAACAAAACCTAAACTTTTAGGATAATCACAAAACCAAAACTTTAGGATAGCCACCAAATAAATAACAAATTACAAGAGAAGACAAAAAACAACAAAACAAAACCAACATGACAAATGAAATTGACAAAATCAAACTTTTAGGGTAGTACGTGACACTTAGAAACATATTATGCCTAGTATTGAACATTTACATTTCTTTCCTTGTTCTTGAAATATCTTAGAAACTAAGTGTTAACATTAATCAGAAGTTTCTTAGACAAACTTAATTGTCTAATATGTAATTAACTATAAGGGCTTGCTCCTATAGGAGATTTAAGAACTCAAACTAGGTAACTTACCTAGAAATCTTTGATTTTCAAAATCTTACATGTGCTCCTCCTTATATGAAATTGCTAGAATAAGGCATTATAGAATTTCTTTTTATAAGCTTTCTCACCGACATCTATCATTCTACTATTTTTTGTTTTCTTCAAATTTCTTATCATTAGAGGATCCTTTGCATGATCCAAAGAAATTAGATTTCTTTAAAACTAAGTTGATATAATAGATAAACAGAGTAGTGACTCCAAACAATTACATTGACACAAGAAGATCTCTAACACTGCTCTAAATGCTGACAACAGAGGCTGCTAAGGCAAGGGTATTGTTAGGTATTGTTTAATGTTTTCAAAAGCGTGTTGGCATTTTTCATCCCACACAAATTTGGTATCTTTTCTGGTTAGGGCAGTGAGGGGTTGACACCTACCCGACAAATTGGAAATAAAACGTCATATATATGCTAGATTTCTTTAAAAGGATCACAATTGAGTTAGATTTTTAGGTGGAGGCATATTTAGG
Organism: Papilionanthe hookeriana x Papilionanthe teres; assembly: GCA_022702705.1. Lineage (NCBI taxonomy): Eukaryota > Viridiplantae > Streptophyta > Magnoliopsida > Asparagales > Orchidaceae > Papilionanthe > Papilionanthe hookeriana x Papilionanthe teres. Next base: position 126,073,150 of record CM040424.1, on the reverse strand, counting down.
ATATCTTCAATTTTTAAAGTTTCAATTTCGATCCCACGATGTCAAACAATAAATCCTAAAAATTTTCATAAAGTAACACCAAAAGTGCACTTTAAAAGATTCCTTTTGAGATTATATTGACATAATCGTTTGAAGATGATTCTCAAATCATACACATGATTGTCTTTTTGTCTACTGTTTACAACCAAATCATCCACATAGTATTCAACTTGATTGTGTATAAGTTCGTCGAAAATCTATGTCATGGTTCTTTGGTAGGTTGCCCCAGCATTCTTTAATCCAAATGTCATAATTTTGTACAGTATATCCCTATGGGCGTATTGAAGGCTGTGTTTGATTCATCTTCTGGAAACATCTTTATTTTATTATATCCTGATGATCCATCCATAAAAAAAATATTACATGTGTGGATGTTATGTCGATCATCAATTCTAGGATTGATAAAGGAAAGTCATCCTTCGGACAACTTTGTTTAAATCTCTGATATCCATACAGACCCTTATCTGGCTATTTTTCTTTTTATCTGGCACTACATTAGTTATCTATGTTGGATAATTTTCTTATCATATAAAACTAGCTTCAAATAAATTTTTAACCTTGACAATGACATGTTATAGTTTGACAAGCATCCTTCTCGGAGCTTGTTTATCAGGGATTGTGTTTTGATTTATCCCCAGTTTGGGAATTGCAACCTCTGGAGATAATCCAATAATTTTGTCATAAATCCAGGCAAAGCAGTCTTTGTGTTCTTTCAACAGTTGAATCATTTCTTTTATTTCCACGTTATTAAGGAATGAACTAATGAAAGTTTGTTTTGGGTTTTGATTAGTTCCTAAATTTATTTCTTTTAATTCATCAACTATCGATTTAATTTCTTCTTCCAATTCTGGATGAGCATTTTCGATTGGGAAATTAGATGTTTCTTAAGAATTAAGTTCTTCGGTGTTGATTAGGCAAAAGTCTATATCATCTAGGGGTTCTAGTGTGTTACCCCACATTTATTCAATAAAGTGTGGTTGTTTTAAAGACCATTGTTTGAGCATGAAATTATTTTGAATAAATTTTTGTGTCCAAGGAGAATACAACTCAAAAGGGATTTTCATTGATTTTGCAAGATTTTCATCTTCTAATTTTACATTGGTTTCAATACTAGAAAAAGTAGAGCCAAGTTTAAAATTAATATGCTTTTTCTAATCACTATTCACTTCTTTAACGACTAAATCCTCAATTTTAGAAATAGAGATTGGAGTTAGGGTCAAAGCATGTATATATTTATTAATTGTCTCATACATAAATTCAAATTGTTTTTCTTTGTCTTCTTCTTCAAGAGGTATTTTGAATTGAGGTTCTTTTAGAACCACTGATGTCATTTATTCTTCTTCTGCTTCTTCTTTACAGTCCAAGTGAATTTTGAACTTCAATGGTTTCTTCATTTTGATAGTTGGGTCTTCTCTCCCTCATCCTCATCCCCGGCCTCGACCTCGGGTGCGAGTTTGATGAGAATTATCACCATTTGCCTATGTTGATGAAGAATTGTGTTTTTCATTTATTCTCTTTTGTTTGTCCTTTTCTTTTGTATTCAACACTGTCTCTTTGAAGAATATTATTTTCTTTATTAGAGTATAATATGTCACGTCTTCATGTACTCCCATTTCATGGATTAAAAATGCTTGCAGATCTCCTATAATACAATATTCTTGTCTTCTTTGTAAGTAATTTTTACATTGATGCAGTGATGAAGGAACCATTTTATGCTCATGAAGCCATGGTCTACCAATTAAAGCATTAAAAGAGGTGTCGGAGTCGATGATATGGAATTTTGCCGTTGTCACCAAATCATCTATTTTTAGGAGCAATGTTATTGATCCTAGGGCTCGTTCTCCTTGTTGATTAAATCCTCGTAACATCATTGTATCTCTTGATAGTTGGGATGCACCAATATCCAAATATGCAAGAGTCCTTAAATTGATTATGTTAATCGAGGCACCTGGATCAATAAGCACCATTGAAAGTGGCATGTCATTTATACTTACTATGATATATAGTGGATGATTGTGTTTAGTCGTTCAAGTAACAAGTCATTGTCGGAAAATGTAATCTTTGTTTGTTCTTCTAATGGAAAAGCTTCACTCTGGGTAATATTAAAAAGTTGAGATAAGCAAATATCTGGGTCTAAAAGGGCTTTTATCAATGTCTCCCTCATTTCTTTGGAAGGTATAAGGGTGTCATAAATGCTCAATTTTGCTGGTAATTTTCTCATACGAGCTAATAAATTATAATCCACTTTATTGTGAGAACTATCTTCATTTCTTTCAGATAATTTTTGGTGTATCGGAGGAACGATCTTTTCTGATGTGACTATTTGTTTTTATTTTTCTTCGGGAGCCATTCTGGAGGAAGAATTTTTCCACTTCACAAATTAATTTCGGTTATTTCTTCTAGTTTACTGTCCAACTCTTTTGTCTCTGAGTCTGAAAGTTCCAATTTTATGGGAGGTTTTCCTTATAATTGGAGTGTGACAGCATCATTCTCTTCTTTATCGTTATCAAAATTATCACTAATGTTACCATCATTTTGATTGTCATTAGACTGGTCGGGATCATGTATGATTTGAGTATTGTCTACATGATCGAAATTGGAGCGATTATTCTCAGAAATTTCATCCAAAATAAACAGTACGTAAGCAGAACTAGAAACATTATTATTCACAGTAGTGGTAAATAGAAAGTCATGTAAAGTTATTGGTTCAAGGGATTTCCTCCCTTTATCTGAGATGACTAGCATAGTGGAAGATAAAGGAACATGAGATCTAGAAGATACAAGAGGAAGAGTAGTCCCTAAGTCTAAAAGACCTCTAACCCTTTTCAGTTCTCTATTTTTCTTTTTCTTGCCTTTCTTGGAAGATTTAGTAATTTGTAGGTCCTTAAGGATTCCCTCAGAAGATTTACCTTGAGCAATGTCACCTTTGTCTTTGTTTTCAGGTTTAGAAATAAGTTTATCAACTAAAATCATATTTACTCAACATTTTTTAGGTTCTTTCAAAAAATCTTTCGGGATTACTATATTACCTTCTTTAAAGTTGTGCTCAAACTAGTTTTTAAAGACAAACAAATATTAAATTTTATGTCCAAGCATCCTGTGATAAGGACATAATTGGGATTGTCCTTCATATCATTCTCTCCTGGCTTTTTTGCCTCAGGCAGCTTAAATTCTGGTATCTTCAGCAGGCTACGAACTATTTTGCCAACCACCTCTGTCTTAGATGAGTATTCCTTATTCAATCTCTCAAACATCATTCTTTTGTCTATCAGTACTGGAATTGGTTATTGAAATTGTAATTGAGAAAATGTCTGTTGTGGCGGTTGACTTTGTCCTGCTTCTTTTGTTCGGATTGAACTTACATTACCTGTTTACCCTTTTCTGCAAAGTTTCCTGGTTTTTTTTAATTCTTGATAGACTTTGTCTTTTCTATCTTTTCCACTACACTCATCTGCTTAACCTCCTCTTGAAGATGAGAAACTTTGCTGAGCAGTGTTTCAAATGTCTTTATTGTGAATCCTTTAAGCATGAATTATACAGGACCATGGATATTTTCAAGTAGAATTTTAATAGCATGTTGTTCCTGGAGTTGTGGTTCACATTTCATTTTGAGATTTTTCCAGCGCAAAATGTAATCCACCAGACTTTCTCTGGGTTTTACTTTTTCTACCACCAAATCACCGACTGTTGTATGGTGTTGTGCTCCAGTGAACCATTGAATGAAGAGGCTTTCAAGCTCTACAAAAGTTTTAACGGACCTGTTAGGAAGTTATGCATACCAGTCAAAGGCAACTCCTGTGAGACTGTTAATAAATTGATTGAATACAAGAGCGTCAATTCCACCATCTTTGCAGCAAATTGCTCTAAAGTGTGCAAGATGTTGAAGAGGATTACCAGTCCTGCCAAACATTTTGAAGAGAGGAGGAACAAAACCTTTAAGGTATTGCATAGAATCAAATTCCCTTGGATAAGGTCTTGAATTAATGATCCAACCTTAACATGAGACATTGTTTCTTTTATCTTTTTTCTACCAATTGTGTGGTTTCTTTTTCTAGAATTCCACTTTGGGAGGAATCCTTTTTCTATTGAGTGCTTTCTTAAATTTATATTGGCTCTCTTCTCTCCTCTGGAATGTGTATTGCCTCTGGCCAAATAATTTCAACGATAGACAATGGATTCGTTGGTGGATTTTGTAAAGCTGCTGTCAATTTTTCAAAATTTTTTTTTGAGACAATTGGTTTGTTCATCCCGCTATAGGATGCCACTCGTAATTCTTTTGTCATATCTCTTTCACTTAATTCTCATGTTAAGGAGGTAGATCGGGTTTCTAGAATGTTTATTTCAGCTATCTCCTCATTTGAATTATTTAGATAATCTTTCTTTATCCATATCAAGAATTGTTTAATATCATTTTTTAACCTTTTCAATATTTCTTCGAATGATTTTATAGGACGTTCTTCACAAGCTCTTTCTTGAGAACTATCTGCTAGGGTACTCATAATGTCTGAGATTCCTTCTTATGGCTCTCGTTTTCATACATTATTTTAAGTATACGATGAGATATCTTGGAAAGTGTATCATTATGTTGAGAGTAAGAATGATCTCTGTTTTGTAACATTTGAACTAGAGCCATCATTTTAGAAGCTGTGTCTTCTGCTTTTAATATTAGTTTGTTATGTTTGCTCCTATCTTTTGTGATGGTTACTTCTTTCACTTTTCGCCCCAAATAGAATTTCACTGGTACCCAAGTACACTGACTGTCTAATGGGAATTTCTGACCCATTTCTTGATAAGTAGGATCTTCAATTGCAAGAATTCTTCATTTCATTGTCATAGAGACTACACATCCCGTTTAATCTAACAGCCATGAAATTGAACATTTTTCTTTACGTGATAATGATTTAAACACAAAATATATGGTGTTAATTGACGGAGAATTTCTGGGATGGAAAGTATTATCTTCATATTCAACAGGCATTGGAAAATATAGGTTTTCTTTTGAAGAAGAAGGATTTCCGAAAACACTTTATTCAAGTTTAGATGTCTCCAAATTATCATCTTCGTTCCATTTATTCTTTCTTTTAAAGGAACAAGTTCTATTTTTCATTGGGGATGAGTTTTTAAAACATTTTTGGAACAAGATCCAACTTCATATATAAATGGTGGCAGAATATCTCTTTCTTGTTCAATACAAATTTTCTTTCCTTTTCTATCAATTTGTTCTTCCATTTCCTCAAAAGTATATTGTTCCACGGGAATGTTTTGAGGTAAGTCTTCTATCAGGTGAAGAAAGTCTTTATAAGGTTCTAGATTGAATTCTTCAAAGGATTGTATGTCAGTCCTATCAACTTGATATGGATTATTTAGTGCAGATTCAGTTTCGTCAGGTAATCCAAAATCATTTTGATAAAAGTAAGTATCTTCACCAATTGGGGTATTGAGGTCTAGAAAGTAAGAAAGGACTGAATCTGGGAGTTCCATTGCAACTTTTCTAAAAATTCATGGAGAATAAAATGTCATGGACTTATTTATAAACTGGAAATTTTTATTTTGTCTTATCTTGTCGTTATGAAATGTCAAGAATAACTTTTCAAATAGTTAGATTTTGAATGATGTGGTCCTATCTGTCAAAGGACAAAACATCTTTTGAAAGTAAGTGATTTAACAAGAGATGAGAAGAAAGAACATCCCCAGTAGAGTAGCCAAATAAAATCTTTTGGTGGCATCCGAAGTTGTGGGATGCCGACCCATCACCGCCGAGATTTTCTCGTGTCGATGTCAATGTCATTATTTGGAATCGCTGCTCTGTTTATTTATCTTATCGCCCTATACTTCAAAAAATCTTATTTCTTAAAATTATGTACAAGATCCTCGGATATTAAGAAATTTGAAGAAAATAATGGTCGGTAAAATTGGAAAACAATAAAATAAGAAATGTCAGTGATAATCCTTACACAAGGAAGATCACATGTGAAATTTTGATAACTAGAGATTTCTAGGTGTGATACCTATTCTAAATTATTAAATCTTTCATAGGAGCAAGCCCTTATAGTTAATTACATCTTAGATAATTAATTATATATAAGAAAACTTTTGATTAATATTAACTCTTATTTTTTAAAAGATTCCAAAAATAAGGAAAGAAACTTCAATGATCAATCATAGGGTTAATATGTTTCTAAATATCATGTACTACCCTAAAGTTTTGATTTTGTCAATGTCATTTGTTATGTCGGTTTTTATTTTTGTTTCGTTGTTTGTCGTTTTATTATTGTTTTGTCTTGTAGTTTGTTATTTATTTAGCGGTTACCCTAAAAGTTTTAGGTTTTGTGACTATCCTAAAAGTTTTAGGTTTTGTTACATTGTTGGTCTTAATTATGTTGCCCTGCAAAACAGAGCAGAACTTATCTTCAACATGCAAGAAAACAATGTCAGAATGATTTTAAAAGAATAATTTGAATTTTATTTCTTAAATTGTTAATTTAGTTTATTTTGAATTAAATCTAATATTAATTAGATTTTGATTCAAGGTCTTTTGAATTTAAAGATGTTTAGGTTAAGTCTAAAAAAAATTAGACTTAAAGATAAAATCTAACAAAAATTATATTTTAGGATTTTTAGATTCGATGTCTTTTGAATCTAAAAATGTTTGATTAAGTCTCACTAGACTTAAAAATGGGTAAAATCTTAGATTTAGTATCGTTTGAATCCAAAGATATTTAAGCTAAATCTTAGAATCAGTGTGATTTGAATCTAAAGATTCTGACTTGAACCTAAGTAAGATTTGAATTAGATTTAATGTTAGTTGAACCTATTTTAAGTTTGAATGAAGTTTAATGTAGGTTAAACTTGAGTTAAGTTTAATGTAGGTTGACCTAAGTTAATTTTGAGTTAAGTTCAATATTGGTTGAAGCTAAGTTAGGTTTCATGTAGATTGAACCAAAGTTAATTTTGAATTAGGTACAATGCTGGTTGAACCTAATTATTTGAGTTTGAGTTTGGATTAGGTTGAGTTGGACTTAAGTATAGGTTAAGGCTAGGTTCAATATATAGTAAACCTAAATGGTTTGAATTTGATTTAGGTTCAAGTTGGGTTGAACCTAAGTATAGGTTAAGGTTAGGTTCAATGTATGTTGAACCTAAAAGTTTTATGTTTGTCTGAGGTTCAAGTTGGGTTGAACCTAAGTATAGGTAAGGTTGAACCTAAAAGGTTTATGTTTGATTCAGGTTCAAATTGGGTTGAACCTAAGTATAGGTTAAGATTGGGTTCAATGTATGTTGAACGTAAAAGGTTAAGTTTAACTCAAGTTCAAGTTGGGTTGAACCTAAGTATAAGTTAAGGTTAGGTTCAATGTATGTTGAACCTAAAAGGTTTAAGTTTGACTTAGGTTCAAGTTGGGTTGAACCTAAGTATAGGTTATGTTTAGGTTCAATGTATGTTGAACCTAAAAGGTTTAGGTTTACTTTAGGTTCTAGTTGGGTTGAACTAAAGCATATGTTAATTAATTCAAGTTAGGTAAGCTCTAATTGATTAATTAGACTTAATTAAGGTTATGTCTAATTAGATTAAGGTTAATTAAACCTAATTTGGGTAAGGTTTAATTGATTAATTAGACTTAATCGTGGTTAAGTCTAAGTAGGTTAAAGTTAATTAAACCTTATTTAGGTAAGGTTTAATATATTAATTAGACTAAATTAGTGGTTAAGTCTAATTGAGTTATGGTTAATTAAACTTAATTTAGGTAAGGTTTAATTGATTAATTAAACTTAATTGTTGTTAAGTCTAATTAGGTTCAGGTTAATTAAACCCACTTTAGGTAAGTTTTAATTGATTAATTAGAGTTACTTGTGGTTAAGTCTAATTTGGTTAAGGTTAATTAACCCTACTTTATGTGAGCTTTAATTGATTAACTAGACTGGATTAAGGTTAATTAAACCTTATTTAGGGTCTATTTAGGGCAACTACAGTTTATCCAGCTTATCGAGATAAGCAGCTTATCTCGATAAGTCTCTTGATCAACAGATTGATCCGGATAAGTCGACTGGTTGTTTGGTTTGAGCGTTTAGAAAACAGCTGATTTGCAACAGTTTCTGGATAAATGACTATTTTGCCCCTTGCGTACATAATCTTGTTGTGCATACAATAATAAATACGCAAAAGGTACATTAAAGAAACAAGCAATCGAGCATCTAAAACCTTATACAATGGGACATTAATGCCCAACCTTTACTAATGATCATCACAAAATAAAGTGAAACATAATGATTTCTATAATTTTGATATAAAAAATAATATGGAATCTTATAGATCCCTAAAAACAAAAAAGTCATTTTTAAAATTCAGATGGATTTAAATTAAAGCTTATTAAAAAATAAATGAATGCACAAGATTTACATGTCTTGTATAATTTTACTTTTTAAAATAAAACAAAAAATAAAACTGTTTGGCAAGATTAATAAGTAATCTTGCTCAAAACCTGTGCAAAATAGTAGGATTTTCATCATCATGCAGAGATTTGAGTAAAATGATGGAAGTGGTAAGGCTCAGATTCACCTTATCCCCAAGGCTCAGATCCATCTGCTTTCTCCAAACTAGCGAAGCAGTATTCCGTGGACGAGCAGATGATCCAAGCCAGCGAAGCACAGAAACAATAATTTTCGAGATTAAAATCCTTTCGTGATGGATTTCATCGTTAATCGCTCCAGATCGAGCGAGAGAGATGAGGAAATTCTTTAGAGGGCTTCAGGCGATTAGCGATATGCTTTTAGAGCGAGAGAGGTGTCAAAGCAAGGGCTTAGAAGATGGCTTCGGGCGATGGCTTCGCCCGATGAGAGAGAAAGAGCGAGAGAGACAGATTCAAAGTGCAGGGAAGAAAAAACCCTCCAGACACAGCTCAAAGACACGGGCCGTGGGGTCAATCTTGTGGCCCCATCTTGTAAGAAATCAAAAACGACGTTTCTCAGGCAGCTGGTCAAACACTCGTGTTGACCTCATTTTTGATGAGGTCTTCTCTTCTTCTCTTTAGTACTTAGGATCTAGCCTTAGGCTTTTCCTTTGACTATCTTAGAGGACTAGAATTGGGACCCACCTTTTAGAAATTCAAACCACTTCTTAACTCCCTGCAAACTCCACAAACTTGACTATAGACCCCTAATCACCTGAGGGTTGAAATCGAATGTGGAAGTTTAAAGGATGAGTTCCTATAGGACTCTTTGGCCTTAGGGACCTGCTCAGGTGGCTCGGTGCGGTGAAAGGTTGACTTGCACACACACTACACTTTCACACACCTCCTAAACCACACCTATACTTAACTTGACTTCCGACTCATGTAGGTGATTCACATGGATGGTCCTTAACCCCTAAGCCCTTGGCTAAGAGGGTTAGGAACAACATAGTGAGTGCCTCAAATGAGTCCCTTCATGGCTCATGTGGGCTTGATATGGCTTCATGGCTCAACCAAAATGGTTGTATTCCACTTACATCCACCCAATCTTCAATTTTCCAAAATTTCAATTTTTGACCCCCGGGACCCTACACCCCGCCTAACCTACCAAATGCCTTTGAAACTACCCGAATTTCTCAAAAAATTTCCAAATTACCCAAAATTCTCCAAAATCATTCCCAAACATTTCCACATCACTCAAATTGGTCATCCATGCCCAAAAATACCAAAAATTCCAAAATACCCCCCAATACCCTCCAAATACCCAAAATACCCCTCCTAGCCAAAAAATCCAAAAATTCAGAAAATTCCCAGAAAAATTCCAGAAAATCCCAAATATTCCCAATTTCATTTTGTTCAACTACACCATGGGCCAATTTTGTCAATTTACCCCACTTTTATCAAAACCCCCAATTTGACCCATTTTAACCCAAAGTGAACCCAATGTCAAACCTAACCCACCCAATTGACCCAAATTCTGATCCAATTCAATTCTAAACTTCAATTCAACATCCCCAACACCAATCTAGACCAAATCCAAGCCCAATTTGATTGAAATTTGGATCCAATTTCACTTTTGGCCTTAAAGCCCGATTTGGACCCATGACCCAAACTTAGCCCAAACTCACCCAATTCAACTCCAATTAACCCCAAATCTTTTCTAAACCCTCCTTTACATCCCCATAAACAAAACACTAACATGATTTGCCCAAAATTTTGATCCAAACCCCACTCAAATTCAACCCAAAGCTAAAAGGCCCAATTTCGACCTAAACCCAAACCTAACCCAAATAGGCCCAAATCTCAAAATCAAAACCCAACCAAAGCCAAAACCTCTTTGAAACACTCCCATAAACATTTCTCAACATTTATTTTACATCAATTTCAACCCTAGCCCAACATTGGCCCAAATTAGCCCATTTTGACCTACATAGAGCCCACTTACCAATTCAAACCCAAATCACCTCGAACTTGTTTCAAACCACTCATGAAGCATCCCTAAACCAAACTCAACAATTATTTGGCCCAAGCCTTTACCAAAATTTCATCCCAAAATCCATTTTAAATTTAAAAGCCCACTTCCCTAAACCTCCCTAAAAGCCCATTTCCACCAAATACAAAAGCCCAAATTTGGCCACTAAAGCCCACATGACATTTCCATTTGCCATCCATTTAATCAAAGCCATTCCCTAAGTTATAATTCCATCATCAAACAATTCCAAATCAAGCCCCATACAAATTCACACCAAAATATCCAAAATTCTTAAAACCCATTTTTATGAAATTGACCCAACCTTTTCCCAAGCCAAATGGAGCCATGGAGCCATGCACAAGCCATATGCAAGCCATGAGAGCCTCTTTACATGTCACCATGCCATTTTGGGCAAAAGGAGGAGGCTCTTTCCTTAATTCCTAAAGGTGATTAACCACTCCCATGATTCCCCTTAACCATGCTTATGCCTAATTGTGCTTGGATGGTGACTTGACCCTACTGATTATGCTGAGCCAAATCACTTTTCCCTCGACCAAAACCAAGCCTTGGGTGGTGCACCTAGCCCAAGTGGAGGGGTTGACCAATTTGAGCCAAAATAAGCCCTCTCCCATTCCATTCTAATCCAAGCCTTTTACACATGGCATTTGCCGACTGATTGCACCAAGTCCCGCCACGACCCACCGACCTTGAGGGTGACCCATGCTCGGCCGGCCGGCCACCCGATCGCCGGAAAACACCATGCCCGAAACCTCAGGAGGAGTCGAACCTTGGAATTCTCCTCGTCGAGCCGCCCCATGCCTAGTGGTCACCATGGTCGTTCTTCTCCTCACCGAGCAGAGTCGATCCCGAGCCCTCAGCTTCCCCAGGAGGCCCTCCGAGCCTCTCCTGATTCAAACCCCTCACCTTCTCGGCCATGAGAAGTGCTGAACCGGACCTTCTCGAAACTTCGCCAAAATTGCTCCGGATCATTCTCCATACTTAGAGCACTTGATCCCAGGTGAGATTCCCCTGCCATTTCTTCTCCGAGAGCTCGATTTCGGAGTTGAAATTCCACCCAAAACCGAGGACACTTCTCCACGGTGAGCCAATCCCCAAATTGATTGGTCCTACACCCGCACCGGGTCGAGGGAAGGTGTCCACCGAAAAAGCCCCATCTCCGGGTCACCCGGTTGTTCCGGACTCCAAAGGTTGTGATCGGCTTTGGTGGAAATCACACCTAGGCGATTCACCGCATCCCCGGGCTTCATCCCTAGCCTCCTGCGGCTCCAACGAACGTGCCGAAGCATCTTCGATCGAGGCTTCACCTCTCGGAGCTAAGGTATGAGTTAATTCTTCATCCCGAGCTTACGGAGATTCTCCATTTCAAATGCCTTAATTTAAATGCATGATAACCGTATAGATGTGTTCGTCTCTTCAAGACGAATCCATAGAAGCATAAGAACATAAAAATCTGTTGAGTATCGAGTGAGATCTTAGAGATTTAGTGTGGACGGCTCTCGGGTGAGGACGCTCGGGGACGATGAACGGATGCGCGTCCATTTAATACACGCGCGGACGGACGGCTCGGATGGCGTCGGACCGGGAGACGGTACGAGAACCGCGGGGCCCGGGTTGCCGACTCGGATGGCGGCGTCGAATGGGAGCGCGCCGCGTGTGCATTCGGAGCTGCCGAGGTTGACGCGGCGCCGCGTGGATAAATAGAAAAATAGGGTATTTTCCTATTTATTTAATTCCCTAAACTTGGAAAATTCATATCTCCGTGTAGAAAAATCACAAAAATAAAATAAAAATACCCTCTTGCTCGGTGAACGAGAGGAGAATAATGTGGAAAAGAAATCATTCAATTTTGTCCAGTATTTTATTTTTAGTAATTTATTTACTCTCTGCATACATTTAATTCTCCATGCATTCATACAATTCACCATGGCATGAGACCATAGGGCTTTTGAAGCCTCTGAATTTGGGAACATTCCCTGAATTTTCCAAAGTCAGAGGCCATCCCTATGAAAAGTTATTGATTTTTCAAATGCATGTTGCTATTTTAAGTATTTTAATTCCAAAAATTAGCATGTTGTGAAATAAATTCTAGGAAAATTTGGTGATGTTCCTTATGACCAGAGAACCCTAGGAAAAATAGGATTTGAGTTAATTCACTTAGATTAACCCTAATTGGCTTAAATACCCAAAATAGATCTCTAATTAATTAGAGTTAACTATAGATCAAATTGACTTGAAATCAATTCTCCACTGACCTTTAGGATCAGAGGAACCCATCATAAAAATTTGAGGTCAATTGGACTTGGTTAGCCCCACTAATTGGGTTGATTAAGACACTTAGTCATTTTAAACTTTAAAAAATTCATAACTCTCAAAATATCTTTCAAAAATTCACCAAATTGGTTTTGGAGTCTCTCTGACATCAGGGGAGTTTAAGAAAATTAAAATTTCAATTTTCTAAAAAAGTTGATTTTTAATATTATTTTAATATTTTTAATAATTAAAAAATAATAAAAATCAAAAAAATAATAAAATTCACCAAAATGTCATATTTTGAATTTTAATCACTTGGGAACAAGTCCCATATTTTTCCTAGGTCTATTTAGTGAGATATTAATTTTTAAAGCTCTAGGGTAATTTTAAAATTAAAAAAATATATTTTCTAGCATTTTCACCAAAATAATTATAATAAATCAAAGAAAAATCAGAAAATTGTAAAGTTTGGTTCTCTGGAATCCCTGATATCAGAGAGAATTTTAAAAATTATAAAATTTATTTTTCAACATTTATTTTATTTTTAAATTAATTAATACTCCAGAACTTAAAATAATTCTAATAAATAAAATATAATTCAAAAAATTACAAAATTTGGTCCAAGTGGTCCTCTGGTCATTAGGAATGTTCCCTAATTTTCTTAAGGACAGAAACTTTCCCTTGGTCATGATATTGAATTTTCCTTGGAAATTCCTATTTTCTACTAAAAAATAATTATATAAATAAATTAAATACAGAAAAATCACATTTTCTCCTCTCATGTCTTTATTGACATATGAGTGAAGTCACATAAAAATTTCAAGTTCATTTGAGTTCAATTTAGTGAGTTATGAAATTATTAGGCTTAAAGGGCAAAATGGTAATTAAAATTTTAACCCTTAATTAAAACTTTAGGTTTAATAAAAATTTTTAACAAGTAAAATATTTGATCCTAATCTGATTTGGATGATTGAAATTTAATAATTAAAGGGTAGAAACCCATTAAGCAATTTAAAATGATTAAACTTTAATTAAATAATTGATTAAATTTGGAAGAATAATAAAATTGGAATTATTAAAATAGGGATATTATTAGGAAGAGATTTATTCTTTAATTTAAAAATCCCTAAATTTAATCATCTCATTAATACTCAACTCTTAATTAAAATGATAACTCAAATTTAAAATATTAAAAGACTTAATCATTAAACTAAAATTAAATCATTAAACTCTTTCAAAAATTTCAATTAAATTAAATTAAAATTAAATTAAATTAAAAAAAACAAATTAAATTAAATTAAATGAATTAAATACATTAAATTGAATAATTAAAATTAAATTAAATTAAATTAAATAAAATTAAATAAGTAAATTAAATTAAATTAAATAAATTAAATTAAATTAAATTAAATTAAATTAAATTAAATTAAATTAAATTAAAATTAAATTAAATTAAATTAAGAAATTAAATCAAATAAATTAAATTGAATTAAATTAAATCAAATCAAACTAAATTAAACTGAATTAAATTAAATTAAATTAAATTAAATTAAATTAAGTCAAATTAAATAACCTCACTTAAGACATGAAGAAATAAATCTAAAATAACTTGAACACTATTCCAAACTTAAATCATTAATTTGAACTTAAATTTGAATCACAAATCATTAAATATCATTCTGCCCTTAGGAGCTTTAGTTATCATAACTCCTAAATAGAACATTAAAATGAATTGTTACTTCACTTATAGGACATTCGAATGTCACTAGATTCACTGACGAGTTAACAAAACTTGAAAACCTCGGACGATCGATTCATTTACACAATTAAATTCATTTGGACTTAAAACAATCCTAGAAATATTGAAAAGATGTTTGGGATCTCTCCTAAGCACTTCCTCGATATGATAGGATGTTGATAAGAACAATTGAACTTAATTTGTTCTTTGATGAAGAAAATCGTCTTGAACTAAAACACGAAAGAACCTAGACGTCATAGGAAATGACTAGCTATAGGATTAGGAATTTGGTAGAAAACCATAAGCCTTTCCCTTAGCTTTACCTAGGAACTTGCTTAAATATTCTAACTGTGTTTTAAGTGCAGCTTGGGATGACGGGAAGACCCTCCAGGTACGCTTTTATTTTATTGGAGTTTATTTTATTGCAAATGCACTTTATTTTTCTTGCATGACAAACAACAGTTGCATGAAAACCTACACATTTAGGACAGAAACCAAAACTGAAACCCGAAATTAAAATAAAAGACACTACAAGATAAAATTCACCTCCACAACATTTCAAAATATAAGACAACTCAAAATTTAATCACAAACAGAACACAAAACTACAATTACAACTAAATTAAAACGTCTTGTTGGATGATCGGGAATACCTCGGATGATGTAACCTACGTGTTGCTAACGGGATTTCCCACGGTCTAAATGAAAGTGTGGAACTCATTCGGTTGAGTTTGGCGAATTCATACGGACTAAGTGAATCCGATAAAAATAATGATGCGGAAGGATGGAACCAGTGGGATCTTAACCGGTGTCGTTATAATCAACTTTAAGATTTGTTTTAATTAAAACACAAAAAACACTTGGAAATTAAGACTTCTCTAAACCGAACACTTCTCTCATCTCTTGATTTATGATTTCTAAAACTAAACCTCTGCAACGACAAGGAGCTCGGAGCATGGTGGGCGACACGGCCATCGTCGTCGGCAAAACTTCCTAGAATTAAACAACCAAGCCATAGGACTTCGAGGTAGTTTGCCTAGTGCAACATAAATCCTCGACTCTTCGTTAGGCATTTGCATTGCAAATTAAGCCCTAACCGGTCTTAGGATTCCGAGGTAGTCGTCCGGTACGACATAAACCCTCATATCTTCTAGCGATTTGTATGATTCTATCATATAAATATAAGCCCTAATTAACTAAAATTGGCAAGAATAAAACATTAAATAAACATTAGGACTTTCCTAAATCCAAACCGAAACAATAGGATAGTCGGGAGATTACCGAAGTCCGCTTCGAATCCAGTGATCTCTCCTACTTTTCTTCCTTTGAATTCCCAAAATAAAAAAAATGTTCTAAATTTGATCCATTCCCTATTGAAATTTCCAAAATTCAATCCTTTGAAAACTTAAACTTTGAAATTCTTGAGAGCGGAATTATTGATTATTATAGAGAGTTTTCTTAGGTGATTCCGTCACTTAAGATGTAATTAACTATAGGGGCTTGCCCTTATAGGGAACTTTAAGAACCCGAGTAATATAAACCACCGCTTAATTCATTTATATTAAGTAGGGGAACTTGTCGGCTTATAAAATTGGTTCGCAGACCAAACGGATGGCACAAACCTTTTTAGTTTATTTAATCGAGCCCCATCATCAAGCAGTGTGTCTATTCTTCGGGATAGATACACGGTTTGTGGTGCGGCGCTCGTTTATATAAACTATTCGGGATGTGAGATCAGTTTGATTTCATATCTTAAAATTTTCAAATTTAAAATTATTTTCAAAATCAAATACTACTTTTTCAAATTATTTATTTAAATTAAATCAAAAATTCGCCGACAATTTCTGTAGGCGACCTCTTTTCAAAAACACAACACCACAAACACACACAAACCTAAAAATAAGCCGTACAATTTCTGGCGACTCCGCTGGGGAAAAGTTCCTCTCTCCATTTTAATCAAATAGTTCTGCTTTCAAAAATCGGTAGTGTATCCATGTCCCTCATGGATCAAACTACCCTTCTTTCCGTTGGAATACTATGTTCATTTCTACCTTGAACAAGTATAACCGATATTCTCTCGGATTTAGGAGCCATCTGTTTAGACACCCCTAAACGGAGAGGTTCCGAGATCCTTTTACCTCATTTCGAGGTGGGGTGGACCCCGATAGGTGTTAGTTTAGGAGTGATCCTTCGGGTCGAGAAGTCTTGCTTAAGACTCTCTTTTCCCTTCCAACTCCGATTCGGATTCCTTACCTTCTCTACACCTTTGAACACTCCGTTCTAAATGAACAAACCCTTTAATAAGTGATTCCTTTTTATAAATACATGAACATGACTGAGTTCGGACTCTTTTCAATTCCTTTCTTTTCGTCCTAAAGAAAAGAAGCATAACTTGGGACCGACAACCGAATCTACCTACGAAAATGGAAGCCCCAAAGCGATTTTCTCCTTCACCGATGGACTGGACCTCGGCGTCTATAAGGATGAGTTGCCCGACAATGGAATCATCCGATTTGGACGAGGATTTGAAAACACGAACGTCAAGATCACCGACGTCTCCTTTTCGCACCGATGAACAAGGTATCTGAAGCTGAAGAGCCGCTGCTTGAGTTCAACCTTAGGTCAACCCAAGAATTCCCTCCTCTGCAAAGGATCCCGACTAAGAGGAATGTTGTTGCCCGCAGGAGGACTGTTCTTTCTACCCCCACTGGTCTAGTTGTTTCTGCACCTGCCCCGACTTTTGCCAAATCAAAGGGAAAAGAAATCCAGGATTATGATGGACACGTTACCGTGGAGGGAACAGATCTTCCTGTAAGACCTTCGTTTTCGAGATCGGGTCCGGTTCAAGAATTCCGTCACTAACAAAGACCCGAGAGAAGAAACAGAAATAGAAGGATCGCTAAAGAAGCCGAGTTGCTTGAAATTGCTTTCTAGAAGAAATTCCGGAACTGCCGGAATATACACCGCTGCCGAATACATACCACTCGTTGGGAGGAAGCGATTTCATCCCCTCTCCGCCGCAGAAGATGAAGAAAATATTCGCAAGATTGCTGCCACATTACCACGACCCGCATATTACAACAATAGCCGCAAGAAAAGAACTAGAACTACGCCGTTTGCTCGACTGCAGAACTTTGGTGAAAAGTTAGCGAAGAAGGAAAACGCCCCATATCGGAAATTCTACGAAGGATAGGGCGGGTGCCGGTCGAATCCCGTCTTGGGCCCCGAGTAGAACCCGCCATCATGACGGAAAAGCCAAGTAAAAGGATGAAGGCTAGTCACGCCTGTTGTCGTCTCGGGATTACGGATTAGGGAGGATACCACCTTCCGGCATTTGGCGGCCGACGGACCATCCGTCGCCGGAAGGATGGTATGGCGTCCCACTGCTGGGCGGTTGAGATTGAAACGAGCGGCCGAGAAAGAAAGTCTCACCGGGAGACTTGAATGCGAAGAAAGTTCTACCGCGATAAAGGGGACTCGTGAGAAAGGGACCCGGCGAGTTATCGCAAGACAACCACGAAGACACACGAAAGCCCCGCTAGAAGATGCCATGGAAAAGTTGAGAACCGATATCCGAGCGCTTGGCAAAAGAAGAGAAGAAAAGTTCGGAGACGAGATTGATTCATCGGAATTCATGGACGACGAATACGCGAGAAATCAACATGGTTGAGACACGAGCTTCATCGGCTTCGCAAGGTGCTCCTGCGGCCGCGAAGAGAGGAGCCGGGCGATGAGAAAGCGGCTTCGAGAGAAGACGACACGATCGCTCG
Source organism: Papilionanthe hookeriana x Papilionanthe teres (assembly GCA_022702705.1). Taxonomy (NCBI): domain Eukaryota; kingdom Viridiplantae; phylum Streptophyta; class Magnoliopsida; order Asparagales; family Orchidaceae; genus Papilionanthe; species Papilionanthe hookeriana x Papilionanthe teres. The sequence goes on along the minus strand of CM040424.1, from coordinate 126,054,916 downwards.
AATGGCGAAAAGGATGGAAGAGATGGCCGTAGCTCCGGCCGCTCTCCGAGTCGAAGTACAACCACAAAGGAAACACCCCCGAGAGGTCATTCACATTGTAGACGGAGGAAAGGAGATTACGTCCGTCGATGGGGATGATCGGTGAAAAAGGATACAACACAAAGTATGATTCCTGAAAAGGATATCGAGAACTTGGTGGAACGGCGGAGTGCGAGAAGCCTTAGCACAATCGAAGAGCGGGACATCCATTCGGACGGGTAGACCTTACCCGGAAGAATTCGACGCCGTCCGATACCGAAGGCTTCGTACCACCTCCGTTCGAGACCTTCGATGGAGCCAGGAACCCCGGACGGCATGTGGCACACTTTCGTGCCGGTTGTTGCGATGCGGCGGGAGCGATGCATTACTCTTCCGACGAGTTCGTCGGCGGTCCGTCGAGAATCGCCTTCGGCTGGTATGCGGAATTACCAAATGGTTCGGTTAAGACATTCTCGGAGCTAGAGAACCTCTTCATCGAGCGATTCGCGGAGCTCGACACCACATCACTATAGGTGATTTAGTGGTAGAGAAGCGAAGCGAATGAAACTTTGGTGGATTACATACTCAGATGGAGGAACTTAAGTATGAAGTGTGAACCACAATGCAACGAAACGAGCATGCGATCGGCATTTTGCTAAAAAGCATCCATGGCCCGATAGCACTTCTCCTCGAGGGATTTACTATTAAGACTTTCGAGAAGTTGTTAAGCGAGGCCGGAAGCTTGCAAGAAGAGGCAAAGCAATTAAGTTTCACCGACAAGACGGATAAACAAAAGCTGTAAAGACTTTTGAAAAGAGATCCGGGGTCGTCGCGACGAGTTGACAAAGGCGAAGCAGCCGATGCAAATACCACCGGAACGGCCGCGAGCAACCACAACGAGAATTACAGGCAACCCGACCCGGCTATCGGTCATCTCCGCGATATGAACAACCGCCTCGTCCGCAACGTACATTAAGAGAGCTTTTGAAGCGAGAGAATATCCGTTCAAGAATGAAGCGATGTCGAAAATGTTCCGTAGTCGATGAAGACTCCGGATTTCCAGTTGCCGAGCCTAAAAGACCGGAGGAGATCAACAAGAAAGGTGATCCCGACTTTTGCCCTTACCACCGGATGCTTGGACACAAAATAGAAGATTGTATTACCTTCAAAAGTTGGCTCAATGACGACTGCGGAAAGGGAATATAACGATCCCGAAGGAGTACATGAAGGAACCCCGAAAGGAGGTTCCGTCGATGTTGTCTCGGTCGATCCCATCATTCCGATAGATCCCTATACGATCGACGATGGATGGACTACCGCTTGGACGAGGTCTTCGAAAAAGATTTTAGACGAGCATCCGGACCGCTTCGGTGCGAGCTTCGATTCGGAGTTTGAAACCTGTTAAGCCGGTACTTATCACTTGCGATAGAAGAACCACCTCGACGGAGACGATTGAAGAAAAGAAGAAAATTGACGAAGAAGAGAAGGCCGAGGCACCTAAGGCTGGACTAGGGGCTGCTTATCCTAGGATAGTTGTTTTCGATTCGGGGAAAAATCCCTCGAACCCTTGACTCGTATGATTATCCGCTCACTTCGGTGGGATCATATAATGATAAGGGTGATGGCGTTGGCTACGTTTTGATCGTTTCTAACGATTACGTAACTAACGATAATCCGGATATCGATTTCGATACCAACGACAATTCTCGAATCATACACGATCTCGACAAGCAAAATAATGAAGAAGACATCCATCGAGGAGGCTACGAGAGTTCAACAAGCAACGAATCTATCCGTGAGTTTCGAGGAGCTCCGATCACGATAGAGTTAGAGCCCTCGGACTCGAAGCTAATCCGGAAGAGCCTGTCATTCCGATTCAGAAAAGACATCGGCGAGCTCGACAATATATTCGGAAGAAATTACGAAGTCAACTTAAGGAGTGGAAAAGTTCTACCTCCGAGAATGGGTCCAAAAGACGAAAGGGAAGCGGTGGTTGTTCGGGAAGAACCAACCCCGGCGGAAGAAATACCCATTCGAGAAGAAGCAGAGACACATGAAAGCAAAGTGGACTACAACGTGCTAGCCTCATCTTAGGAAACTACCGACCAGGCGAGCATCTACGACGCTCTCATCTCATCAAAGGAGATGAGAGAAGCTCGATCGAGGCCTTACTTGATCCGGAAATTTGCTTAGCTCGAATGGCGGAGAGTCCTTAGATGAGGTTTGCTCGTTAAAAGAACGACGAGGTGTTACCTTCACGGACGACGACCTACTACTTGGAACGACGAGATCACGACCGACCGTTGTACATTTCGATTCTGATCGGAAAATTTACACTCTCCGAGTATTGGTGGACCGGGAGCATCAATCGATATAATGAATCTTCGAACGCTAGCATACTTGGAAATTGATGCCCACGAGCTCGAAGCGGACAAAATGTTATTAAGAGGATTCAACCGAGAAGGAGAAAGAGCCCTCGGCTCGATAACGCTATCGATGAAGACCGGTGACTTAGCAAAGACAACCGCGAAATTTCATATAATTGATTCGAAACATCGTTCGACGCTCTATCGGGCCGACCATGGATACATGAAAACGGGATGGTACCATCATCTCTACATCGATGCATCGAAGTACTTATGATGAAGGAGAACGATGCATCAAAGGTGACTTACAACCATTCTCCGTACATGAAATTGGAATCCACGAGGATGCGGCTTATTATGCACCACCGAAGAAAACGATTTTCTCCGGAGATACCATAACAAATGAAGCAAAGAAAGTTCGGGACAACGAAGAACACGAAGTTCTAGTCCAACGAGTCACTCACCACTCCCTTACGGCGAGATGGTGAAGGTTTCTCCACAACTCGCATCCGAGGTCGAGGCCGGGGACGAGGTCGTGGTAGAGACGTTAGGACGATTGGACAGAGGAAACCAACCATCAATGTCGATTGGGAAGATAGTTATGAAGAAGAAAGAGAAATCAAACAAGAAGCAGCGACAATAAGTCGGAAGAAGCCGCAATTCAAAATCCCTATTGAAGATGAAAGAAACGAAGAATATAAATCGATGTACGAGAAGATTAACCACTATGTACATACTATGACCACGACCCCGATCCATTCTAATAAGATCGAGGGTATGGAGGTCAAAGAGGTACGTAGCGGTGGTGCAAAACCAATCAAATTCTACCGTGGTGCTTCTTCCTCCAAAGCCGAAAATAATGTACAATTTGAAGATGCTACTTTATCGGAATTAATGGAATTGCCTTTTGAGTGGTACTCCCCTGTGTTCAAAATTTAATTCAACGTGGTTTCTTACCTCGACGAGTGGACAAAAGGTCGATCACAACGTTTTGAAAATTTATGGAATAACTCCGGTCGTCCACCTAACTCAAAGCATGGTCTCGGATTTGGCACGGTAGGATCGGTTGACGATACCGAATTTTGCTTGGTTGTCACTGCGAATCTAATGAAAACCGCATGGAAACTACGAGAAGAACTCGAAGATTTGCAAATTGGAGACGCTCCACCGGAATTCGAAGAAGAAATCAAATCTACGATAGATGAGTTAATAGAAGTTAACTTAGGTACTAGCGAAGAGCCTAGACCTACCTTTGTTAGCTCTTTACTCGATAAAGAAGACTCCAAAGAAATAATCAAGTTATTAAGGGAATTCAAAGATCGTTTGCTTGGAGCTACGATGAGATGCCGTGTTTAGCTCCGGAGGTCGCAGATCCATAAACTAGGAGTGGACCCTACTTCGTTCCGATCGGACAAGGTCCCGAGAAGAATGCGTCCGGAAATCAAACAACAAGTCATAGCCGAGGTTAAAAAGTTAATAGACGCTAAATTTGTCCGTGAAGAACAATACCCGACTTGGTTAGCCAACGTGGTACCAGTCAGGAAGAAGAATGGTCAGATCAGAATTTGTGTGGATTTCAGAGATTTAAATAAGGCATGCCCGAAAGATGAATTCCCTCTACCGATTCCAGAATTAATGATCGACATTGCTTCGACACATGAAATATTCTCATTCATGGATGGATCTTCCGGATACAACCAGATAAAAATGGCTCCAGAGGATGAAAAACTTACGGCATTCAGAACGCCGATCGGAGTATATTGCTACACAGAGTGATGCCATTCGGATTGAAGAACGCGAGAGCAACCTACCGGAGAGCAATGACAAGAATTTTTGATGATCTCATCCATAATCAAGTCGAATGCTACGTGGACGATGTGGTCATCAAAAGCAAAATAAAGGACAACCACTTGTATGATTTGAGAATTGTTTTCGAACGATTAAGACAATTTAACCTTAAGATGAATCCCTTAAAATGCGCCTTGGGCGTCACCTCCGGAAATTCTTAGGATTCGTTGTCCGACATCGTGGAATCGAAATCGACCCGGAGAAGATTAAAGCCATCTTAGAAATGCCGCCTCCCAAAACCTTAAAACAACTACGATCTTTTCAAGGGAAGTCGGCATATCTTCGACGCTTTATCTCGAACTTGTCGAGTAGGTGTCGACCTTTCTCGGCACTAGTTAAAAAGGACGCCAAATTTATTTGGGAAGAGAAATGCCGGAAGGCCTTCGAGGACATTAAACAATACTTAATGACACCTCCTGTCTTAGCAGCCCTGGTCTCGGAGTAGACCGCTAATACTTTATACCGCGGCTTTAGACGACTCTCTCGGAGCCTCGTTAGCCTGAGTCGATGATGAGGGTAAAGAGAATGCTCTTTATTACCTAAGCCGTCGTTCATCGCCAACGGAAATAAGGTATCCCGCAATTGAAAAGCATTGTTTGGCTCTGATCTTCGCCGCTCAAAAGCTCAGGCATTACATGCTTTCTCATAAGGTCAACCTAATCTCGAAGTTTAATCCATTGCAATACTTGATGACTCGTCCAACACTTTCCGGCAGACTTGCCAGATGGTCGATGATATTATTGCAATTTGATATAACTTTCGTGCCTCTTCGTGCCGTAAAGGGACAAGTCTTAGCAGATTTCCTTGCAGCACACCCTTTGCGGCGAATCGCCTCTCGATGACGACTTGCCGGATGAACAAATAATGAACCTAGAAGACCTTGATGATCGACGTTGGGAATTATATTTCGACGGAGCATCTTCGGCGCACAAAGACGAAGAATCGCAAGTGATAGTGCCCGGTAAGGCGGGAATCGGGCTAATCTTTATAACACCGGAGCGGGGGATGTTAAGATACTCCTACCACTCGACGGAACCATGTACAAACAACGAAGCGGAATACGAAGCCCTCATAACGGGATCGGAATTAACCATTCGAATGGGGATAACGGACATCGACATCTACGGGGATTCACGGTTAATCATTCAACGGATCGTCGGACAATACGAGAATTTTAAAACCAAGACTCGAGCAATACTTCCAGGTATGCCATATGGTTGTTGGAACGGATTCCAAATGTGACGATCTACAAAATTCCCGAAAGAAAACGCTTTAGCGGATGCGCTAGCCCGTCTCGCAAAAGAATTCGCCTGTTTGCAAGATGAATCGGTGGAAGTGTCGGTTCGCGGACGCCGGGTCCTATCACGGCTCGACATAGACACGATACACGAATCGGAAAAGGAAAAAGGATCGATTGCGACGAATGACGAAAAACACGGAAGATTGGCGACAACCATTGATGGATTACCTACAAACAGGAAAACTACCAGAGGATAGGTCGTTAGCCCATCAGATCAAGAAAAGAACTCTGTCCTACGCATTAATAAACAACACATTATACAGAAGGTCTTTTGATCAAATGTGGCTAAGGTGCTTAAGCGGGTCCGAAACCCGTGAAATTGTTAAAGAAGTACATTCAGGACTCTGTGGCGCTCATCAGTCGGGTCCAAAGATGAAAATGAAAATTAAAAGACTAGGGTACTACCGGCCCTCGATGATGACCGAGCGCATGAAAATCGCCGAGAGCCGTCACCGAGTGCCAAGTGCGCGAGTGGTTCTACACCAACCTCCAAATGTGCTACATCCAGACAATTGCATCGTGGCCATTTGAATGTTGGGGCACGGATATAGTTGGTCCAATAGAACCACCATCGTCAAAAGGACATCGCTTCATTCTTGCGGCTACGGATTACTTTTCCAAGTGGGCGGAGCGGTTCCACTAAGAGAAGTGAAAGCACATCACGTACTTACAATTTTTCAAGAACCAAGTTGTTTACCGTTTCGGGGTGCCGCGAGGATCATCTCGGATAATGGGTCGGCATTCGAAGCACACAAATCAACAATTTTGTCGGGAGACACGGAATCGGCTGGCGATATTCAACAATTTACTACCCAAGAGCAAACGGCCTAGTCGAGGCTTTTAATAAAACTCTCGTTCAAATTTTAAAGAAAACTTTGGACGACAATAAGAGAAATTGGCACGAGAAGTTGTTAGAAGCCTTATGGGCTCCTGCGGACAACCTTCGTAACTCCTACTCGAAGCTACACCTTACGCTCCGGTGTATGGGTCCGAGGCGATGTTACCTTTAGAGGTCCGAGCTTCCTTCACTCGAATTGCAGTTGCAAATAAAATCACAACAGAAGAAAACGCCAAATTACGACTCGAAGAATTAGAGAGCCTGGAAGAGAAAAGACTTGCAGCGCAACAGAATTTAGAACTATACCAAGCTAAGATGGTGCAAGCCCATGACAAGCTGGTCCGCCCAAGAACCTTCAAAGTTGGTGATTTAGTTCTCGTTCTCAAAGACCTATTCTTGCACACCGCAAGATAGGAGGAAAATTTGAACCCACTTGGGAAGGACCGTTTGTGGTTGAAGCAGGTATACTCGGGAGGTTCCTATCGGCTAGTGAATTGCCGGGGAGAACGACATATGTTTCCGATCAATGGACGATACTTGAAAAAGTACTACGCTACCTGATGTTTCGAAGGAATGAATTCTTCAGCCCTAAGAAACACGGGTGAAGTAATTACTTATGATTGGGTCCGAACCCAAAAAAAATAATAAAATGTGCTAAAATAAATAAAATCCTGATAATAAATTTTTCCTTGTTTTCTTTTCAAAAAAAAAAAAAAAATCTAAAAAAAAAAAATGACAAACACCAAATTCACATGAACATTAAATAAACAATAAAGTAAAATTTGGATCATTAAAAGATAAACGAAATCAACATAAATGTTAAATCAAATCTCAAATCAAATTCTCAATCAAATTTCGAATCCAATCTCGATCAAATTTCAAATGTGATCTTCCAAATTTCAAATCAAATCTTAAATCAAATTTCAATCGAGTTCAAACTCATCCTTCCAAATTTCAAATTCAATCTTTCCAGATTCCAAATCTCTATCAAATCTCAAATTCGATCTTCCAGATCTTAAATCAAATCCCAGTCAAATTTCAAATCTCAAATTCGATCTTCCAGATCTTAAATCAAATCCCAGTCAAATTTCAAATCTCAAATTCGATCTTCCAGATCTTAAATCAAATCCTAGTCAAATTTCAAATCTCAAATTCGATCTTTCCAGATCTCACATCAAACCTCAATCAAATTCAAACCTTCTGGGTCGAGGATTTTACATCCAAGACTGCACTGCTTTAGGATTCTCTTCCTATTGCACTGAAATACATCAATTCAAACCTTTGGGTCGAGGATTTTTCATCCAAGACTGCACTGCTTTAGGATTTTCTTCCTACTCGCACCGAAATACATCAAATTCAAACCTTTGGGTCGAGGATTTTACATCCAAGACTCGCACTTGCTTAGGATTCTTTTCCTACTGCACTCGAAATACATCAAGTTCAAACTTTTGGGTCGAGGATTTTACATCCAAGACCGTACTGCTTTAGGATTCTCTTCCTACTGCACTCGAAATACATCAAATTCAAACTCTTGGGTCGAGGATTTTACATCCAAGACCGCACCGCTTTAGGATTCTCTTCCTATCGCATCGAAATACATCAAATCAAACTCTTGAGGTTAAGGATTTTACATCCAATACCGCATTACTCGCGATCTTTCCTCATTGTAATGATCCAATCCAATCAATTCGATCTTCTTTTGGGGTTGAAGATGTTACATCTAAAACTTCAAAATTCCAATTTTCATTTCAAATCAAATCCCTTCAAATTAATCTTGACAAACTTCAATCTAAATTGAAACTCCAAATTGAAATCTAAACTCACAACATCATGACTTGAACATGAAACAAAATAAAATCTAAATCGAAATTCTCTCAAAACATGTGATTTGGGATTCACCTCCTTTTCCTTTCCCCAGCGAGAGTTCAAGAATCTCCAGTTCCAGAGATATACTTGACACTCCCAGGCGGAAATTCTTCTACTTCGTCCTAAGTTTGTTACTTGGACATCCGTGTTGGTTCCGTTGATCGCTTCGGTCAACACCAATACGTGCGGTGTGCTCCGTCGACTCACCACACCTATTGAGGGTCCATTTGTTGACCTCATTTTTGATGAGGTCTTCTCTTCTTCTCTTTAGTACTTAGGATCTAGCCTTAGGCTTTTCCTTCGACTATCTTAGAGGACTAGAATTGGGACCCACCTTTTAGAAATTTAAACCACTTCTTAACTCCCCGCAAACTCCACAAACTTGACTATAGACCCCTAATCACCTAGAGGGTTGAAATCAAATGTGGAAGTTTAAAGGATGAGTTCCTATAGGACTCTTTGGCCTTAGGACTGCCCTGGGTGGCCTGGTCTGGTGAAAGGTTGACTTGCACACACACTACACTTTCACACACCTCCTAAACCACACCTATACTTAACTTGACTTCCTGACTCATGTAGGTGATTCACATGGATGGTCCTTAACCCCTAAGCCCTCGGCAAGAGGGTTAGGAACAACATAGTGAGTGCCTCGAAATGAGTCCCTTCATGGCTCATGTGGGCTTGATATGGCTTCATGGCTCAACCAAAATGGTTGTATTCCACTTACATCCACCCAATCTTCAATTTTCCAAATTTTCAATTTTTGACCCCCGGGACCCTACAACCCGCCTAACCTACCAAATGCCTTTGAAACTACCCGAATTTCTCAAAAAATTTCCAAATTACCCAAAATTCTCCAAAATCATTCCCAAACATTTCCACATCACTCAAATTGGTCATCCATGCCCAAAAATACCAAAAATTCCAAAATACCCCCCAATACCCTCCAAATACCCAAAATACCCCTCCTAGCCAAAAAATCCAAAAATTCAGAAAATTCCCAGAAAAATTCCAGAAAATCCCAAATATTCCCAATTTCATTTTGTTGAACTACACCATGGGCCAATTTTGTCAATTTACCCCACTTTTATCAAAACCCCCAATTTGACCCATTTTAACCCAAAGTGAACCCAATGTCAAACCTAACCCACCCAATTGACCCAAATTCTGATCCAATTCAATTCTAAACTTCAATTCAACATCCCCAACACCAATCTAGACCAAATCCAAGCCCAATTTGATTGAAATTTGGATCCAATTTCACTTTTGGCCTTAAAGCCCAATTTGGACCCATGACCCAAACTTAGCCCAAACTCACCCAATTCAACTCCAATTAACCCCAAATCTTTTCTAAACCCTCCTTTACATCCCCATAAACAAAAAACTAACATGATTTGCCCAAAATTTTGATCCAAACCCCACTCAAATTCAACCCAAAGCTAAAAGGCCCAATTTTGACCTAAACCCAAACCTAACCCAAATAGGCCCAAATCTCAAAATCAAAACCCAACCAAAGCCAAAACCTCTTTGAAACACTCCCATAAACATTTCTCAACATTTATTTTACATCAATTTCAACCCTAGCCCAACATTGGCCCAAATTAGCCCATTTTGACCTACATAGGCCCACTTACCAATTCAAACCCAAATCACCTCAAACTTGTTTCAAACCACTCATGAAGCATCCCTAAACCAAACTCAACAATTATTTGGCCCAAGCCTTTACCAAAATTTCATCCCAAAATCCATTTTAAATTTAAAAGCCCACTTCCCTAAACCTCCCTAAAAGCCCATTTCCACCAAATACAAAAGCCCAGAATTTGGCCCTAAAGCCCACATGACATTTCCATTTGCCATCCATTTAATCAAAGCCATTCCCTAAGTTATAATTCCATCATCAAACAATTCCAAATCAAGCCCCATACAAATTCACACCAAAATATCCAAAATTCTTAAAACCCATTTTTATGAAATTGACCCGACCTTTTCCCAAGCCAAATGGAGCCATGGAGCCATGCACAAGCCATATGCAAGCCATGAGAGCCTCTTTACATGTCACCATGCCATTTTGGGCAAAAGGAGGAGGCTCTTTCCTTAATTCCTAAAGGTGATTAACCACTCCCATGATTCCCCTTAACCATGCTTATGCCTAATTGTGCTTGGATGGTGACTTGACCTCTACCGATTATGCTTGAGCCAAATCACTTTTCCCTCGACCAAAACCAAGCCTCGGGTGGTGCACCTAGCCCAAGTGGAGGGGTTGACCAATTTGAGCCAAAATAAGCCCTCTCCCATTCCATTCTAATCCAAGCCTTTTACACATGGCATTTGCCGATTGATTGCACCAAGTCCGACCACGACCCACCTGACCTTGAGGGTGACCCATGCCTGGCCGGCCGGCCACCCAGTCGCCGGAAAACACCATGCCCGAAACCTTGGGAGGAGTCAAACCTTGGAATTCTCCCTTGCTGAGCTGCCCCATGCCTAGTGGTCACCATGGCTGTTCTTCTCCTCACCAGAGCAGCTGATCCCAAGCCCTAACTTCCCCTGGGAGGCCCTCCAGCCTCTCCTATTTAAACCCCTCACCTTCTCGGCCATGAGAGGTGCTGAACCAGACCTTACTGAAACTCTGCCAAAATTGCTCCAGATCATTCTCCATACTTAGAGCACTTGATCCCCAGTGAGATCCCCCTGCCATTTCTTCTCTGAGAGCTCGATTTCGAGTTGAAATTCCACCTGAAACCGGGACACTTCTCCACGGTGAGCCAATCCCCAAATTGATTGGTCCTACACCCGCACTGTGTCGAGGAAGGTGTCCACCAGCAAAAGCCCCATCTCCGGGTCACCCGGTTGTTCCGGACTCCAAAGGTTGTGATCGGCTTTGGTGGAAATCACACCTGAGCAATTCACCACATCCCCGTGCTTCATCCCTAGCCTCCCGCGGCTCCAACGAACGTGCCAAGCATCTCCGATCGAGGCTTCACCTCTCGAGCTAAGGTATGAGTTAATTCTTCATCCCGAGCTTCTGGAGATTCTCCATTTCAAATGCCTTAATTTAAATGCATGATAACCGTATAGATGTGTTCGTCTCTTCAAGACGAATCCATAGAGCATAAGAACATAAAAATCTGTTGAGTATCGAGTGAGATCTTAGAGATTTAGTGTGGACGGCTCTCGGGTGAGGACGCTCGGGGACGATGAACGGATGCCGTCCATTTAATACACGCGCGGACGGACGGCTCGGATGGCGTCGGACCGGGGAGACGGTACGAGAACCGCGGGGCCCGGGTTGTCGACTCGGATGGCGGCGTCGAATGGGAGCGCGCCGCGTGTGCATTCGGAGTCGCCGAGGTTGACGCGGCGCCGCGTGGATAAATAGAAAAATAGGGTATTTTCCTATTTATTTAATTCCCTAAACTTGGAAAATTCATATCTCTGTGTAGAAAAATCACAAAAATAAAATAAAAATACCCTCTTGCTCGAGTGAACGGAGGAGAATAATGTGGAAAAGAAATCATTCAATTTTGTCAAGTATTTTATTTTTAGTAATTTATTTACTCTCTGCATACATTTAATTCTCCATGCATTCATACAATTCACCATGGCATGAGACCATAGGGCTTTTGAAGCCTCTGAATTTGGGAACATTCCCCGAATTTTCCAAAGTCGAGGCCATCCCTATGAAAAGTTATTGATTTTTCAAATGCATGTTGCTATTTTAAGTATTTTAATTCCAAAAATTAGCATGTTGTGAAATAAATTCTAGGAAAATTTGGTGATGTTCCTTATGACCAGAGAACCCTAGGAAAAATAGGATTTGAGTTAATTCACTTAGATTAACCCTAATTGGCTTAAATACCCAAAATAGATCTCTAATTAATTAGAGTTAACTATAGATCAAATTGATTTGAAATCAATTCTCCACTGACCTTTAGGATCAGAGGAACCCATCATAAAAATTTGAGGTCAATTGGACTTGGTTAGCCCCACTAATTGGGTTGATTAAGCCACTTAGTCATTTTAAACTTTAAAAAATTCATAACTCTCAAAATATCTTTCAAAAATTCACCAAATTGGTTTTGGAGTCTCTCTGACATCAGGGGAGTTTAAGAAAATTAAAATTTCAATTTTCTAAAAAAGTTGATTTTTAATATTATTTTAATATTTTTAATAATTAAAAAATAATAAAAATCAAAAAAATAATAAAATTCACCAAAATGTCATATTTTGAATTTTAATCACTTAGGAACAAGTCCCATATTTTTCCTAGGTCTATTTAGTGAGATATTAATTTTTAAAGCTCTAGGGTAATTTTAAAATTAAAAAAATATATTTTCTAGCATTTTCACCAAAATAATTATAATAAATCAAAGAAAAATCAGAAAATTGTAAAGTTTGGTTCTCTGGAATCCTTGATATCAGAGAGAATTTTAAAAATTATAAAATTTATTTTTCAACATTTATTTTATTTTTAAATTAATTAATACTCCAGAACTTAAAATAATTCTAATAAATAAAATATAATTCAAAAATTACAAAATTTGGTCCAAGTGGTCCTCTGGTCATTAGGAATGTCCCCTAATTTTCTTAAGGATAGAAACTTTCCCTTGGTCATGATATTGAATTTTCCTTGGAAATTCCTATTTTCTACTAAAAAATAATTATATAAATAAATTAAATACAGAAAAATCACATTTTCTCCTCTCATGTCTTTATTGACATATGAGTGAAGTCACATAAAAATTTCAAGTTCATTTGAGTTCAATTTAGTGAGTTATGAAATTATTAGGCTTAAAGGGCAAAATGGTAATTAAAATTTTAACCCTTAATTAAAACTTTAGGTTTAATAAAAATTTTTAACAAGTAAAATATTTGATCCTAATCTGATTTGGATGATTGAAATTTAATAATTAAAGGGTAGAAACCCATTAAGCAATTTAAAATGATTAAACTTTAATTAAATAATTGATTAAATTTGGAAGAATAATAAAATTGGAATTATTAAAATAGGGATATTATTAGGAAGAGATTTATTCTTTAATTTAAAAATCCCTACATTTAATCATCTCATTAATACTCAACTCTTAATTAAAATGATAACTCAAATTTAAAATATTAAAAGACTTAATCATTAAACTAAAATTAAATCATTAAACTCTTTCAAAAATTTCAATTAAATTAAATTAAAATTAAATTAAATTAAAAAAAAAACAAATTAAATTAAATTAAATGAATTAAATACATTAAATTGAATAATTAAAATTAAATTAAATTAAATTAAATAAAATTAAATAAGTAAATTAAATTAAATTAAATAAATTAAATTAAATTAAATTAAATTAAATTAAATTAAAATTAAATTAAATTAAATTAAGAAATTAAATCAAATAAATTAAATTGAATTAAATTAAATCAAATCAAACTAAATTAAACTGAATTAAATTAAATTAAATTAAATTAAATTAAATTAAGTCAAATTAAATAACCTCACTTAAGACATGAAGAAATAAATCTAAAATAACTTGAACACTATTCCAAACTTAAATCATTAATTTGAACTTAAATTTGAATCACAAATCATTAAATATCATTCCGCCCTAGGAGCTTTAGTTATCATAACTCCTAAATGGAACATTAAAATGAAATGTTACTTCACTTATAGGACATTCAAATGTCCTAGTTCACTGAGCGAGTTAACAAAACTTGAAAACCTCGGACGATCGATTCATTTACACAATTAAATTCATTTGGACTTAAAACAATCCTAGAAATATTGAAAAGATGTTTGGGATCTCTCCTAAGCACTTCCTCAATATGATAGGATGTTGATAAGAACAATTGAACTTAATTTGTTCTTTGATGAAGAAAATCGTCTTCAAACTAAAACACAAAGAACCTAGACGTCATAGGAAATGACTAGCTATAGGATTAGGAATTTGGTAGAAAACCATAAGCCTTTCCCTTAGCTTTACCTAGGAACTTGCTTAAATATTCTAATCGTGTTTTAAGTGCGACTTGGGATGACGGGAAGACCCTCCAGGTACGCTTTTATTTTATTGCGGTTTATTTTATTGCAAATGCACTTTATTTTTCTTGCATGATAAACAACGAGTTGCATGAAAACCTACACCTTTAGGACGGAAACCAAAGCCGAAACCCGAAATTAAAATAAAAGACACTACAAGATAAAATTCACCTCCACAACATTTCAAAATATAAGACAACTCAAAATTTAATCACGAAACGGAACACAAAACTACAATTACAACTAAATTAAAACGTCTTGTTGGATGATCGGGAATACCTCGGATGATGTAACCTACGTGTTGCTAACGGGATTTCCCACGGTGCTAAATGAAAGTGTGGAACTCATTCGATTGAGTTTGGCAAATTCATCCGGACTAAGTGAATCCGATAAAAATAATGATGCGGAAGGATGGAACCGTGGGATCTTAACCGGTGTCGTTATAATCAACTTTAAGATTTGTTTTAATTAAAACACAAAAAACACTTGGAAATTAAGACTTCTCTAAACCGGAACACTTCTCTCATCTCTTGATTTATGATTTCTAAAACTAAACCTCTGCAACGACAAGGAGCTCGGAGCATGGTGGGCGAGCACGGCCATCGTCGTCGACAAAACTTCCACTAGAATTAAACAACCAAGCCATAGGACTTCGAGGTAGTTTGCCTAGTGCAACATAAATCCTCGACTCTTCGTTAGGCATTTGCATTGCAAATTAAGCCCTAACCGGTCTTAGGATTCCGAGGTAGTCGTCCAGTACGACATAAACCCTCATATCTTCTAGCGATTTGTATGATTCTATCATATAAATATAAGCCCTAATTAACTAAAATTGGCAAGAATAAAACATTAAATAAACATTAGGACTTTCCTAAATCCAAGCCAAACAATAGGATAGTCGGGAGATTACCGAAGTCCGCTTCGAATCCGTGATCTCTCCTACTTTTCTTCCTTTGAATTCCCAAAATAAAAAAAAATGTTCTAAATTTGATCCATTCCCTATTGAAATTTCCAAAATTCAATCCTTTGAAAACTTAAACTTTGAAATTCTTGAGAGCAGAATTATTGATTATTATCGAGAGTTTTCTTAGGTGATTCCCGTCACTTAAGATGTAATTAACTATAGGGGCTTGCCCTTATAGGGAACTTTAAGAACCTGGGTAATATAAACCTCGCTTAATTCATTTATATTAAGTAGGGAACTTGTTCGGCTTATAAAATTGGTTCGCGAGACCAAACGGATGGCACAAACCTTTTTAGTTTATTTAATCGAGCCCCATCATCAAGCAGAGTGTGTCATTCTTCGGGATAGATACACGGTTTGTGGTGCGGCGCTCGTTTATATAAACTATTCGGGATGTGAGATCAGTTTGATTTCATATCTTAAAATTTTCAAATTTAAAATTATTTTCAAAATCAAATACTACTTTTTCAAATTATTTATTTAAATTAAATCAAAAATTCACCGACAATTTCTGTAGGCGACCTCTTTTCAAAAACACAACACCACAAACACACACAAACCTAAAAATAAGCCGTACAACTCGAATCAAACAGCATGGCGGCATTTTGAAAAATGCTAAAAACGCCGCCGCACTTATAAGCTGTCACAAACGGGGACTTAGTTAGAGTTTAATTAATTAATTAGACTTAATTGTGGTTAAGTCTAATGAGGTTAAGGTTAATTAAACCTAATTTAGGAAATATTTAATTTATTAATTAGACTTAATTATGATTATGTCTAATTAGGTTAAGGTTAACTAAACCTTATTTAGGTAAGGTTTACTTGATTAATTATACTTAATTAGTGGTTAAGTCTAATTGGGTTATGGTTAATTTAGCCTAACTTAGGTAACGTTTAATTGATTAAATATACTTAATTAGTGGTTAAGTCTAATTGGGTTATGGTTTGTTAAACCTAATTTATCTAAGTTGTAATTGATTAATTAGACTTAATTATGGTTAAGTCTAATTAGGTTAAGTTTAATTAAACCAAATTTAGGTAAGGTTTAATTGATTAATTAGACTGGGTTAAGGTTAATTAAACCTTATTTAGTTAAAGTTTAATTGATTAATTAGATTTAATTGTGGTTAAGTCTTATCATGTTAAGGTTAATTAAACCTAATTTAGGTAACGTTTAATTGATTAATTATACTTAATTGTGGTTAAGTCTAATTAGGTTACCCTATTTAGGTAAGGTTTAATTGATTAATTAAACTTAAGCAGTGATTAAGTATAATTGGGTTATGGTTAAATAAACCTGATTTAGGTAAGATTTAATTGATTATTTAGACTTAATTGGTGGTTAAGTCTAATTGGGTTATGGTTAATAAAACCTAATTTAGATAAGGTTTAATTGATTAAGTAGACTTAATTAGTGGTAAAGTCTAATAGGGTTATGGTTAATTAAACCTAATTTAGGTAAGGTTTAATTGATTAACTAGACTTAATTCTGGTTAAGTTTAGTTAGGTTAAGATTAATTAAACCTAATTTAGATAATGTTTAGTTGATTAATTAAACTTAATTGTGGTTATGTCTAATTGGGTTATGGTGAATTAAGCCTAATTTAGGTAAGATTTAATTGATCGATTAGACTTAATTAGTGGTTAAGTCTTATTGGGTTATGGTTAATTAAAACTAATTTAGATAAGGTTTAATTGATTGATTGGACTTAATTAGTGGTTAAATCTAATTAGGTTATGGTTAATTAAACCTAATTTAGGTAAGGTTTAATTGATTAATAAGACTTAATTGTAGTAACGTCTAATTAGGTTAAGGTTAATTAAACCTAATTTAGATAAGGTTTAATTGATTAATTAGACTTAATTTTGGTTAAGTCTAATTAGGTTATAGTTAATTAAACCTTATTTAGGTAAGGTTTAATTGATTTATTAGACTTAATTGTGGTTAAGTCTAACTGAGTTAAGGTTAATTAAACCATTTCTAGGTAAGGTTTAATTGATTAATTAGACTTAGTGGTTAATTCTAATTGGTTTAATGTTAATTATAGTTAATTAGGTCTAATCAGGGGTTAGACCTAATTAGGGTTTATGATGTTAAGCTTAATGTGGTTAAGGCTTAACGGTTTAATTAGGTCTAAATGATGTCCTAGACCTAATTAATGTTCATTAAGTTAACCCTAATGTGATTAAGGTCTAACTTGGTTTAATTAATTCTAATTAATGGCTTAGACTTAATTAGGGTTTTTTATGTTAAGCCTAATATGATTAAGGTCTAACTTTTTAATTAGGTCTATATGGTGTCTTAGACCTAATTAGGGTTTGTCAAGTTAAACCTAATATGATTAAGGTCTAACTTGGTTTATTTAGTTCTTTATGGTTTCTTAGAGCTAATAAGGGTTTGTTAAGTCAAACCTAATGTGATTAAGGTCTAACTTAGCTTAATTAGGTCTAAATGGTATCTTAAACCTAATTAGGGTTTGTTAAGTTAAACCTGATGTGATTAATGTCTAACTTGATTTAAATAAGTCTAATTGGTGTTTTAGAATTAATTAAGTTATATTATAGGTTAACATGAGTTGGTGTTTGGGTTAGGTGCATTTGGGCATGGATCTAAAGATGATGGTTTAATGTGGGGTGAACCAAGCATAAGGATCCTAAGTTAAAACTTAGAACTAAGGGTTTTAGGATTTTAAATTAATTTTAGAATTTACTTTCTTAGCTCTAAGTGATAGAAATGTAATTTTTTAAATTTCTAAATGGCTAGAAGTTGTCATTTTAGAGTTTAGAACTGTCACTTTAAATTTGTATACCATTTTTTAAAATAATCTTTATAAAATCACAAAGTTTATTTTTGAAACTAATTACAAAGTTTGATAGAAAATAGGAAATTAGACACTAGAGAATTTCTCTATCCTAGAAAAATCACATAATGTCTCTTTGGATGGAAAGAACAATTTGTAAAAATTTTAGAATTTTTGGAATTGTAAATAATTTTTAATAATTAAATTACTCTAGAGAGTAATTAATTAATTAAAAATTAAATATAACTCCTTAATTCATGATTTCATTTCCACATTATTCCTCTCATTGTTTCGAGTTCAGGGATATTTTTATTGTATTTTTCTTATTTTCCTATGCAAAGATATGGATTTTTGACTAATTTAAGGTTAATATGGATTTATTTAAATTCAAATGAACCATAAATTATCAGGCGCCGCCGCGTGTCCTCAAACTCATCGAAACATGACTGATCCGCTGCAGGATTCAGAATAGCGGATTTGCTAGGATTAAATCAGAGCCGTCCATTTCCAGAACATGAAAATAGATAACATCCGTTCACCCCTTCCTCTAGTCTAAACCCGCAAGCCATCCACGATTCAGGAACAAAATCTCGCTTGATTCTTGATGGATTCAAGTGATTTTTGTTCCTATAGCTTTATCTGGAGAGGACGAACTCATCCATACGGTGATGTTAGGGTTGTAAATTGGTTTGTTTCACAAAGTATCCAACCCAAGCTCGGCTTGTGTCAATAGAACCATACCTTGGCTTGAGTTAGTGAAACTTCAATTAGATTCCTTATACAGCTTCGTCATGACCTCAAAGAGATTGTCTCGAACTCAATTTGAGGTGAAATTAAGGTTACATATAAGTTTGATCAGAAGGTGTCACGGCTTGGAAAATGAAAGTGGAAAAGTGGGTGAGAACTTATGGGAAGGGTCAATTTTAATTAGGCTTATCTTTGCAGGGCTCTAGGAAGCTTTTAGAGGACTTAATTTAAAGTTTTGAGAGACTTCATTTCAGAACAAAAAATTGACCTATTTTGAGTATGAAAATTGGGGCAAACCAGTGGTTTTCAAGACCTAAGTCTATGGAGGATCAGTTTCTTACATTCTAGGGAGGAACTTTGATATTCAAAGTTTTTAAAATTAGGCAGTGGAAATAGCTCTTCTCTCTTCTTCTACGGTTCACGGGTTAGGCTCTATTTATAGCCATGAAGGTCATGGGGAGGCTTGGGCTGGCTTGGATTCACCTAGGGGAGGTTTTATCAGGTTAATAATGGCTATGAATAAGTCTCTTGACTGAGAATTATCACATTTGAGCATCCCCAAGGATATCCATGCTTAATTTACCCATGGTGGATTTTTAACTCAAGGCTTTGGCTTCTCTCCGTTGGACACTCTATGAGGAGTTTTTGGCCTTTCTTATTTAAACTGAATTTACCTCCCCTAAGTAAATTATCCAGCTCATTCAATGGATTGGTGATAAGGTGACTCTTATGCCTAATTTTCATCATTCCTATGTCTTAGTCATGATGGCCCTTAACCCTGGTAGTGAAGTTGGTTTAAGTGATGTTTTACTCTCATTGGTGAGTCCATGAAATGCTTGAAGTGTCCCAAAGGTTGGCCGATCACCTCATTCTATGGAGACAAATGATTCATGCTTTAAATTTAGAAAATGGTGACACTTAGTTTCCTCTTTATCTCACTTTTTTAATTAGCCATGATGAACTCTCCATTCAATGAAGTGGATTTGGTTCATGTCTATTGGGTGGGGAAGAGGTGTATGGTGATTCATTCTAAGAGTCCAAAAGGGAATGACACCTCTTTCTTCTCCTTATGATGGCTTCATGATTAACTTTAACCTTAGGGTTACCATGATGGTTAATGGGTTTACCATAAGGTTAGCCATGTCATGATGAGTTTCATGGGTCATTGGTGACCCATGGGTAACCCTACTTGTGTTTAATTTGATTTTTGAAAATCATTTATGAGTTTTATATGTCATGTGTGATATCATTAAATTGATGTGATTATAATTCCATTTTACTTAATTATGTAAGTAATTAAAATGTGTGAGATTATAATATTGACCCATAAAATGGTGTCGGCATATTTTTAGATTTAATTTAAATATATAATTTGAAAAGTAGTATTTGATTTTGAAAATAATTTTATGTTTGAAAAATTTTAAGATATAAAAAATCAAACCGATCTCACATCTCAAATAGTTTATATAAACGAGCACCGCATCACAAACTTTGTATCCATCCCGAAGAATAGACACACTGCTTGATGATGGGGCTTGATTAAATAAACTAGAAGATTTGTGACATCCGTTTGGTCTGTGAACCAATTTTATAAGCCGACAAATTCCCTCGCTTAATATAAAGGAATTAAGTAGGGTTTATATTACCTGGGTTCTTAAAGTTCCCAATAAGGGCAAGCCCCTATAGTTAATTACATCTTATATGACGGGAATCATTTAAAAAAACTCTCGATAATGATCAGTGGTTTTGCTCTCAAAAATTTCAAAGTTTAGGTTTACAAGATTGGATTTTGGAATTTCAAAAGGGGTTAGCTCAAATTTGGAATAGTTTATTTTGGAGTCCAATGGAAGAGAGGTAGGAGAAGCTGGAGATCCAAGAAGAATCTTGGCAACTTGCCAAACTATCCTATTGTTTGGCTTAAATTTGGGAGTTTATTTAATGTTTCAATCTCGCCAATTTTAATTAATTAGGACTTATGCTTGTATGATATAATCACACAAGTAGCCTCGAAGATGTGAGGGTTTATGTCGTACCTAACAAAATTATGGACATTTCCATTTATGGTGACTCTCAGCTCGTCATCCAACAAGTGGTAGGATAATATAAAATTATGAAGCTAAGATTAGAAGAATACCAGCGATACACGATGAATTTGCTAGAACAGATTCTCAGTGTGATGTTCTATAGGATTTCTCGAGCAGACAATGCCCATGTGGATGCTTTAGCTAAACTTATTAAAGAATTGGCTTGTTCACCTGAAGATTCTATAGACATTACCGTGTAAGGATGTTAGGTTTCATCACAGATCGACCTCGATAGTTTGTATAAGCTTTAAAAAGAAGAAATGACAGCTGCAGTGGTAGATGATACATAAGATTGGCATCAACCATTGATAGAATATTTGCAAATAGGAAGATTGCTAGAAGACAAGTCAGCAGCACATTAGATTTAGAAGAGGGTTTTATCGTATGCCTTAATTGATAATGTTCTGTATAAAAGATCTTTCAATCAGATGTGGTTAAGATACCTAAGCAGAGCAGAAGTGCAGAATATCATCAAAGAGGTACATGTTGGATTGTGTGGAGCTCACCAATCAGGACCAAATATGAAAATGAAAATCAAGTGACTTGGATACTATAGGCCAACAAAGATGATAGATTGCATGGACATAGCAAAGAAATGTCGTCAATGCCAAGTGCATGGAGTGGTCTTACACTAACCTCTGAATATTCTACACCCCACGATTGCCTCGTGGCCATTCGAGTATTGGGGTACGGATATAGTGGGTTCGATATATCATCCAACTTCGAAAGTACATAGGTTTATACTTGCAGCTATGAATTATTTCTCCCAATGGGCAGAGGCATTTTCATTATGAGACGTTACAGCACAGTAGGTCTTACAATTTTTCAAGAATCAGATCGTCTACCACTTTGTTGTATCACACAAAATTATTTTAGATAATGGATCCACTTTCAAGAGTACCAATATCAACAACTTCGTCAGACGTCATTGGATAGATTGGCGGTACTCAACGATCTACTATCTAAAAGAAAATGGCTTGGAAGAAGCCTTCAACAAGACACGTGCAAATTTTGATAAAGACGCTCGACGATAATAAAAGAGGATGGCACGAGAAGTTGCTAGAAGCAATATGGGCATATAGAACAACAGTCACAACCCCGACACAGTCTACACCTTACGCACTTGTATACGGGTCTGAGGCAGTGCTTCCATTAGAGGTTTAGCTACCTTCACTTGGAATCACCGTCGTCAATCATATTACAAAAAAAGGCAATGCCAAACTCCAGCTTGCAGAGGTAAAAAACCTTGAAGGGAAAAGATTGCTCTCACAATAGAACTTGGAACTCTAACAAGCAAAGATGATTCAAGCCCATGACATATTTGTTCTGTCCGAGGTCGTTTAAAGTTGGTGACCTCGTGCTTGTTCTTAGAAGGCCTATTCTTGCACATCACAAGATAGGTAAAAAGTTTGAACCAACGTGGTGGAGAAGGTTTACTCTGGAGGGTTGTACCAGCTGGTGCATTAGCAAGGGGTTAGACCCATGTTGCCAATAAATGGATGTTACCTGAAGAAATATTACGTGACATAAAAGAATTCTGAAAGAGGATGATTGTTCCGAAATAAGCAATGTGGCCAGTGTCTGTGACTGGGCCTAAATTTTGTAATAAAATAAAGTTGAACGAAATAAAATAAATTTTCTCACAAGACAAAATACGCGTGTTAAATTTCTAATGTCAAATTTTGTAAAATTTTATTAAGATAATGGCATCAAAATAATTATAAAAATCACTAAATAAATAATAATAAGTTTGTTATTGTTCTTGTTCGTGCAAAGCACCAACCACTGACATTTCCCTCTATTTTCTTGTGTAGTAAGTGTCAGGTCACAAGTTGGTATTTGCTTTCAAAGACAACTTGAAATTTGGCTCTAAGAAGAAAAAACACCTGTAGGAAGTGAAATCAACCTCAACTTGGATTACTCACAGGTTTACGTCGACTACGAAGAGGATGCAAATATGAAATCAATGATGAAAATTAGACGTAAAGAGACCAGACAGACGTCGGGACACAGAGGCAATTGAGGTTTTGTTGACTCACACCTCGCCACTAGGAGACACAGCCAGATTTTGTCCATGATCACTACTCTAAAAGGTGAGGTTGTTGTCACTACAGCTGAGAGATTTGCAAACGCACCGTTAGCACGAGAAGAAATACAAATCTCTGCAAGCGTCACCTTTTGGACATGATGGAAATAAGATAGGTCCGAAAGTTAACCGCCGAGCTACTGCCCATTCTAGAGGAATTTTATGAGCCAATGATGAAGAAAACTAATGACAACTCACCGAGCACAGATACAGAGCCGAAGACTACTGAGGAGCTTGTGTCATCATGGCATCTAATGGAAGAGATTTTTACCGGTTGCTCGACT
Organism: Papilionanthe hookeriana x Papilionanthe teres; assembly: GCA_022702705.1. Lineage (NCBI taxonomy): Eukaryota > Viridiplantae > Streptophyta > Magnoliopsida > Asparagales > Orchidaceae > Papilionanthe > Papilionanthe hookeriana x Papilionanthe teres. The sequence continues at coordinate 126,031,689 of CM040424.1, read as the reverse complement.
TATAGCTTGAGTCTACCAAGATGGCCTTCAATCATAGGAGCATTTTTAAAATGTTCCCAGTGTCATGTTCTACAGTTGGAGTATGACACTTTCGAGGTGTACGCAGTTGCCTCGATGCTACTCAGGATCAGGGAGCATCCTGACGTAGAGCCTTACGTGCCACAGTTCGTTCAACCGCCACTGTAGCGAGGAGTCATAGACTACATGATGGCCAAAATCAAAAGAGTAAGAAAAAAGGAATTTCAGCATTATGAGAAAGTTCAAGGAAGATTCATCAATATTCTAGAAGGTCTCAAGCTTTACACAGATGTATTTTTTAGTAATGATCAAGGTAAAGTTTTGGATTGTGTTTTCAACCTTCATGATTTGGGTAGAGTAGGTCGTCTGAAGAAAAAGACATACACAGAGCTGACAAAATGGAAGAGAGGAAAAGGCAGGATCACCATTCAGTATGGGTGCTGCTATAACTTTGTAAAAGATCAACAAGGCAATCCCCAGGGATTCTGCAGCATTATAAGGTGGACCCGATACCGCCACAAATTAAGAAAATGATAAAGAGAACGGTCGAGTGGCACGAGTTGCCTACATACTGTATTCCTAACATCTACATTATAAACATCTATGAGGATGGTGACTTTATCTCACCTCATATCGACCACGACTTTGTGAGGCCTTTCTGCATGGTATCATTTATAAGTGAATGCAATATATTGTTCGGCTGAGAGATTCAGGTTGTTGGGTTAGGTGAGTTCTGAGGTTCTATCAAGATCCCTCTGCTAGTCAGATTAGTGTTAGTTCTAAAAAGAAATGGGGCAAATCTTGGATAGAACTGCATCTCAGGAGTCGCAAGACGAAGGGTTTCAGTTACTTTCAGAAGAATGGATAAGAACAAGGCACCGTTCTACTACGAGCCAGATCCAGAGTTGGAAGGCCTTCGTCCCTTGTCACTATGACAACAATACCTTTGGGTGTTCATGAGAGGACTTTTATTCTAGAGCGTAGCCTTGGTAGGCTGGTCGTTCACGGAACAGCCTCAGACGACAGAGTTCTACTACCTTCTGCACCAGTTCACGGCAGTTGCTACCACTTTTTTCTGTACTAGTGTGATGTGATATATTAGTTTTGTCCAGCCATGTACGCTCGATCTACTTTTGGATGCTTGTCAGCATGTAATCAGTTGTACTATTGCTTTCAGTAAAATTAGTGAAATTTTCTATTTCAGCTCACCGAGTTTTTCAGGGATGTTTCTTTTGGCGCAATGGTCAAAAAGCCACAGGACCATATGTTGGTCCCAAATTAAAACGAACAAAGAACGATACAAGAGAAGATTAAAAGAAAATAATAACAAATAAAAAAATTAAAATAAAAAGAAATAAAAGAAAATCAAACATGAAATTGGATATCCCTAAGTTAAATGAAATGAAATAAAACAAATTGAAAAATGATAAATTGAAAACAAATGATAAGTTAACTCTTTCTCTAAACTCCAAGTCTTTGTACTCATTCCCAAATTTTACATTTTTGAAAGCACACTGCGAGCTTTGGCACTTTAAACAACATCACTTTCCACAAATTCAACGTCGTAAAATTCCAAAAATCTCGCAATGGCTACAGGTCTTGGCCAAATTGCACAATTCTACTTTCTTCAAAAGCTCAACATCAAATTTTCTCTAAATCTTTTCACATGAAATTCTGAGATCAGTGCCTAAATTTTGTTTCCTCCTCTATCACCTCTTGAGTTAGATGTGAGCCCTTAAGCATTCCCTCTCAATGTGTTCAATTTCCCTAAATTTTCACATCCTTTCCGAGATATTTTCCACCTTCCATGATATTTACGGGTTGGAGCTTAGTTGTCTGATTTCTTAAATTTCCATAAATTTTCGCATCCTCTCTGAGATATTTTCCACCTTCCATGATATTTCCGATTCAGTGCTTAGTCTTCTAATTCCTTAGATTTTCTTAAATTTCCATGTCTTTTCTAAGATACTTTCCACCTTCCATGATAATTCCGGATCGTACCTCAGTCGTCTGATTTCTTCAAATTTCCCTAAAATTTCGCATCGTCTCTGAGATATTTTCCACCTTCCATAATACTTTCGGGTTGGAGCTTAGTCTTCCAAATCCTTAGATTTCCCTAAATCCTATTCGAGATATTTTTCCGCCATCCACGATATTTCAAGTCCAGGCTTTGTCGTCTAATTCCCTAAATTTCCCTACATTTGCACTTCTTGTCCAAAATATTTTCCACATTCACGATATTTTGAGGTCGGTACCTAAATTCTGATTCTCATGTTTGAGGTTGGTACCTAAATTCTAGTTCTCATCCTTTGATATCAGTACTTAAATTCAAATTCCCTCTTTTCGAGGTCGATACTTAAATTCTGATTTTCATTTTCGAGACTGGTACCTAAATTCCAGCTCACATCCTTCGGGATCAGTACTTAAATTCTGATTCCCTCTTTTCGATTTCGATACCTAAATTCTGACTCTCCCTCTGCACTCACTTAAACTCAGAAATTCCAACAACAATAAAATTATCAAAATCAAATCAAAGTTAAATTTCACAAATTCAAAATTCCATAAACTCAAAATCTCCATCAATTCAGTAAAAATCAAATCAAATTCAAAGTCAAAACTAAAGTCAATTCAAAATCAAATTCAAGCCCAAAATTCTAATCAAATTCAAATCCTAAATTAAAATCAAATCCTAATTCTAAACCCAAATTCAAATTTCAAATCTGATCGAATCAATCGGTTTCCCTTTCAGAATTTGGAAGCTTGAAATTCATATAGGAGATTCCCTTGCTTTCCCCAGCGAGAGTGCCCGGGTTTGGAAGTTTCTACCAGATAATCCCTTACAGATAATTTCTCATTGAATTTTACTTTGGTCTTGAGTTTTTACTCAGACAGTTGTGTTAGTTTTGTTGATCTTGCTGGTCAGTACCAATACGTGCGGTGTGCTTACCCAGCACTCCAAATCTATTGGGGGTCCTTTTTTTTACCTCGCTTTTATTGAGGTCTAGTCTTTCTTTAGAATACCCTAGGGTTTAGCCATAGGACTATCTTGGTGACTATCATAGAGGACTAGCAATGGAACCCTTACCTCATAGAAATTCAAAAAGCACTTCTTTGCTCCACTTAGAGTTTTTAAATGCTTAATGTCTAACCTCTAAGTGCTTAGGTCGATGAGACTAAGCATTAGGAAGCTCACGTGGAATTTCCTATAGGATGTTCAAGCCTTAGGACTTACCCTGTGAGGTCTGGTTTGGGTAAGGCTCACACACACATATGCACTTTACACTTACACTCACTACCTCACAATCCCATACAAAATTTCCCTAAGGCTTAATCCCCTACTCTTTTGGAAACTCATGTAAGTGGTTTCCCTAAGCTCTTAGCCCCAGGCTAGGGTTTTGTTAGTACCAGTATATGGAGGGTCCAAATGGGGAATTCCGTTGGTCCATGACCCAAAAGGGTTATTGATGCACTGAAAATATGTTTAATCTTTTATATATATTTTATACTCATTTTTTGTGATATTACACTTTAATGGCAGGTATTTTTCATTTTTTTTACTGCAGGTATGATGATTTTAGGTAAATGGAACAAAAAGAAGTGAAAAGGAACAAATTTGGAGCGAAAAAAGGCAAAGACCATATTTATGAAGTTTTAGAGCTGATGTTGCCCAATCTAGTGTCGATGACACGTGTTTCCAGAGAGTTCAGAATTAAAAGTCAGGATAGGGCACCGACGACGCCCTATTGCCAGCCGACGGTGCTCAATGTCGGTTCAAGATAGATTCAATGTATTTTGATGCTTTTGAAATGTTTATTGAGGCAACTCTTAGGAAATTCGTTCCTAAATAAAATTAACTTCTTTTGGGTGGTAGAAATCAGTGTGTGGATAGTAAGTAGTGTGTTGAGACAGTATATAGTGTGTGGTGTGTGTGCTTAAGAGTATGTGAGGGGAGAGGAAGTGTTTAAAGAGAGTTTAGAGTTTTGGGTTTGGTATTTAGTGTTGTATTGTAAGGGATTCTTCTCAAATGAGTTGTAGGAGGAGAAGGAAAGTGAGAGATTGCTTCTTCCCTACTATTCCAAGAGGGAATTATAAGTTGTTGAAAAGAGAGAAAGAGATCCAAGTGAACTTTAAGGGATTTGCTTGGGGAATAAATAATAGATAAGTTGTTTTTTACTTTTTATTGTTTGTATTACGTTTCTTTTAATTTAAATTCTTTGTTTTGTCGTATCTTCTCCATGAATTCTGAGTAGATTTCTTTTTCTTTCTTCTTGAAATGATAAATGGTGATGTGATAATTTATATTGGATGTGTTATACAAATGAAAAGAAATTGTAATGTTTTTCCACTCCGTTTTTAATTTACTATTCGATTTGATGAATTGATTTGTTAAAATATTTTGTGAAACATACGATCCGAAAGGGCTACGCTTTACAAAACAAAAGTAGGGATTACATTCAAACTCCATGGTTGGTGAAGTTCAAGGGGATTGGGTGCAAATAAATAGGGAAATCTATTTATTAGACATAGAATTGGAGATTTTAGGGTGACATACTAAAATCCCCAATTTATTCATAGTTTTTAGAAATTAAAGTGAGAGTTAGCCTTCAGAGGAATGGAACTGGGAACTCTAGAGTGAGCGCCAGTATCATCCTAGCCTAACCACAGATTTAGGGACTAAACCTAGGATTAACCAATGTTCTTTATAGCACTTGGAAGGGTAAATAATATGAATGCTACTATTTAGTATAATAAAAATATTAAACTAATCTATATTATTCACTCACCAAAATATCATTGTATGGGGAAGGACACTTTCTCTAAATTTGAACCTTGCATTACAAAAACTTATTATAGTAGTAGTTACTTTAATTTGAAGCTTAGAAAGTAATTTAGTGATTTTAAAATCTATAGCATCTTTAAACTGTAGCATTTGTGGTAAAACATAAGTTCTTAGCAAATTGAATATTGGATTTCTATGCTAGACTTTAAGCTTTTTCCTTCCTATGGGATCGATAACCAAGACTCTGCTAGAGCCCTGTATTACTTGAACGATACGTATACTTGCTTATAGATGGCCTGATACCTTATTAAATTGATTATAATCCGTGACTGAATTGAAACTATTTGCAAAATTTTATTACTTTGTATCTGGAGCAGCCGCCAGTCAAGTTTTGGCGCCATTATCGAGGAAGCAATAGTAAATTTAGTAGTAGCAAAAAACATTTAATTCTTTTTTGTGCATGCATAGTGTTGGATCTGAAGGTCTAATACCTTACGATTCAAAGTTAGGACACATCATTAGGAAAATTAAAAAACAAAAAAAAGAATTTAAAAATTTGAGCAAAATGGCGAACAATCTCGGTAATTAAAGACATGAAAATGAATATCAACCTAGACCTTTAAGAGATTATGCGAACCCTACGGTAGATGAAATACATTTAACTATTCAAAATCCTGATATAGTTACTAATTCATTTGAGCTTAAACCTGTTATTATCCAAATGATACAAAATAATAAATTTGGTGGTACACCAAATGAAGATTCTAACTTACATCTTACCAGTTTACTAGAAATGTGTGCTACATTTAAATATGATGAGTATCGATCGATGATGTCAGACTTAGACTTTTTCCTTTTTCATTAAGGGATAAAGCTATGGTGTGGTTAAATTCGTTAGCACATGAAACTATCAGAATATGGGGAGAACTGTCATAAAAATTTTTATCCAAATATTTCCTACCTTCATAAACTGCTAAACTTGAAAACAGTATTACATCTTTTGTCAGTTTGAAGGAGAATAAATATATGAAGAATGGGAAAGATTTAAGGATCTCCTTAGGAAGTGTACACATTATGCTTGACCAGATTGTTTAATAATTCAAAATTTTTATAATGGATTAGTGGGATCTCTTAGATTGATTATTGACGTTGCTCCTGGTGGATCGTCAATGTCAAAACCTTTTGATAAGCCATATTCTTTAATTGAAGAATTGACTACTAACAACTTTCAATGGCTCTCACAAAAGGTAAATCTGATGCAATATCTATGTTAGCTTCTCAAATTGCTATGATTTCAAAGAAAATAGTTCAATATGGAATGAACTATTCTCAAACACCTCAGGTGTTAGAGGAAAACTCATTGGGACAAATAGTAGATTCTGAATCACCTTATTAGAATTTAAGTGCTATAAATAATAGACGCAACAATCCTTATGCTACTTATTATAATCCCGGTTGGAAGAGCCATGCAAACTTAAACATGAATAATAACACTGTTGTAGTTAACCAGCAGTGGGAGAATAATTCTATGAAACTATTGAGAAATTCAAAAAATTAAGGAAACATTAGTTATAGACCTTCTTATCTTCCAAGATTTAATAGAAACCCACAATTCAAGCAGAAAAAGTTGTCCATGGAAGAATTGATATTAAATATGGGTAATCAATTGTAATGTCAATGGAATCAGTTGCAAAGTCAAGGGACCCAATTGCAAAGTCAATGAGTTACTATTAAAAATATTGAAAATCAATTGGTGCATTTTGCTATTGCACTTAGTAGTAGACGTTCTGGAACTTTCCTTAGTAATGTTGAGATTAACCAAAAGGATCAAAATAAAGAACAACTTAAGGCTATACAACTAAGAAGTAGAAAAAAATTGGAATCAATGGTGAAAAAATAAGCTGAAGTTGAAAGAGAGAAGCAGAAATATGATAAAGAACATGATAACATATATTCAAATTTAGAATATCTGCTGAAACCAATGAAAATTACTGTTGAAAGACCTCTACCTCGGTTTCCTCAAAGATTGAAACAACAAAAGAGTGAAAATAATTTTCAAAATTCCTTGAAATCCTTAATAAATTATCAGTAAATATCCCTTTTGTTAAAGCATTAGAACAAATGCCTAATTATGTGAAGTTTATGAAGGATATATTAAATAATAAAAAGAAGTTTATAGATAACAAGATTGTTGCACTCAGTGAAGAGTGTAGTGCATTTATTCAGAAAAAACTTCCTAAAAAATTCAAGGATCCTGGTAGCTTCACTATGCCTTATGCTATTTGAGAATTTTTTTTTGGAAGAGCCTTATGCGATCTGGGAGCAAAATTAATGTTATGCCTCTATCAACTTTCAAAAGGTTGGGAATAAGAGACTATTTAGCTACTTCAGCAACACTTCAGTTAGATGATCATTCTATTACTTTAATAAAGGAGTTGTTGAAGATGTTTTAGTAAAGGTTGATAAATTTATCTTCCTCATGGATTTTATTGTTTTAAATATGGAGGAAGTTAAATAAATTCCTATAATTTTGGGAAGATCATTCCTTGTGATTGAAAGAGCTATGATCGACATTTAGAAAGGAGAATTAGCTATGAGAGTTAATGAACAAGAAGTGACATTTAATATATCAAGCTATGAAGTATCCAACAACAGAAAAAGATGATGAATGCTTTCGAATGGGCATTTGTGATTATTTAGAAAATGATCAATTTAAGGAGAAATATGAAGAGGAACATGAACAAGAAGATTTTAAAAGTGAGGAAAAAAATGAAATGAAAGAAAAATATAATGAGACAAATAATGAAGAACTGGATTATGTTCAGGAAAGATTTAAAATATTGGATCTTACAGAAAATGATAATAAAAGTTTAATTCCATCTATCATAACACCCCCTGAACTTGAGATGAAGATACTTACAAATCATTTGAAGTATGTAGTCCTAGGAGAATTATCTACTTTACCAGTTATTGTTTCATTAGATTTGACTAATATCCAAGAGCAGAAATTGCTAGATACTTGAAAAAGATATAAAAAAGCTTTTGGTTGGACATTAGCTGATGTTAAAGGAATCAGTCCTTCAATCTGTATGCATAGAATCTTGTTGGATGAACAACATGAACCTAGAACTGATCTGCAAAGTAGATTAAATCCACTGATGAAGGAAGTAGTAAATAAAGAAATTTTAAAATGGTTTGATGTCGGAATTATATATCCAATTTCAGATACTGCATGTGTAAGTTTGATTCATTATGTTCATAAGAAAGGAGAACTGACTGTTGAAACTAATGAAAGAAATGAATTAATTACCACGAGAAAAGTCACTGGTTCGCGAATTTGTATTGATTATAGAAAATTAAATGTCACCACTAGGAAAGATCAATTTCGTTTACCTTTTCTAGATCAAATGTTGGATAGTCTTGTTGGGCACAAATATTTTTATCTTTTAGACGGATATACTGGCTATCATCAGATACTGATTGCTCTTGAAGATCAAGAAAATACTACCTTTACTAGTCCTCATGGGACATTTTATTTTCGAAGAATGCCCTTTAGATTATGTAATGCATCTGCAACATTTCAAAGATGTATGATGTCTATCTTCAGTAATATGATCGATAATGGAATGAAAGTTTTAATGGATGATTTTTTCATATTTGGAACTTCATTTCACTCTTGCTTAAATAAATTAGAAAAAGTTTTGAAGTTCTATGAAAAAATAAATTTTTAGTTCTAAATTGGGAGAAATGTCAATTTAGGGTTGTAGGAGGAATTGTTCTTGGGCATTAAATTTCTGAATATGGCATGGAAGTAGACCCTTCAAAGATTCAAAGTATTACGAAACTACCACCTCCAACTACTGTGAGAGCGGTTAGAAGCTTTTTAGGACATGCTGGGTTCTACAGGTGTTATATTAAAGATTTTTCAAAAGTTACTAAGCCTCTATGCCAAATTTTAGAGAAAGATAAGAATTTGACTTTAATGAAGATTGTTTAAATGCTTTTAAACTTTTGAAGGAAAAATTAATCACTGCCCCTATAATAGTTTCACCTGATTAGGAGAATCCATTTGAAATTATATGTGATGCAAGTGATTATGCGATTGGAGCTATTTTAGGATAAAGGCATGATAAAATTTTCAAATTTATATACTATTGCAGTAAACTCTTAACGATGCTCAAATTAATTATACCATTACTAAAAGACAGTTATTAACAACTACATATGCTATTGAAAATTTTAGGTCATACTTAATTGAGACTAAATGTGTTATGCATACAGACCATTCTACCTTCAAGTACTTCATGCAAAAGAAGGATGCTAAACCTAGATTAATCAGATGGGTTCTTCTAATGCAAGAATTTGATTTTGTTATAGTGAATAGAAAATGATCTGACAATCAAATAGCTGATCACTTATCTAGGTTGGAACAAACAACATGATTTATCTGATTTTGAAGATGAATTATAGAAACTTTTCCTGATGAACAACTTTACAATATTAGCGAATTGAATTTACCGTGATATGCTGATATTGTGAACTATATTTTAGGGATATTTTATCACCTGATTTACCAAAGAAACAATAGAAAAAATTTATTTATGATGCTAAATTTTATTTTTGGGATGACCCTTATTTATATAAACAATGTAAGGACTTAGTTATTAGGAGATGAGTGTCTTATGAAGAAATTGAACCAATTATTCAGATATACCATGATTCTGAATTTGGGGGACATTTTGGAATTGACAAAACTACACATAAAATTTTACAATATAAATTCTATTGGCCTGCTCTTTTTAGGGATGTTAACAGATATATTAAAGCATTTGGTCGATGTCAGTGAGTAGGTAATATTTCTAAAATAAATGAAATGCACCTAAAGTTTACATTAAAAGTTGAAATTTTTTATGTTTGGGGATTAAATTTCATGAGACTTTTTATTCCTTCATTTACGAATATATATATATATATGTTGTTGTTGATTATGTATCAAAATTGATTGAAGCCATAGCTTTACCCAGATGTGACGCTTGAAGCGTTTCAAAATTTTTAATTAAAAATGTTTTGCAAGATATGGAATACCGAGAGTTATCATTACTGATGGTGGATCCCATTTTAGAAATAATCTGATTCAGAGATTGACTGGAAAATATAATATTATGCACATAATCTCTACTGCTTATCACCCCAGAAAAGTGGTTTAACTGAAGTATCTAATCGCAAAATTAAATGAATTTTGGAGAAATCTGTAAATCCTTATAAATTAGATTGGTCTGCGAGATTAGATACTGCATTATGGGATAAAACTCTTATTGGAATATCTCCTTATAGACTAATTTTTGGAAAAACATGTCATGTACCAGTTGAATTGGAACATAAAGCATATTAGGCAATTAAAGAGTTCAATTTTAATTTAAAAGATGTTGGTGAGAAAAGATTATTGCAACTTAATAAATTGGATGAAATGAGAAATGAATTTTATGATAATGAAAGAATTTATAAGGAGAAGAAGAAGATATGACATGATCAGAAGATTATGAAAAAGAGATTTGAACCTGGACAAGAAGTACTGTTAATAATATAAGATTAAGACTATTTCCTGGAAAAATTAAGTCTAGGTGGATAGGACCTTTCACTGTTATAAAAGTCTACCGACTTGGAGCTGTTGATACTAAAGATCTTACAACTAGAATAACATGTAAAGTTAATGGGCATCGATTAAAATCATCTTTTGAAAGGTCATGACCAAATTGTAAAGAGTTGTTAATGTTAAGTCATCCTGAATGAAACTAATGTTTGTCAGGCTGACAACGTTAAACCAAGCGCTTTATGGGAGGGAACCCATAGTTATTTGTGTTGTTTGGTTCATTTTGATTGAGTTATCATTAATGTTATTATTAGATAATCTTATATTTGAGTCCTACTCTATCATAATTATCCTATATGGTGTTAATTATTGGATTGAATTAAAGAATTGGAGATTATTTGGACAAAAAAGACGTTATGGCAAAGTTGTTAACCGGTGCCGACAACACTCAATCCAGCGCCAACAATGCCTTATTCAGCATCGATGGCACCTTATTTAGCGCTGACTGCGCTGACGACCAGAGAACAGATTTTGGAGTTTTAAATGATATAATTTGGCAATTTTGAGTTGGAATTACACCCTTATAAGTCCCTAAACTCTATTTTAAACTCACTAACTCCAAAAAAAAAACAAAAAGGAAGTTCCAAAACTTGCATTCCATAGCTTCCAACTTCTTAGAATCTCCAAGGTTTAGAGTTTTCAACAAGAGGAAGTTCATCAGTTTCGAGGCGCGGCAACTTTGTGACAAAGTCCTTATAAAGAGGAGACTTATCAAAGAACAAGGCTTTGTCCATCGACGTATGAATGTTCCTAGTACTCATATTGAAGAAACTATTATAAAAAGATGTTGGGAAGTGTTTTGTTATACCACTGCTGTAGTAGTCATTCCTTTGGTGAAGAAATTTTATGCCAATCTTTATGGAATCAACCAAGGATTCATCTATGTGTGAGGTAGGTGGATATCATTCACTCCTTCCAAGGTTAATGAACTCTTTATGATAGAGAAAGTGCCATTTTGCCATTACACAAACTTCATCCCTATAAGAGACAACATGAATGAAATCTATCAATATTTGATGGATGAATGTGAAGATTATGAGATAAGAGACGACGGGTATGTCAATTTCTCTACGACCTTATTGAATCCTGTGTTGAAGCAATGACATTTCTTTACATCTTCTAAATTACTCCCGACTATAAAAATTAGTAAAGTGACAAAGGAAAGTGTGATATTATATTATTGCATTCAGACTGATAGACCTATTGATATTAGTACTATAATTGTGAAATCTGTTTTGGGTTTGAATGTGCATGGATTAAACTACGATTTTGGACATCCTTCTACAATTTCTACTCTGTAGTTAGTCACAAGTACCATATGAGAATTGGTAAAAAGTGCTTCTTCCCTAGAAGCCCATTGACCCAACTAATGTATATGATTGTCGGGAAGCTAGAGATGAAACTATTCTTTGCATAACGGTAGACCAACCATCTCAGAGTTTATTACCTGTTCAACCTCGTTTTCTTGAAAATACGCTGTTGATTCTAAGGAAGATCAAGAAACTGGAGAAAGATGTATGAAATCTTATGAATGCTATTAATAATATATATGAATTATTTAATCATCTAGATTGGAGGATGAAGGAATAATTTGATCATACTGGGCATATAGAAGAAGGACTGATATGATTAATGAAGAAGAAGGCTTGGATTGAAGAGGATTCAACTGATGAATTTTGTATCGGCCCTTCAACAATTTTTTGTGCACCATCAATTAATGGGAGATATCAGAAATGATAGCACTGATGTGGATGAGGAGTAGTGATTCTCTATTTTTATCTACTTTGCTAGTTATTTTTCATTTTATTAGTTTGAGTTTGATTTGTATTTGATTTTCTTATGGTTTGATTTGAGATATATTATGCTTGAGATTTGAATCTTTGTTATGTTTTCAACATTAGAGTGGTGTGGTTTGATTGTGACGCAGAATTATTGATGTGATATACTGATTGATGTGTGTAAGTTTGTAACTTTGGGATTTTATATATAAAAGTGATGTTTTATGTTGTTTGTGTAATATTGGTGTTAGTTAATCTCTTATTAGTGAATATGGATTGCTAAAAAAGGCTAATTAGATGATGTTGTAACTTGGAAATGATAAAAATCGTAGAATTTTTGGAACTCATAATTTGGACGCCGACAGGGAGATTTTCCCAAGAGTTCCCAAAATTTTTATTGATCTGGCACCGACAGCGCCTAATACCCAAAATTGCCCAGAACCTCTTAAATTCGTGATTTTTGACCCTTTGCCCCCATTTGACTATCATCTACCTCCAGCCAAGGCCAAAATACTCCATTAGGGCTTGTTTAATCTTGAATTTGACCCGATTTTGGAGCTTTTTGAGGTTGGATCTTGTCTTCCCTAGGTAAGAGCTCTATTTTAAACTGTAGATTTTTTATTTTCACCATGAGAATCTTTCACATTGTAAAGATAAGAAAATTTAAGGATTTTGAAGAAATTTTGAGAAAATCCATGGTGAAATGCTCTTACTTGCTAATTTTGACTTTGGAGCTTATTACATAGTGATTTTGGAATTTATTGGAATTTATTTTTGAATTTTCTAGAAATTTGAAATGGCTTCAAAGATGTTTAAGGGAAAGAGGAAGGTCAATTTTGACGACAGATGATTTGTAAATGTAAAAGCACAATATCACTTTAAATTTACACTCAATAGTAAGAGGTGTATTCAAGATCGCGGACTTGAAAATTCGGGCGGAGTTGTAGAGCAGTTGATTGCTGAGCGGAACTGGGAAACTTTTTGTTATTTTTCTGCAGATGCTGTTGCTGATGTTGTCCGTGATTTTTATGCCAACTTGCGGTATACTGATGATGAATTTGTGCTAGTTCGAGGGCAAATAGTGGAATTACTCCTGAGCGGATCAATGCTTTCTACCGGTTATGAGATAATTTGTTCTGCGAGTACAAATCTTTTGGCACTATGGATTTTGATTTAAAAGAGGTAATTATTTTTCCTACTGATGGAAAAGGGAAGTGGAAAAATAAACAAAGACAAAAGATAAATTTTATTGCTTCCACTCTTTATGTTGCATCTAAAGCCTGACACTACTTTATTTCTGTGAGATTACAACCTTCCTATTATCATAGTGAAGTTTCTAGGGCAATTTTGAATTTTTGTATTTAAAATATGAGAGTGATTGATATTGCAAGAGTTATTTACAATAGCAAATAGACCATAGCTAAGGGATAAACTACTGGAGGATTGGGACATCATGCCCTGATTTATATCTTATGTATACAATCAGGAGTTGAGGTTGATTGTAGCGAAGAGTTGGTCCATCCTTTGAAGCCTATTAGTAAAGCCAAAATTTGCACTTATCAGTCTCATGTAGGATGGAGATCTAGAGATAAGAGTAGTGAGATTCCCTCTGTTAGTCATGACATACTGGGACTACAACTATTTCTGATGTTATGGAGTGGCTAGTGATTCAGCAAGATATTATTATGAGGCTTCATAGCAGGATTGATGGTTTGGAAGGAAGAAATAGCACCAATGATGATTATCAAAGAAGAAGATTAAAATATGATATTGCTTATCATAATGCTCAGATGAGATTTATGAAGGGAGAAACAAGCGTGATATTTCTTACTTTTCCCCGCTACTATGCATAACAACCTGAGGAAGAAGGAGCAGAAGAAGGAAGAGATGATGGTTGGTAGTTTAGTATTCTCTAGTTTGTTGTGTTGTGTTGATTTTTTGTATTTTTTATTTGCTTTAGTGTAGTAGTTATGTGTTGTGATTGCACTTTTGATTTGGTTATGTTGTATTAAAGCTTTTGTAGTTTGTCAATGTTGTAGTGAAAATGTAATGAATGCTATTTAAAGTGTTTTATGTAGTGTTATAGATTTTATTTACCCTGCAAATTTACAATATATATGTGAACAATACTTCTAACAATCTTATGCCTATTGTTAAATTTTTATTTAATACCTGCATACTTCAGAACAATTAAAAGCCCGACCCAAACAATTTAGTTTACTTTTTGTTTTTCTCTCTCATTTGGTAATTTGTTATTCACTAAAAAATTTAAGTTTGGGGGAGGAAACAAAATTAACTTTTACTTGTTATCAATCAAAATATATTTTCAAAATTATTTTAAAATGACTCGAGGTAGTTGAGTTTAACTTTAGATCACTAAAATTTTGATTTTACTTAAATATTATAGCAGAATTGAATAAAAATTTTTAGTAATGAAAGTTAACTTTAGGGGTTAAGATATTTAGAATAAGAATATTAGATTATAGTTAACTATTTAAAAGTAAAGAAAATTATACTTTTGAAATGTTAAGAGTCATAGAGGTTTATGTGAAGAGAAAGGATTGTGACTTGACAGGCGGACTTTATATATGCAAGAATGTAGGAACTCAAATTTCTATATGTTTATAATTATTTTGAAAAGTCCGAACACTTGACGCAAGTATATGTATCGTATCAAGTAATACAGGGCTCTAATGGAGTCCTGGTTATCGATCCCACAGGGAAGTACGAAGTATAAGAAAGTGTTTCACAATATATATAATATAGCACTGAAATCCGATACTCAAATTGCACTTAAAGTTTACTACTTAATTCTACTACCACTATGCCAAAAATAGTAATATTAAATCAAACTATAATTACTTCTAACAACTTTAAAAACAGAGTTAACTAACATACACACTAAACTATGTATTAGAAAGCTTTTTTTATATATGAGAAAAGTATCTTTTCTCTTGCAATGAGAATATGATGTGTGGATTGATATGGAACAATTATCTATATTATTGTGCCAAATAGGAGCATAGATGTTTCTTTACCCTTAAAACAGTAACCCCTCTTCTAAGCATGAAAAGAACATTGGCATATCCTAAGTTTAGTCACTAAATCTAAGGCTAGGCTGGGAGGATACCGACTCTCACTTCGGAGCTCCTACTCACCCTTCACCTGAAGGCTAAATTTCGAGTTTAGTCACTAATCTTAGAACCAATTTGGGGATTTCAGCCTGTCACCCTAAAATCTCCACATTGAAGTCCATCAATACACATTTTTGTATTTATTTGCACTCAATTCCCATGAACTACTAAATTCATCTATGGAAATTGAATGGATTCTTCATTATTGTTGTAGGAAATTAAATCCTTTCAGAATTAATGTTCAACAACATATTTTAACATTTTATTTGGCCAAATCAAAAAGTAAATTAAGTTTGAAATGAACAACCATCACAATTTCTTCAATACATTAAAAGCACATCAAATCCACATCAATCCAGCATCACATCTCTATGTAAGAAGAACGACAAAGGAGACTACTCAGAATTCATGAAGAAGATACAATAAAATATGGATTTTATATATAAAAGAAAAGTCATACAAACCACAAAAGAAAATACAACTTATCTCTTTCTCTTCCCCAATGCAATTCCCTTGAAGTTCTTTTGAATCATTTTCTCTCTTCTTTACAATACTTGATTCTCTCTTTAGAATAGAAAAAAAGAAGCAATCTCTCACTTTACTTCTTCTCCTTCACTCCTTAGAGAAGAAGTCCTCTCAAATCCTCACTTCTACACATTCTTCTCCTAAACCCTAACACTTAACACACACTAAACCACTAAGAGAGAGCAAGAGAAACTAAGCGAGCACCCTGCTTTTTGTCTAAAAATAGTTACTTATAAGTTAGGGATGAAATCCCAAGAGTTTCCATAGGCATCCGTTCAAAAAGTCACAAAAACTCTTCAAATTTGAATTCCACCAACTTCAGGAGTCGGCGGCACCCGATAGGGCGCCGACGGCGCTCATTGTCCAAAAAATGCTGAAGTCTCTGGAAAATGGCGCCGGCGGGGCCCATTCTAGTGCTGGCTGTGCCAGAACATGCTTTCCTCCTTTTTGCTCATTTTTGCTCTAAATTCATTCCTTTTCACTTCTTTTCACTCCAATCACCTAAAATCATCATACCTGCAACAAATCATGAAAAATATCTTTCTTTAAAGTGCAATATAACCAAAAATGGGTAAAATTATATAGCAAAAACCGTATATATTTTTGGTGCATCAAAATCCCCTAAACTTTAACTATTACTTGTCCTCAAGTAATCCTTTTACTACATAAAATTATAACTCTAGGCAATGTAATTTTCAACTGTAAGATACTAAAATTTTTCATTCAAAAGAATATATTGGTTAGATTTCAGAAAGAAATTAAGTAACTCAGGTTAACACTATAAGTATAAGAATATTCAACAATCAAGTCTAAAGGTTCTAGTCCTCTATTTATTTCAAGATGAACCATAATTTATCACATTAAGAGTGCCTTGAAAGACTATGTGAAAAAGGAGTTCATGCAAATTTCATTAGAATGTAGGCCAATACTTTAAATATAAATTCAGAAATGAAATCAAGTCTTCCCTTTAGGGTGACTCAAGTGAAGCCAATTTTTGATTAGGCATCTCCTCAAGGTTCTCCTCATAAATATTTCTTTCTTTTTCTTTTCTTGTTCTTCTTTCTTTGTGGGATTGTTTTTCAATCCTTCTTTTCTTTTTTTTCTTTTCTTTTAATGAGGATTACTATATCTGGATAGCCTTTAATGATTTTGAACTTCACTCTCCTCTTTCTAAAGTTCAACTGCCAGAAGTTATGCTAATAATTTTTGAAAATATAATAATTGAGAACAAATAAAGGTTAATATTTCTCTACCCTCCCCCAAACTTAAATTTTTCAGTAAATTTGAAACAGTTGAGAGTAAAAGAAAACTAACATTTTTATGCTGGGATCTTGAAATCTTCAACAGCTATCTGGTATTAGTCAAAATTTACAACTAACAGACATGAAACAATTAGTAGCAGTGATATAAAAATTTTAAATATTTGCATGGGTAAAGAGAAATTAACTTTAAACATCTAAACATACAACAAAACACTACAACATGAAACAAACTACCACAATACTAATTTTAATGTTTCAGTACAACATAACAGTACACCAACAGGGTTACACATCACATGAAAAATAAATAACTACTACATCATAACAGTACAACACAACAGGGTTACACATCACATGAAAAATAAATAACTACTACATCATAACATTACAACACAACACAATAAGAACAACAGAAATAGAAACAAACAATCTACCAATCTCCAACATCAGGATCAGCAGGGTAATCAACAGGGTCATCAGCAGGGTCAGGTCTATATGGTGTTTAACTGGGGTAAGTAGGAAATATCACATCAGACTCCCCCCTCAAAATATAACCTGAGCATCATAGTAGGCAATATCGAACTTAACTCTCTTTTCCATATAATCTTCATTCACATCACTCCTCGCCTTAAACACATCCATTCGACCATGGAGTCTATCCACACTAGTACTCTGTAATCTCAGCTGCTCCATAATATCAGATAAGGTAAGCGACTCAAATGTAGATGGAACATCATAACTCGTAGAATGAATATCAGTACTCCTATGCTCAACTCGGGCTCCCACATGAGACTAATAAGCACGGATAATATTCTTTGTGATTGGTCTCAACGGTATAGCCACTTCTTCAAAACTATTGAACTTGACTCTAGACAGAACACATAGGGCATGAACTAAGGCAGGATGTCCTAATCCCCTAGTGGTCTCGCCTCTATCAAAAGTCTGAATGTTCTTGTAAACAATAATTCCAATATCAATCTTTTTAATCTTCTGAATATAATAGTTCAGAATCGCTCTATCCCTTGAAACTTCGCTGTGATCATAAGATGGTAATAGTCTCGCAGAGATGAAATAATGCCATACTTTTGATGCAACATTCAATGTGGAAGCGGGGAAGTTTATCAACTGTTTTTTACTTACTTTTCATTCCCCTCTTCCGTCAGTCAAAAAAGTAATCACTTCTACACACTCTTCTCCTAAACCCTAACACTTAACACACACTAAACCACTAAAACATAGCAAGAGAAACTAAGAGAGCCCCCTCTTTTCGTCTAAAAACAGTTACTTATAAGCTAGGGATGAAATCCCAAGAGTTTTCGTAGGCATCCCTTCAAAAAGTTGCCAAAACTCTTCAAATTTAAATTCCACCGACTTCGGGCGCCGGCGACGCTCTATCGTCCAATAAATGCTGAAGTCTCTAGAAAATGATGTCGGCGGTGCCAGAACATGTTTTCCTCCTTTTTTGCTACTTTTTGCTCATTTTTGCTCTGAATTCGTTCCTTTTCGCTTCTTTTCACTCCAATCACCTAAAATCATCATACCTGCAACAAATCATGAAAAATACCTTTCTTTAAAGTGTAATATCACCAAAAATAGGTAAAATTATATAGCAAAAACCGTATATATTTTTGGTGCATCATGACACTATGATAAATCATTAAAAAGCTGATATATCTATAAAGTAAAAAGATGTTTTAAGTTCTAAATTTAGGAAAAGGAGAGTGAAGTTCAAAATTATTAAAGGCTATCCAAATATTGTAATCCTGACATGAAAAAAAAAAGAAAAGAGAAGATTGAAAAGCAATCCCAAAAAAAAAAAGAAAATAAAAAGAAAAATATATGTGAGGAGAAGCTTAAGGAAATGCCTAATAAAAAATTAGCTTCACATAAATCAACTTAAGGGAAGAGCTCAATTTAATTTCTGAATTTATAGTAAAGTATTAACATTTTTACTAATAAAGTTTTCATGAATTTATTTTTCATATGATACTTCAAAGAACTCTTAATGTGATAGATTTAAGTTTATTCTTGAAATAAATAGGAGACTAGAACTCTTAGACTTGACTATTATTCTTATACCTATAATTTTGACCTAAGTTATTGAAAATCAATCTGAAAATTTTTCTATTATATTCATTTAAATCAAAAGAATAGTAATCATTACGTGAAGTTCACTACTAAGGGCCATATTTTTATGCAGTAAAAGAATTACTTGAGGACAAGTAATAGTTAAGTTTGAGGGATTTTAATGCACCGAAAAAATGTTTAATCTTTTCATATACATTTTATACTCATTTTTTATGATATTGTACTTTAATGGAAGATATTTTTCATGTTTGTTGCAAGTATGATGATTTTAGGCAAATGGAGTAAAAAGAAGAGAAAAGGAATGAATTTGGAGAGGAAAAAGGCAAAAACCGGATTTTTAAAGTTCTAGCGCCGACGGCGCACAAACCAGCGTTGATAGTCCCAAACCGGCTCCAATGATGCATTTTTCAAAAGAGCTTAGAATTAAAAGTCGGGATAGGGCACCAACGGCTCCCTATTGCCGGCCAAAGGTGCCCAACGTCGGTTCAAGCCAGATTCAATGTATTTGGACGCTTATTGAAGGGATTCTTGAGGCAACTCTTGGGATATTTGTTCCTAGACAAATTTAACTTGTTTTGGGAGGCAGAAATAAGTGTGTGAAGTGAGTAAGTAGTGTGTAGATTCAGTAAGTAGTGTGTGGTGTGTGTGCTTAAGTGTATGTGAGTGGAGAGGAAGTGTTTAG
This sequence comes from Papilionanthe hookeriana x Papilionanthe teres, assembly GCA_022702705.1. Lineage (NCBI taxonomy): Eukaryota > Viridiplantae > Streptophyta > Magnoliopsida > Asparagales > Orchidaceae > Papilionanthe > Papilionanthe hookeriana x Papilionanthe teres. Next base: position 126,011,772 of record CM040424.1, on the reverse strand, counting down.
AGAGTGTATAGAGTCTAGGGTTTGGTGTTTTGTGTTGTATTGTGAAAGATTCTTCTCAAAAGAGTTGTAAGAAGAGAAGGAAAGTGAGAGATTGCTTCTCTACTATTCCAAGAGAAAATTGTGTTGTTGAAAAAAGAGGAGTTCCAATGGAATTTCAAGGGATTTTGTTAGGGGAAGAAAATTATATAAGTTGTTTTTTCTTCTTAGTTGCTTTTGTATATAAAATCTTTGTTTTGTCATATCTTATCCATGGATTTTGAGTAAATTTCATTATCTTTCTCCTTCCAATGGTAAATGGTGATGTGATAATTTAGATTGGATGTGTCATACGAATGAATAAAAATTATGTTGATTTTCCACTTCATTCTTAATTTACTTTTCGATCTGGCCAATCTATTTGTTAAAAAATGTTTTGAAACATACAATCCGAAAGGCTATGCTTTCTACAATAATAGTGGAGATTTCATTCAAACTCCATGGATGGTGAAATTCATGGGGGTTTGATGCAAATAAATAGGGAAATATGTTTATTGGGCGTGGAATTGGAGATTTTAGGGTGACAGACTAAAATCCCCAATTTAGTCCTAGCGATTGGAATCTAAAGTGAGAGTTAGCCTTCAAGGGAAGGGAAGTGGGAGCCCTGGATTGATAGGCAGTATCCTCCCAGCCGAACCACGGATTTAGGGACTAAACTTAGGATTAGCCAATGTTCTTTATAGCACTCAGAAGAGGGTAAAGAATATGACTGCTCCTATTTGGCATAATACAAAAATTAAACTAATCTATATTATTCACTCACCAAATATCATTGTAAGGGGAAGGACTCTTTTTTTAAATTTAAACCTTATATTACAAAAACTTATTATAGTAATAGCTACTTTAATTTGAAGCTTAGAAAGTAATTTACTAATTTTAAAATCTCTAACATCGTTAAACTGAGACATTTGTGGTAAAACATAAGTTCTTTGCAAATTGAATATTAGATTGTTGTGCTACGCTTTAAAGTTTTCTTCCTCCCTATTGGATCGATAACCAGGACTCCGCTAGATCCTTGTATTACTTAAACGATACGTATACTTGCGTATAGATCGGCTGCTACCTTATTAAATTGATTATAATCTATGACTTAGTTGAAACTATCTGCAAAAATTTATTACTTCCTATCTGCAGCAGCCGTCGGTCAGTTATCAATCCCATTCAACCCCAATTTTACCAAAAATCCAAACTTTTGACTCTTTTACACCAAAACTCCACCAAATGACCAAATTACCACTAAAACCCTAATTTTGTCTAAAATTCCTAAAATCAACCATAATTACCAAAATCCCTCAAGAGTCATCCCAAAACATTCCTCACCACTTCAAATTCCTAAAACACCTCAAATTTACCATAAATCCCAAAATACACCAAAAATACCCAAAATGACCAAAATGCCCCTCCTAGCCCGAAAATTCTAAAAATTTCCAAAAACTTCCCAAAAACCTTCAAATATTCACAATTTCAATTTTTAACCACCACATTAACCCAATTTAATTAAATTAGCTTAATTTGACCAAAAGCCTTAAATTCCCCATTTAAGCCCAAAATGCCCAAATCACTCCCAATGTCCACCCAATTGACCCCAATCTTGCCCAATTTCAATTCCAAACTCTAATTCATCATCCCCAATACAAATCTAAACCAAATCCAAACAAAAAATCTCCTTAATTCAAACCTAATGTAAATGAATTTTCCTCAATTTTGAATTGTAAACTCTTTATGTCATACCCTTAAATAAAATTGAACCATCAATTGCCATCAATTTGAGCCCAAACCTCACCCAAGTCCAACCAAATCCAAAATTCTCAATTTTACCCCAAATTGATCACATGTCCAAAATCCATCAAATTGAATGCCTTCACCCTAAAATTGACACCCAATTTATGTTGAAAACACTTCATAACAATCATCTATATCTTTTGGAACCATCAATTGAGCCATGACTCCACTCTAGCCTAACCCAAACTCAAGCTAACCCAAATATCCTCATTGACCAAATACCCAATTCAAGACAAACTGACCCCCCCCCCAAAAAAAAACTATTCAAAATCACTCCAATCCTCTCCTAGACACTTCATAACAATTACCCACATAAAGTTGAACAATCAATTGGACCCAATCCAAGCTCAAACCTAACCTAGCCCAACTTGAATCCACATGACCCAAAATTGAACCCATGAGCCAAATTAACCAAATATAGCTAAATTGATCAAACCAAACCTTCCACATCCACCAAATTGATCTTAGGGACTGATCTAGATGCCTCTAGCCCACCCTACTGAATTCATGGACCAAGGGTCAACAAAATTAGGGGATTTCTTTCCTAAAGTGTTTAAACTATAGGGAACTTTACCAAAATTGATCACCCACTCAATTGCTCACCAAGACGGCCTGACCACTAGACACCCTCCCCTGCCCTAGCTGGCCGACCAAGTCACCGGAGGAGCCCAAACCGAGAGCCACCTCACTTGGATCAAAACCTAAACTCACCACCAAGTTGTCCTTCCACCTAAGCAGCTAATCCCACCCATCAACAAGCCTTGAGCTCAACCTAATGGCCATGGCTATAAAAGCCATCATTCATGGCCAAGAGGTGGGTGCTGAAATTTTATTAAGGAAAGTCTTCCAAATTGCCCTGAGAGCATCCTTAGGACCTCCTGAGTGTAAGCCCACTATCCTTAGCCACTGAATCCCACTGTCGAGAGCTAATTTTAGAGCTCAATTCCCAGCGGAAACCAGGACACACCCCACTACAACCCCACAATGCACCAAATCTAAATTAATTGCACCCACACCATCCTTACACTGAAAGAAGAAGTCCCCCCATCAAAGCCCCTTTACAGAGAGCCCCTAACATAAAAATTGATCAACACCTGATATCAGCCCTTGTTGAACTTGAGTCTAGACATTTCACTGCAATAAGATTATTTATCTGGAGGCTCGTTGGGTCCAATCGAAGCTGCTACAACCATTTGATCCGCTCTCAGACAAAGGTATTGAACTCTTCCTCTCTACTGAGCTTATTTCAATACTTCATTCATGTTGTCTTGAGTTAGGGATAGGTTAGCCGTATATAGTTTTATTTGTTCTATCTGAGTCCATATAAACAAACGCCATGTGATTTGGTTGAGTATCGAGCTAGATATTAGGGTTAGAAGGTGGACGGTTCTCTGTGCACACCAGTTAGAGATGAAGGTCAGGCGTCGTTGGATGACGCGTGTATCAAATAGAGGGCTGGGATCTCACCGGACAAACTTGTTATGCATAAAGCACTGAGCTGAGTCAAATGGCGATGTTGAATGGGGTGAAGACATGTAGCACTTCAAAGATGTTAAGGATGAGGTGGCACCACGTAGGATAAGTAGATAAATAAGATTAAAATGAGTTAATTAAATCAATGGATCTTTAAAAATCCATAACTTGGTGTAGAAAAATCATAAAAATAAAAAAAAATACTCTCTTGCTCGGTGAATAGAGTAGAACGATGTGGAAATAATTTCAATTTTATTTGATATATGTTTAATTTTTAATTATTTAAATACAATATTTGGTATTTTAATTCTCCATTTGCATGTACATTTCATCATAGCTTGAAATTTAGGGCTTTTGATCCATCTATCATGAGGGATCTTCCCTGATTTTTCCAAGGTTAGGGTGATCTCTATGTGGAGATCTATATGTTTCAAAATAATCATCCCTGTTTTGGTATAAAAATTATAATGATTAAAATATTTATCAGAATAATGCAAAGTAAAATTTTCTAGGTTCACTGTGACAAGAGGACCATGGAAAATTATAACTTGGCTTAACTCATTAAATATAACCCTAATTACCATCAAACCCAAAAACTAAAACAAAATTAAATTGGATTAAATATTAATGCAAATGGTTTAAAAGTAAATCTCCACTGTGGTGTAGGATCAGAGGAACTCCCATACAAAATTTGAAGTCATTTGGAGTTAATTTGACCACTCAAATGGATTTTTAAAGTTAAATGACATATTTGGTATTAAAATAATACTAATAATTAGAATATAAGTTGGAAAATTATGAAATTGGTTTTGGGAGTTCCTTATGATCATAGAAACATAAGGAAAATAAAATTTGGATTAAAAAAATCATTTTTAATGCTACTTTAAATATTTTAATAATTGAAAATTAATAAAAATCATGAAAATAATAAAATTTGTGGAAATATTCTAAATTGTCTCTTGATCACTCAGGAACAATTAGAATAATTTTCTTAATTTCCTAAGTGAATATATTAAATTTTAAAAGGGTTAAAAAAATTTTAAGCCAAAAATAGATTTTTTTTTATTTTCCCATTAAAATAATTTCAATAATTGAAATATAAATCACAAAAATATGAAATTTATTTCTCCAGGTTCCCTGACCTTAAGGAGATTTATGAAAAATATCAAACTTAATTTTTAACCTAATTAATATTTTATATTTAATTAATACTCTAAAATTAAAATAATTATAATAATTAAATCAAAATTCAACAAATCATGAAATTTAGTTCAGTGGTCCCCTTGTCTATGTGAACCTTCGATAATTTTCTTAAGAGCAAAAATCTGTTTTGATCAAGTTGTTGAATTATCTATGAAAATCCTCATTTTACATGAAAATAATTATAAAAATTAAATAAAATTTAGAAAAATCAAAATTTCTCCTCTGATGTTTTAACTGACCCATCCAAAAGTGAGGTAACATAAAATTTTCAAAGTCATTTGAGTTAAACTTGATTAATTATGAAGTATTAAGACCTTAGAAGCAAGTTGTAATTTTGAAGAATATAGCCTTAATTAACATTTAGGTCTAATTAAATGGTAAATCGGTAATTAATGATCTTAATAAACATGCTAAAATGATTGACCCATGGAGGGATAAGTGGTAGAAAACCACCTCACTTTTGTCATATTAAAAGATAAACTTGTAATTTCTTTAATTATATTAATTTGGAAGATAATCAAAATTAAATGATCCTAAGTTAGGAGTTTCATTTACGAAAAATGATACCTAATGATTCAAAACCCCTAATCAGTAGTTCAACGATAATTCAATATTTTGATAAGAATCATAATCATAAAAGTCAACTTAAGATTTTTTTTAAATATAAATACACCCACTAAAGTCTTAAGGGTTTGGTATTGAGACTAGGCTTAATCAAATTTGATTAATGAGGTTTATAAAAGAAAGCATAACTAATATCGAACACTTTTTGAAACACTACAAGACTAAATTTAAAATTAAATTGGCTAAGCTCCTTAATTAGGTCAGTTTGCCCCTTGGGATCTTTACTCACATAATTTATAAATGGAATATCAAGTGATAATTACCCCACTTTTGGGATGATTAAAACATTATTTCATTGAGCATAAGGGTATGAAATGGATGAATCATTTAATGAGTATGATAAGTTTAAATGAACTCAAGAGAGTTCAAAAGGGTTGTAAAATATCTAGGAATTCTCTTGATATTTTCACAAGTCTTCTGGACATCTTATAGGATAACTGAACCTATTATACTTATTAAGGGAAGTCATCTCTAAAATTTACAAATAGAACCCACCAAGTTGTGACATAGGACTCAGTAGGCTCATGACGAACCTATCTATAGCCTTTACTTTTCTACAAATTATTAATGATTACTGCAAACGATACTAAAGTTTCAGGTGGAGGAATGAGAAGACTCGACAAGTATGCTTTATAAGTTTATAGTACCTTCTTTTATGTACTTCTCTTTAATTTTCTTGCTTTCAAGCTTGCATGTTAAATAACTACGTCACTCTGCATAAAAACCAAAACTTATAGGATAGCTACAATACTGAAACCAAAATTCAAATCAAATTAAAACAAAGATAAAATTCAACGCCACAATAGTGAAAAAATAAGACAAATCATAATTTAATCACAAACAAAATAAAATTACAATTAAAACTAAATTAAAATGTCTCTATCGAATGATCGGGAATCCCTCAAAGGAGGCAACCTACGGCTGCTAACGAGCTTTCCCACTGTCTAAATGAAAGTATGATACTCATTAAGTTGAGTTTAGTAAATTCATATGAACTAAGTGAATCCGAAGAAAATAGTGCTGCCGGAATGAGGGATCCTATCAGTGTCGCTATAATCAATTTAAATATTTCCTTGATAAGAGATTAAGACACCTCAATTTAAATATTTCTGAAACATGAAACTTCTCTCATCTCTTCAATTTGACACTTCTAAAACTAAACCTGCTATGATGAGGAGCTTGGAGAATGCATAGTGGGCAGCACGGCCATTTTCAACAGCAAAACTCCTTAGAAATAAACAATAAGCTAGAGGACTTCGATGTAGCTTGCCTAGTGTAACATAAATCCTCACTTTTTCTCTTTAGTATTTTTCATCCCGTGCAATATAAGCCCTAAATCGTCTTAAGTTTCGAGGTTTTTATCAGGTATGACATAAATCCTCATATCTTCCAAGCTATTCACATGATCGGTATCGAGTGAATGTAAGCCTAAATAATAAAATTGGCAAGATGAAACACTAAATAACTAACTCAAATTGAAGCCAAACCAATGATAGTTTGGGAAAACACCGAGATTTTTCTCAGATCTATATCTTTCCACTAGTCTTCTTTTTCCTTTAAAATCCTACAATAACTGTTCTGAAACTTGAGCCACTCGCTTATTGGATTTCTGACACACTTTTTATATGTTTGCAAATTATGTTAATAGCAACGGCACCAAAAACTTGATCACGCTTTAATATATATATTTGATTTTATGATTTTAGTGTGGATTTTGCGCAAGTATATGTATCGTATCAAGTAATACAGGGCTCTAGTGGAGTCCTGGTTATCGATCCCACAGGGAAGTTTTTAACAGTTGTGTATCAGCTAAAATTTAAAGGAATTACTTACTAATATAGTAATCGAAAATTTGAAGTAACTATAGCAACTAAAGTAAACTAATGCTTAAAATAAAGTTGATTTAAATAATTCAGAAAAAGTATCCTTCTCCTTGTTTTTAGAAAAGTAAGTGAATGATGAATCTAAATAGAATTTTTTGAATTGTATTGTGACAAATAGGAGCATTCCTATTCTTTACCCTTTGGTCAGGTGCAAAGAACATTGACTAATCCTATGTTTGTTCATGCGAATACGTAGGCTAGGCTCTAGGACGATACTGGCTGCCACTTGAGCTCCCACGTTCCCCTCACTCCGAGGGCTAACATCTACACTTCAGCTCTCGAATAATAGGACCAAATTGAATATTTTAGTACGTCACACTAAAATGTCCAATTCTATGTCCGATAAATAATATTTCCTATTTATTTGCACCCTCCTTCCAAGGCTTTTGACTTCCATGAATATTGGATGTAATTTTTACTATAGTTGATAATTCAACATATTTTAACAAATCAATTGGCCGGATTGAAAGTAAATTAAGTTTTAAGTAAAAATTATCACAATTTATTTTAATATATTAGGTACTTCTATTTAATTTCATCAATTCGCATAATTTTCATAAACAAGGAGAAAGACTAAGAAAACTACTCAGAATGCATGGGAATAAAACAAAGCATGGATTTCATTAAAAGTTAACAACAATAAACAAAGATACTTATCTTAATTTCCTCCCCAAGTAGACTTCTTGAAGTTCCTTTGACTTTTCCTTCTAGTACAACACACTTCTAACTCACTAAAGATACACTAAGACTCTCTAAATAGACACACTGAAGACTCCAGAGACACACACAGACACTAGAATTCAGCCTCTATTTATAGAGGTAGGCAAAGGTCCAAGGGATGCTTAAACACATCTTCAAAAAAGCATCCAGGTTCAATGTATTTGCATTTTGAACTGTCTCACCGTCGGCGGGAAACGACCTCGCCGTCAGCGGGGCTTCTAGAAGGTCTTCAAACCGCGCGATCTCGCTGTCGGTGGGCTCGGGCTCTTTGTCGGTGAGGTAGTTATAATTCCTTCAGAAATTCCCCTCATGATCTCGCCGTCGGCGGCCTCGATCTCGCCGTCGGCGACTTAGTTCATTTTGCATGAATTTCTTCCTTTTTTATCCAAATTCGCTCCATTTCATGCTTTTTGCTTCTATCACTTATAAATCTTCGTTCCTGCAGTAAAATAAAGAAAATACATTTCTTTAAAGTGCAATTTCATCAAAAATAGATATGAATTTCTTAATATATTTTCTGTGATCAAAATCCCCCAAACTTAATTATTACTTGTCCTCAAGTAATTTTAATACTAAATAAAAATAATGATTTTTGTAATAGAATTTTTCAATTCACATATACTATGAATTAAATTTAAATAACATTATAGTAAAGTTGAATAGAAATAATTCTAAGTAATTAAATTAACTTTATAGATATAAGATTAACTAGTTATCAGGTCTAAGATTTCTAGCTTTCTATTTATTTCAGGAATGACTATATTTAAAAGAGTAAATTACTTAAGATATTTGGATGATAGGAAGTTCAAGAAAACACTATTTAGTAAAATACTAATCCATATATATAAGTTTAGAAATATAGTTAAGTTTTACCCTTTAGGTTGTATCCATTGAAGCCAATTTTTGACAAGGCATCTCCTCAAGCTTCTCCTCACTTATGTTTTTCTTTTCTATTATTTTCTTTTCTTTTTCTTTTTCAAGTGAGGATTACTGTATCTGGATGGCCTGTTAATAATTTTGAACTTCAATTTCTCTTCCTAAATTTGAAACTTTAAAATATTTCCTTGCTTATATATATTTCATAGCCTTTACTTCGTTGAGTTTCAATCCTTTCTTTTTCATTTAAATACTTAAGAATTTCAATTTTAGAATATAGTTTTCCTTACTTTAAACAGTTTACTATATTCTTATTCCTTTTAACCAAATATCTTATTCCATTAATTAATTGAATTACTAGAAACATTTTATTTAACTTTCTATAATAATTAAATAAAGTAATTCTTGTTTATTGAATTGAAAAACTACTATAGAAAATCATTTGATAATAATTTTTGAAAATAGAAATTGAGAACAATTTAATAATTAAATTTGTATTTTTACCTTCCCCCAAACTTAAATTTTTCTATCTATACTAAATAGTGAAAAGGGAAAGTATATAGTAAAATTCATCATACCTTTGAGCTTTAGGTATTTCTTTTCTTTGAAATTTTTGCAGGCTTTTTCATTACTTATAGAACCTGTACTGTTAGTATTATTCCACATATAGTATTTAAAAGAAAGTGCATGGATGAAATTTTGAAATAAGTATAAAACATAACAAATGAAAACTTAATCTATTACTACACATACAATCATCTAACCTACTTTAAAACATATTAAAACAATCTAAACAATATTAAAAGTTCATAACTTATAAAAACTTAAACGACACATTAAAAAAAAAACTAACATCCTATCTAAAAGAAAAAATTGCAAACTAATTTAACACACATAAGAAGTTTAATATCAAAGCATAAGCAAACATACCAACATCCACAGTCCACAGAAAGTACAAAATAATAAAGTTTTCAAAATAACAACAAATCTACACAAACTAAACAAAGGCTCTAATCTTCTGCATCAAAATCCCAGGCTATATCATCTCCCTGATCTCCAGGCTGAGAAGGCTGAGCAGGCTGGTACTGTGTATAGCGGGGGCACTCAGGAAAGACAACATCTAAATCACCACTCCTATATCGACGTTCAGCCTCATAATATGCAATTTCGTACTCTGAATGTCGCTGGAGATATTCGCTATCATAATTGTGTCTTCTTTTCAAGCCTCAAATCCTTTGGTCTATATGCTCAAATCTTCTTTCCATATTTTCTCCAAATTGCTCAAAAGTCTTTCTACTCAGGGTTAGCTCATTCATCAGTTCTTGCAGGGTAGGAGTGGTGTACTGAGGGGGTTCATAACTAGTAGAGGGTATATCTCTACTTGAAGAAGGTACATAATCCCTTGTCCCAGATCTCCATCCTTCGTGGGATTCATATTTCTTTATATTAGCATGAGTAATGGGTTTCATAGGTTCAACCCATTCCTCATCATCTCTTGCCTCTACCCCAGATAATTGGCAAAGTGCATAGATAAGACCAGGATGTCCTAGTCCACCTCCACTTTCATTTCTTGAGGTGGCTAATATATTCTTATAAATTACACTTCCCACATTAATACTCTTTTGGTTCTGAATACAGAAATTCGGAGCGCTTTCATCTCTTGTTACCTCACTATGGTGGTAGGTAGGTAACAAAGTAGAACAAATAAAATACTGTCAGGCTTTAGATGTTGCATTTAACATAGAAAGAGGGAAGTTTATCTGTTCTCGCTGCTTTATCTTCCAGACGCCTTTCCCATCAGTGAGAAAGTCGATCACCTCTTCCAATGGTCCTTCCATAGTTCTAAAAGTTTCATACTCACTGGTGTAGGTATCTCTTACCTCCTAATAAGCGTTTATTCTAGCAGCGTTGAATTCCACAAAAAATCCTCTAACTTTAACCGGTGCATCTTCAGCCTGTGTAAGATTCACATAAAATTCTTTTACCACTTCTACAACGGCTCTGTTGGTCACGAAACAGAAATTTTCCCATTCTCGTTCCTTAATGATTCGCTCAACTTCTCCTCCAGAACTTTTGAAAACTCTATCTTGAATGCATGTTCTGGCTTGTATATTGTGAAAATATCTTGATTGTGCCCTTGCATTCACAAAACGAGTTTCATCGTAATCCACCCGTCGCTTTTGTCGTGGAGCCATTTTCGATCTGTGAAATTTGCAAAAATTTTAACTAAACTCCCAAATATTACTAAGAAGGCTTCCTACAACATCTAAAATCCATTTAAATCAATTTCCATGAAATTCTTCCAAGTATTTTCTCCTCATTTCGAAATTTTTCAAAATTTCCCAATGTAGAAGAAATCCATGGTGAAAATAAAAAATTTTTGCATAGGAGTGAAGCTCTTACCAAGGGAAGATGAAATCCGATGTCAAAAAGTGTTGAAATCGCCTCAAATCCAAGATCTCTAAAGTCCTAGGTCGGTTTTTTCGAAGTTTTGAGGAAGGGGATGATGAATGGTGTCGGTTGACTGGTCAAATATAGGTCTTTTCGTGATCTCGCTGTCGACGAGATTTTTGTCACCGTCAGCGAGCTAATTAATTTGATAAGGAAAAAGTTTCGGGAAAAATCCGCCGTCGGCGAACTCGGTCTCGCTGTCAGTGGGTTTTCTCACTGTCGGAGAGATAATTCTCGCAGTCGGCGAGATCCCAAAATTTTTAAATTTTTGAAATTCGTCAATCATTTTCAACCTCGATTTGCCCTTAATCAATCTTCTGATCACTTAATTTAATAATAGTATGAAGATTAGATACTTATACTCACAAAAAGTTCACACAACACAAATAATATAACTTTATATATATGAAATCCATGAGACTTACAAACTTCACACTAACAACTTAACAACATACTTAACTTACATGTTCAAATCCATAATACTCAGCATCACAATCCACACCACAACACTCTAAATGCTGAGACATAACAATTACAAATAATCTCATCAAATCTGAGATGATCAAATTAAAATTCAAATCATAATAAAACCTAAATCCAAATCAACACATATATACACAAATATATGATATAAAATAGAAATCTTTCCTACTCCTCAGTGTTTGAACTATCATCCTCTCTGATATTCCCGATGCGACGCAGGTGCACAAATAAATTGTAGAAAGGCCTGAAAGGGAATTCTGCAGTAGATTCTTCATTAATCCACCCTTTTCGTCTCCGTAAATGAATAAAGCCGGCCTCTAAATGTCCAAGTATGATCAAAGTGCTCCTTCATCCTCCAGTCAATGTGATCAAACATATCAGAGATATTGTCGATGGAATTCATCACATTTTGCAATTCTTTCTCCAATCCTTTAATCTTCTTCAGAATGAAATTTGTTTTATCAGTAAGTGGCCTTGCTAAAGGATTGTTCTGTGATGCTCTGTTAGAAATAATGGTAATCTCATCATTGTTATCCAAAGTTGGAAACATATCCGTAGGATCAAGTGGTTTCCATGGCAAAAGTACTTTTTCCCAAGCCTCATAAGAAACTTGGTACTGACTGCATAAAGTAAATATAGTCGATGGGTGTCCAAGTCCATGAACTGACCCATGCACAATAAATCCCAATGCAGACATTACTATTATTGATCCAACATCGATAGGTAGTCCAATTTGAATACAGTAGTTTAATATAGCGCATTCCTTTGAAACTTTATTTACCCTCATAGTAGGTAATAATTTTGATGAGATAAAGAAATGCCAATGCTTCGAGACAGGGTTAAGAAGCGATGCAGAAAAACTGACCCGTCTTCGCGTAACTTCCAATCATCAGGTTCGTCGGTCAGGTATCTATAGATCTCGTTCATATTGTATCTTGAAGGCACAAAGTTGGAATAATGACAAACAGAGGTATTCTCTATAGAAAATAATTCATTTACCCTTGAAGGAGTAAATGTTACCCATCATCCTCTGACGTAGACATTTCCATTATTGATCGCATGTAGATTAGAGTAAAACTCTTTAACTACTGGAATAACTACAGCGGATGTCGTATAACAAAATACCTCCCAATGCCGCTGTGCGATCCTTTCTTCGATTTTTGTGGTGGAATTCTCTATTCCTCTGTTGACAAATCCCATTTCTTTAATAAGTCTTTTCTTCATCAAGCCTTTGTTGAAGATACGCTGCGCCTCCGAACTGACGAACTTTCTTCGGTTGAAAACTTCAGTTTTTGTGATTTCTAAGAATTTGGTGGCCATTTCGGATTGAAAGGATTGGTCTCTATTCGTTTCAAAGGAAGAAAACAGTGTAAAATTGGATTTGGGATAATTTCCTATAAAGAAATGGCTTAGAATCGTCCAAAACCGCACGAAAATTCTTAAGAAACCAAAATTTCAACTGTCTCGCCGTCAGCGGGAAGTTTCTCATCGTCGGCGAGCTAGTTATAAAACCGAATTAAATCATGGCACACGATCTCGCTGTCAGCGGGCTCGGGCTCGCTGTCGGTGAGATTCGTAAAATTCGCCCATTTTCGCTCTGGTCCAAATATTTTCTGATCTCATCATATAGGTTCGAATTTGTGATGATTCTAATTAAAAATTTGAGTAGTAAGATTTGTTTTAATAATATAGACTCACTAATTTGTAGATAATTAAAATAAAAGACTACTATGGGTTGCCTCCCATAAAGCGCTTGGTTTAACGTCGTCAGCCCGACCTAATTTCAGTTAGTAATCGAGTTGACTAAGCATTAAAACCTCTTTAAAATTTGGTCTTCTACCTTCAAAATATGGTTTTAATCTATGTCCGTTTACCTTAAATCTATGTCCTGTTTTTGGATCTTCAATTTCTATAGTTCCATATGAAAATATTTGAGTTATGGTGAAAGGTCCTAACCATCGAGATTTCAATTTCCCAGGAAATAATTTCAATCTAGTATTATATAGTAGAACTTCTTGTCCTGGTTCAAAATTTCTCTGATTAATCTTCCGATCATGCCATAATTTCATCCTTTCTTTATAAATCCTATCATTATCATATGATTCATTCTTAATTCTTCCAATTCATTTAATTGCAGCAATCTCTTTTCATTAGCTTCTTTCATATTATAATTAAATTCTTTGATTGCCCAATATGCTTTATGTTCTAATTCAAATGGTAAGTGGCAAGTTTTTCCATATATAAGCCTATAAGGAGTCATTCCAATCAGAGTTTTATAAGCAGTCCTGTATGCCCATAATGCAGTGTCTAGTCTTATAGACCAGTCTAATCTATTAGGGTTTACAGACTTCTTTAATATACGCTTAATCTCTCGATTAGAAACTTCAGTTAATCCATTAGTTTGTGGATGATAAGCGATTGATATATTATGCATAATATTATATTTTTCTACTAGTTTGTGAATATATTTGTTTCTAAAATGAGTTCTTCCGTCAGTGATAATCACTCTCGGCATTCCAAATTTAGTAAAAATATTTTTCATTAAAAATTTTGAAATACTTTTAGCATCACACCTAGAGTAAAGCTTGTGCTTCGATCCATTTGGAAACATAATCAACGACTACTAATATATATGAGTTTCCAAATGAAGGAATAAAAGGTCCCATGAAATCTAATCCCCAAACATCAAAAATTTTAACTTCTAATATAAAATTCAGAGGTATTTCATTTTTTCTTGATATGTTTCCTACTCTTTGACATTTATCGCAGGTTTTTATATATCTGTATACATCTCTAAATAGAGTAGACCAGTAGAATCCAGATTGTAGAATTTTATACGCAGTTTTATCTGTTCCAAAATGTCCTCCAAAATCAGAATCATGACATTTTTGAATGATTGGTTCCGTTTCTTCATAAGGCACGCATCTTCTAATAATTAGATCCTTACATTGATTATATAAGTATGGTTCATCCCAAAAGTATGTTTTAGTATCATGAATGAATTTTTTCTGTTGTTGTAAAGTTAACATAGGTGGTAAAATGTCACTTACAATATAATTTACTATATCAACATACCAAGGTAATTTCCACTCATTTATATTATAAAGTTGTTCATCGGGAAAAGCTGTCTAAAATTTCATTATCGGTATCGGATAATTCAGGATTTTCTAATCTTGATAAATGATCTGCAATTTGATTATCAGTTCCCTTTTTGTTAATGATCTCAAAATCAAATTCTTGCATTAATAATATCCATCTAATTAATCTTGATTTAGAATCTTTCTTTTGCATTAAATACTTTATAGCAGAGTGATCGGTATGTACAATACATTTAGTTCCTATTAGATAATGCCGAAATTTATTAAAAGCATATACTATTTCTAATAATTCTCTTTCAGTAACTGTATAATTTATTTCAGCATCATTTAGAGTTTTACTAGCATAGTATATAACTTTGAAAATCTTATCGTATCTTTGCCTAAGAACTGCTCCTATAGCATAATCACTAGCATCACACATAAGCTCAAATGGTTTCTCCCAATTAGGTGAAACTATTATAGGTGTTGTAATTAATTTATCTTTTAATAATTCGAAAGAATTCAGGCATTTAGTTGTAAATTCAAATTTTTGTCCTTTTCAAGAAGTTGGCATAGAGGTTTAGTAATTTTTGAAAAATCTTTAAAATAACGTCTGTAGAATCCAGCATGTCCAAGAAAACTTCTTACCCCTTTCACCGTAGTTGGAGGTGGTAATTTAGCTATAACTTGAATTTTTGCGAGGTCTACTTCCATGCCCTTTTCCGAAATTTTATGCCCTAATACAATGCCGCTCGTAACCATAAATTGACATTTCTCCCAATTAAGAACTAAATTAGTTTTCTCACATACTTCAAACAAATACTTTTTCAAGATGATTTAAGCATGTGTCAAATGTTGTTCCAAATACAGAGAAATCATCCATAAATACTTCTATTCCATTATCAATTAATTTACTAAATATAGACATCATACATCTCTGGAATGTTGCAGGTGCATTACATAATCCAAAAGGCATCCTTCGAAAAGCGAAAGTTCCATAAGGACTAGTAGATGTTGTTTTCTCTTAATCCTCAGGAGCAATTTGTATTTGATGATAACTGGTATATCCATCTAAAAAACAAAAATATTTATGTCCGGCTAATCTATCTAACATCTGGTTTAGAAATGGTAAAGGGAAGTGATCTTTCACAGTGGTCGTGTTTAATTTTCTATAATCAATACATATTCGCCATCTAGTAACTTGTCTTATAGGGATAAGATCATTATTTTCATTAGCTTTTACGGTCACTCTTCCTTTCTTAGGTACACAGTGAATTGGGCTTACCCAAGCACTGTAAAAAATTGGATATATAATACCATTATCTAACCATTTTAAAATTTCCTTTTTAACTACTTCTTTCATTATCAGATTTAATTTCCTTTGGGGATCTGCTTTAGGCTTATGTTCATTATCTAAAATAATTTTGTGCATACAGATTGAAGGACTAATTCCCTTAATATCTGCTAAAGTCTAACCAAAAATTTTCTTATATTTTTTTAATGTATCTAAAAGTTTTTGTTCTTGAGATTCATTTAATTCAGATGAAATAATAACTGGTAGAGTTGAAGAATTACCTAAGTAAGCATATTTCAAATGATTAGGTAACATTTTTAACTCAAGTTCAGGAGGTTTAATAATCGATTGAACTATATTTTTTTCAGAGTTTTCTGTGTTATCCAAAAATTCAAATTTCTCTTGAATATAATCTAGTTCTTCATTTATATCGGCTTTTTCAATTAATCCAGTATTTTCTTTTTTTTTTAATTTTTCTTCATAATATTCCTTAAAATATTCTTTTTGTAAATGATTGAGTACTTCCATTCGAAAACACTCATCATCTTTTTCTAGCGCAAGATACTTCATTGATTTAGCAATATTAAAAGTTACTTTTTGGTCATTTACTCTCATAGTTAATTCTCCTTTCTGAACATCAATCATAGCTTTTCCGGTGGCTAAAAATGGTCTTCCTAAAATGATAGGAATTTCTTTATCTTCTTCCATATCTAAAACAATAAAATCTACAGGGAAGATAAATTTATCCACTTTTACTAATACATCTTCAATAACTCCCTTAGGATTGTAACAGAACGATCAGCTAACTGAAGAGTTATTGAAGTAGGTGAAATTTCTTCCAATCCTAATCTTTTAAAATATGATAGAGGCATTAGATTGATGCTTGCTCCTAAGTCACACAAAGCTTTTCCATAGAATTTTTCTCCAATAGCGCAGGGTATAGTGAAACTACCGGGATCTTTTAATTTTTCGAGAAGCTTTTTCGAATAATAGCACTACACTCTTCACTAAGTGCGACCATTTCATTATTGGTAAATTTTCCTTTTTTATTTAGAATATCTTTCATGAATTTTACATAGTTTAGCATCTGTTCTAAAGCTTCTACGAAAGGAATATTTATTGTTAATTTCTTTAGAATTTCAAGGAATTTAGCATATTGTTTATCTTTTTTATGTTGAATTAGTCGTTGAGGAAATGGTGGTGGAGGTTTTTCAACAGAAATTTTCATTGGTATTAAAGGATTTTCTAAGTTTAGATCTTGTTGATTCTTTTCCTTTTCAATTTCCACTTCCTCTTTTTGACTTTCAAGTTCTTTCTGAATTCGAGGTTCTGATTCTTTTCCACTTCATAATTGTATCGCTTTAATTTGTTCATTTCCCTTGTCTTTAGGATTTATTTCCACATTACTAGGAAATGTTCCAGGTATTCTATTATTAAGTGTGGTAGCGATATGTCCAAGTTGAGTTTCAATATTTTTAATAGATGTTCCTTGATTTTGTAATTGATTACCTTATATTTGTAATTGATTTCCTTGATTTTGTAAATGTTGACCCATATTTAATATTAATTCTTCTATAGATAATTTCTTATCTTTAAATTGTTGGTTATTATTATTAAATCCAGGTAGATAATTATGTTTATAATTAGAATTTCTTTGATTAGATGGATTTCCTAATGGTTGTGTTATGTTATTCATCCACGGTTGATTAGTTGTGTTATTATTCCAATTAAAATTAGGATGATTTTTCCATCTAGGATTATAATAATTCGCATAAGGATTATTGGGTCTGTTATTAATTGCATTTATAGTTTCATATTGAGATTGGGATTCTATAAATTGTCCAGATGAATTTTCTTCTAATATAGTTGGAGAATAATTCATTCCAAAATGATCTAATTTTTTAGATACAGCAGCGATTTGCGAAGCTAACATAGATATTGCATCATTTTCATGAATACTAGCTATCTTTTCGGATTCATTCTATCAGCAGGCCATTGAAAATTATTGGCTGCCATTTCTTCGATTAGTGAATAGGCTTCATCAAATGGTTTTGACATTAATGATCCTTCAGCAGCAGCATCGATGATTGATCTTAAAGATCCTACTAATCCATTATAGAAAGTTTGAATAATTAACCAATCTGGTAACGCATGATGTGGGCATTTCCTAAGAAGTTCTTTAAATCTCTCCCAAGCTTCATATATTAATTATCCATCAAACTGACTAAAAGAAGTTATATCATTTCTAAGCTTAGCAGTTTTAGATGGTGGAAAATATTTTGATAGAAATTTTTCTGATAACTCTCCCCAAGTTTTAATAGATCCAAGTGCTAACGAATTTAACCACATTTGAGCCTTATCCCTCAAAGAAAAAGGAAAAATTCTAAGTCTAATAGCATTGTTAGATACTCCTTCATATTTGAAAGGAGCACATAGTTCTAAAAAACTAGCAAAATGTAAATTAGGATCGTCAGTAGGTGAACCACTAAATTGATTGTTTTGTACCATTTGGATAATTGCAAGTTTATGTTCAAATGAATTAGCAGCTACATCAGGGTTTTGAATAGTTAAATGAATTTCATCTAATGTAGGGTTGGCATAATCTCTTAATGGTCTCTGTTGATTGATATTATCATTTTCAGGAATATTTGCCATTTGTGTTAAATTTATAATTTCTCTTTTTTGTTTTCTAATTCTTTTAATTGTACGCTCTATTTCTGAATCGTAAGGTATTAAATTTTCATTTCCAAATTTTCGCATACAAAAATAGTCTGTTACTCTAGTAAATAATTTCTTTACTTCTTCGGCAACGATGCCAAAAACTTGACCCACTTTTTATATGTTTGCAAATTATGTTAATAGCAATGACACCAAAAACTTGATCCCACTTTAATATATATATTTGATTTTATGATTTTAATGTGGATTCTACGCAAGTATACGTATCGTATCAAGTAATACAGGGCTCTAGTGGAGTCCTGGTTATCGATCCCACAGGGAAGTTTTTAACAGATCTGTATCAGCTAAAATTTAAAGGAATTACTTACTAATATAGTAATCGAAAATTTTAAGTAACTATAGCAACTAATGTAAACTAATGCTTAAAATAAAGTTGATTTAAATAATTCAGAAAAAGTATCATTCTCCTTGTTTTTAGAAAATTAAGTGAATGATGAATCTAAATAGAATTTTTTGAATTGTATTGTGACAAATAGAAGCATTCCTATTCTTTACCCTTTGGTCCAGGTGCAAAGAACATTGACTAATCCTATGTTTGTTTACTGAATATGTGGCTAGGCTGGGAGGATACTGGTTGCCACTTCAGAGCTCCCACGTTCCCCTCACCTGAGGGCTAACATCTACACTTCGACTCTCAAAAAATAGGACCAAATTGAATATTTTAGTTTGTCACACTAAAATGTCCAATTCTACGTCTGATAAATAATATTTCCCTATTTATTTGCACCCTCATACTAAGGCTTTTGACTTCCCTGAATATTTGATGTAATTTTTACTATAGTTGATAATTCAACATATTTTAACAAATCAATTGGCCAGATTGAATGTAAATTAAGTTTTAAGTAAAAATTATCACAATTTATTTTAATATTTTAGGTACTTCTATTTAATTTCATCAATTCGCATAATTTTCATAAACAAGGAGAAAGACTAAGAAAACTACTCAAAATGCATGGGAATAACACAAAGTATGGATTTCATTTAAAGTTAACAACAATAAACAAATATACTTATCTTAATTTCCTCCCCAAGCAGACTCATTGAAGTTCCTTAGATTTTTCCTTCTAGTACAGCACACTTCTAACTCACTAAAGATACACTAAGACTCTCTAAATAGACACACTGAAGACTCCAGAGACACACACAGACACTAGAATTCGGCCTCTATTTATAGAGGTAGGCAAAGGTCCAAGGGATGCTTAAACACCTCTTCAAAAAAGTGTCCAGGTTCATTGTATTTGCATTTTGAACTGTCTCTCCGTCGGCGGGAAACGACCTCGCCTTCAGCGGGGCTTCTAGAAGGTCTTCAAACCGCGTGATCTCGCTGTCGGCGTGCTCGGGCTCGCTGTCAGCGAGGTAGTTATAATTCCTTCAGAAATTCTCCTCATGATCTCGCCGTCGGCGGCCTCAATCTCGCCGTCGGCGACTGAGTTCATTTTGCATGAATTTCTTCCTTTTTGATCCAAATTCGCTCCATTTCATGCTTTTTGCTTCTATCACTTATAAATCTTCATTCCTGCAGTAAAATAAAGAAAATACTTTTCTTTAAAGTGCAATTTCATCAAAAATAGATATGAATTTCTTAATATATTTTTCTGTGATCAATTTTCCATTACTACATTTTCTTGAATATGCTACCTTTTGGAAGTCATGATTACAATATTTCCTGATGTAAATCAAGAGTTTTCTTAGATGACATTGGTTATCTAAGATTTAATTATCTATAGGGGCTTGCCCTTATAGGAAACTTAAAGACCCCAGATTAATATAAACCCTATCTAATTCTTTTATATTATATAGGAGAAGTTGTCGGTCAATTTAAATGGTTCGTAGATCAAATGGATGTCATAAGTCTTTAGTTTATTTGATCAGACCTCACCACCAAGTAATGAATCCATTCTTCGGGATAGATACATGGGTTGTAGTGAAGTGCTTTTGATTATTTAAAATATTGCATATATTGGATCAGTTTGATGTCATATTTAAAAAAAAATTAAAAATGATATTTTTTTTCCAAATTTTATATTTATATTAAATTAAATCAATGTTAAACCGGGCGTCGAGATACTCTTTCCGACGACCGAAAATTTTTGAGATTTTATCCGTACGACAGCATTTAAGGTTAATTAAACCTATTGATTAAGTTTTAATGGGTTTAGTTAGTTCTAGTGATAGATTATACCTAATTAGGGTTTGGTTTGTATTAAACATAAATCTGATTAAGGTTTAATGGGGTTAATTAGGTCTAATGGTGGATTAGACCTAATTAGGGTTTGATTTGTTTTAAACCTAATTTGATTAAGGTTTAATGGGGTTAATTAGGTCTAATGGTAGATTAGACCCAATTAGGGTTTGATTTATATTAAACCTAATTTGATTAGGGTTTAATGGGGTTAATTAGATCTAATGATGGGTTAGACCTAATTAGGGTTTGATTTATTTTAAACTTAATTTGATTGAAGTTTAATGAGGTTAATTAGGTCTAATGGTGGATTAGACCTAATTAAGATTTATCATGTTAAACTTAATTTGATTAAGATTTAACATTGGTTTAATTAGGTCTAATTGGTGTCTTAGACCTAATTAGGGTTTATGTTGTTAGACCTAATTTGATTAAGGTTTAACATGGTTTAATTATTTTTTATTGGTGTCTTGGACCTAATTAGAGTTTAGTCGGTATTAAACCTAATTTGAGTAATATTTAATAGGTTTAATTAGGTCTAATTATGAGTTAGACCTCATTAGGGTTTGGTTTGAGTATGTTTGGAGTTAGAATCAAAACTAACTTAGTCCAATGTGGAATAGGCTAAGTATGGTGAGGTTTTGAGTTCTAATAAATTTTTAGGGTTTTAAAATATTAATTTAAAATTAATAATTTTTAACCCTAAAATGGAAAATGTCATTTTTAAATTTGCAAGGGGCTAAATTTTTCTCATTTAGGGCTTATGTTGTCTCCCCAAATTACTTAGCAAATTTTCATTTAAATTTCCTATTTTTTAATTTTTATAGTTATTTTTGAAAAATAATTACAAAGTTTGTAGAAATTAGGTGAATTGAACATAGAGACCATATCATGTCTTGGAAAAATCACAGAATGTTCCTAAGGATGAAAAGATCACTCTGTGGAAATTTCATAATTTTTGGATTTATATTTAATTTTTATTAATTAAATTACTCAAAAGAGTATTTAATTAATTAAAAATCAAACAAAAATTATCAAGTCTAGATTTTTGTCTCATAATTTTCCTCTCTTTTCCCTGAATTTGAGGGTATTTTTGTTATATTTTTATGATTTTTATTTTTTAAGATATCAATTTTTAATTATTTTAAGCTTATTTTGTAATTAATTAAATTTTAATTAAACATAATAAACCAAATGGCGTAGCATGTCCTCGTACTCCCCAAAATGTGCATGATCGGCTGCGGGGCTCGGAACACGGGATCACCTAGGATTATATCAAGGTCCACCATTTCCAAACACGAAAACAGACGACATCCGTGTGTCATCTTCGTTCGACTTAACCCATGAATCATCCGTATGAAAACCTTATGATTTCGATGAATTCTTAATGTATTTTCATAATTTTTTGGCTCTAAAGCTTCATCTGAAGGAGAAAAAGAGATCCATACGGTGATGACAGGGTTGTGAAATGATTCATTTCACAAAGGCTCAGACCCGAGCATGTTGACGTTAAATGGACCATACCTTAGCTTGACGAAGTGAAGCTTCAATCAAGTTTATCTAGAACAATCACTAAGTCCTTGTAAAGCTCATGGTATGCTCAATTTGGGATGAAATTTGGTGGAGATATGAACTCACCAAAATGTGTTCATGGCTTGGGCTTAAACTAGGTTACATCCTATGTGATGAGCCAATTTTGATTGGGATCATCTTTGTAGGGTTCATGGATGGATTTGGAATGATCAATTTGAGGATTTGGAGAGTTTCATGTCAACCCGAAAATGTTTCCTGTTTTTAGGGCATAAGATTTAGAGAGGTGGGTGAGTTTTAGAGCTTGATTTCGCATGGGATCAACTCGTTAGGGGATGGGGAAGAGTTTTGGTACAGAATGGTTCAGGAGATTTTGGATATATGTTGGTCTATTCTTCCTTGGGTGCTTCTTAGGCTAGCCTATTTATAGGCTTAGATGAAGCCATGAATGAGCTTTGGCTTGCTTGGATCCATTTGAGGATGTTGCTATCTTGTCTAATGATGGCTTATGGATGGAATTTCGGCTGGGAGATAAGCCTTCTTGCATTTCCCAAAGCTAAATCATGTTAGTTTCAACAATGGTGAAAGTTTAGTCCAAGTGTTGGCTTCCCTCCATTGGCCCCTTCATGAGGTGGACAAGATTAGTTAAGGCTTAATGAATTCACCTTCCTTAAGTGAGTTCTAGCTCTCTCTTGATGAAGCTTGAAGAAAGTGGCACATAACCCTTTCCCTTTCTCATTTCCATGAAGTATAATGATGAGGCTAACCATGGTGTGAAGGGTGGCTTAACTAAGCATTCTCTTCCATTGGACTAGAGGAAAGGTGAGTGGTGATTCACCAAAATCAACCTTCAAAGGTAGCATGCATGAATGACAAAATTTTCATTCATTTATAATGGTGTAATGATGAGCCCTAACTTGGGTTAACCATGGTAACCCATGGGTTTACCATAAGGTTAACCATGTCATGATGGTGTTTAATGGATTCCCTAGTCATGGGTGACCCATTAGTAACTTAATATGTGTTGAATATAAATTTTAATGTCATTTATGAAGTCATGGGTGATGTAACCTTTTGATTTTAATTTATGGTTTTTATTTGTAATTCCATTTTAAATTAATTATGTAATTAATTTAAAATATAGGAAATTATAATATTAACCCATAAATTAATCAAAATAATTTTGCAAGTTAATTATTTGATTAATTTTATCAATTTGGTTCAAAATTGAATATTTTGACAAAAGTTGCCAAGGTTGACCAATTCAAGTCCAAGGTTGACCAATGTGACTTACCTAACCTTGTCATGGTTAGGTTAGCCATGGAGTTCATTGGGCTTAGTGATAGGGATTGGTTTGGTCATGTTTGACCAATGTTGACTGAATGTCGTATGTGATTTGCCCTGAAGGTCCATTTTGACCAGGGTTGACCTATTGGTCAATGTGGTGGTCAATGGGTCCATTTTGACCAAAGTTTGACCATTTAGGTCAAAGGTTGACCTGTTGGTCAATGTGGTGGTCAACTGGTCCATTTTGACCAAAGTTTGATATTTTATGTTAAGGGTTGACCAGTTGGTCAATGTGTTCCCAAATTAGGGTCTATTATCATCCATATGATCATTTTTAATGTCATAAATATTTGGGTTAAAAGGGCTTCATTAAGGTTATGTTCTAAATTTTAGGGTTTAGTAAACCTTGATAAAATTTAGGAGATCTATACTGGTAGACTTCCTTCTCAAAATAACCCTCACAAAAGTGAGGTCAACAATGAGTTATCATTATCATATACAAAATGTATGACAGTCCTAACAGTTAGCATAAGATGATATATTTTAATTAATTGATGATAATTAATAGTTTTTTATTGCACTAATTGTGGAGTAATTCAAAAGAAATATTGATTCTCATATCACATTTGAATATAAAGACAATGACTACTTGATCTCCAAATATTTATACTTACGTTTTACACTTTATATTTCTTTTCTATGATAATATCTTTTTCTTTGCAACAACACCAAAAACTTGATTCTGAAATAAATAAGAAATCAATTTTAATTATTTTATAATATGGGATTCTACGCAACTGTATGTATCGTTTATCAAGTAATATAGAACTTTCTGATTAAGCCCCGAGATATCGAACCCACAGGGAAATGTCTAAAATTTTAAAGAGAGCAGAAAAACAACTTTTTACTTCTTAAAATGATTTTGTAGAGTTTGTTTTAAGATAAAAAGTTTTAAATTCTTTTTTGATATTTTCTTTTAAGAAAATGTAAAGTAAGCAACTAAAATTAACAAGACTATAAAACTATATATGAAAGCAAATGAGAATAAATTTTTTTTTCCTCTTTTAATGAATTAGTAATAATTATGGAATTTCGTTGTGGAAGTATCTAAATGTGTTATGCCAAATAGGAGCAAATATATTATTTACCCTTACTTGGTTTGATAAAGAACATTGGTTAATTTGAAGTTTTGAAATCTTGTAGATGGGATAGGCAGGAAAGATATTAGCTCTCACATTAGCGTTGCCTCTTCTCCCTCCACTTGGTGGCTAACATCTCATAACAAAATTTAAAACATCAGACCAACTTGGGGGCTTTAGCCTGTCACTCTAAAGTCCTTTAATTTTACTCCCCATTAAAAAGCATATCTTCCTATTTATTTGCACTTAACCATATGAATTACAATTCTCACCCATATAATTTCATGTGATTCTCTCCAATTGTTGATTGAGCCAATACCACATTAGATCTTACATGTTCTCACAACAAATTGTAACATCTCAATTGGCCAAATCAAGAAGTAAATGAAGTGCAAGGTAGTGAATCATCAAAACTTCTTCCAACATTAAACACCTATACTTCACACAACTTCCTTCCATAATTTAATTACTTTATCGTTTAAAAGGAATAAGATAAAGAAAACTACTCAGAACTCATGGAGAAAACACAAGCAAAATTTGATTTGAAAGTAGAAATCATAGTGAAAACACAAGTCTTACTTAGAAATCAAATGTAAAAACAAAGATAAAGACTTATTTGAAAATCTTCTCCACAAGACTCTTGAAGTTCCTCTAAAACTTTTGACTTCCACTAGATAACACCTTAGAGGTTGCCGCCCAACTCTAAGGATTAACTTTCCTAAATTCTAATACAAACTATGATAAATTAGCATGGAAAAGTAAAGAAAGTAGGGCAAGAAGAAGACTCTCTTTCTTCCTATTTCCCTTCAACCACTTCAAGCTTTTCTCCAACTTCTCCCGCCAATACTTCTTTTCAAAACTTTTCTCTTTTTCTGATCTTAAGTCTTCATTTTAATAATTCTTCAAAAGGTACTTTTGTGTCACTTCAAATTATGTCCAGATTCAATGTATCTACCAAAGGATGAATCTCTTCATTTGAATTTGCCGCTAAAAAAAAGTTAAGTATAAGCCAAAAGTTGCTTCAAACACCCCTTGAAAATGACGCAAAATTTGAGTTAATTAGTATTTTTTAACTGTGGCGCATATGCGCCAGCCATTGACACTTGGGCGCCAGAGGCCAAATTTTGCACACTTCATTTTTTTGCTCCAAATTTGATCCTTTTTCTGCTCCTTTCATCATAATCAATCATTTTAATCACACATACAAGAAAAATACAATAATACCTTTCTATTAAAGTGCAATATCATCAAAAATAGGTATAAAAATGTGCATAAAAATACTATATATTTTAGGTGTATCAACTACATATTTAAATGATTTTATATTATTTTCAAGATGTGTTTTGATGAATTTCTAGCACACTACAAGCATCATGTTGGTCATGAAGCATGTCATTACAATTTCATATATTTTGGGTTATTTCTTGCAGTAAATGTTTTAAATGTTAATAGTGCACCTTTTACATCAACTTTTTTTTTCCAAATAAATATCAACATGTGATGGCAACTAGAGATAATGGTGACTGATTATCAAAGGCATTAGAAATTGATGTCACTTTACAAACTTCTAGCAATTTGAATCAAACTTCATTGAATGGTGAAAAAGCCAACAAAGGTATAGTCCAATTTTTTTTCATAATCTTATAATAGAATTATAAACTTGAGCATCAATGCCAATGAAGTGGGCATGATTAGATTCTTTGCCTAACAATCAGCAAAATAGTATGTAGAAGTCATGAAAACAAAAAAATGAAACATAAATCTAACCATGTGATAAACACAGCTTCTTCCGTTCAAGGTTAAACACAATATCAGTGCTTCTCCACTCTAGTTGGGATTTACTGCAAGGAAAAACCCCAAATATATGAAATTGTAATGACATGCTTCATGACCAACATGATGCTTGTAGCCTGCTAGAAATCCATCAATACACATCTTGAAATTAATATAAAATCATTTAAACATGTAGTCATTGTCTTTAAATTCAAATGTGATATGAGAATCAATATTTCTTTTAAATAGCTCCACACTTAGTGCAAGGACCAACTGTTAATTATCATCATTTAATTAAAATATATCATCCTGCGCTAACTGTTAGGACATTCATACATTTTGTATATGATAATGATAACTCGTACCTTTTTTTGTTTATTATTAATTAGTTTTGGAGGTATGCTAGAGATGTTTTTCACAATATCTTTTATTTTATAGGTCTACCCAAACTAAATGGATTATGTTTGTCTCCAACTATATTCACACCTAGCTATAAAAACATAACTTTCATTTTTCTAACATAAAATGTCTCATAACCAGCACAAACTAAAACTCTTAATTTCTATGGCCATCCAATATAAGAGAAAGTTTAACTACCTCTATTTTTATCAATAGATTTAATATTCTGCCAAAATCTCAATAATGGCCATTAATCAAAGAACTTACCTCAAACTCCCAAAAACTTTGAACTGTCTGCGACTTGTAGAGACGTATCATTAGCAATTTGGTTCATTAGTTGTCCATCAGTATATTGATCAATTTCATCCATAGATTTTCTAGTACTATCATAGTTTGAATAATCATATGAAACATTTGATAAAAATCCACAAATTTTATATTTCTTACATTCATTATATATCCTCTAATATGTGACATGACGGAGTTTAAAGTAACTGCATTGAAAAAATTAAAAAAAATATAAATATGATAATATTAAAGAAGTTTATAACTATAAATAAAGCACAAGTGTGTGACACTAATTATTTTTTTTTTAATGAAATTCCATTAAAAATGTAACTTGGGTTTAAATTGCAAAGCACAAAATATAAAATTACAAAATTACAAAATTATTTAAGTAAATATTCTTATCTACTTCAAGCAAAAAAAAATAAGATTATCATTTATTCTAAAAAGGAGGAAAATATTAGTAAAACAAACATATTTGATTTGGTTGCAAGAAAGATTTTGTTCGAATAGGATTTAATAAATCATCTAAATATAGATTTATCAATTATTGAGTCGGCTAAATTCTGAAAGTAGTTTATAATTTTAGTAATAAATCCTAATTCTGTTTGACAACTTTAGAAGGCTTTTAATAGGATTTATCAGAGTAAAAATTCAGAGATAAATAAAATCCAAAGCAATAACATTTATTAAAAAAATAAATTTTGAGCAGTATCAGCAAAAGTAGCCAGATCTTTCAAACTAATCAGAAATCTAGTTCATGCTCTGAGAGGGAGGCGAGCCACTCCATCTCATCAACCCATGTATTTTCTCCACATCCATATTCGCTTTCTTCTTCAGTGTTATTTGATGGCACCATTCTTCCAAAACTGAAAAAGAAAGTAGGCCAATTAAGCAAATTTTGCTAAAAGTTAAATCCTACATAATATTAAATTACATTTCTCCCCGCTTTTACCTTAAACTTAAAATGAAAAAATAAACATGCCTTTTAGGCAGGATTTAGAGCTGTTTGGCTCTAGGATTTCAACTGGATTAATGCAACAACAACACAAATCCTGCCGAACAGCTAAAATGGCAACTCTATGGGCTATTTGGTTGTAGGATTTAAGCAAGATGTAACCTAAATCCTTTCAAGCAAACGAAAATGACATCTTTAAATCCTACGGGGTTCTTTGGTTGCCGGTTTTAATCTGGATTTAACCTGGATTTTAACCTAAATCCAGCCAAACGACAAAAAATTCCTTTTTAAATCCTGAGCTCCCGCAAATTGCAAAAATGATGCCGATCGCGATATATCCGGCAATCACGTGAATTGGTAGATTTAGCATATCCGGGACGGCCAAAGAGTAAGAATGCCACAAAGAGGCATACCTTCTTCAATGGTTTCTGGTAGTCGCGGAGAGGCCCGATACGCCGCGATCCCGTCGTTGCCTTC
The DNA here is from genome assembly GCA_022702705.1 of Papilionanthe hookeriana x Papilionanthe teres. Classification (NCBI taxonomy): domain Eukaryota; kingdom Viridiplantae; phylum Streptophyta; class Magnoliopsida; order Asparagales; family Orchidaceae; genus Papilionanthe; species Papilionanthe hookeriana x Papilionanthe teres. Next base: position 125,983,101 of record CM040424.1, on the reverse strand, counting down.
CCGACTGTTTCTAATCGCGACTGCATCGCGAGGATTCATTCAGGAAGCCGACAGTTTTGGGCGAAACCGGGAGGGGAATGCCTTAACGAAGAGTTTGGGCAGGGATATAAAGTCTGAGAGAAAGGATAAATTATTCCATGCAGAGCACGTACCTGCGGTCAGGTGCGGATTTTAGTGACGGAGGAGTACTTAGAGGGTATGGATGGGTATGGACTGGGTATGGATGGGTATTGGATATTGGGTATTGGATGTTAGGTGAGTATTGATGGGTATTGGAGGGTATTGGATGGGTATTAGAGGGTATTGGATGGGTATTAGTGGGAGATGGGTGTGGATGCGTACGTTCTCCGTATGGAATAATGGCTCAAGAGAAAGGGAGGATCTAGACGATGGTTTGTTAGTGGTTTTAATTTACTTTCATCGAAGTTAATTTTATTAATTTAATTGATATAATTAAAAATTAAAAATTAATTCATATATTGTAAAATTAATTATAGTTATGTAAATATAAATATAAATATAAATATTAAATAAAAAATAAAATGTATTTTAAATTTCAATTCTTTAATAAAATTCTAACTAATTATTAATTTATATAGTCAATAATTAATTAAATAATAATTTATTAATAGTATATTATTGTTTCATAAGTAATTATTTTACAGAAAATTATTAAAAATTAATCTATATAATTAATTTTTAATTAATATAAGTGCCCCTTCATTATGCACTTTGATACATTGGTTGTTCAATTGTGTTTTTTTTTATTTAATCTCTTCTTTGGATTTTATTTATCTCTCAATTTTTACTCTCATCAATCCTTTTAAAAGCCTTCTAAAGTTGCCAAACAGTATTAGGATTTATTACTAACATATTAAACAATTTAAAGAATTTAGCCGACTCAAGAATTGATAAATTCTTATTTACATGATTTATTAAATCCTATTTAATCTAAATCCTACTTGTAACCAAAGAAAATAACTTTGTTTTAATAATATTTGTCTCCCTTTTAGAATAAATTATAATCTTTTTTTTTTTTTCTAGCTTGAAGTAGATAAGAGTATTTACTTATATAATTCTGTAATTTTATATTTTGTGTTTTCCATTCTATTTAAACCCAAGGTACATTTTAAGGGAATTTCATTAATAAAATTAATTATAGTTGCACGATTGTGCTTTTTTTATTGTTATATCTTTTATTTGGATTTTATTCAAAACTTCTTTAATATTATCGTGTTTATTTTTTATTCTCTTGTCGATGCAATTACTTTGAGCTCCATCATGTCACATGTTGGAGATTATATAATAAATGTAAGAAATATAAAATTTGTGGATTTTTATCAAATGTCTCATATGATTATTCAAACTATGATAGTACTAGAAAATCTATAGATTAAATTGATCAATATACCGATGGACAACTAATGAACCAAATTGCAAATGACATGTTTTTACAAGTTAGCACACGGTTCAAAGTTTTTGTGCGTTTAAGGTAAGTTTTTTTATTAATGGCCATTATTGAGAGATTTTGGCAAAATATTAAATCTATTGATAAAAATAAACGTAGTTAAACTTGCTCTTATATTGGATGGCCATAGAGATTAAGAGTTTTAGTTTGTGCTAATTATGAGACATTTTATGTCAGAAAAATGAAAGTTTTGCTTTTGTGGCCATGTGTGAATATATGATGCAACTTTTTTTATATGCAAGGATTTATAAACAATAGATATAAAATAATTTTTATAAAGTCACAATGATCCAACGCAAGTATATGTATCGTATCAAGTAATACAGGACTCTAATGGAGTCTCGTTTATCGATCTCACAGGGTAGCGAGGTAAGAGGTTCTTAGTCAAATTCTAGTATACTACTAACAGCCTTAGTTTGGAAGAGTGATATAAGTGGTGTTTCTAACAACCACTCATAAATGCAGATAATTATATGTAAGGATAATAACTACTCCTAAATGCAAATATTACTTCTAAAGATAACCCTTTTTGGAGGAAGTGATTTGATGAATTTTAAGATAATAAAAACTACTATTCTCATGTAACGAATTGGATAATGTATATGAATGAGATGTATTAAATATTTTATATGCCAAATAGGAGCAATCCTATTCTTTACCCTCTTCTGAGTACCCCCTCTTCAGAGTGCTATAAAGATCATTGGCAAATCCTAGGCTTAGTCCCTAAATTCAAGGTTAGGCTAGGAGGATACTGACTCTCACTTCAGAGCTCCCACTGCCCTTCACCTGAAGACTAACCCTAGCTTTAGTTACCAAACTTTATGACCAAATTGGGAATCTCAACATATCACCCTGAAACCTCTAATACGACACCCATGAAACTATATTTCCCTATTTATTTGCACTCAATCCCCATGAACTACGCAATTCATTCATGGACATTGAATGTGGTTCCACTTTGTTGAGAATTACACCGCCCTTTCGTGTCAATGCAATTACAACGAATTTTAACACTACAATGAGCTCTTTTTGTAATGTAAATGAAGCGCAAGTAAAAACCATCACATTTATAATTAAACTTCTTTTAGAAAGCTTCCCAATATCCTAAACATGAGTCATAATTGATCACTGAAAAATTTCTTAAGAAATTCATACCTATTTTTGATGAAATTGCACTTTAACGAAAGGTATTTTCTTTATTTTGTTGCAGAAATGGAGAATTTAGGTGATAAAAGCAAAAATCATAAAAATGAGCGGATTTGGAGCAAAAAAGGAAGAAAATAATGCAATTTGTGCTGAGTCGCCGACGGCGAGATCGAGCCCGCCGACTGATGAGGGTATGAGGAAGAAATTACGAAGGATTTATAATCTGTCTCGCCGACGACGAGCCCGAGCCCGCCGACAGCGAGATAAGCGCGGTTGGAAGACCTCTAGAAGCCTCGCCGACGGCGAGGTAGTTCGTCGCCGACGGCGAGCTAATTCAAATGGTGCGGATACATTGAACCCGGACACCTTTTGAAGAGATGCTTACACACCTCTTGGTCCTTTGCTCACCTCTATATATAGAGGCCGAAAATCAGTCTTGTGTGTGTGTCTTTGGTGTGTGTCTCTAAGTGTTATTTTGTGTTGTGTGTGTTCTAAGTGTCTTTAAGTGCAGTTGTGTGTGTCAAATTGTGTCTTTAGTGAGTTATTGAGTAATTAGTGAGTCGTCTCTGTCTTGGAAGGAAGAGTCAAAGGAACTACGAGGAGTACGCATGGGATAAATCAAGATAAGTATTTGTATTTATTGTTTTTAACTTTAAATGAAATCCATGCTTAGTTTAGTTCCCATGCATTCTGAGTAGTTTATTAGTTTTTCTCCCTGTTTATGAAATTAAGTGACTTAATGAACTAAAAATAGAAGTACTTTTATATATATTAATAAATTGTGATAATTTTTACTTAAAACTTAATTTACTTTCAAACTGGCCATTTGATTTGTTAAAATATGTTGATTATCAACTATAGTAAAAATTACATCCGATATTCGGGAATTCAAAAGCCTTGGAAGGAAGGTGCAAATAAATAGGGAAATAATATCATCAGGCGTGGAATTGAGCATTTTAGTGACGGACTAAAATATTCGATTCGGTCTCATTGTTCGAGAGTCGAAGTGTAGATGTTAGCCCTCGGGCGAGGGGAACGTGGGAGCTACGAAGTGGCGATCGGTATCCTCCCGACCTAGCCGCGGATTCGGTAATCAAACATAGGATTAGTCAATATTCTTTACACTCTGGACCAAAGGGTAAAGAATAGGAATGCTCCTATTTGTCACAATACCTTAAAATTATCTATTTAAATTCATCAATCACTTAAATTTCTAAACAAGGGGAAAGATACTTTTTCTGAATAGTTAAGACTTATTTAAAAATTTGTTTAATTTCCTGCACTTTCAATACGTATTAATTTTCTACTTAGTTAAGTTACCTAATTAAAATACTTAGTTTACTTTATTGCGCTTAAATTTAGAATTCCAAATTTTCGTATACTATATTAAAATTATTATTATTATTATTTTAAAATTAGTTGTTATTTAATTTTCTCTTTCCCTGTGGGATCGATAACCAGGACTCCACTAGAGCCCTGTATTAATTGATACGATATGTATACTTGCGTAGCATCCACAACATAAACAATTACAATTCTATACATATAATATAGCGGGGTCAAGTTTTTGGCGTCGTTGCAATTAAATTAAAAATATCATAATATAAAAATTGTGGGTCAAGTTTTTGGCACCGTTGCTAGGGAAAGTAAGAAAAATTTACTAGAGTAACGGATTATTTTAAAATAATCATAATAAATAAATTAATATCTATTCTAAAATTGTATGCGCAATTTGGAAACGAAAATTTAATACCTTACGATTCCGAATTAGAGCGTACAATTAAAAGAATTAGAAAACAAAAGAAACAAATTATAACTTTAACACAAATGGCGAATATTCCGAAATTCAAAATATGAACCAACAAAGACCATTAAGAGATTATGCCAACCCTACATCGGATGAAATTCATTTAACTATTCAAAACCCCGATGTAGCTGCTAATTCATTTGAACTCAAACCCGCAATTATCCAAATGGTACAAAACAATCAATTTAGTGGTTCACCTACCGAAGATCCTAACTTACATCTTGCTAGTTTTCTAGAACTTTGTGCTACTTTTAAATATCGAGGAGTATCTGACGATGCTATAAGACTTAGACTTTTTTCTTTTTAATTAAGGGATAAGGCTAAAATGTGGTTGAATTCGTTAGCACCTGAATCTATTAAAACTTGGGGAGAATTATCACAAAAATTTCTATCCAAATATTTTCCACCATCTAAAACTGCTAAGTTTAGAAATGATATAACTTCTTTTGTCAGTTAGACGGAGAATCGATATATGAAGCTTGGGAGAGATTTAAGGAACTTCTTAGGAAATGCCCACATCATGCGCTACCAGATTGGCTGATTATTCAAACCTTTTATAATGGATTAGTAGGATCTTTAAGATTAATCATCGATGTTCTTCTTGGAGGTTCATTAATGTCTAAACCATTTGATGAAGCTTATGCACTAATCGAAGAAATGGCAACAAATAATTTCCAATGGCCTCGCTGATAGAGTAAATCCGAAAAGATAGCCGGCATTCATGAAAACGATGCAATATCTATGTTAGCTTCTCAAATTGCTGCTATATCTAAGAAATTAGATCATTTTGGAATGAACTACTCTCCTACTTTGAAGAAAACTCATCCGGACAAATCATAGAATCTCAATCTAATTATGAAACTTTAAATGCTATTAATAATAGAACTAATAACCCTTATTCAAACTATTATAATCCTGGTTGGAAAACTCATCCAAATTTTAATTGGAATAACACATCTAATCAACAATGGATGAATCAACCTAATCAAGCAAATCCAAACTATAAACCTAATTACCCACTGGATTTAATAACAATAACCCTCAATTCAAAGATAAGAAATTATCTATGGATGAATTAATTCTGAATATGGGTCATCAACTACAAAATCAAGGAAATCAACTACAAATTCAAGGAAATTAATTACAAATTCAAGGAACATCTATTAAAAATATCGAAACTCAACTTGGACATATTACTATCGCGCTAAATAATAGAATACTCGGAACTTTTCCTAGTAATGTGGAAATAAATCCTAAAGATCAAGGAAAAGAACAAATTAAAGCAATACAACTAAGGAGTGGAAAAGAATTAGAACCTCAATTTCAAAAAGAACTTGAAAGCCAAAAAGAGGAAGTAGAAATTGAAAAGGAAACACTTCAACAAGATTCAAACTTAGAACATCATTTAATACCTATGAAAATTTCTGTTGAAAAACCTCCACCATCATTTCCTCAACGACTAGCTCAACATAAAAAAGATAAACAATTTGCTAAATTCCTTGAAATATTAAAGAAATTAACAATCAATATACCTTTTGTTGAAGCTTTAGATCAGATGTCAAATTATGTAAAATTTATGAAAGATATTCTAAATAAGAAAAGAAAATTCACCGATAATGAAACAGTCGCACTTAGTGAAGAGTGTAGTGCTTATTATTCGAAGAAGCTTCTGAAAAATTGAAAGATCCTGGTAGTTTCACTATACCTCGCGCTATAGGAGAAAAATTTTATGGAAAAGCTTTGTGTGACTTAGGAGCAAGCATCAATCTAATGCCTCTATCGATTTTTAAGAGATTAGGATTAGGAAAAATTACACCTACTTCAGTAACCCTTCAATTAGTTGATCGTTCGGTTACCTATCCTAAGGGAGTTATTGAAGATGTGTTAGTAAAAGTAGATAAATTTATCTTCCCAGTAGATTTTATTGTTTTAGATATGGAGGAAGATAAAGAAATTCCTATCATTTTAGGAAGACCATTTTTAGCTACTGGAAAAGCTATGATCGATGTTCGTAAAGGAGAATTAACTATGAGAGTAAATGACCAAAAAGTTACATTTAACATTGCAAAATCAATGAAATATCCTGCGCTAGAAAAAGATGATGAATGTTTTCGGATGGAAATACTTGAACATTTACAACGCGAACATTTTAAGGAATATTACGAAGATAAATTAGAAAAAGAAAACACTGAATTAATTGAAGATAATAATGAAGAACTAGATTGTATTCAGGAAAGATTTGAATTTTTGGATAATACCGAAAACATCGACAAGAATATAGTTCCATCAATTATTAAACCTCCCGAACTCGAGCTAAAAATATTACCCGATCATTTGAAATATGCTTATTTAGGTAATTCTTCAACTTTACCAGCTATTATTTCATCCGCATTAAACGAATCTCAAGAACGAAACTTTTAGAAACTTTAAAAAATATAAGAAAACTTTTGGTTGGACTTTAAGCGGATATTAAAGGAATTAGTCCTTCAATCCGTATGCATAGAATTTTTTTAGATGATGAACATAAACCTAAAGCGAGATCCCCAAAGGAGATTAAACCCGATAATGAAAGAAGTAGTTACGAAAGAAATTTTAAAATGGTTAGATAATGGTATTATATATCCTATTTCGATAGTGCTTAGGTAAGCCCAATTCATCGTGTTCCTAAGAAGGGAGGAGTGACCAGTCATCGCTAATGAAAATAACGATCTTATTCCTATAAGACAAGTTACTGGTTGGCGTATATGTATTGATTATAGGAAATTAAATACCGCCACCAAGAAAGATCACTTCCCTTTACCATTTCTAGACCAGATGACATAAGTATTTTTGTTTTCTAGATGGATACACCGGTTATCATCAAATACAAATTGCTCCTGAGGATCAACAGAAAACTACATTTACTAGTCCTTATGGAACTTTCGCTTTTCGAAGAATGCCTTTTGGATTATGTAATGCACTGAAGAACATTTCGGAGATGTATGATGTCTATATTTAGTAAGTTAATTGACAATGGAATAGAAGTATTTATGGATGATTTCTCCGTATTTGGAACATCATTTGACACATGCTTAACTCATCTTGAAAAAGTATTAGAAGTATGTGAGAAAACAAATTTAGTTCTAAATTGGGAGAAATGTCGATTTATGGTTGCGGGCGGCATTGTATTAGGGCATAAAATTTCGGAAAAAGGCATGGAAGTGGACCCTGCAAAAATTCAAGTTATAGCTAAATTACCACCTCCAACTACGGTAAAAGGGGTAAGAAGTTTTCTTGGACATGCTTGGATTCTACGGACGCTATATAAAAGATTTTTCAAAAATTACTAAACCTCTATGCCAACTTCTCGAAAAGGATAAGAAATTTGAATTTACAATCGAATGCTCGAATGCTTTTGAACTCTTAAAAGAAAAATTAATTACGACACCTATAATAGTTTCACCTAACCGGGAGAAACCATTTGAGCTTATGTGTGATGCTAGTGATTATCTTGTAGGAGCGATTCTTGGGCAAAGATACGAAAAGATTTTTAAAGTTATATACTTATGCTAGTAAAACTCTAAATGATGCTGAAATATACACATTCTAAAGAGAATTATTAGCGGTAGTATACGGTTTTAATAAATTTAGACCTTATCTGATTGGAATAAAATGTATCGTGCATACTAATCATTCTGCTATCAAATATTTAATGCAAAAGAAAGATTCCAAACCAAGATTAATTAGTTGGATGCTATTAATGCAAGAATTCGATTTTGAGATCGTTAATAAGAAAGGAACTGATAATCAAATTGCGGATCATTTATCAAGATTAGAAAATCATGAATTATCCGATATTGAAAATGAAATTATAGACAGTTTTCCTGATGAACAACATTATAATATCAATGAGTGGAAAATACCATGGTATGCTGATATAGTAAACTATATAGTTAGTAATATTTTACCACCTATGCTAACTTTGCAACAACAGGAAAAATTCATCCATGATACGAAAACCTATTTTTGGGATGAACCATATTTATATAAGCAATGTAAGGATTTAATTATTAGAAGATGTGTACCTTATGAAGAAACTGAACCAATTATTCAAAAATGTCATGATTCTGATTTTGGAGGACATTTTGGGATCGATAAAATCGCTTATAAGATTCTACAATCCGGATTTTACTCGGCCTACTCTATTTAGAGATGTATACGAGATATATTAAAACTTGCGATAAATGTCAAAGAGTAGGAAATATATCTAGAAAAAACGAAATACCTCTAAATTTTATATTAGAAGTTGAAATTTTTGATGTTTGGGGATTAGATTTTATGGGACCTTTTATTCCTTCATTTGGAAACTCATATATATTAGTAGCTGTTGATTATGTTTCCAAATGGATTGAGGCACTAAGCTTTGCTAGGTGTGATGCTAAGAGTGTTTCAAAATTTCGATGAAAAATATTTTTACTAGATTTGGAATGCCGAGAGTGATTATCATCGACGGAGGAACTCATTTTAGAAATAAATACATTCAAAAACTAGTAGAAAAATACAATATTACTCATAAGATATCCACTCGCTTATCATCTACGTATCAACGGATTAAGCTGAAGTATCTAATCGTGAGATTAAACGTATTTTAGAAAAATCCGTAAACCCAAATAGGTTAGATTGGTCTATTAGATTAGATCAATCGCATTATGGGCTTATAGAATCGCTTATAAAACTCCGATCGGAATGACTCCTTACGAGCTTATATATGGAAAAACATGCAACTTACCAGTTGAATTAGAACATAAAGCATATTAGGCGATTAATGAATTTAATTATAATATGAAGGAAGTCTAGTGAGAAAAGATTGCCGCAATTAAATGAATTGGAAGAATTAAGAAATGAATCATATGATAATGATCGGATTTATAAAGAAAAGATGAAATTATGGCATGATCGGAAGATTAATCGAGAGAAATTTTGAACCGGGACAGGAAGTTTTACTATATAATACTAGATTGAAATTATTTCTGGAAAATTGAAGTCTCGATGGTTAGGACCTTTCACCATAACTCAAATATTTTCATACGAAACTATAGAAATCGAAGATCCAAAAGCTCGGACATAAATTTAAAGTTAATGGACATAGATTAAAACCATATTTCGAAGGTATAAGACCTAACTATAAAGAGGTTTTAATGCTTAGTCGACTCGATTAATAATTGAAATTAAGTCGGGCCGACGACGTTAAACCAAGCGCTTTATGGGAGGCAACCCATATTAGTTATCTATTTTTATTGTATCTTAATAGTTAGTCTATATTATTGAAACTTTACTACTCAATTATTATTAAGAATCATCACATATTCGAACCATTATGATGAGAAAAGAAATTATTCGATTTAGAGCGAAATTGGACATTATTTTGGAATCTTGTCGACGGCGAGATCGATACTCGCCGACAGACGAGGTTCGCGCCTAATTTAAATTCGGCTTATTTATCGAGCTCGGCCGACGGCGAGAAACGTCCCGCCGACAAGCGAGAACATGGGAGGCGGCTTTTATAACCGAGTCGCCGACGGTGAGAAACTTCTCGCCGACGACGAGGAAGTTATAAAGATGAGTTATTTATAATTTGAATGCCGATTTGATCGTTTCAACACCAATTCCTTTGTGAAAACCCATTCTTAAATCATTCTAGATCCGCCTTCTTCACTAGAATTCATTCCATTCACCATAATGGCCTCCAAATTCTTAGATTCCTCTAATTCTAGAGTGTTTAACCGGAGGAAATTTGTGAGTGCGGAAGCGCAGCGGATCTTCAACAAGGTTTTGGTAAAGAAAGAGTTATCAAGGAACGGGGATTCGTCAATCGAGGATTAGATAATTCCACTACGAAGATAGAAGAAACGATCGTGCAGCGAGCACTGGGAGGTATTTTGTTACACTTACGTCCGTCGTTGTTATTCCGATTGTGAAAGAGTTCTACTCTAACTTACATGCGATCAACCATGGGAATGTCTACGTCCGAGGAAGATGGGTGACGTTTACTCCATCAAGAGTAAATGAATTATTCTCTATAGAAAACACCCCGGTATGTCACTATTCAAATTTTGTGCATTCTCGATATAATATGAATGAGATATTTCGATATCTTACTGATGAACCAGAAGATTGGGAAATGCGTGAAGACGGGTATGTTAGTTTCTCTGCATCATCGTTGAATCCTCGTCTCAAAGCACCGGCACTTTTTCATCTCATCTAAATTGTTACCTACTTATGAGGGTAAACAAGGTTTCGAAGGAATGCGCTATATTGAATTATTGTATTCAAAATGGATCGCCTATTGATGTTGGATCAATAATTGTTAAGTCCGTATCGGGTTTAATTGTGCATGGGTCGGTTCACGGACTAGGACACCCATCTACTATTTTTGCATTATGCAATCGATACTGTGTTTCTTATGAAGCTTGGGAAAAGGTTTTGTTACCTTGGAAGCCGCTTGATCCTACGGATATGTTCCCTACTTTGGACAATAATGAAGACATTACATTTATCTCTGATAGAGCTTCACAGAATAATCCTATAGCAAGGCCTATATCAGATAAAACGGAGTTACTTATGAAGAAAATTAAAGGAATGGAGAAAGAACTGCAGAAAGTGAGAGAGACAATATATCTGATTTATTTGATCACATTGACTGGAGGATGAAGGAACACTTTGATCATTCTGGACACCCGGAAGCTAGCTTTCTTCATTTACCGAGACGGAAGGGTTGGATCACCGAAGAATCCGCTTCGAATTTCCCTTCAGGCCTTTCTATAACTTATTTGTGCATCATCATCATATCGGAAATATCAGAGAAGATGAAGATTCTGACATTGAAGAGTAGTAGTAAAGATTTCCATAGTATGTTTGTATTTATGTTATTTGATTTGATTTAGATTTTATTATGTGTGGAATGATGATTTGAATATCTCAAACTTAATTCGAGATATGCGTCATAGTTTTGTATCGGCATTTAGTGTGTCGTGGATTGGTTTGCGATGCTCGATTAGTAGTAAGGATTAGAGAATTGAAGTTTGATTATAGAGTTTAAAATTATGTTAGTTTGTACATCTCATGGATTTCAATATTAAAGTTAATTTGTTGTGTTGTGTGAATTTGTTTGTGTATAAGTAGCTAATCTTCATATTAAATTAATAAATGATGTGATCAGAAATATAATATAAGGCAAATCAAAGACGAAAATAAGTGACGAATTTCGGAAATTTAAATTTTTGGAATCTCACCGACGGCAAGAAAAATCCCGCCGACAGCGAAGATCGATCTTGCTGACAGCGAAGAATTTCCCGCCGACAGCAGATTTTTCCCGAGAGTTTTTGGTTCCGAAAAATATTAGCTCGCTGACGGCGAGAAAAATCTCGCTGACAGCGAAGTCGTGAAAAACATATATTTTGACCAGTCAAAAACACTATTCATCATCCCCAACCTCTCATTTTCGCTAAAACTACCTTAGGGCTCACGAAATTTTGGATTTAGAGGCGATTTTATCACTCAAAAACACCGGATTTCATCTTCTCTTGGTAAGTGCTTCACTCCTATGCAAAAATTTTTGATTTTCACCATGTATTTTCACCACATTGCAAATTTTGGGAAAAATCAAAATTTGGAAGAAATATTCGGTGGAAATCCATGGAATTTGATTTAAATTGCTTATAAATGTTGTAGGAAGCCTTCTTAGGATTATTTTTAAGTTTAGTGAAAATTTTCACGATTTTCACAGATCGATCGTATGGCTCCACGACAAAAACGTCGAGTAGAATTCGACGAAGACCGATTCATCAATGCACGAGCACGAAGCTAAATATTTTGAAAACATACAAGGAAGAAAGTGCATTGCGGATCGGGTTTTCAAAAATCCGGGAGGAGAAGTAGAGCGGATTATTAAGGAACGAAGTTGGGAGAATTTCGTTACGTTCAATATAAGAGCAACTGTAGAAGTGGTTAAAGAATTTTATGCCAATTTGATCGCCGCCGAAGATGCACCCGTAAAGGTACGAGGATTTTTTGTAGATTTCAATGCTGCAAGAATTAACTCGTTCTATGAAGTTCATGACTCGCACTTTAGCGAGTATGAAACTTTTGGAACGATGGAAGGACCACTCGAGGAAGTCATTAGCTTTCTCACTGATGGAACCGGAGTTTGGAAAATTAAGCAGCAGGAAAGAGTGAATTTTCCTCTTTCTAAATTAAATGCAGCTTCCAAAGCCTGACATTACTTTATTTGTTCTACTCTGTTACCCACATATCACCACGAGTGAGGTAACACGAGATAGAACAATTCGAATTCCGTATTCGGAAAAACGAAGCATCAACATTGGGAGAATTATTTATCAAAACATCCCGGCCACTCCTCAAAATGAGAGTGGAGCTCGGATTGGGACACCACTGGATTAATTTTTGCACTCGCCAACTCTGCGAGTTGAGGCTAGAGATGATGAAGAATGGGTGGAACCAATGAAACCACTCACAATTGCCAATATTAAGAAGTATGAATCTCATGAAGGGTGGAGAGCGGGAGTAAGAAGTTATTTTACTCGACTCAGTAGAGATATACCCTCTACTTAGCTATGGACCTCCCGAGCCTACCACCCCTACCCTACAAGATCCGATGAATGAATCGACACTCGCATAGGAGGAGTTTTGAGCGGCTTGGAGAGACAATGGGGAGAAGATTTGATCATTTTGATCAAAGGATTGATAATCCGGAGAGGAGACATGATTATGATAGCGAATATCTCCAGCGACATTCGGAATATGAGATTGCATACTATGAAGCCGAACGTCGTTATAGGAGTGGTGATTTAGATGTTGTCTTTCCCGAGTGCCCCCGATATTCACAAGCACTGCACTGCTCGGCCTTCTCACCTACAGATCGGGGAGGAGATGATATAGCTCAGGACTTTCGATGTCGAAGATTAGGACTTTATTTGTTTTATTTGTTTGATGTTAAGTTATTTTGGAAACTTTTATATATGTAATATTCAGTACTTTATGTTGTGAGACATTGGATGTTTGTTAGATTATTTGCTTGAATTGTTATAGTAGTTTAGTTATTGTTTTTTGTGTTAGTTAATTGCATTTGTTTTTATGTTAAATAGGATGTTAGTTTTCTTTAGTATGTTTTTATTTTATTCTGTATTGTTTTAAGTTGTAAAATTGTTAATATGTTAGTTCAATGTTTTAATATGTTAGTAATTCATATGTGTAGTGTAGACTTAATTTTAATTGTTGTATTTAATACTTATCTCAGATTTTATCGCTGCATTTTCTTTAAATTTTTATATATATATGGAGAATACTAACGATACGAGTTCAATAAAAAATGAAAAAGCCTCGCAAAAATTTCAAAGAAAAAGAAATACCTAAACTTCAAAGGTATGATTTATTTACTTTCCCTCTTTCATTATTTAGAGTAGATATAAAAATTTAAGTTTGGGGGGGAGTAAAATACAAATTTAGTTATTAACTTGTTCTCAATTTCTATTTTCAAAGTATTATAAAATGATTTTTATAGCAAATTTTTCAATTTCATTAATATGAATTATTTTATTTAATTATTATAAAAGGTTAAATGAAATATTTCTAGTGCTTTAATTAATTAAATAGAATAAAATATTTAGTTAAAGGGAATAAGAATATAGTAAACTATTTTTAGTAAGGAAAACTATATTCTAAAATTAAAATTCTTAAGTATTCGAGTGAAAAAGAAAAGATTGAAAATCAATGAAGTAAAAACTATGAAGTATATATAAGCTAAGAAATATTTCTAAGTTTCAAATTTAGGAAGATGAAAATGAAGTTCAAAATTATTAACGAAGCTCTCCAGATACAGTAATCCTCATTAGAAAAAAAAGAAAAAGAAAAAGAAAAAGAAAAAGAAAAAGAAAAATGAGGAGAAGCTTGAGGAGATGCCTTATCAAAAATTGGCTTCATTTGAATTAACCTAAAGGGAAAAACTTAGATATTTCCAAACTTATGTTTATGGATTAGAATTTTACCTAATAGTGTTTTCTTGAATTTCTTATCATATGAATATCTTAAGTAGTTATTCTTTTAAATATAGTCATTCCTGAAATGAATAGTAAGCTAGAAATCTTAGACCTGATAACTAAATAATTTATTTCTATAAGATTAATTAAATTACATGAATTATTTTTATTTACTTTATTATGATATTAATTAATATAATTCATAGTTATTTAAATTGAAAAATCTTATTATAGAACTCATTATTTTTATGTAGTACTAAAATTACTTGAGGACAAGTAATAAGTAAGTTTGGGTGATTTTGATCACTGAAAAATTTATTAAGAAATTCATACCTATTTTTGATGAAATTGCACTTTAAAGAAAGGTATTTTCTTTATTTTGTTGCAGAAATGGAGAATTTAGGTGATAAAAGCAAAAATCATAAAAAGGAGCGGATTTGGAGCAAAAAGGAAAAAAAATAATGCAATTTGTGCTGAGTCGCCGATGGCGAGATCGAGCCCGCTGACGGCGAGGGTATGAGGAAGAAATTCTGAAGGATTTATAACTGTCTCGCTGACAGCGAGCCTGAGCCCGCTGACAGCGAGATAGTGCGGTTGGAAGACCTTCTAGAAGCCTCGCCGACAGCGAGGTAGTTCGTCGCCGACGGCGAGCTAATTCAAATGGTGCAGATACATTGAACCTGGACACCTTTTGAAGAGATGCTTACACACCTCTTGGTCCTTTGCTCACCTCTATATATAGAGGCCGAAAATCAGTCTTGTGTGTGTGTCTTTGGTGTGTGTCTCTAAGTGTTATTTTGTGTTGTGTGTGTTCTAAGTGTCTTTAAGTGCAGTTGTGTGTGTCAAATTGTGTCTTTAGTGAGTTTAGTGAGTAATTAGTGAGTCGTGCTGTACTGAAAGGAAGAGTCAAAGGAACTACGAGAGTCCGTCAGGGATAAATCAAGATAAGTATTTGTATTTATTTTTTTTAACTTTAAATGAAATCCATGATTAGTTTAGTTCCCATGCATTCCGAGTAGTTTATTAGTCTTTCTCCTCGTTTATGAAATTAAGTGACTTGATGAACTAAAAATAGAAGTACTTTTATATATATTAATAAATTGTGATAATTTTTACTTAAAACTTAATTTACTTTCAACTGGTCATTTGATTTGTTAAAATATGTCGAATATCAACTATTGTAAAAATTACATCCGATATTCGAGAATTCAAAAGCCTTGGAAGGAAGGTGCAAATAAATAGGAAATAATATCATTGGGCGTAGAATTGAGCATTTTAGTGTGACAGACTAAAATATTCAATTCGGTTCTATTGTTTGAGAGTCGAAGTGTAGATGTTAGCCCTCGGGCGAGGGAACGTGGGAGCTCGAAGTGGCGGTCGGTATCCTCCCAGCCTAGCCGCAGATTCAGCAATCAAACATAGGATTAGTCAATATTCTTTACACCTGGACCAAAGGGTAAAAAATAGGAATGCTCCTATTTGTCACAATACCTTAAAATAATCTATTTAAATTCATCAATCACTTAAATTTCTAAACAAGGAAAGATACTTTTTCCGAATAGTTAAGACTTATTTAGCAATTAGTTTAATTTCCGCACTTTCAATACGTATTAATTTTCTACTTAGTTAAGTTACCTAATTAAAATACTTAGTTTACTTTATTGCGCTTAAATTTAGAATTCCAAATTTTCGTATACTATTTTAAAATTATTATTATTTTTATTTTAAAATTATTTGTTATTTAATTTTCTCTTTCCCTCGTGGGATCGATAACGGGACTCCACTAGAGCCCCGTATTACTTGATACGATACGTATACTTGCGTAGCATCCACAACATAAACAATTACAATTCTATACATATAATATAGCGGGGTCAAGTTTTTGGCGTCGTTGCAATTAAATTAAAAATATCATAATATAAAAATTGTGGGTCAATAATCATTACAAAAGAAAAGTAGAATGAAAACAATGTCATAATCTTCTCATGCCACTATTTCCATAGAAGAAGAAAGAGTAAGAGAAAGACATCGCAAAGCACGAAGAAAACACAATGGAAACTCATTTCAAAGCAAATCCACAAAATAAGTGTTTACAAAATCATAAGATAATGAAGAACACAATACTTAGCTTTTTCTCATTGAAAGAAAGATAAAAATCTCTTCCATAAAGTCTCCCGCTGATCCATGTAATGCTAGAATATTCCCCTACAAATTCTCTCAAAATCCCCTCACCAATCTCTCAAAAAAGACAGAAATCTACATTTCAACTCATATTCTAAGATCTTTAATCATTCTCCAAGTTTTCCCTTATCATCTTCTCCTTTTTTTAACTTCAAATTCGGTTTAAAATAGTGTATGGACGAATTTCTCAAGAGGCGCATGAAGAAACCTTCCAAAAAGCGTCTAGATTCGATGTATATGGCCAATAACAGCTCAATTTTGCATCCAGACTGTCTTGGGCGCCGACGGCGCTAAATAGGGCACTGCCGGCGCCTTATTTGTTGTGGTCTCGGGTTTCAGGTGCCATCGGCGCCGGTTTGGGAGCCCCCGGCGCCCACTCTGCGCAACTCCACCATTTTGGTCCGTTTGGCTCTGTTTCAGCTCCGATTCGCCCCATTTCAGTTGTGTTACGTTTCTAACAGATAGCCCTACAAAATAAGCATAAAACAACCTTTTCTTTAAAGTGTAATCTCATTTAAAAATATGAAAGAATTGTACAAGAGATTAAGCACAGAAAGACTTATCGAAAGGTGTTAAGCCAAAATTTGTTTTCTTGTTCGTTTTTGCTCTAAAATGCACCGTTTTTATTTCTTTTTGCTCCAATCACCTAAAATCATCATAACTGCAATAAATCATGAAAATATCTTCCTTTAAAGTGCATGACCCACTTTTAATATGTTTGCAATTTATTTTTATAGCAACGGCACCAAAAACTTGATCCCACTTTAAATGTAGATATATGATTTAATGTATAATGTTGATTCTACGCAAGTATACGTATCGTATCAAGTAATACAGGGCTCTAGTGGAGTCCTGGTTATCGATCCTACAGGAAAGTTTTTAACGATTTGTTATCGACTAAATTTAAAGGAATTACTTAAATATTGTAAACGAAATTCAAAGTAACTATAACAAACTAAAGTAAACTAATGCTTCGAAATAAGTTGATTTAAATAATTCAGAAAAAGTATCCTTCTCCTTGTTTTTAGAAAATTAAGTGAATGATGAATTTAAATAGAATTCTTAAATTGTGTTGTGAAAAATAGGAGCATTCCTATTCTTTACCCTTTGGTCCAGGTGCAAAGAACATTGACTAATCCTATGTTTAATTATTGAATCTGCGGTGCAGCCGGGAGGATACCTGGTCGCCACTTCAGAGCTCTCACGTTCCCCTCACCTGAGGGCTAACATCTTCACTTCAGCTCTCAAACAATAAGACCGAATTGAATATTTTAGTCTGTCACACTAAAATGTCCAATTCTACGTCCGATAATTAATATTTCCCTATTTATTTGCACCCGCCTTCCAAGGCTTTTGACTTCCCGAATATTGGATGTAATTTTTACTATAGTTGATAATTCAACATATTTTAACAACTCAATTGGCCAGATTGAAAGTAAATTAAGTTTTAAGTAAAAATTATCACAATTTATTTATATTAGGTGCTTCTATTTAATTTTATCAATCCGCATAATTTTCATAAACAAGGAGAAAGACTAAGAAAACTACTCAGAATGCATAGGAATAAAACAAAGCATAAATTTCATTTAAAGTTAACAACAATAAACAAAGATACTTATCTTAATTTCCTCCCAAGCGTACTCCTCGAAGTTCCTTTTGACTTTTCCTTCTAGTACAACAAACTTCTAAATAGCACTCAAATAAACTAAAGAAACTCACTAATGACTAACAACAGATTCAAAATAGACTCAGACTCTCTAAATTAGACACACTGAAGACTCAAGAGACACACCTAGACACTAGAATTCGGCCTCTATTTATAGATGTAAGCAAAGGTCCAAGGGGTGCTTAAACACCTCTTCAAAAAGTGTCCAGGTTCAAAGTATTTGTATTTTGAACTGTCTCGCCGTCGGCGGGAAACGACCTCGCCGTCAGCGGGGCTTCTAGAAGGTCTTCAAACCGCGTGATATCGCTGTCGGCGGGCTCGGGCTCCCTGTCGGTGAGGTAGCTATAATTCCTTCAGAAATTCTCCTCACGATCTCGCCCTCGGCGGCGTCGATCTTGTCGTCGGCGACTTAGTTCAATTTGCATGAATTTCCTCCTTTTTTATCCAAATTAGCTCCATTTCATGCTTTTTGCTTCCATCACTTATAAATCTTCATTCCTGCAATAAAATAAAGAAAATACCTTTCTTTAAAGTGCAATTTCATCAAAAATAGATATGAATTTCTTAATGTATTTTTCTCGTGATCAAAATCCCCCAAACTTAATTATTACTCGTCCTCAAGTAATTTTAATACTAAATAAAAATAATGATTTCTATAATAGAATTTTTCAACTCGGATATAATGAATTAAATTTAAATAACATTATAATAAAGTTAAATATAAATATTTCGAGTAATTAAATTAACTTTATAGATATAAGATTATTTAGTTATCAGGTCTAAGATTTCTAGTTTTCTATTTATTTCAGAAATGACTATATTTAAAATAGTAAATTACTTAAGATATTTAAATGATAGGAAGTTCAAGAAAACACTATTTAGTAAAATACTAATCCATAAATATAAATTTAGAAATATACTTAAGTTTTACCTTTTAGGTTGTATCCATTGAAGCCAATTTTTGATAAGGCATCTCCTCAAGCTTCTCCTCACTTTATGTTTTTCTTTTCTTTTCTTTTCTTTTTCTTTTTGGATTGATTTTCAATCCTTCTTTTTCTTTTTTTTTCAAGTGAGGATTACTTGTATTTGGATAACTCGTTAATAACTTTGAACTTCAATTTCTCTTCCTAAATTTGAAACTTAAAATATTTCTTTGCTTATATATATTTCATAGCACTTTACTTCATTGAGTTTCTATCCTTTCTTTTTCACTTAAATACTTAAGAATTTTTAATTTTTAGAATATAGTTTTCCTTACTTTAAATAGTTTACTATATTCTTATTCCTTTTAACCGAATATCTTATTCCATTAATTAATTGAATTACTAGAAATATTTTCTTTAACTTTATATAATAATTAAATAAAGTAACTCATGTTTATTGAATTGAAAGACTACTATAGAAAATCATTTAATAATAATTTTTGAAAATAGAAATTAAGAACAATTTTAATAATTAAATTTGTATTTTTACCTTCCCCCAAAGTTAAATTTTTCTATCTATACTACATAGTGAAAAAGTGAAAGTATATAATAAAATTCATCATACCTTTGTGCTTTAGGTATTTCTTTTCTTTGAAATTTTTGCAGACTTTTTCATTACTTACGTAACTCGTACTCGTTAGTATTCTTCCACATATAATATTTAAAAGAAAGTGCAAGGATGAAATTTTAAAATAAGTATCAAACATAACAAATGAAAACTTAATCTATTACTACACATACATTTTAACTAATCTATTTTAAAACATATTAAAACAATCTAAACAATGTTAAAATTCATAACTTATAAAAACTTAAACTAACATCCTATATATATATAAAATTGCAACTAATTTAACACACAAGAAATCTAACATCATAACATAAGCAAACATACCAACATCCATAGTCTCTAGAAAGTACAGAATAATCACATCCAAAATAATAAAGTTTCCCAAAATAACAACAAATCTAAACAAACCAAACAAACTAAACAAAAGACTCTAATCTTCTACATTAAAATCCCAAACTATGTCATCTCCTTGATCTCCGAGTCGAGAAGGTCGAGCAGTGTCGGTATCGTGAATAACGGGGGCACTCAGGAAAGACAACATCTAAATCACCACTCCTATATCAACGTTCAGCTTCATAGTATGCAATTTCGTACTCTGAATGTCGCTGGAGATATTCGCTATCATAATTGTGTCTTCTTTCCAAGCCTCCGACCCTTTGCTCTATATGCTTAAATCTTCTTTCCATATTTTCTCCAAATAACTCAAAACTCTTTCTACTCAGGGTCAATTCATTCATCAGATCTTGAAGGGTAGGAGTGGTGTACGCGAGGGGTGGATCATAACTAGTAGAGGGTATATCTCTACTTGAAGAAGGTACATAATCCCTTGTCTCGGATCTCCATCCTTCGTGGGATTCATATTTCTTTATATTAGCTCTGAGTAAGGGGTTTCATAGGTTCAATCCATTCCTCATCATCTCTTGCCTCTACCCCGCGATAATTGGCAAAGTGCATAGATAAGACCAGGATGTCCTAGTCCTCCTCCACTTTCATTTCTAGCAGTGGTTAATATGTTTTTATAAATAACATTTCCACATTAATACTCTTCTTGTTCTGAATACAGAAATTCATAACTGCTCTATCTCTTGTTACCTCACTATGGTGGTAGGTAGGTAAAAAAGTAGAACAAATAAAATAATGCCAGGCTTTAGATGTTGCATTTAGCATAGAAAGAGGGAAGTTTACCCGTTCCCGCTGCTTTATCTTCCAGACTCCTTTCCCATCAGTGAGAAAGTCGATCACCTCTTATAGTGGTCCTTCCATAGTTCCAAAAGTTTCATACTCGCTGGTATAGGTTTCTCGTACTTCATAATAAGAGTTTATTCTAGCAGCGTGGAAATCTACAAAAAAATTCTCTAACCTTAACCGGTGCATCTTCAGCCTATGTTAAATTTGCATAAAATTCCTTTACTACTTCTACAGCTGCTCTGTTGGTCATGAAACAGAAATTTTCCCATCCTCACTCCTGAATGATTCGCTCAACTTTTCCTCCTGGATTCTTGAAAACTCGATCTTGAATGCATTTTCTTGCTTGTATGTTTTGAAAATATCGAGTTTGTGCTCTTGCATTAATGAATCGGGTTTCGTCATAATCTATTTGTCGCTTTTGTCGTGGAGCCATTTCTCGATCTGTGAAATTTGCAAAAATCTTAACTAAACTCCAAAATATTACTAAGAAGGCTTCCTACAACAACTAAAATCCATTTAAATCAATTTTTATGAAATTCTTCCAAGTATTTTCTCTACATTTCGAATTTTTTCAAAATTCTCCAAGGTAGAAGAAATCCATGGTGAAAATAAAAAATTTTTGCATAGGTGTGAAGTTCTTACCAAGGGAAGATGAAATCCGGTGTCAAAAAGTGTTGAAATCGCCTCGAATCCAAGATCTCTCAAGCCCTAGGTCGGTTTTTTCAAAAATTTGAGGAAAGGGATGATGAATAGTGTCGGTTTAACCGGTCAAATATAGGTCTTTTCGCGATCTCGCTGTCAGCGAGATTTTTCTCACCGTCGGTGAGCTAATTAATTTCATAAGGCAAAAGTTTCGGGAAACATCCGCCGTCGGCGAGTTCGGTTTCGCTGTCAACGGGTTTTCTCGCTGTCGGCGAGATAATTCTCGCCGTCGGCGAGATCCCAAAAATTTTAAATTTTTGAAATTCGTCAATCATTTTCAACCTCGAATTGCCCTTAATCAATCTTTCGATCACTTAATTTAATAATAATACGAAGATTAGATACTTATACTCACAAAAAGTCACACAACACAAACAATATAACTTTATATATAAAATCCATGAGACTTACAAATTTCACACTAACAACTTAGCACATACTTAACTTAAATGTTCAAATCCATAATACTCAGCATCGCAATCCACACCACAACACTCTAAATGCTGAGACATAACAATTTACATAAAATCTCATCAAATCCGTGATGATCGAATCAAATTTCGACTCATAATAAAATCTAACTCCAAATCAACACATATATATATACAAATATAACATAAACATAGAAATCTTTCCTACTCTTCGGTGTACGAACTAACATCTTCTACGATATTTCCAATGCGACGCGAGTGCACAAATAAATTGTAGAAAGGCCCGAAAGGGAATTCGCGATGAGATTCTTTATTAATCCATCCTTTCCGTCTTAGTAGATGAATAAAAGCGGCCTCCGGATGTCCGAGTATGATCAAAGTGCTCCTTCATTCTCCAATCGATATGATCGAACATATCGGAGATATTATCAATGGAATTCATCACATTTTACAATTCTTTCTCCAATCCTTTAATCTTCTTCAGAATGAAATTATTCTTATCAGTAAAGGGCCTTGCTAAAGGATTGTTCTGTGATGCTCTGTCAGAAATAATGGTAATCTCATCATTGTTATACAAAGTGGGAAACATATCAGTAGGATCCAGTGGTTTCCATGGTAAAAGTACTTTTTCCCAAGCCTCATAAGAAACTTGAGTACTGATCGCATAAAGCAAATATAGTAGATGGGTGTCCAAGTCCATGCACTGACCCATGCACAATTAATCCCAATGCAGACTTTACTATTATTGATCCAACATCGATAGGTAATCCAATTTGAATACAGTTGTTTAAAATAGCGCATTCTTTTGAAACTTTATTTACTCTCATTGTAGGTAATAATTTTGATGATATAAAGAAATGCCAGTGCTTCGAGACAGGGTTAAGAAGTGATGCAGAAAAATTGACATACCCGTCTTCGCGTAACTCCCAATCATCCGGTTCATCGGTCAGGTATCTATAGATTTCGTTCATATTGTATCTTGAAGGCACAAAGTTATAATAATGACAAACAGAGGTATTCTCTATAGAAAACAATTCATTTACCCTTGCAGGAGTAAATGTTACCCATCTTCCTCTGACGTACACATTTCCATTGTTGATCGCATGTAATTAGAGTAAAACTCTTTAACTACCGGTATAACTACAGCGGATGTCGTATAACAAAATACCTCCCAATGCCGTTGTGCGATCATTTCTTCGATTTTTGTAGTAGAATTCTCTACTCCTCTGTTGAAAAATCCTCTTTCTTTAATAAGTCTTTTCTTCATCAATCCTTTGTTGAAGATTCTCTGCGCCTCCGAACTGACGAATTTTCTTCGGTTGAAAACTTCAGTTTTTGTGGTTTCTAAGAATTTGGTGGCCATTTTGGATGGAAAGGATTGGTATCTAGTCGTTCCTAAGGAATAAAATGGTGTAAAATCGGATTTGGGATAATTTCTTACGAAGGAATGCCTTAGATCCGTCCAAAACCGCACAAAAAATCTTTAAGAAACCAAATTTTCAACTGCCTCTCCGTCGGTGGGAAGTTCCACGCCGTCGGCGACTTAGTTATAAAACTGACTGAAGTAATAGTGCACGATCTCGCTGTCAGCGGGCTCGGGCTCGCTGTCGGCGAGATTCGTAAAAATCGCCCAATTTCGCTCTGGTCCGAATATTTTCTGATCTCATCAAATAGGTTCAATTTTGTGATGATTCTAATAAAAAATTTGAGTAGTAAGATTTGTTTTAATAATATAGACTCTCTAATTTATAGATATTTAAAATAAAAGACTACTATGGGTTGCCTGTCATAAAGCGCTTGTTTAACGTCGTCAGCCCGACCTAATGTAGTTAGTGTTCAGGTTGACTAAGCATTAAAACCTCTTTAAAATTTGGTCTTCTATTTTCGAAATATGGTTTTAATCTATGTCCATTTACTTTAAATCTATGTCCTGTTTTTGGATCTTCGATTTCTATAGTTCGATATGAAAATATTTGAGTTATGGTGAAAGGTCCTAACCATCGAGATTTCAATTTCCCAGGAAATAATTTCAATCTACTATTATAAAGCAAAAATTTTTGTCCTGGTTCAAAATTCCTTTGATTAATCTTTTGATCATGCCATAATTTCATCCTTTCCTTATAAATCCTATCATTATCATATGATTCGTTTCTTAGTTCTTCCAATTCATTTAATTGCAACAATCTCTTCTCACCAGCTTCTTTCATATTATAATTAAATTCTTTAATCGCCCGATATGCTTTATGTTTTAATTCAATCTGGTAAGTGACAAGTTTTTCCATATATAAGCTCGTAGGGAGTCATTCCAATCGAGTTTTATAAGCGATCCCGTATGCCCATAATGCGATGTACTAGTCTTATAGACCGATCTAATCTATTAGGATTCTACGGACTTTTCTAATATACGCTTAATCTCTCGATTAGAAACTTCGCTTAATCCACTAGTTTGTGGATGATAAGCGATTGATATCTTATGTATAATATTATATTTTTCTACTTAGTTTGTGAATATATTTGTTTCTAAAATGAGTTCCTCCGTCAGTGATAATCACTCTCGGCATTCCAAATCTAGTAAAAATATTTTTCATTAAAAATTTTGAAACACTTTTAGCATCACACCTAGATAAAGCTTGTGCTTCAATCCATTTGGAAACATAATCGACAACTACTTAATATATATGAGTTTCCAAATGAAGGAATAAAAGGTCCCATGAAATCTAATCCCCAAACATCAAAAATTTCAACTTCTAATATAAAATTCGAGAGGCATTTCATTTTTCCTTGATATGTTTCCTACTCTTTGGCATTTATCGCGAGGTTTTTATATATCTATATACATCTCTAAATAGAGTAGGCCGAGTAGAATCCGTATTGTAGAATTTTATATGCGGTTTTATCCGTCTCAAAATGTCCTCCAAAATTAGAGTCATGACATTTTTGAATAATTGGTTCAGTTTCTTCATAAGGCACACATCTTCTAATAATTAGATCCTTACATTGCTTATATAAGTATGGTTCATCCCAAAAGTATATTTTAATATCATGAATGAATTTTTCCTGTTGTTGCAAAGTTAACATAGCTGGTAAAATGTCACTTACAATATAATTTACTATATCAGCATACCAAGGTATTTTCAATTCATTAATATTATAAAGTTGTTCATCAGGAAAAGCATGCTAAAATTTCATTATCGGTATCGGATAATTCATGATTTTCTAATCTTGATAAATGATCGGCAATTTGATTATCGGTTCCTTTTTTGTTAATGATCTCAAAATCAAATTCTTGCATTAATAATATCCATCCGATTAATCTTGGTTTAGAATATTTCTTTTGCATTAAATATTTTATAGCGAGAATGATCGGTATGTACAATACATTTAGTTCCTATTAGATAATGCCAAAATTTATTAAAAGCATATACAATCGCTAATAATTCTCTTTCGATAATCGTATAATTTATTTTAGCATCATTTAGAGTTTACTTAGCATAATATATAACTTTGAAAATCTTATCATATCTTTGCCAAGAACTCGCTTCTATAAGCATAATCACTAACATCACACATAAGCTCAAATGGTTTCTCCCAATTAGGTGAAACTATTATAGGTGCTTGTAATTATTTTATCTTTTAATAATTCGAAAGCATTCGAGCATTCGGTTGTAAATTCAAATTTCTTGTCCTTTTCAAGAAGTTGGCATAGAGGTTTAGTAATTTTTGAAAAATCTTTATTATAACGCCTGTAGAATCCAGCATGTCCAAGAAAACTTCTTACCTCTTTCACCGTAGTTGGAGGTGGTATTTTAGCTATAACTTGAATTTTTGCAGGGTCTACTTCCATGCCTTTTTCCGAAATTTTATGCCCTAATACAATGCCGCCTATAACCATAAATTGACATTTCTCCCAATTAAGAACTAAATTAGTTTTCTCACATACTTCAAATACTTTTTCAAGATGATTTAAGCATGTGTCAAATGTTGTTCCAAATACGAGAGAAATCATCCATAAATACTTCTATTCCATTATCAATTAATTTACTAAATATAGACATCATACATCTTTGGAATGTTGCGGGTGCATTACATAATCCAAAAGGCATTCTTCGAAAAGCGAAAGTTCCATAAGGACTAGTAAATGTAGTTTTATCTTGATCCTCGGGAGCAATTTGTATTTGATGATAACCGGTATATCCATCTAAGAAACAAAAATACTTATGTCCAGCTAATCTATCTAACATCCGGTCTAGAAATGGTAAAGGGAAGTGATCTTTTACGGTGGCCGTGTTTAATTTTCGCATAATCAATACATATTCGCCATCCAAGTAACTTGTCTTATAGGGACGAGTCACCCCTCCTTTTTTAGGTACACGATGAATTGGGCTTACCCAAGCACTCGTCGAAATAGGATATATAATACCATTATCTAACCATTTTAAAATTTCTTTCTTGACTACTTCTTTCATTATTGGATTTAATCTCCTTTGTGGATCTCGCTTTAGGTTTATGTTCATTATCTAAAATAATTCAGTGCATACAAATTGAAGGACTAATTCCTTTAATATCCGCTAAAGTACAACAAAAAATTTTCTTATATTTTTTTAATATATCTAAGAGTTTTTGTTCTTGAGATTCATTTAATTCAAATGAAATAATAACAGGTAGAGTTGAAGAATTACCTAAGTAAGCATACTTTAAATGATTAGGTAACATTTTTAACTCAAGTTCAGGAGGTTTAATAATTGATGGAACTATATTTTTTTTAGTATTTTCTGTGTTATCCAAAAATTTAAATTTCTCTTGAATATGATCTAATTCTTCATTTATCTCAGATTTTTCAATTAATTCAATATTTTCTTTTTCTAATTTTTCTTCACAATATTCTTTAAAATGTTCTTTTTGTAAATGATCGAGTACTTCCATTCGAAAAAACTCATCATCTTTTTCTAGCGCAGGATATTTCATTGATTTAGCAATATTAAAAGTTACTTTTTGGTCATTTACTCTCATTGTTAATTCTCCTTTTTGAACATCAATCATAGCTTTTCCAGTGGCTAAAAATGGTCTTCCTAAAATGAAAGGAATTTCTTTATCTTCTTCCATATCTAGAATAATAAAATCTACAGGGAAGATAAATTTGTCCACTTTTACTAATACATCTTCAATAACTCCCTTAGGATATGTAATGAACGATCGCCTAAGCGAAGAGTTACTGAAGTAGGTGATATTTCTCCCAAACCTAATCTTTTAAAAATTGATAGATGCATTAGATTGATGTTTGCTCCTAAATCACACAAAGCTTTTCCATATAATTTTTCTCCAATAGCGCAGGGTATAGTGAAACTACCAGGATCTTTTAATTTTTTAGGAAGTTTTTCTGAATAATAGCACTACACTCATCACTAAGTGCGACCATTTCATTATCGGTAAATTTTCTTTTTTTATTTAGAATATCTTTCATGAATTTTACATAGTTTGACATCTGTTCTAAAGCTTCTACGAAAGGAATATTTATCGTTAATTTCTTCAAAATTTCAAGGAATTTAGCAAATTGTTTATCTTTTTTATGTTGAATTAGTCGTTGAGGAAATGGTTGTGGAGGTTTTTCAGCAGAAATTTTCATAGGTATTAAAGGATTTTCTAAATTTGGATCTTGTTGATTCTTTTCCTTTTCAATTTCCACTTCCTCTTTTTGACTTTCAAGTTCTTTCTGAATCCGAGGTTCTAATTCTTTTCCACTTCGTAATTGTATCGCTTTAAATTGTTCATTTCCCTTGTCTTTGGGATTTATTTCCACATTACTAGGAAATGTTCCGAGTATTCTATTATTAAGTGCAGTAGCGATAAGTCCAAGTTGAGTTTCAATATTTTTTATAGCTGTTCCTTGATTTTGTAATTGGTTTCCTTGTATTTGTAATAGATTTCCTTGATTTTGTAAATGTTGACCCATATTTAATATTAATTCTTCTATAGATAATTTCTTATCTTTAAATTGTGGGTTATTAAATCCAGGTGGATAATTAGATTTATAATTAGGATTTCCTTGATTAGATGGATTTCCTAATTGTTGTGTCATATTATTCATCCATGGTTGATTAGTTGTATTATTATTCCAATTAAAATTAGGATGATTTTTCCATCGAGGATTATAATAATTTGCATAAGGATTATTGGGTCTGTTGTTAATTGCATTAATCGTTTCATATTGAGATTGGGATTCTATAAGTTGTCCAGATGGATTTTTTTCTGATATAGTTGGAGAGTAATTCATTCCAAAATGATCTAATTTTTTAGATACAACAACAATTTGTGAAGCTAACATAGATATTGCATCATTTTCATGAATACTAGCTATTTTTTCGGATTCATTCTATCGACAGGCCATTGAAAATTATTAGTTGCCATTTCTTCGATTAGTGCATAGGCTTCATGAAATGGTTTTGACATTAATGATCCTCCAGATGACGGCATCGATGATTGATCTTAAAGATCCTACTAATCCATTATAGAAAGTTTGGATAATTAACCAATCTGGTAACGCATGATGTGGGAATTTCCTAAGAAGTTCTTTAAATCTCTCCTAAGATTCATATATTGACTCTCCATCAAACTGACTAAAAGAAGTTATATCATTCCTAAGCTTAGTAGTTTTAGATGGTGGAAAATATTTGGATAGAAATTTTTGTGATAATTCTCCCCAAGTTTTAATAGATCCAGGTGCTAACGAATTTAACCACATTTTAGCCTTATCCCTTAAAGAAAAAGGAAAAAGTCTAAGTCTAATAACGATCGTTAGATACTCCTTCATTTTTGAAAGTAGCACATAGTTCTAAAAAACTAGCAAGATGTAAATTAGGATCTTCGGTAGGTGAACCACTAAATTGATTATTTTGTACCATTTGAATAATTTCGAGTTTAAGTTTGAATGAATTAGCGGCTACATCGGGGTTTTGAATAGTTAAATGAATTTCATCTAATGTAGGGTTGGCATAATCTCGTAATGGTCTTGGTTGATTGATATTTTCATTTTCAGGAATATTTGTCATTTCTGTTAAATTTATAATTTCTCTTTTTTGTTTTCTAATTCTTTTAATTGTACGCTCTAATTCTGAATCGTAAGGTATTAAATTTTCGTTTCCAAATTTTCGCATACAAATTTATATAAAAAAAATAGTCCGTTACTCTAGTAAATAATTTCTTTACTTCCCCGGCAACGGCGCCAAAAACTTGACCCACTTTTAATATGTTTGCAATTTATGTTTATAGCAACGGCACCAAAAACTTGATCCCGCTTTAAATATAGATATATGATTTAATGAATAATGTGGATTCTACGCAAGTATACGTATCGTATCAAGTAATACAGGGCTCTAGTGGAGTCCTGGTTATCGATCCCACAGGGAAGTTTTTAACAAATTTGTTATCAGCTAAATTTAAAGGAATTACTTACGAATATAGTAAACGAAAATTCAAAGTAACTATAGCAAACTAAAGTAAACTAATGCTTAAAATAAGTTGATTTAAATAATTCAGAAAAAGTATCCTTCTCCTTGTTTCTAGAAAATTAAGTGAATGATGAATTTAAATAGAATTCTTAAATTGTATTGTGAAAAATAGGAGCATTCCTATTCTTTACCCTTTGGTCCAGGTGCAAAGAACATTGACTAATCCTATATTTAATTACTGAATCTGCGGCTAGGCTGAGAGGACACTGGCTGCCACTTCAGAGCTCCCACGTTCCCCTCACCTGAGGGCTAACATCTACACTTCAACTCTTAAACAATAAGACCGAATTGAATATTTTAGTCAGTCACACTAAAATGTCCAATTCTACGTCCGATAATTAATATTTCCCTATTTATTTGCACTTGCCTTCCAAGGCTTTTGACTTCCCTGAATATTGGATGTAATTTTTACTATAGTTGATAATTCAACATATTTTAACAACTTAATTGGCCAGATTGAAAGTAAATTAAGTTTTAAGTAAAAATTATCACAATTTATTTATATTAGGTGCTTCAATTTAATTTTATCAATCCGCATAATTTTCATAAACAAGGAGAAAGACTAAGAAAACTACTCAGAATGCATGAGAATAAAACAAAACATGGATTTCATTTAAAGTTAACAACAATAAATAAAGATACTTATCTTAATTTCCTCCCCAAGCAGACTCCTTGAAGTTCCTTTGACTTTTCCTTCTAGTACAGCAAACTTCTAAATAGCACTCAAATAAACTAAAGAAACTCACTAATGACTAACAACAGATTCAAAATAGACTCAGACTCTCTAAAATAGACACACTGAAGACTCAAGAGACACACCTAGACACTAGAATTCGGCCTCTATTTATAGATGTAAGCAAAGGTCCAAGGGGTGCTTAAACACCTCTTCAAAAAGTGTCCAGGTTCAAAGTATTTGTATTTTGAAGCTGTCTCGCCGTCGGCGGGAAACGACCTCGCCGTCAGTGGGGCTTTTAGAAGGTCTTCAAACCGCGCGATCTCGCTGTCGGAGGGCTCGGGCTCGCTGTCGGCGAGGTAGCTATAATTCCTTCAGAAATTCTTCTCACGATCTCGCCGTCGGCGACTTAGTTCAATTTGCATGAATTTCCTCCTTTTTGATCCGAATTGGCTCCATTTCATGCTTTTTGCTTCCATCACTTATAAATCTTCATTCCTGTAATAAAATAAGAAAATACCTTTCTTTAAAGTGCAATTTCATCAAAAATAGATATGAATTTCTTAATGTATTTTTCTGTGATCAGTGCAATATCACAAAAAATGAGTAAAATCATATAACAAAAACCGTATATATTTTTGGTGCATCAATATAGTGTTACACAAACATAAAACATTTAGTTGGGGGAAACCCATAAAATAAAAGTTATTGAGAAAAATATCTCTAGCATACCTCCAAAACTAATTAATAATATGCAAAAAATGTATGAGTTATAATTATCATATACAAAATGTATGAATGTCATAATAGTTCCGCATGATGATATATTTTAATTAATTGATGATAATTAACAGTTGGTTCTTGCAGTAAGTGTCGAGCTATTCAAAAGAAATTTTGATTCTCATATCACATTTGAATATAAAGGCAATGACTACATATTTAAATGATTTTATATTAATTTCAATGTGTGTATTGATGGCTTTCTAGCATGCTACAAGCATCATGTTGGTCATGAAACATGTCATTACAATTTCATATATTTGAGGTTTAAATGTTTTGAATTTTAATAATGAACCTTTTACACTATGATTAACATTTTATGGGTCTGGGTCAAAGAGATCATAAGAATGATCTTTTGAGAATTTTAGTTTATGAAGTTGTGTCATTTGGGTTTTTCTGAAATATAAAATGAGTTTGATTGTGGCATGAATTGTGTATTCTAATACAAAACAAAAGATTTAATTGTATCTTTTATGGAATAATATCAAAATTAGCCACCATTTTCGTAATGGCTAGAAGATTAAAAATGAAAATGAGTTAGCTATAAAAGCATACAAAAGTTTTAATATGATTTGAAAATTGATAAAATTTACGAAATTTGTCCCCAAATTCATACTTATATGACTAATCATCCCTATACTGGTCAAATTAATAATTTTTACCATAAATAAAAAATCAGTTCAAAACCAACATTTGCTAGTTTCAAGACTAGTAACCTTGAATTAAATGAAAAAAAATGCATAGAAAAGCATAATTTTGATACAAACAACGAACAAAAAAGTATGATAATATAATAAAAGATGTCATATTTTACATGCCAATTTCCCAAATATGTAGTACATAATTATCTATGTTTAAGCTCAAGTACATATAGAGGCTTGATACTATCTTTGATAAAGTATAGATACTCCCGTTATATATGTAACACCTTTTACGCATCTTCCTAGTACTATTTTATTGATAGTTGGGCAAGGAATCTAATCATGCTCACTTCATTTGCATTGATGCTCAAGTTTACAATTCTATTTTAGGATTATGAAAAAAATTGGACTGTATATATAACATTAAGTCATGTATATTCCTAAAATTTTGTTTCATCTACTTGAAATTAACAACTTAAGTCACTATCATGTCTTCAACAGAGCAACTGATATGCCAACAAGGAGAACTAGATAGAAAATGTCATAATTTGCATAATATATTTGCTAAGCTCTTTTCTGATTTATTTCTGACATTTTTTAATTTTTATCCCATTTTTTTAGAAGATTGTGTGCATCAATTTATTTATTCTAAAAATTTTTATAGTAATTTTTATTATCAAATAAGAGGTTAAATTTTATTCCATCTCATACAAATATTTAAATTTATTTTTTTCTTTGAATTTACACGATTACATAAATCATTAAATTGTATAAATTTCATTATGAATCTCAGTGACATCTTTAGCTCCTTCCATGATTTGTTCACGTAAAACATATTCATTTAGTAGGAAAGAAAATTAATAAATAAGATTTTTGAATATATTATCTTTATAATTTTGGACTTTATAATTTTGTTCTCTATTATTTATTTATTTTATTTTACTTTACCTTTTTTTTTAAAGGAGAACTTTGAAAGAATTCTTTATTAAAGAATCTTCAAGATATTCACTCATTATAATTGCATATTTCTATGTTGATAAGCCACATATGCATTAGACATTAACAAACTAATGAATACTAGTGTTTTATATTTCCAATTCATATGCTCTTATCTATTTAAAGTAACGAATACTAATGTTGATCTAAAGGTCATCTTGAGAGAGTTATATATATATATATTGTTATATATATATATATATATATATATATATATATATATATATATATATATATATATATATATAATTCAAATGGAGGTATAATGAAAATCTTTGAAAGTAATATTCATAGAAGTAACTATCTAACTATTAGATGGAACTATTCACCTTAGCAAATTAACTTTCTTTAAAGCGTTATTTGATTGAACAATTATAGTATGAGTTATTCAAAGACTAAGAAATGATCAATTAATGGAGAAAGAACTTCGAAGCTCTTAAAGAGAAGAAGGAACTATTGAAGATGAGAATAAGATGCTCCATGCCCACTTTCAAAGAAAAGGGTTTCCTTAAAAAATTATTATTAGAGCTATCCAATATCTTCAAAAGCCACAAGTTTTTCTTTTTTTTTAAATCACCTTTAAGAGCATGAGTTAAGACCATATTTAAGAAGCCATGATCCAATGTTGAATGGGATAGAAAATTTTGAGCACTATCTCCGTGTAGAAGATTTCATTTATGGCTTTAAAAAGAAAAATCACAAAGTGCACTATATGATTATAAACAATATTGAAACATTTACTCTTATTTAACTATTAAGAAATGATTTAAAAAGTGAATCAATATTTTGTGATAAAAATTTGGAAGATTCTCTCTCTTGATACACACACACACACACACACATATATATATATATATATATATATATATATATATATATATATATATATGTATGTATGTATGTATGTATGTATATATATATGTATGTATGTATAAGAAATAAGAAACTTCTTTTATTTAGCATCTGAGTATTGGACATTTTTTTTTATATTTGAATTTGATTTTTTAAAATGGTTGTAACAATCTTTGTAGATGTCATAACTTTAATTTAAGTTTTTCTATGTGCTTAGAAGTGTTGACTTTTTTTTTTACATATGTATATATTAGTTTATTATGTTAGGAATGATGCCTCAATCCTTAACCTATGAAAAAATAATTTTTAAAGAAATTAAAGCAAAATTTTTTGATCTATTTAGGTTCACTGATAAAAGTTCTGCTTAATTACCCGAAACTATATATGAATGAAATTAAATTTAATCTCTCTCAAATTAAGTAAATAGCTTGAATACATGGGAAATTTTCTTACGAATGTTAATAAATCTTAATACTGTTTGGCAACTTTAGAAGTCTCGTAAACTAATTGCTTATTAAATAGTAATATAATATTAATAAACTATTATTCAATTAATTATTAACTAATAAATTAATCGTTAGTTAGAATTTAATTAAAGAATTTAAATTTAAAATAAATTTTATTTTTTTAATTAATATTTAATGTTTATATTTAAATTTACATAACTATAATTAATTTTAAAATATATGAATTAATTATTAATTATTAATTATATCAATTAAATTAATAAAATTAACTTCAATGAAATTAAATTAAACAAATCCGCCGATCCTCCTTTCGCTCAAACTGCTCTCGTTTATGCGGGAAAAAAATTACGTACGGAAAACTTACGCAGAGCTACGTTCGTAAACATGTATAAGGGGATTACAATAAGATTATATCCGCATTATAACTCCTTGTAACCCCTTATAACCCACCTGTAAACTACCAATATATGAAAATATAAGCGCATTTATATTATAAATATGTTACAGAAGGTTATAACGCGCGGCTCTTTATAAGCTCCTAATGTAAGTGCAATTTTTTTCCCTACGTCCCCCTCCCGGCTTCGCCCAAAACCGTCGGCTTCGCCCAAAACCGTCGGCTTCGCAAACTGTGGCTATTAGACCCAGTCGGGAAGGCAACGACGGGATCGCGGCGTACAGAGCCGCTCTGCTACTACCAGAAAACATTGAAGAAGGTATGCCCTCTTTCCGCCATTCTTATCTCGGATATGCTAAATCCATCGATTCACCCGGATTTATCGCGTCATTCTGCGGGAGTTTTTGCCGTTTGGCTGGATTAGGCTACCAAAGAACACCGTAGAATTTAAAGATGTCATTTTTGCTGGATATGCTAAAAGGCCTGTTTATTTTTTCATTTTAAGTTTAAGGTAAAGGAGGGTAGAAACGTGATTTAAGATCATGTAGGATTTAAATTTTAGCAAGTTTTACGTCACTTTTGTTGATATCCTGCTCAAAATATGCTTAAATGACCTATTTCTTTTTCAGTTTTGGAAGAATGGTGCCATCAAAGAACACTGAAGAAGTCACCGAAAATGAATGTGGAGAAAATGCACAAGTTGAAGAGATGGAGTGGCTTGCCTCCCTCTCAGAGCATGAACTAGATTTTCTGATTAGTTTGAAAGATCTGGCTACTACACGGGCAAAGAATATTTGCCATAGAGGTTTGACTCAAAAGTTTGATCTCAAGGTGCTTCGTGCTCTTGCTTTTGTTTTGTTGGAGTATTTTAAAGAACGGCTAACAAATATTCAAGGCGTTCCAACAGACAAATTGTTGGCATCTTTAAGTGATTGTAGATTGCTTGATCTAAATTATGATGGAAATCTTGATACTATAACCTCTGCATTTAAGTCATCCGTTAAGGACATTAGTTTTGTCAGTTCAAAGCGAAAGCGAATGTGGGATGGGCTTAAAGAAGACGCATCCTTCAGTAACAAGAAACAGAAAAATACAGATGGCGCTTAAATTGGGCAAACTATTGTGAATTCCATGGAGTACAAGTGATGTTAAAATTTATTTGGCTTCAATTATTGGAAAACATATTTAGAGCATGATGTAGGTACTCAAATATGTGTAGATGCTGAAATGATGTTTTTTCCATAAATGAAGGTAATTCCTCTCGCTTGTTCATATGCTTGATGGATATCCACATTACAGGGTCTCATTGTTTTTTTTTTTTATCTAGCCATTGAGACCAAAAATAACACAAAAAGAGAAGAAAAATCTACTGGCATTGCATATGTATAAGTAGAAAGATGAAAAGGCAAAAATGGCTTGGTGGAAAATAAATCTTGAGAGAAGATTTTAATCATGCTTTAGGTAATGTAATGTTTTTTGTTTATATTTCTAGCTTTTTCAGTGTTAGAAAGAATTACTGCAAAGAACTGATCTCTTAGTATCCCTCTAAAGCATGAAAAGTGTAAAGATGGAGCTGTTCCAGGTTCATTGTTTACTATTTCATTTGTTTATTTGGTTTTGTTTGTACTTGCTTACTCCACATATAAACTCTTATACTCTGAAAAGGTGATATAAATAGATTCATAAGGAATACTATTATGTGAACACTCAATCTCATCACTTCATCAGATTGAAATGATGTCAATTTCTCCCTGGATGCAGGGGATCTTTCTTGTTATATTCATATGTCATATTAAAGGACTAAGTTGAAGGAGTGAGATGGTTTGCTCAAATGCGCAATGTCATGTAATTTTAAACAACACAAAACTAGATTTATTCTTATAGATAGGGGACATTTGCCTTGATGATCCATCTCACACATTAAGGGTCTGTTTGGGGCAGCTGCAGCTTATCAGTAAGCTAATGCAGCTTAGCTGCCCCAAGAAGTTGCAGCGGCGAAGCTGGTTGATTGTTTATTTTTTGTAGTTTGAAGACACAGCTGTGAAACAGGTGTTTATGGACAATAGATCATTCTGCCTGTATAGTGATGTTTTTTGTAACAAACTATCATAGTCATATATTTGATACTTCAAAAGTAAAAAATTCACTTCATAACAGTTCAAAAATCCAGATAAATACTCCACTTAACAGTGAGTACCAAGATTGCTAAAAAAGAAAAAAACTATTAAAACTACAATTAGTAATATGATACTATTGATTTGAAATGTAGGCGTATGTTAGGAAGCTGCTTTGAGAAAACTAGCTGGCTGTTTGTTTTCTGTAGTTTGAATAGCTGTGCGACAACTTTTTCTGGACAAATGATCATTCTGCACGTGTAGTAATACTGTTTGTAACGAACTATCACAACCATATATTTGATACTTCAAAAGTAGAAATTCACTTCATAACAATAGAAAAATTTAGATAAACACCTCACTTAACAGTGATTATCAGGTTTGCTAAACACAAGAAAAAATTATTAAAATTACAATTAGTAATATGATACTATTGATTTGAAATTGTAGACGACGTACATCACAAGCTACTTCATCCTTCAGTGATTCTATTCATTCCTGATCACTGTCAACAGTTTAATTTGTCGGACTGTTTGCCTACCTGAAGAACTCACACTTCTCTGGACTATCTGCCCACCGCGGGCACCTGCATAACTTTCTTCCGTAGCTATGCTCCTGACATGACGTAAATAGGGAAGCTGTAAATCCGCAACGACAGAGCAATCATTGGGAGGTCATCAATGCTTACTTCCAATAAAGATTCAACATGGGCTAAGGAAAAGGAAAAACACACTAAACATGGTAGTTAGGAATTGAGAGCTAAGACTCAAGAAAATAATAAGCGGCCACCAAAAATTTCAAGAACTGTG
Source organism: Papilionanthe hookeriana x Papilionanthe teres (assembly GCA_022702705.1). NCBI lineage: Eukaryota > Viridiplantae > Streptophyta > Magnoliopsida > Asparagales > Orchidaceae > Papilionanthe > Papilionanthe hookeriana x Papilionanthe teres. The sequence goes on along the minus strand of CM040424.1, from coordinate 125,945,693 downwards.
AGGATTTCATGAAAAGCAGTGGATCTCGAGATCAGTTCGTTCTTAGATTCCTTCCTACCCAACATTGAGATATGTAAAAACTCAATGGTGGAGAATGAAGAGATCAAGAAGGAAGCCGAGAAACTACTAGAAGAAAACGTAATCAAGTCAAGTAGTTCACCCGACAGATCTCTAATTATGATAATGTGTAAAAGGATAATGATTGTATGATGTGCAACAATTATCTAGCACTAAACAAAATCATAGTGAAGAATTATTATCCACTCTCGAGTTTGGATGTTCTGCTAAACTAGATGAAATATGGTTCAATCTTCACAATGATGGATTTTAAGTTGAGCCATCCACAAGTCTGGGTGCAAAAAGAAGTAAATGAAAGACAACTAAAAGACTCAAACAAGAATAATTCAAGAAGATGGTAATGTTATTTAGTCTCTTTAATGCACAAACAAAATTCAACCCACAGAATAAGGGTGGGTATTTACAAAAGATTTTTAGTACTTATAACTGAAGAAGAGTCTGTAGAATTTATCTGACATCTTGATTATGATTACAAAAAGGGTTATTTACAAAAGATTTTGTGGAGTTATCTCTATTAGAATATTTTGATTTCACTTTTTGGCAACTTTGATCTACTTTTCGTTCTTTTCACTAGGAGGTTTTCGATTCTTGGTTCTATTTTTCTTCTCAATTTTCATAGCAAACATACTAACTGACCGCATTTGGTAGTGATGTAGCCTTTAAATAAACTTTTTCAATATGGACTCATTTTCCAGTGGTACTCCAATCATGATGGTTTGTACCCATAACTCCAAGGTGTAATCCTACACATTTTGGTCTTATCAAAGGCACAATTTGAGCACTTACTTTAATATAGGAGAAAACCCACACCCGGACCCAAAACACAATATGATTGCTGAAGTGAAAGAGGTTCCAAATAGGACGCTTGGAAAGCAGGAAATACCCATCAAATAAACATAACCACCAAAACAAATAAAGATGTTGACGAGTGATGGAGGCTACGAGACTGTGGTTTGTAGGGGGTGGCAGGAGGGGCACCTGCCTCTGGGAGAGGGCTGCGGTGGCTGGAGGAGGCCTAGAGGGTGGCAGAAAGTAGTAGGAGAGGGCTATGGTGGCAGACAACAGTAGGAGAGGGCTGCGGTGATTAGAGGAGTACCTGATGGCTGCTGGGAAGAGCAGAAGGGACTGCTGTGATGTGGTCGACAAGGACGACAAGGACTGGAAGGAAACCATAGGAAAGCTGCAGGGCTAACTGCAGTGGAAGAGGGGTTGCAGTGGTTGGATGAGAGCAGACATGTGACTAGCAGCGAGAAGGAAGGGGTAGCAGTGGTTGGAAGATGGAACGACAGTAGGGAAACAAAACTATGGACTATTAGTTTTAGAAATTGACTAATAAAATATAAATTGATTACTTTTTTATGAGAAAAAAGATGTCGAAAATGCGATTGAAAGATCATTCGAAGTGAAAATTTAGATAGTCAACATGGACTATTAGTTTTAGAATTTAAGATGAGAAGTTGGAAGATAAAAAATACAATAAAAAATTACCATAAAATATATTGGAGGCACCTAGAAGACAAATAAAATATTTTTTATAAGTAACCTTCAAAATTTAAAATTTTGGGATATTTATAGAAGCAAATTCAATATGAAATAAAGTAACAAGTACTATTAAACAAGTGGCAAAAGATATACTTAGAGAATTAAAAAGAAAATTTATAAATAAAAATAGTTGGTGATGGAATAATAATGTGCAAGAAAAAATAAAATATAAGAAGTTTTTTTATAAAAAATTAGTTTAAATATATAAGCTTAGAGAGCTGGGAAAAATATAAGGTGGTCCGTTTGGAGTTTAAGAGACTAATTTGTGATACTAAAAATTCTAGTTTTAATGATTTTTATAATAGATTAGATACTAAGGAGGGTGAAAGATATATATATAAACTAGCCAAATCAAGAGAAAATAAAAGTAAATATTTAATTCAAGTGAAGTCTATTAAAAATGAAAATAAAAAAGTGTTTTTTTTTATAGATGAGGAAATTCAACATAGGTAGGTGAAATACTTTGATAAAATTTTCAACAAAGTTTTTAAAAATATGATTGACTTTAATGATCTTAATCACATTAATAATAATAAAACCTTTCTTTTTATTGTTGCATTAGTAAAAAAAATAGTTGAGGGGATTTAAGAAAAAAATCAATGGTGAAGAATTAGAACATGATGGTATCGCAATAGAAGTGTGAAAATGTTTAAAAGATTTGAGAGTTTCTTAATTTACTAAATTTTTAATATTATTTTAAAAGAAAAAAAGATGTCTGAAAAGTGGAGGAAGATTATTTTGGTCCCAATTTTTAAGAATAAAGGGGATGCACAAGAGTGTGAAAAGTATATGGAAATTAAGTTAATGTTCAATACATTAAAATTATGGGTGAGGGTAATTGACAATAGGTTAAGAAAGTGATACAAAAATTTCTCAAAATAAGTTTTGATTTATATCGGGCAATTCTACTATGGAAGCTATACATTTATTGAGAGGATTGATGTAGAAATACAGACAGAGTAAGGAAGACCTATATAAGATTTTATTGATCTAAAAAAATATTATTATAAGATTCCAAGCTCTTTGGAGAGTTCTTAAAACAAAAGGTGTTGATATGACTTATTTTCAACTCATTAAAGATATGCACATGAGAGTTGTTGTGTTTGAACAGTAGGAGCATTGACCAAGTATTTCCTATTTTAGTTAGATTACATTAGAGATCGCTTTAAGCCATATTTTTTTGTGCTATACTTATGGTCGTTCTTACCAGACATTTACAAGAAAATGTATCTTAGTGTAAGCTTTTTGTTCTTATATCATTCTTATTGATAAGACTAGAGAAAGTGTTCAATCAAAACTTAAATTATGAAGGTCTACATTAGAGTCTAAAGGTCTTCATAGTAAATCTGAAATTGATTACATGGAATGTAATTTTAGTTGTAGTAGATCTAGTGGAAAAGTAGTGACAACGGGTGATCAAATTATTAAAATAAGTGAATTTTTTAGATATCTTGAGTGAATTGATCATAGAGATGGTGACATAGTTGGGGATGTTATTAATAGAATTCAAGTTTGATGGTTGATGTGGAGGAATGCATCAATGTTATTATGTGATATAAAAGTACAACTAGAATTAAAAGAAAAATTTTATAAGATAGTGGTGAGACCTGTAATGCTTTATGACATAGAATGTTGGCCTATAATAAAGAAGCATAAAACTAAGTTAAGTATTTTTGAGATGATAATTCTTATGTGGATGATTGTCTTGACACAAAGAGAATTGTTGACATCATTTTTGGTGAGGTGTAGTTTCTTCTTTAGAAGCCTAGGATCTAGTCATAGGGTTTGCTTGTTGATTATTCTAGAGGATTAGACATGGTACCCACGCGATAGAAATTCTAACAACTTCTTTGCTCTTTTTGAAATTTCACTTGTGTTTTTGACCTATAGCACTTAGTAAGGTGGAACCAACATGAGAAGTCTCAAATTAAGTTATCGTAGGAGTGTAAAGCCTTAGGAACACCCTCTTTGACCTGGAGTAGGTGGAGCATGGTCTTGCGCGCACACACACACACTTGAAGATCCCCTAAATCCCTAATTTCCCCAAAAGTTCCTAAATTCACAGAGTCTCTTCAAAATTCATCTCAAACCATTTCAAACCACTCAAAATACCTAAAATACCCTCAAAATTCTCAAAATACCCCCAAAATTATCAAAATTTCCAAAATACCCAAAAAATTACCAAAATTACCAAAGTGCTTATGTCTCAAAAATTCAAAAATCTCAAAAATCACTCAAAATGTCCCCAAAATCAATTTGAACCACTCTTTGACCCTAATTGCAAACAAATTTACCAAAATTAGCCAAAATTCTCAAATTGCCCCTAAGTGCTTAAAATCCCCAAATCACTCCCAATTTTCACCAAATTCATTTCATTCTCACCCAATTTAACATTTGAACTCAAATTCATCAAATTCAAGCCCAATTGAAACCAAATCCAAGCCCAATTGAAACCAAATCCAAGCCCAATTGAATCCAATTTCTAGCCTAAATTTCAAGCCCAAATTAAATCCCAAATTTGACCATGCCCTTAAAATCTATCAAATTTAACCCCATGACTAATTCAATTCCACCCAATTCACTTCTTAAACTCTTCATAACATTCCCTTAGACCAATCTGAACCTTCGATTGGACCAGACCCAAACTGAAACCTAGCCCAAATCCAACCCAAACCAAAACCCTTAATTTTGACCCAAAATTCAAATTTCCCAAAATTCAACTTCATGAAACCCCAATTTCAACCCAATTGATACCTAAATTGCTCATGATAATTTTCCAAACCAAATTAAACCTTCAATTGAACCAAATCCAAACCCTAGCCAAGCCCAAACCAAGTCCAAGCGTAAGCCATGTTACCCAAACCCAAAATTCACTTCAAGACACTTGGTCTAGCCCAACCTTGGCCACCATAGGCACCATTTGAGCCCTAAGACCCAACTTAGATCCACCTAGCCCACCCTAGGTGAGCCATGGAGCAACGGTCCCCCAAATTAGGGAATTTCTTCCAAAAAATGGCTATACCAAAGGGGGATATGCCACCAGCCTTCTTAAGCCCCCAAGCCATCACCATTAAACTCTTCTGGCTCCCTTGACTAGCTAGTCACCAGCTCAGCCTTGGCTGTCTTGCCTACTCACCAACAAACCCCATACCGAGAGAGCCTTCCCCATGGATTGAACCCAATTCCACCCATCCAATGTGGCTCAACCCCATTGGTCATTTTCATCACTCAGCCCTCCACCTAAGCAACCATTTACAACCCTGGCCTGGCCAATTAAGCCCTAATTCCATGGCTATTTAAACAACACCACCCCACGGCCAAGCGAGGAGATGGTTCACATCCTTGGGGAAACTCTACCAATTTATTTCCAGAGCTCCCTGCAACCTTCCTTAGTGCAATCCCACTAGTTTCCAGCCATCTCCCCCATTGCTTGAGCTCAATTTCCCCACCCAAAAATAGGACATTCTCAATGTCACACCATAAAAATCCATCAATCTCCAAATTGAACCCGCTTCTGAGCTTCACCAGAGCAGAATGAGAAGCTCCCCACTGAAATCCCCATCCCTTGAACCCTCTACACCAGACTTTGACCAAAACCGAATCACCCCCGGGTGGAACTCTTACACAGCACAAAATTCTGCTCAAATTGACACTTAGAGGAGGTGCACCAACTCACAAAAAAGCCCCATAACCAACCCAATCGAGGCTAAACATCTTGGGCTCAGGTATAGACCCCTTCCCCCCAAATTGAGCTCAGTTTGGGCTTTTATGAAGAAAATATTCATTTCATGCTTGATTAACCACATAGTTGTGTTCGTCTGGAAAGATAAAGATGTAAGAACAAACCCCATGTGATTTGTTGAGTATCGAGCCAGTTCTTAGGGTTTTAGTGTGGATGGTTTACGGTTTAGCTCAGTTAGAGACAAAGACTCAGGACCGTCCAATTGCGCGTGTATCAGATGGATGGCTAGGATTGCACCAGACGAGGAGATGAAATGGGACGCGGAGCCGAGTTAGCTATTATGTGGATGACAACGTCAAATGGGAGCGCGATGCGTGGCTCTTTGACGAGTCACAGGTTGGTACGACAGCTGAGTGGGATAACTAGGATATTAATTTATTTATGATTTAAAAAAAAAATCATTTGGAATTGAATTCTCTAAAGGTTTATCTCTTTTAGTTATGTTACTACTTGATTGAATCATTCATTGAGCCTGTTAAAATTTTATTTGATGTTCAACATTTTCAGCTTCACTGCTAGCTCTGTATACATAGTGCAACCGTCTCACAAAGGTCATTGTGCAACATTCAGTAAATCATAGAATTATTGTGCTTCACTGTTTGGTGCTTGTACATCAAAAGGAACACTCCTAACAGACATACAGGCATCAAAATTCATTATTTTAGGTATCATAATTATATTTCACTGCAATTCTATAACTTGATGAGGTACCAACATTATCATATAGAAAATTTGATTCATATTTGATCGCTGAAAAATTTATTAAGAAATTCATACCTATTTTTTATGAAATTGCACTTTAAAGAAGGGTATTTTCTTTATTTTATTGCGGGAATGAATAATTTAGGTAATAAAAGCAAAAATCATAAAAAGGAGCGAATTTGGAGCAAAATCATGCAATTTGTCTTGAGTCGCCGACGGCGAGATCGAGCCGCCGACGGCGAGGTTACAAGAAGAAAATTCGAAGAATTTATAACCGTCTCGGCCGATGGCGAGCCCTACCCGTGACAACGAGCTAGAGCGGTTTGAAGATCTTCGAAGCCTCGCCGACAACGAGGTAGTTCGTCGCCGACAACGAGCTAGTTCAAATGGCACGGATACGATCGAACACGGACACTTTTTGAAAAGATACTTACACACCTCTTGGACCTTTGCTCACCTCTATATATAGAGCCGAAAATCGATCTTTTGTGTGTCTTTTGTGCAATCTTTTAGTCTTTAGTGTTAATTTTTGTGCGGTTATGCTGTCTTTAGTGAGTTTAGTGAGTAATTAGTGAGTCGTCTTTGTCTTGGAAGGAAGAGTCGAAAGGAACTACGAGGAGTACTGTTTGGGGATAAATCGAGATAAGTATTTGTATTTATTGTTTTTAACTTTAAATGAAATCCAATGCTTAGTTTAGTTCCAATGTATTCGAGTAGTTTATTAGTCTTTCTCCTCATTTATGAAATTAAGTGACTTGATGAAATTAAAATAGAGATACTTATATATATTAATAAATTGTGATAATTTTTACTTAAAAATTAATTTACTTTCAACTGGCCATTTGATTTGTTAAAATATGTTGATTATCAACTATAGTAAAAATTACATCCGATATTCGGGAATTCAAAAGCCTTGGAAGGAAGGTGCAAATAAATAGGAAATAATATCACTTGGGCGTAGAATTGAGCATTTTAGTGTGACGGACTAAAATATTCGATTCGATCCTATTGTTTGAGAGCCGAAGTGTAGATGTTAGCCCTCGGGCGAGGGGAACGTGGGAGCTCGAAGTGGCGGTCGGTATCCTCCCGACTCAGCGCGTGATTCGATAATCAAACATAGGATTAGTCAATATTCTTTACACTCTGGACGAAAGGGTAAAGAATAGGAATGCTCCTATTTGTCACAATACCTTAAAATTATCTATTTAAATTCATCGATCACTTAAAATTTCTAAACAAGGGGAAAAATACTTTTTCCGAATAGTTAAGACTTATTTAGCAATTAGTTTAATTTCTCGCATTTTCAATACGTATTAATTTCCTACTTGGTTAAGTTACCTAATTAAAATACTCGATTACTTTATTGCGCTCAAATTTAGAATTCCAAATTTTCGTATACTTATTTTAAAAATTATTATTATTATTTTAAATTAGTTGTTATTTAATTTTCTCTCTCCTCGTGAGATCGATAACCGAGGACTCCACTAGAGCCCGTATTACTTGATACGATACGTATACTTGCGTAGCATCCACAACATAAACAATTACAATTCTATACATATAAATAGCGGGGTCGAGTTTTTGGCGTCGTTGCGATTAAATTAAAAATATCATAATATAAAATTGTGGGTCAAGTTTTTGGCGCCGTTGCCGGGGAGAGTAAGAAAAAAGTAACGGACTATTTTAAAATAATCATAATAAATAAATTAATATCTATTCTGAAATTGTAAGCGCAAATTTGGAAACGAAAATTTAATACCTTACGATTCTGAATTAGAGCGTACAATTAAAAGAATTAGAAAACAAAAGAAACAAATTATAAATTTAACACAAATGGCGAATATTCACGAAATTCAAAATATGAACCAACAAAGACCATTAAGAGATTATGCCAACCCTACATCGGATGAAATTCATTTAACTATTCAAAACCACGATGTAGGCTGCTAATTCATTTGAACTTAAACTCCGTAATTATCCAAATGGTACAAAACAATCAATTTAGTGGTTCACCTACTTGAAGATCCTAACTTACATCTTGCTAGTTTTCTAGAACTTTGTGCTACTTTTAAATATCGAGGAGTATCCGACGATCTTATAAGACTTAGACTTTTTCCTTTTTCATTAAGGGATAAGCTAAAATGTGGTTGAATTCGTTAGCACCTGGATCTATTAAAACTTGGGGAGAATTATCACAAAAATTTCTATCCAAATATTTTCCACAATCTAAAAGCTGCTTAAGTTTAGAAATGATATAACTTCTTTTTGTCGATTAGATGGAGAATCGATATATGAAGCTTGGGAGAGATTTAAGGAACTTCTTAGGAAATGCCCACATCATGCGCTACCGGATTGGTCGATTATTCGAACCTTTTATAATGGATTAGTAGGATCTTTAAGATCGATCATCGATCTTCTTCTTTGGAGGTTCATTAATGTCTAAACCATTTGATGAAGCTTATGCACTAATCGAAGAAATGACAACAAATAATTTCCAATAGTTCATGTGATAGAGTAAATCCTAAAAAGATAGCCGGCATTCATGAAAACGATGCAATATCTATGTTAGCTTCTCAAATTGCTGCTATATCTAAGAAATTAGATCATTTTGGAATGAACTACTCTCCTATTTTAGAAGAAAACTCATGCTGGACAAATCATAGAATCTCAAACTAATTATGAAACTTTAAATGCTTATTAATAATAGAACTAATAACCCTTATTCAAACTATTATCCCAGTTGGAAAACTCATCCAAATTTTAATTGGAATAACACATCTAATCAACAATGGATGAATCAACCTAATCAAGCAAATCCAAACTATAAACCTAATTACCCACATGGATTTAATAACAATAACCCTCAATTCGAGGATAAGAAATTATCCATGGATGAATTAATTTTGAATATGGTTCATCGACTACAAAATCAAGGAAATCAACTACAAATTCAAGGAAATCAATTACAAGTTCAAGGAACATCTATTAAAAATATCGAAACTCAACTTGGACATATTACTTCTTACTGCTAAATAATAGAATACTCGGAACTTTTTCTAGTAATGTGGAAATAAATCCTAAAGATCAAGGAAAAGAACAAATTAAAGCAATACAACTAAGGAGTGGAAAAGAATTAGAACCTCGAATTCAAAAAGAACTTGAAAGCGAAAAGAGGAAGTGGAAATTGAAAAGGAAACAATTCAACAAGATTCAAACTTAGAACATCCTTTAATACTTATGAAAATTTACGTTGAAAAACCCTCACCACCATTTCCTCAACGACTAGATCAACATAAAAAAGATAAACAATTTGCTAAATTCCTTGAAATATTAAAGAAATTAACAATTAATATACCTTTTGTTGAAGCTTTAGATCAGATGCCAAATTATGTAAAATTTATGAAAGATATTCTAAATAAGAAAAGAAAATTCAACGATAATGAAACTCATCGCACTTAGTGAAGAGTGTAGTCTTATTATTCGAAGAAGCTTCCGAAAAATTGAAAGATCCTGGTAGTTTCACTATACCTGCGCTATAGGAGAAAAATTTTATGGAAAAGCTTTGTGTGACTTAGGAGCGAGCATCAATCTAATGCCTCTATCGATTTTTAAGAGATTAGGATTAGGAAAAATTACACTACTTCGATAACCCTTCAATTAGCTGATCGTTCGGTTACTATCCTAAGGGAGTTATTGAAGATGTGTTAGTAAAGGTGGATAAATTTATCTTCCAAGTAGATTTTATTGTTTTAGATATGGAGGAAGATAAAGAAATTCCTATCATTTTAGGAAGACCATTTTTAGCTACTTGGAAAAGCTATGATTGATGTTCGAAAGGAGAATTAACTATTATAGTAAATGACCAAAAAGTTACATTTAATATTGAAAAATCAATGAAATATCCTGCGCTAGAAAAAGATGATGAATGTTTTCGGATGGAAATACTTGAATATTTACAACAAGAACATTTTAAGGAATATTACGAGGATAAATTAGAAAAAGAAAACATTGAATTAATTAAAGATAATCATGAAGAACTAGATTTTATTCAGGAAAGATTTGAATTTTTGGATAATGTCGAAAATGCGATAAGAATATAGTTCATCAATTATTAAACCTCCGAACTTGAGCTAAAAATATTACACGATCATTTGAAATATGCTTATTTAGGTAATTTTTCAACTTTACTGAGTTATTATTTCATCCGCATTAAACGAATCTCGAGAACAAAAACTTTTAGAAACTTTAAAAAAATATAAAAAAACTTTTGGTTGGACTTTAGCAGATATTAAAGGAATTAGTCCTTCAATCCGTATGCATAGAATTATTTTAGATAATGAACATAAACACTAAAGCGAGATCCCGAAAGGAGATTAAACCAGATAATGAAAGAAGTAGTTAAGAAAGAAATTTTAAAATGGTTAGATAATGGTATTATATATCCTATTTCGACGATGCTTGAGTAAGCCCGATTCATCTGTGTTCTAAGAAGGGAGGAGTGACCGTCATCGCCAATGAAAATAACGATCTTATTCTATAAGACAAGTTGTCGGTTGGCGTATATGTATTGATTATAGAAAATTAAATACCGCCACCGGGAAAGATCACTTCCCTTTACCATTTCTAGACCGGATGTTAGATAGATTAATCGGACATAAGTATTTTTGTTTTCTAGATGGATACACGGTTATCATCAAATACAAATTGCTTTTGAGGATCAAGAGAAAACTACATTTACTAGTCCTTATGGAACTTTCGCTTTTCGAAGAATGCCTTTTGGATTATGTAATGCACCAGCAACATTCCGGAGATGTATGATGTACTATATTTAGTAAGTTAATTGACAATGGAATAGAAGTATTTATGGATGATTTCTCTGTATTTGGAACATCATTTGACACATGCTTAACTCATCTTGAAAAAGTATTAGAAGTATGTGAGAAAACAAATTTAGTTCTAAATTGGGAGAAATGTCAATTTATGGTTGCGGGTGGCATTGTATTAGGGCATAAAATTTCAGAAAAAGGCATGGAAGTGGACCACTGCAAAAATTCGAGTTATAGCTAAATTACCACCTCCAACTACGGTAAAATGGGTAAGAAGTTTTCTTGGACATCTTTGGATTCTACGATACGTTATATAAAAGATTTTTCAAAAATTACTAAACCTCTATGCCAACTTCTCGAAAAGGATAAGAAATTTGAATTTACAATCGAATGCTCGAATGCTTTTGAACTCTTAAAAGAAAAATTAATTACAACACCTATAATAGTTTCACTTAAGCTGGGAGAAACCATTTGAGCTTATGTGTGATGCTTAGTGATTATCTTGTAGGAGCGGTTCTTGGCAAAGATATGAAAATATTTTTAAAGTTATATACTTATCGTTAGTAAAACTCTAAATGATCTTTGAAATAAATTATACGATTCTGAGAAGAGAACTATTAGCGGTAGTATATGGTTTTAATTAATTTTGACCTTATCCGATTGGAACAAAATGTATCGTGCATGCCGATCATTCTGCTATCAAATATTTAATGCAAAAGAAAGATTCCAAACCGAGATTAATTAGATGGATGCTATTAATGCGAGAATTCGATTTTGAGATCGTTAATAAGAAAGGAGCCGATAATCGAATTGCGGATCATTTATCGAGATTAGAAAATCATGAATTATCCGATATTAAAAATGAAATTATAGACGATTTTACGATGAACAACTATATAATATCGATGAGTGGAAAATACCATGGTATGCTTGATATAGTAAACTATATAGTTAGTAATATTTTACCACCTATGCTAACTTTGCAACAACGAGAAAAAATTCATCCATGATACGAAAACTTATTTTTGGGATGAACCATATTTATATAAGCGATGTAAGGATTTAATTATTAGAAGATGTGTACCTTATGAAGAAAGCGAACCAATTATTCAAAAATGTCATGATTCGATTTTGGAGGACATTTCGGGACCGATAAAGCTGCTTATAAGATTCTACGATACTGGATTTTACTTGGCCTACTCTATTTAGAGATGTATATAGATATATTAAAACTTGCGATAAATGTCAAAGAGTAGGAAATATATCTAGAAGAAACGAAATACCTCTAAACTTTATATTAGAAGTTGAAATTTTTGATGTTTGGGGATTAGATTTTATGGGACCTTTTATTCCTTCGTTTGGAAACTCATATATATTAGTAAGCTGTTGATTATGTTTCCAAATGGATTGAGGCACAAGCTTTACACTAGGTGTGATGCTTAAGAGTGTTTCAAAATTTACGATGAAAAATATTTTTACTAGATTTGGAATGCGAGAGTGATTATCATCGACGGAGGAACTCATTTTAGAAATAAATACATTCACAAACTAGTAGAAAAATACAATATTACTCATAAGATATCCACTTGCTTATCATCCAGCGACTAGCGGATTAGTTGAAGTATCTAATCGTGAGATTAAACGTATTTTAGAAAAATCGTAAACCCGAATAGGTTAGATTGGTACTATTAGATTAGACAATCGCATTATGGGCTTATAGATCGCTTATAAAACTCCGATTGGAATGACTCCTTACGAGCTTATATATGGAAAAACATACGACTTACCGATTGAATTAGAACATAAAGCATATTGGGCGATTAAAGAATTTAATTATAATATGAAGGAAAGTCTAGTGAGAAAATATTGTTGCAATTAAATGAATTGGAAGAATTAAGAAATGAATCGTATGATAATGATCGGATTTATAAAGAAAAGATGAAATTATGACATGATCGGAAGATTAATCGAGAGAAATTTTGAACCAGGACGGGAAGTTTTGCTATATAATACTAGATTGAAATTGTTTCTCGGAAAATTGAAGTCTCGATGGTTAGGACCTTTCACCATAACTCGAATATTTTCATACGGAACTATAGAAATCTAAGATCCAAAAGCTGGACATAAATTTAAAGTTAATGGACATAGATTAAAACGATATTTCGAAGGTATAAGACCTAGCTATAAAGAGGTTTTAATGCTTAGTCGACTCGATTAATAATTGAAATTAGGTCGGGTCGACGACGTTAAACCAAGCGCTTTATGGGAGGCGACCCATATTAGTTATCTATTTTTATTGTATCTTAATAAGTTAGTTTATATTATTGAAACTTTACTTACTCGATTATTATTAAGAATCATCACATATTCGAACCATTATGATGAGAAAAGAAATTATTCGATTTAGAGCGAAATTGGACATTATTTTGAAATCTCGCCGACGGCGAGGTCGATACTCGCCGACAGCGAGGTTCGCGCCTAAATTAGATTCAGTTTATTTATCGAGCTCGCTGACAGCGAGAAACATCCTCGCCGACAGCGAGGAAGTTATAAAAATGAGTTATATATACTTTAAATGCTGATCTGAACGGTTTCAACACCAATTCCTTTGTGAAAACCCATTCTTAAACCATTCTAAGTCCGCCTTCTTCACTAGAATTCATTCCATTCACCATAATGGCCTCCAAATTCTTAGATTCCTCTAAATGCGGAGTGTTTAACCGGAGGAAATTTGTGAGTGCGGAAGCGCGGCGGATCTTCAACAAGGTTTTGGTAAAGAAAAGAGTTATCAAGGAACGGGGATTTGTCGATCGAGGATTAGAGAATTCCACTACGAAGATAGAAGAAACGATCGCACGACGGCACCTGGGAGGTATTTTGTTACACTTACGTCTGCCGTTGTTATTCCGGTTAGTGAAAGAGTTCTACTCTAATTTACATGCGATCAACAATGGGAATGTCTACGTCCGAGGAAGATGGGTGACGTTTACTCCATCGAGAGTAAATGAATTATTCTCTATAGAAAACACCCCGTATGTCACTATTCAAATTTTGTGCCTTCTCGATATAATATGAATGAGATATTTCGATATCTAACTGACGAACCGGAAGATTGGGAAATGCGGGAAGACGGGTATGTTAGTTTCTCTGCATCACTTTTGAATCCTGTCTCAAAGCACTGGCACTTTTTCATCTCATCTAAATTATTACCTACAATGAGGGTAAACAAGGTTTCGAAGGAATGCTGTTATATTGAATTATTGTATTCAAAGTGGATTGCCTATTGATGTTGGATCAATAATTGTTAAGTACGCATTAGGTTTAATTGTGCATGGGTCGGTTCACGGACTAGGACACCCATCTACTTATTTTTGCATTATGCGATCGATACTGGGTTTCTTATGAAGCTTCGGAAAAGGTTCTCGCTACCTTGGAAGCCGCTTGATCCTACGGATATGTTCCCTACTTTGGACAATAATGAAGACATTACATTTATCTCCGATAGAGCTTCACGGAATAATCCTATAGCGAAGACCTATTTCGGATAAAACAGAGTTACTTATGAAGAAAATTAAAGGAATGGAGAAAGAGCTCGAGAAAGTGAGAGATTTAATCGACAATATATCCGATTTATTTGATCACATTGATTGGAGGATGAAGGAACACTTTGATCATTCCGGACACTCGAAGCTAGCTTTCTTCATTTACTAAGACGAAGGGTTGGATCATTGAAGAATCCGCTCGGAATTTCCCTTCGAGGCCTTTCTATAACTTATTTGTGCATCATCGTCATATCGGAAATATCGAGAGAAGATGAAGATTCGACCTTGAAGAGTAGTAGTAAAGATTTCCATAGTATGTTTATGTTTATTTTATTTGATTTGATTTAGATTTTATTATGTGTGGATTGATGATTTGAATATCTCAAACTTAATTGAGATATGCATCATAGTTTTAGTATCGGCATTTAGTGTGTCGTGGATTGGTTTGCGATGCTTGATTAGTAGTAAGGATTGAAGTTTGAAGTTTGATTATAGAGTCTAAAATTATGTTAGTTTGTATGTCTCATGGATTTCGATATTAAAGTTAATTTGTTGTGTTGTGTGAATATGTTTGTGTATAAGTAGCTAATCTTCATATTAAATTAATAAATGATATGATCGGAAATATAATATAAGGCAAATCGAGGTTGAAAATGATTGACGAAATTCAAAAATTGAAATTTTTAGGACCTCGCCGACGGCGAGAAAATCCCGCCGACAACGAGATCGATCTCGCTGACAGCGAAGAATATCTCGCCGACGGCGGATTTTTCCGAAACTTTTGCCTTATAGAATTAATTAGCTCGGCGACGGCGAGAAAAATCTCGTCGACGGCGAGAACGCGAAAAGACCTATATTTGACCGGTCAACCGACACTATTCATCATCCCCTTCCTAAAATTTTTGAAAAAACCGACCTAGGGCTTGAGAGATCTTGGATTTGAAGCGATTTCAACATTTTTTGACACCGGATTTCATCTTCTCTTGGTAAGAGCTTCACTCCTATCCAAAAATTTTTGATTTTCACCATTGATTTCTTCTACATTGGGATATTTTGAAAAATTTTTGAAATATGAAGAAAATACTTGGAAGAATTTCATAGAAATCAATTTAAATGGATTTTAGTTGTTGTAGGAAGCCTTCTTAGGATTATTTTTAAGTTTAGTAAAAATTTTCATGATTTTCACGAGATCGATCGTATGGCTCCACGACAAAAACGTCGAGTAGAATTCGACGAAGACCGATTCATCGATGCACGAGCACGTACTAAATATTTTGAAAATATTCAAGGAAGAAAGTGCATTGCGGATCGGGTTTTCAAAAATCCGGGAGGAGAAGTAGAGCGGATTATTAAGGAACGAGGTTGGGAGAATTTCTGTTACGTTCAATATAGAGCAGCTGTGGAAGTGGTTAAAGAATTTTATGCCAATTTAACTGCCGCTGAGGATGCACCAGTAAAGGTACGAGGGTTTTTTGTAGAATTCAATGCTGCAAGAATAAATGTGTTCTATGAAGTTCATGACTCGCCCTTTAGCGAGTATGAAACTTTTGGAACGATGGAAGGACCACTGGAGGAAGTCATTAACTTTCTCACTGATGGGACCGGAGTTTGGAAAATTAAGCAACGAGGAAAGAGTGAATTTTCCTCTTTCTAAATTAAATGCGGTCTCCAAAGCTCGGCATTACTTTATTTGTTCTACTACGTTACCTACCTATCACCATTGTGAGGTAACACGAGATAGAGCAATTCCGAATTTCGTATTCGGAATAATAGAAGCATCGACATCGGGAGAATTATTTATCGAAACATCCCGGCCACTCCTCGAAATGAGAGTGGAGCTGGATTGGGACTCCACGGATTAATTTTTTCACTCTGCCAACTCTCCGGAGTTGAGGCTAGAGATAATGAAGAATGGGTAGAACCAATGAAACCACTCACAACTCGCCAATATTAAGAAGTATGAATCTCATGAAGGGTGGAGAGCAGGAGTAAGAAGTTATTTCACTCAGTTCAGTAGATATATACCCTCTACTAGCTATGAACCTCCTGAGCCTACCACCCCTGCCCTACAAGATCTGATGAATGAATTGACTCTGCATAGAAGAAGTTTTGAGCAGTTTGGAGATACAATGAGGAGAAGATTTGATCATTTTGATCGAAGGATTGATAATCCGGAGAGGAGACATGATTATGATAGTGAATACCTCCAGCGACATTCGGAATACGAAATTGCATATTATGAAGCTCGAACGTCGTTATAGGAGTGGAGATTTAGATGTTGTCTTTCCGGAATGCCCTGGGTACACTCGGTATCACCTCGCTCGGTCTTCTCGACGACCTACGGATCGGGGAGGAGATGATATAGCTCGGGACTTTAATGTTGAAGATTAGGATTTTATTTATTTGTTAGTTTAATATTTAAAAAAAAAAAGCTTTTATATGTTTGTAATATTCGATACTTTATGTTTTGAGACATTGGATGTTAGTTAGATTATTTGCTTGGATTGTTATAGTAGTTAGTTTTTGTTTTTGTGTTAGTTAATTGCATTTGTTTTTATGTTAAATAGGATGTTAGTTTTTCTTTAATTTGTTTTATTCTGTATTGTTTTAAGTTTTAAAATTGTTAATCTGATTAGTTCAATTGTTTTTAATATGTTAGTAATTCATAGGTGTAATGTAGAGTTAATTTTAATTGTTGTATTTAATACTTATCTCAGATTTTATCCCTGCATTTTTCTTGTTATATATATATGTAGAATACTAACAGTACATGTTCAATGAAAAATGAAAAAGCCCGCAAAAATTTCAAAGAAAAAAAAATACCTAAACTTCAAAGGTATGATTTATTTACTCTCCTTTTTCATTATTTAGAATAGATATAAAAATTTAAGTTTGGGGGGGGAGTAAAATACAAATTTAGTTATTAACTTGTTCTCAAATTTCTATTTTCAAATTATTATAAAAATGATTTTTATAGCAAAATTTTCAATTTGATTTAATATGAATTATTTTATTTAATTATTATAAAAGGTTAAATGAAATATTTCTAGTACTTTAATTAATTAAATAGAATAAAATATTTGGTTAAAGGGAATAAGAATATAGTAAACTATTTTTTAAGGAAAACTATATTTTAAAATTAAAATTCTTAAGTATTCAAGTGAAAAAGAAAAGATTGAAAATCAATAAAGTAAAAACTATGAAGTATATATAAGCAAAGAAATATTCCTAAGTTTCAAATTTAGGAAGATGAAAATGAAGTTCAAAATTATTAACGAGGCTCTCAGGATACGGTAATGCTCGAAAAGAAAAAGAAAAAGAAAAAGAAAAAGAAAAATGAGGAGAAACTTGAGGAGATGCCTTATAAAAAATTGGCTTCATTTGAATTAACCTAAAGGGAAAAACTTAGATATTTCCAAACTTATGTTTATGGATTAAAATTTTACCTAATAGTATTTTCTTGAATTTCTTATCATATGAATATCTTAAGTAGTTATTTTTTTAAATATAGTCATTCCTGAAATAAATAGTAAGCTAGAAATCTTAGACCTGATAACTAAATAATTTATTTCTATAAGATTAATTAAATTACATTAATTATTTTTGTTTAACTTTATTATGATATTAATTAATCTAATTCATAGTTTATTTAAATTGAAAAATCTTATTATAAAACTCATTATTTTTATGTAGTATTAAAATTACTTGAGGACAAGTAATAAGTAAGTTTGGGGGATTTTGATCGTTGAAAAATTTATTAAGAAATTCATACCTATTTTTTATGAAATTGCACTTTAAAGAAGGGTATTTTCTTTATTTTATTGCAGGAATGAATAATTTAGGTAATAAAAGCAAAAATCATAAAAAGGAGCGAAATTGGAGCAAAATCATGCAATTTAGTCTTGAGTCGCCGACGACGAGATCGAGCCGCCGACGGCGAGGTTACTAGAAGAAAATTCGAAGAATTTATAACTGTCTCGTCGACAATGAGCCCTAACCCACCGACGACGAGCTAGAGCGGTTTGAAGATCTTCAGAAGCCTCGCCGACAGCCGAGGTAGTTCATCGCCGACAGCGAGCTAGATCAAATGGCACAAATACATTGAACCTGGACACTTTTTGAAGAGATACTTACACACCTCTTGGACCTTTGCTCACCTCTATATATAGAGGCCGAAAATCAGTCTTTTGTGTGTCTTTTGTGCAATCTTTTAGTCTTTAGTGTTAATTTTTGTGCAGTTATGTCATCTTTAGTGAGTTTAGTGAGTAATTAGTGAGTCGTCTTTGTCTTGGAAGGAAGAGTCGAAGGAACTACGAGGAGTACGTTTGGGGATAAATCGAGATAAGTATTTGTATTTATTGTTTTTAACTTTAAATGAAATCCATGCTTAGTTTAGTTCCCATGCATTACGAGTAGTTTATTAGTCTTTCTCCCCGTTTACGAAATTAAGTGACTTGATGAAATTAAAATAGAGATACTTATATATATTAATAAATTGTGATAATTTTTACTTAAAAATTAATTTACTTTCAATCGGCCATTTGATTTGTTAAAATATGTTGATTATCAACTATAGTAAAAATTACATCCGATATTCGGGGAATTCAAAAGCCTTGGAAGGAAGGTGCAAATAAATAGGGAAATAATATCACTTGGGCGTAGAATTGAGCATTTTAGTGTGACGGACTAAAATATTCAATTCGGTCCTATTGTTTGAGAGTCGAAGTGTAGATGTTAGCCCTCGAGTGAGGGGAACGTGGGAGCTACGAAGTGGCGATCGGTATCCTCCCGACTTGACCGCGGATTCGGTAATCAAACATAGGATTAGTCAATATTCTTTACACTGGACTAAAGGGTAAAGAATAGGAATGCTCCTATTTGTCACAATACCTTAAAATTATCTATTTAAATTCATCAATCACTTAAAATTTCTAAACAAGGAGAAAAATACTTTTTCTGAATAGTTAAGACTTATTTAGCAATTAGTTTAATTTCCTGCATTTTCAATACGTATTAATTTCCTACTTAGTTAAGTTACCTAATTAAAATACACAGTTTACTTTATTGTGCTCAAATTTAGAATTCCAAATTTTCGTATACTATTTTAAAAATTATTATTATTATTTTAAATTAGTTGTTATTTAATTTTCTCTCTCCCGTGGGATCGATAACTGAGGACTCCACTAGAGCCCTGTATTACTTGATACGATACGTATACTTGCGTAGCATCCACAACATAAACAATTACAATTCTATACATATAAATAGTGGGGTCAAGTTTTTGGCGTCGTTGCAATTAAATTAAAAATATCATAATATAAAATTGTGGGTCAATATTCACAATGTGCAGTCCAGTACCAATAATTGGGTTGAAATCTCTTACGGTACTGATCTAAATTGACTTTTGTCCCCGTCAAACTCGTGTTGTTGCCATTGCTGCCAATTCTCCTTCGTTGTCAGGATGTCATTTGTTTCTTAGTGTTATTTTTAAGGAAGAGAAACCATTTTATTTATCTATTACATTGCTATAGTCTCTAACAACTTCTTTTTAATCAAGTGAATGACGTCAAGACATTAAGAAACTTGGAGGAGGAAGGGAAAGGACAAATGATAATGGAAAACATATAAAAGAAAAGTGTGGGAATAATTCACTGTGATAAACATTTTAGAGAGAACTTTGGAGTTTTTGACTTCTGAGATACTCGTACAAGGAAATTCACATGAATATTCTATAACCATAGATTTAGGTACAATTCCTATTCTGAGTTTCTCATTCTCCTATAAGAACAAGCTCATATATTTAATTACATAATAAATAATTAAAACCACCTAATAAAACTCTTTATTAAAATTCACATTTGTTCTTAAATTAATTTTAAGTGTCAAGATCAAGAAGAGAAACATCAATGTTAAATCTTAAGGGTAATAGATTTCTAAGAATCGAATATTACCCTAAATTTTTGTTTTGTATTGTATTTTTTGATTTAGTTTTGTTTCCTTTTTTTCATTTTGTTTTGTTTTATTTTGCTGTTGTCATTTTATTGTTTTGAGATTCACTATTCAAGATTCAGAATGTCATCCCTACAAAATAGAGTTAGGACATCCTATTAACATGTAAAGTAAATCAAAAGCGCAACTTGCCTTGTGTGTTCAACAATCCTGCAAAACAAAGTTAGTATTATATCTTAATTCATTATTTAATTAGTTGAATTTTTAGTTTTTAGACAACCTAGTCAAGATGTTTACAGCTCCGTCGTCGCAGGGTTGTCAAAGTATTCAGATATACTTAGTCCGAAAGGTGGTTAAATCAGGACCTGAATATTCTTGACAGCAACCACAGATTGCATCGTCAAGAGATTTTCGTAGATCAGAACAATGGGGATCAAGTTGCATTTGGTGATCTTTGTTCATTAGGGTTTCATTTAAGTTTTAGTGTCCTTTTTGGATTTTACGGGTTGGAAAATTTTAGGGTTTTTACAATTTATTAACTGATTTAGATTTTATTACTTTTTTCTTTTGTTTGGGATGGCCAGATCAAGATCACATGGTTCCATCATCCCGGGCCATTAAACTTGCAGTTTGATTTGTCACGAATAAACAGAAAATAGTTTGTTAGCAACCATGGGTCACCTTCTCCATAATATCTTCTCAAACCAAGTTACATTTTTGGGTTCAAGTTTAAACTTTAATGTCCTTTGGGGTGAATTTTAGGTCGTTTTTGTATTGAGCTAAATTTTATGTTCGTTTGATTTTGGGTTTATGTCAATAGATTTATAGATCAAACTGAGATTTAGGTTCAATTTAAGTTGAATCCTAAGCTTTAAGTTTAGTTTAGTTTGAACCTAAGAGAGATTGGTTAAGTTAAATTTAGGGTTTAGGTTTAGTGTAGGTTGAACCAAAGAAAGGTTGGTTAAGTCTATTATAGGTTAGACTTAGGGTTTAGGTTCAGTGTAGGTTAAACTTAAGAGAGATTGGTTAAGTCTAATATAGGTTAGACTTAGAGTTCATGTTCAATGGAGGTTGAACCTAAATTGAATTTATGGTTTAGGTTGGGTCAGGTACAATTTAGGTTTTGAGGTGACTTAGATTTAATTTAATTTTAACCTAAGGTTTGAAGTGACTTAGATCCAATCTGGGTTGAACTTTCAAGTTAAGTTCAATGCAGATTGAACCTGAAATTTTAGGTTGTCCGATGTGGATTGAACTTAAGGGTTTAAATTAGGTACAATGTGGATTGAACCTAAGGGTTTGGATTTGGTTCAATTTGGATTGAGCCTAAGGGTTTATATTAGGTTCAATGTGGATTGAACCTAAGGATTTCAATTAACTTAGGTTCCAGTTAATGTTGAACCTAAGTATATAGGTTGACTTAGCTTAAGTTTGGGTTGAACCTAAGGATTTGTGTTGACATAAGTTCAAGTTAGGTTGAACCTAAGAGTTTGAGTTGATTTATGTTCAAGTTGGGTTGAACCTAAAGGGTTTTAGTTGTCTTAGGTTCAAGTTGGATTGAATCTAAAGGTTTAGGATAATTAAGTTTGGTATATCTTAGACTGAAATAGGAGTTAAAGTGAATTATGCCTATTTTAGGTAAGGCTCAAGAGGTAATTTAGTTTAATGTATGTTAGACTTTAATTAGGATATAAGATTGATTAAACCTTTATTTAGTTAAGGTTAAGGAGTAATTAAGGCTATTTTGGGTTAGATTTAATTGAGATTTAAATTTAATTGAGCATAATTTAGGTATGGCTTAAGAGATTAATTAATTTTAATGTGGTTTAGACTTAATTAGGATTTAAGGTTACTTAAGTTTAATTTAAGCAAGGCTTGATGGTTTAATTAGGTCTATTTAGGGAAAGAACTATTTATTGTTTAATGGTTGGTTAAGCCTAATGTAAGTAAGGATTAAAGGTTTAACTAGGTCTAATTAGGGCTGACCTAATTAAAGTTTAAAGGTTGACTAAGCCTAATGTATTTAAGGCTTAATAGTTTCAATAGGACTAATTAGGGTAAGACCTAATTAGGGTTTAAAGGTTGATTAAGCTTAATGTAAGTAAGGATTAAAGTTTTAACTATGTCTAATTAAGGTTAGACCTAATTAAGATTTAAAGATTGATTAAGCCTAACGTAAGTAAAGCTTAATAGTTGTAATTAGGTCTAATTAGGGTTAGACCTAATTAGTGTTTAAAGGTTGATTAAGCCTAATGTAAGGCTTAATGTTTTAATTAGGTTTAATTAGGGTTAGACCAAATTCGGGTTTAAAGGTTGATTAAGCCTAATGTAAGTATGGCTTAATAGTTTAATTAGGTCTAATTAGTTAGACCTAATTAAGAATTAAGCCTAATGTAAGTATGATGTAAGTAAGACTTAATGGTTTAATTATGCCTAATTAGAGGTTAAATGTTGATTAAGCCTAATGTAAGTAAGCCTTAATGATTTATTTAGGTCTAATTAGTGTTAGACATAATTAGAGTTTAAATGTCGATTAAGCTTAATGTAAGTAAGGCTTAAAGGTTTAACTAGGTCTAATTAGGGTTAGACCTAATTAGGGTTTAAAGTTTGATTGAGCCTAATAAAAGTAAGGCTTAAAGGTTTAATTAGGTTAAATTAGGGTTAGACATAATTAAGGTATAAAGGTTAATTAAGCCTAATTTAGGTAAGACTTCATGATTTAATTATGTGTAATTAGGGTTAGACCTAATTTAGTTTTAAAGGTTAATTAAGCCTAACTTAAGTAAGGCTTAAGATTATGATTAAGTCTAATAGGGTTTAGACCCAATTAGGGTTTAAGATATACTTAAGCATAGTTTAAGTAAGGCTTACAATGGGGTTTAGACTTAATCATTGTTTATGATATACTTAAGCCTAAATTAAGTAAGGATTAAGGTGTTAGATTAGGTCTAATGGTGTTTAGACCTAATCTAGGTTTGTGATAACCTAGATCTGGGTCTTTGGATTGAACTAGCTTAACTAGTTGGACTTAATGTCTGACCTTAATTTTATATCCAAATTAGATCAATCTTAAATTCTATGGTCCAAATCAAATTTTTTGGTTAAGTTGTAAATTTTAAATTTACAAATTAAACCTCTAAAGGTCTAAGTTGTCATTTTAAACCTTTAGAAGGATTGTAAAATTGGTTTTAATCTTTAAATTACTTCCAAGTACTTTATAACTAATGCTAATTTTAATTTCTAATTTTATAGTCTTTTATTATTTATTTTGATAATAATTACAAAATTTGGTGAAAATTAGTGAATTTCATTTTGGAGGTTTTTCCAGACCTTAGAAAAATCAGAGAATATTTCCAAGGATAGAAGGATTGATCTCTGTAAATTTTGTAATTATTGGATTTATAACAAATTTTTAATAATTAAATTACTTTAGATAGTAGTTCATTAATTAAAAATTAGATATAATTAAATTATTTTTAATTTTATTTTTATCATATTCCCATTATTTTGCTAATTTCAAGGATATTATTGGTTTATATTTATGAATTCTTTGAAAAGTTATGATTTTTTAAAGATTTTAGGAATTTTCTGAATTTTATTAAATAGAGAAATCACATTTTCTTATTTATCCAGGAAGGCGCCAACTTGATCCTAGGACTCCTCGAAGCTCCAAGTGGTGACTTTTCATTAGCGGGGCTCTATGCATGGCGGCTGTGGTGGCCCGCAGTTTAATCTGTTTTGTAAGGATGATTTTGTGGTCCTTCCTCGGTCGTCCATTTTTGATACACGGAAATGGATGGCTTTGGGTCATCGTTCCCACGGGACGTTAATCTGAGAGTCGTTCATGGTTAAACCACAATATCTCTCTTGATTATCCATAAAATCTAATGGTATTTGTTCGAAAAGCTTCATCAAAGCAAGAAGAACATATCTTTACGGCTTGGGGTGATTGTTCCCTTAACAAAGTTCCAAACCCAAGCACATTTTTATGGTTTAAGGCACATACTTGGTCTCAAGAGGTTCAACCTCAATTGAGCTTGACAAAAATGATTGTCTAGTGCTTGCGAAGCTTCTCCTTGGTCCAATTTGGGATAAAATAGGACAGGGGTATGTTCTAGCTGAAATAGTGATACGTTTTCAGCTTAGAATAGGTTAGAGCGTACGGGAGAGGCCAATTTTGATTGAGAAATTCTTCGTGAAGCTCATGGAATGCTATAGAAGTTTTAGATTGATGTTTCAGAGAGGTTTATGTATAACCCAAAGATGTACGAGATTTTGGGTTTGAAATTAGTATTCCCTATTGAATTTCAAGGGCTGAGGCTATGGGGTATTTAATGTTCTATGGATGGGGATGGTTTTCTCTGTTGAGTGCAATAGGGTTTGGGGGCTCTATCTTGTCTTATCTTCTTATTAGAAGCTCTTGTGTATGGCTTTAAATAGCCAGTTAGAGTCCAAGGCTGAGTTTTGCCTTGATTAAAGAAGGTAGGAGGTGGCTCAGGGATGCTCGAAGAAGCTAAAGGGATTAGAATTCAACTGTGGATAATAGCTTCCCCCATTTTCATGGTGTACTCATCATGAGCCCAAGTATGGTGATGAAGGTGGCTTTAGGTAGAGCTTTCGTCCTAATAGAGGGGTAGTGAGGTAGATAAAACAACATGGCAATGAGCTGATTTAGCTAGTCCACCTAGGTTCAAAGGGGTATGAGGTGGATTTAAGTGAAGTGCCATATACTCTTCCCCTCATGGTCACCTTGGACTTTAGTCAAAAATAGTAGCTCCTTATATTTTAAATAGGGTTAATGTGTCAACTCTATAGTGATGGATGGCTTTGGGTCATGGTAAACCCATAAAGGATGGGCCTTAAGCTTGGGCTTCCTTGGTGTTGCGTTTTGATGGATGGGATTTGACAATAAATTTTGGGCTCAAGCCTAGGCTTAACAGGTCTTAATTTCATCTTTTTTAATTAAATAAATTGTTAATTAATTAAGAAAATGAAAATTTTGACCATAAGACCATGAGCCATGATGTTGTAAGATAGACCATGAAGATCTAGTGTTGACCCATGGATCAAAGTGACCAATTGAATCCTAGGTTAACCAATTGGATCTTGGATAGATCACTTGCATCA
Organism: Papilionanthe hookeriana x Papilionanthe teres; assembly: GCA_022702705.1. NCBI lineage: Eukaryota > Viridiplantae > Streptophyta > Magnoliopsida > Asparagales > Orchidaceae > Papilionanthe > Papilionanthe hookeriana x Papilionanthe teres. The sequence goes on along the minus strand of CM040424.1, from coordinate 125,920,185 downwards.
TGGATTGACCAAGATGATCCATTTGACCATATGGTGATTAGTTTGCCATATGGTGGCTAAGTTGGCTATAGGGTCAATGGATTGATGATATGATCCAGTGTTGACCATGTTGACCAAGGTATTAACCATGATGGTCAGGTTGACCATATGGTAATGTCTTGACCATATGTTGGTTGGGTCAACTACAGAGTCAATATGGTGACCACAAGGTTTAAAGTTGATCAAATGGTCAATGTGGTGACCATTGCGTCCAAGGCTGACCAAATGGTCAATGGGGTGACCATTGGATCTAGGGTTGAGCAAATGGTCAATAAGGTGACCATTGGGTCAGAGGCTGACCAAATGGTCCAGGGTTGACCAAACAGTCATTGGGGTCAATAATGGTTCAAATTATGACCTACCATTACTACTCTAGTTTGTCTAAGGTGTCGCTTAATTTTGAGGTCAAAAGGGAGCACATTAGGGATTGATCCAAAATTCAAGGTTTGGGGATCCCTGATGGACTCAAGGGGTTGACATTAGTAGACTACTTACCCAAAATGTATCTGATGTTCATTGTGAATATTGGGCTTGTAGAAGAATCCCTAGGTATTCTGAGTTGATTAAGGTGGTTCAGGATATGTCTTGATCATGGATGTCGATTTAGAATAGATCCTCACAAAAGTGAGATCAACAAATGGGCTGCCAATATGTGTGGAATACTTAATAAGTATGTCACACATATTGGTGTTTACTGAAGTGGCCGACATAATCCGCGAAATTATCAGTTTGTCGCTAGCTTTAAAGAAGAGTGATTATTCTGTGTCAAAAAGTTTATCATTAGCTTCTAAAGTCTGCTAGGGAAAAGGGTGTTATGACTTATAAAGAAGTTATTTGAAAGGGAAGGAAACAAGTAAGCTGTGTGAAAGCCATGAATTCCTTATTAAGAAGGCCTTATATCCAATAGTCAAAGAAAAGAGTGGATTTCCTACTCCATTGAAGGAGGTCTTATAACGTTGCTAAAAAATGTTGAATGTTGGTTTTGGGAAGGAATGCTAAGAGACATGGATCTTATCCCGAAAGAAAAGCTAAAAGAAGCTCATGATTCCATGTCAGGAAGGTTTTACATCCAATAGCAGGAGAGACAGTGGATATCATATTCCATCGACTGAGATCTCATACCATCTGTCAAAGATGTCGAATGTTGGTTTTGGGAAGGAATGCTGAGAGGCTTATATTCTATGCCAAAATAAAAGCCAAAGGAAGGACATGATTCCATGTCAGAAAGGTTTTATATCTGATAACAGGAGAAAGAGTGGATGTCATATTCCATCGTAGGAGGTCTTATAAAACCTCTAAAAAATGTTGAATGTCAGTTTTGGAAAGAATGCTAAGAGACTTACATCATGTCTTAAAGGAAAAGCTAAAGGAAAGTCATAAGTCTGTATCATGAAGGTCTTACAACCAATAACAGGAGAGAGAGAGTGGATTTCATTTTTCCATTGAAGGAGGTCTTATACCATCTCTCAAAGACGTCAAATTTCAGTTTTAGGAAGGAATGCTATAATACTTACATTCTGTCCTAAACGATAAGCCAAAAGAAATTCATGATTCTGTGTCAGGAAGGTCTTGCAACTAATAGTAGGAGAGAGAGTGAATGTCATATTCCATCGAAGGAGGTCTTATAGTACTCTCAAAGATGTCAAATGTCGGTTTTGGGAAGGAATGCTAAGAGACTTATAACATGTCCCAAAGGAGAATTTAAACAAAAGCCATAACTCTATGTCAAGAATGTCTCATATCCCATCACAAGAAAGATGTGTGAAGCAAACAAAGAGGACTAGCTTTTTTTTTAAGTTTTATTATTTTATCAGTTTATATGTCGAAATGTTTCTCTTATGTCATTTCACGAAATTTTGTTCATCTTCAATTCATGTGATTTTTAGTTGTAGGTCTTCAATTTTGCATTTTTGCACCTACGCCAGCATTACTTACAGTTGAAGATTTTTATAATAAAACTAGAGTTTCATTTCATTACACAAGATATCACACATTGACAAACATGTCAACAAAAGATAACAAAATGTTACTGTCAGTAATGAGTTTTGTCAAGTATGACTCAGGTGCTTGGATATTCACTGGGTCATGGAAGTTCCAGAGGGTGCAGTCCCTTAAGTTTTGGTGTAGGTTGATAACAAATGTGGTGCTTCTTGGGACACATTGTTCGTAACGTCAGTGAAATTCAATGTCGGCATGCTAATGGTATGCGATGTTTTGCCACATCAGCTCTATTCCCTTTAGGAGTAGTACTGATCCACGCGGGAGGGGAATCTGATATGAACCATGAAATTACCCTGGTCCTATGATTTGGATTTCTGTTCCAAACATTGTGGCACACCCGTTCAATAGCGATATTGTACAGAAAGGCCTTTCAAAGTCATGATGATTAATATGGGGTGGGATACAATCTCCTTCTTTATAGATATTTATGATGCAACTGTCACGAATATAACTAGACGACATTATGTTTCACGCTACCAATCTTTTGATGATTTCAATAATTATGGTGGGCATTGGATATGCCTGTTCATGTTGTAAAATTCTTGGGGATTCCCCTATCTGTCTTCGACGTAATTATAACAACATCCATATTATATGATTATTTTCCCTTTTCTATGTTTTCGCCTATTAGGCTCTGAATATGTCTGGCTTGCCCTTTATCACGTGCTTCCATCACATACTCCATAATGGTTACTTATTATTCTTCATCAAAGACTCAAGTGACCAGTTGTATACCCTCGAGTATATTAATCCTTTGGCCATCAATATTTTTAAAATGTTCAAAATAATGTCTTATGATGGTTTGAATGTGTTTTAGCTCCTCAGAAATGATTTGCCTTTCGGTCGGCTCTTCTGGCACTGTACGGTCAAGTACTGATACATATGGACTTGGTGCGAAGATTGTTCTTTCTATTTCTTCTTTACGATTCATGTTTTCTACTCCCAGGATAAAGTATACTTTTCCGGGTGTATATTATGGAATTAAAAATTCAAATATGGTAACATCCTCCTCCTTAGGTTTTGCATCTCGTTGTTCTTTTCCTTCAAGTCTTTTGAGCCCCTTATTACGATTTCTCCTTTGGATCGTGTCAGCCCTGTCGTCAGTTTAGTTACTCTGGCAATTGATGCATCTAAAATCCCACGAGCGGTAGAAACTATGACCAATTTTAATTGTCCATAGTCGATTTCCTATTTTTTTTCAAATGCTTTGCCTTTTCTTTGGTAGTAATTTGTTGTCGAAATCAGAACTCCATTACAAGAGATTTCCCTTTTGCTTCTTCTTGATTAATAATAGACAATAGTGGTCCATTGTATAACAATTTAATTTGAGTCAGATCGAACTCAAAATGGATTCTTGATCCTTTTTCCATGCATCGGCGGTCCAGAGCCAAACACACACAGCTGCGAAAAGTGAAGGGAAGCATGTTGTTTGACATTTCTCCTACAAGTAACAGGGTAATGTAAACATGTCACATCTGATTTCAATTTTATTTTGTTAATGTCAAATTAAGAGATTTTCTTTTATCATCATCAATTTATTTCATCATTTCTTTTTATTTTATTTTTTTTAGGTCACGTTCAAAAGCACATGCTTAATGAGCAAAAAGGAAGCCTTAAAAAAAAGACATAAGCCTCTGTTATGTCATTCAAACAAACTTGAATTTATTTTTGTTGTCATTATTTTTTTCTCCATTTTACAAATGAATCATTTTTTTCCAATGTCGTGTAATATTTTTTAAAATATCGCCCATTAATTGGGGGTATAATTCTTTCTCCTTGCTAATCCATCAGCTGATAGGATTCTCCCGAATATATCTTTCCAACAACATACGGACTCTCCCATATCAGTTCGAATTTCAAACTTATTTTTTGGTGAGCGAGGATAGGTCTTCAGAATACTAAAACCAAATCCTTGATTTGAAATGTGATGTTGTGCTTTGACAAATCATTGAATGAAGAGGTTCTCAAATTCTGTAAAATTTTTATTGGACCTAATGGAAAGCTTTGAATTTAAATCAAAAGCAACCTCTATACGACTATTAACAAAATCGCGGAATAAGAGAACATTACTACCCCCTTGCATTGCAACAACTTGCTCTAAAGTATGCTTGATGCTTACAAGGGTTATCAGTCCCGTTAAACATTTTGAATAGAGGTGGAACATAGCCTTTAAGATATTTGACATGATAAAATTCCTACTGATAGGGTCTACCCTTTAGAATTAATAATAAGGCCCTCACTTAGGCCATTGTTTCTTTTATTTTTATTCCAATAGTTGTGTAATTTTCTTTTCTGATATTCTACTTTAGGTTGAATCCTTTTAATTTTGAGTACTTTCTTCAATTTATGTTGATTCTCTATTTTCTTTGAGAATATGAATTGCCTCTAGTCGAACAATTTCAATATCAGGTAACGGGGTTATCTGTGGTGAGTTTTGCAGAGCTGCTAACACGAACATCATTTCTTCAACTTACTTTTTGATATGATTTATCTGCTCATCTCTTTGTTGCATTGCTTTTTATAACTTGCGTCTCTACCATATTTATTTCTAAAGACTTCTCATATGAGCTATTGAAAGACTTTTCTTTTCTTTCTGCTCATAATTGTTTAATAGCAGCTCTTAATTTCTTTAGTCATTATTTAATTGAATATTTTATAACTTTGATTTTATATATGAAATCCAAGTTTTGTGTTATTCTTCCTATGCATTCTGAGTAGTCTTCTCTGTCTTTCTCCTTGTTCTGAGATTTTGTGAAATGAAAAATTGAATTAGTTGTGCCTAAAATATTCAATAAAAATTGTGATAATCTTTTTACTTAATTCTTAATTTACTTTCAATATGGCCAATTGATCTGTTAAAATACGTTGATTTAACAACTAAAGTAAAGATTACATCCAAGATTTGGGGAGGTCAAAGTCCTTGAAAGGAGGGTGCAAATAAATAGAGAAATATTACTTATCGGCGTAGAATTAGAGATTTTAGAGTGATAGACTAAAATCCTCAAGTCGGTCCTATCATTTGGGTGCTGAAGTGTAGATGTTAGCCCTCAGACGAGGGGAACGTGGGAGCTCGGAAGTGAGAGCCGGTATTCTCCTAGCCTAGTCGCAGATTCAGTAACCAAGCATAGGATTAGTCAATGTTCTTTATGCCTGAACCAAAGTGTAAAGAATAGGAATGCTCTTATTTGGCACAATATAATTCTAACTAATTTAATTATCCATTCACTTAATTCTCTTAACAAGGGGAAGATACTTTTTCTATATTGCAACTTTCCGTTCAACATTAGGGGTAGAATTAAGTATATTTGTTCTTAATATACGTTTACTAGATACTTATTTCAACTGTTATAATTAGTTCGTAATTTCTAAATTCCCTGTGGGATCGATATCCAGGACTCTATTAGAACTCTGTATTACTTGAACGATATGTATACTTGCGTTGATAAGAGGTGACGTTGCTATTATTGAATATATATATTTTACATTTGTTAACACTTATAATGTTAAGCATCGCCATCGTGGGTCACTCCCTTCCTATCAACTATCATAAAATCAAACTCTTACAGAAGAAGTATCCATTTAATAAGTCTAGGTTTCGCATCCTTCTTTTGCATTAAATATTTGATAGCTGAATGTTATGTATGCACAATACTTTTAGCTCCATTTAAATAAGGTCTAAATTTTTCAAGAGCAAACACTATAGCTAATAATTCTCTTTCAATTGTGGCATAATTAGTTTGAGCTTCATTAAGAGTTTTACTAGCATAGTAAATGACTTTGAAAACTTTATCATGCCTTTGCCCCAATGCTACTCGGATTGCATAATCACTAGCATCACACATAAGTTCAAATGGTTTCTCCCAATCAGGTGAAACAATTATAGGTGCAGTGATTTTTCTTTTAATAATTCGAAAGGTTTCAAATATTCATCATTAAAATCAAACTTTCTATTATTTTCTAAAAGTTGGCATAAGGGTTTAGTAATTAGAAAAATCTTTAATATATCGTCTGTAAAATCCAGCGTGTCCTAAGAAACTCCTCACCTCTCTCATAGTAGTGGGTGGCGGCAATCTCTCAATCACTCTAATTTTAGCAGGGTCAACCTTCATACCATGTTCAGATATTTTATGCCCAAACACAATTCCTCCTACAACCATAAATTGACATTTCTCCCAATTCAGAACTAGATTCGTTTTCTCACAAAGCTCCAAAACTTTTGCTAAGTTTTCCAGGCAAATTTCAAATGAAGTCCCGAATACAGAGAAAACATCTATAAAAATTTCTATTCCATTATCTATCATACTACTGAAGATAAACATCATACATCTTTGAAATGTTGCAGGTGTATTACACAGTCCAAAAGGCATTCTTCGAAAAGCAAAGGTTCTATAAGGGCTACTAAATGTTGTCTTTTCTTGATCCTCAGGAGCAATATGTATTTGATGGTAACCAGTATATCCATCTAGAAAACAGTAGTACTTATGTCCGACAAGTTTATCTAGCATTTGATCGAGAAAAGGAAAAGGGAAGTGATATTTTCTGGTGGCGGCATTTAATTTCCTATAGTCAATACAAATTTGCCATCCATTAATTTGTCTTGTGGGTATAATTTTATTACATTCATTCACTTCAACAGTCACTCCTCCCTTTTTTGGTACACAATGTATTGTACTCACCCAAGCATTATCCGAAATAGGATAATTAATTCCAACATCCAGCCATTTTAAAATCTCTTTCTTAACTACTTTCATTATAGGGATCAATCTCCTTTGTGGATCAACTTTCGGTTTATGTTCTTCATCTAATAAAATTTTGTGCATACAAATCGAATGACTAAATCCTTTAATATCTGTTAAAGTCCATCCAAAAGCTTTCTTGTATCTTTTTAAAGTTTCCAACAACTTTTGTTCTTGGTATTCGTTTAGTTCCGAAGATACAATAACAGACAATGTAGATGATTCTCCTAAAAATATATACTTTAAATGATTAGGGAGAATTTTCATTTCAAAGTTCAGGAGGTTTTATGATAGATGGAATTAAGCTTTTATTTTCACCTTCCATAGTGTCTAATATTTCAAATCTCTCCTGAACATACTCGAAATCTTCATTATTCTCACAATCTGAATGTTCTTCATCTTCACTTTCTTCTTCAAACATATGTTTATATTCATCTTCTTTTTTAAATATATTTTCAAAATGATCATTTCTCAAGTAAATCACAGACTTCCATTCTAAAACATTCATTATCTTTTTCCATTGAGGGATACTTCATAGATTTTAAAAATATTAAAGGTCACCTCTTGATCATTAACTCTCATAGTTAATTCTCATTTTTGAAAATCAATTACCGCTCTTCCAGTAGCAATGAATGGTCTTCTCAAAATGATTGGAATTTCTTTATCTTCCTTCATATCAAGTACAATAAAATTCATAGGAAAGATAAATTTAACCACTTTCACTAACACATCTTCCACCACTCCTTTAGGGTAAGTAATAGAACGATCAGGCAACTGATGAGTCACAGATGTAGGAGAAATTTCTCTTATTCCCGACCTTTTAAAAGTTGATAAAGGCATAAGATTAATACTCGCTCCCATATCACATAAAGCTTTTCCGAAAAAATTTTCACCTATAGCACACGGCATAGTGAAACTACCAGGGTCTTTAGGTTTTTCTGAAATCTTCTTCTGAATTATTGCACTACACTCTTCGCTAAGTGCAACAGTTTCATGATCTGTAAATTTTCCTTTGTTTCTCAAAATATCCTTTATAAACTTAGCATAGTCAAACATCTATTCTAATGCTTCAACAAAAGGAATATTAATCGTTAATTTCTTAAGGAACTCCAAAAATTCTCCAAATCTATTATCTCTATTTTGTTTCTCTAATCTTTGAGGAATTGGAGGTGGTGGCTTTTCGACAGTTATCTTCATTGGTTCAATAGGATAATCCAAGTCTGGATAAATCTTGTTTGAACCTTTTTCAATTTCCACCTTCTCCTTTTCTATTTAAACTTTTTTTGCACTTTAGTTTCTAATTTGTTTCCACTCCTTAAGTGAATAACCTTATGTTGTTCCTTGTTTTAATCTTTTGGATTGATCTCCACATTACTTGGAAGTGTTTCAGAAGGTCTATTATTAAGTGTAGTGATAATATGTCCTAATTGATTTTCAATATTTTTCATAGCAAAACCTTGAGCTTGTAATTGATTTCCGATATTTAGAATCATTTCTTCAGAAGACAACTTCTTATCCTTAAATTGTGGGTTACTATTGAATCCAGGGGGTAAGATGGTCTAAAATTAGAATTTCTTTGATTGTTCGAATTTCCAATTGGATTCATAGAATTATTAGCCTAGTGCGGGTTAACATCAGCATTATTATTATTCCAATTGAAGTTTTGGTGATTCTTCCAACCAGAATTATAATAATTTGAGTAAGGATTATTAGGTCTATTAATAGCATTTAAGGTCTCGTAAGATGTTTGAGATTCTGTTATTTGTCCAAATGAATTTTCCTCTAACACTTGAGGTGGTTGAGAATAATTCATTCCATATTGATCTATTTTCTTTGAAAGGGCTGCAATTTGAGAAACTACCATAGTCATCATATCTGAGTCATGAACACTAGCTACTCTCTTAGGATATACCCGTTCAGAAGGCCATTGAAAATTATTAGTAGCAATTTCTTCAATTAATGCGTATGCTTCATCAAAACGTTTTGACATTAATGATCCACCAGCAACAACATCTATGATAGATCTCAATGATCCCACTAATCCATTATAAAATGTTTGAATTATTCACCAATCTGGTAAAGCATGATGTGGGCACTTCCTAAGAAGATTTTTAAATCTCTCCCAAGCTTCATATATTGGCTCTCCTTCAAATTGACAAAAAGATGTAATATCATTTCCTAGTTTAGCAGTCTTTGATGGAGGGAAATATTTTCATAGAAACTTTTGAGATAATTCTCCTCAAGTTCTAATAGATCCAGGTGCTAACGAATTTAACCACATCTTAGCTTTATCCCTTAATGAAAAAGGAAAAAGTCTAAGTCTGACAGCGTCACTAGACACTCCATCACATTTAAAAGTATCACACAGTTCTAAAAAACTAGCGAGATGTAAATTTGGATCCTCATTAGGTGTTTCAGCAAATTGATTGTTTTGTACCATTTGTATAATAGCAGGTTTAAGTTCAAATAAATTAGTAGCAACATCAGGATTTTGAATAGTTATGTGAATTTCATCTTCTGTTGGGTTAGCATAATCTCTTAAAGGTCTTGTCAAATTTCCAATCTCATTTCTCTGATTATCTTGAATATTCGCCATTTTGCAAGGATTTTCAATTTGTTTTTGTTGTTTTCTAATTTTTCTAACAGTACGCTTTAACTCTAAATCCTAAGGCACTAAACCTATAGATCCGCTACTATGCATATATAAACACAAATACTCTAATAAAGATAAACAAACAAGCAATTACACACTACGAAATAAAGGTTTTTTTTCTTCTTTTTTTACTACTATATTATGTTGACCTCATTTTTGATGAGGTCTTCTCTTCTTCTTTTAGTGCTTAGGATCTAGCCTTAGGCTTTTCCTTTGACTATCTTAGAGGATTAGAATTGGGACCCACCTTTTAGAAATTCAAACCACTTCTAAACTCCCCGCAAACTCCACAAACTTGACTATAGACCCCTAATCACCTGGAGGGTTGAAATCGAATGTGGAAGTTTAAAGGATGAGTTCCTATAGGACTCTTTGGCCTTAGGGACCGCCTCAGGTGGCCCAGTGCAGTGAAGGGTCGACTTGCACATACACTACACCTATGCACTACACTTTCACACACTTCCTAAAAACACACCCTTACCCAACTTAACTTCCGACTCATGTAAGTGATTCACATGGATGGTCCTTAACACCTAAGCCACGGCTAAGAGGGTTAGGAACAACATAGTGAATGCCTCGAATGAGTCTCTTCATGGCTCATGTGGGCTTGATATGGCTTCATGGCTCAACAAAAATGATTTCATTCCACTTACATCCACCCAATCTTCAATTTTCCAAATTTTCGATTTTTGACCCCCGGGACCCAACACCTCGCCAACCTACCCAAGCCCGAATAGCTCAGAATTTCTCAAAATTTTCCAAATTACCCAAAATTCTCCAAAATCAATCCCTAACATTTCCACATCACTCAAATTGATCATCCATATCCAAAAATATCAAAAATTCCAAAAATACCCCCAATACCTTCCAAATACCCAAAATACCCCTTTTGACCCAAAAATCCAAAAATTCAGAAAATTCCCAGAAAATTCCAGAAAATCCCAAATATTCCCAATTTCATTTTGTTCAACTACACCATGGGCCAATTTTGTCAATTTACCCCACTTTTATCAAAACCCCCAATTTGACCCATTTTAACCCGAAAGTAAACCCGATGTCAAACCAAACCTACCCAATTGACCCAAATTCTGGTCCAATTCAATTCTAAACTTCAATTCAACATCCCAACACCAATCTAGACCAAATCCAAGCCCAATTTGATTGGCATTGGGATCCAATTTCACTTTTGGCCTTAAAACCCGATTTGGACCTATGACCCAAACCTAACCCAAACTCACCCAATTCAACTCCAATTAACCCCAAATCTTTTCCAAACCTTTCTTAACATCCCCATGAACAAAACACTAACATGATTTGCTCAAAATTTAGACCCAAACCCCACTCAAATTCAACCCAAAATCAAAAGGCCCAATTTTGACCTAAACACTAAACCTAGCCCAAATGAGCCCAAACCCCAAAATCAAAACCCAACCAAAGCCAAAACCTCTTTGAAACACTCCCAAAAAACATTTCCCAACATTAATTTTACATCAATTTCAACTCTAGCCCAACTTTGGCCCATGGTAGCTCATTTTGGCCCACTTTAGCCTCTTTACCAAAAAGCCCATATCCAACCCGATTCAAACCCAAATCACCTCAAATTTGTTTCAAACCACTCATGAAGCATCCCTAAACCAAACTCAACAATTATTTGGCCCAAGCCTTTACCAAAATTTCATCCCAAAAATCCATTTTAAAATTCAAAAGCCCACTTTCCTAAACCATTTAAAAGCTCGATCTAAAACCATTTCAATGAGCCCAAATTTGGCCCTAAAGCCCACATGACATTTCCATTTGCCATCCATTTAATCAAAGCCATTCCCTAAGTTATAATTCCATCATCAAACAATTCCAAATCAAGCCCCATACAAATTCACACCAAAATATCCAAAATTCTTAAAACCCATTTTTATGAAATTGACCTGACCTTTTCCCAAGCCGAAATGGAGCCATGGAGCCATGCACAAGCCATATGCAAGCCATGAGAGCCTCTTTACATGTCACCATGCCATTTTGAGCAAAAGGAGGAGGCTCTTTCCTTAATTCCTAAAGGTGATTAACCACTCCCATGATTCCCCTTAACCATGCTTATGCTCTAATTGTGCTTGGATGGTGACTTGACCACTGCTGATTATCGTTGAGCCAAATCACTTTTCCCTCGACCAAAACCAAGCCTTGGGTGGTGCACCTAGCCCAAGTGGAGGGGTTGACCAATTTGAGCCAAAATAAGCCCTCTCCCATTCCATTCTAATCCGAGCCTTTTACACATGGCATTTGCCGATTACTACACTAAACCCCGGCCACGACCCACTGAACAAGATGGTGACCAATGCACGGCCGGCCAGCCACCGAGCCGCCGGAAAACACCATGGCCGAAACCTTGGGAGGAGCCAAACTTTGGAATTCTCCCTTCGTTGAGCCGCCCCATGCCTAGTGGCCACCATGGCTGTTCTTCACATGCCGAGAGCAGCTGATCCCGGCCCTCGACTCCCCGGGAGGCCCTCCAACATCTCCTATTTAAACCCCTCACCTTCTCGGCCATGAGAGGTGCTGAACCAGACCTTACTGAAACTCTGCCAAAATTGTTCCAGACTCCTCCCCACACACAGAGCACTTGATCCCCAGTGAGATCCCCCTGCCATTTCTTCTCTGTGAGCTCGATTTCGAGTTGAAATTTCACCCAAAACCGGGACACTTCTCCACGGCGAGCCAATCCCCAAATTGATTGGTCCTACACCCGCACCGGAGTCGAGGGAAGGTGTCCACCGAGCAAAAGCCCCATCTCCGGGTCACCCGGTTGTTCCGGACTCCAAAGGTTGTGATCGGCTTTGGTGGAAATCACACCTAGGCGATTCACCGCATCCCGGGCTTCATCCCTAGCCTCCTGCGGCTCCAACGAACGTGCCGAGCATCTCCGATCGAGGCTTCACCTCTCGGAGCTAAGGTATGAATTAATTCTTCATCCCGAAGCTTCGGAGATTCTCCATTTCAAATGCCTTAATTTCGATGCATGATAACCGTATAGATGTGTTCGTCTCTTCAAGACGAATCCATAGAAGCATAAGAACATGAAAATCCATTGAGTATCGAGTGAGATCTTAAGGATTTAGTGTGGACGGCTCTCGGGTGAGGACACTTGGGGACGATGAACGGATGCGCGTCCATTTAATACACGCGCGGACGAACGGCTCGGATGGCGTCGGACCGGGAGACGGTACGAGAACCGCGGGGCCCGGGTTGTCGACTCGGATGGCGGCGTCGAATGGGAGCGCGCCGCGTGTGCATTCGGAGGCTGCCGAGGTTGACGCGGCGCGCGTGGATAAATAGAAAAATAGGGTATTTTCCTATTTATTTAATTCCCTAAACTTGGAAAATTCATATCTCTGTGTAGAAAAATCACAAAAATAAAATAAAAATACCCTCTTGCTCGGTGAACAGAGGAGAATAATGTGGAAAAGAAATCATTAAATTTTGTCCAAGTATTTTATTTTTAGTAATTTATTTACTCTCTTCATACATTTAATTCTCCATGCATTCATACAATTCACCATGGCATGAGACCATAGGGCTTTTGAAGCCTCCGAATTTGGGAACATTCCCGAATTTTCCAAAGTCGAGGCCATCCCTATGAAAAGTTATTGATTTTTCAAATGCATGTTGCTATTTTAAGTATTTTAATTCCAAAAATTAGCATGTTGTAAAATAAATTCTAGGAAAATTTGGTGATGTTCCATATGACCAGAGAACCACTAGGAAAAATAGGATTTGGGTTAATTCACTTAAATTAACCCTAATTGACTTAAACACCCAAAATAGATCTCTAATTAATTAGAGTTAACTATAGATCAAATTGACTTGAAATCAATTCTCCACTGACCTTTAGGATCGAGAGGAACCCATCATAAAAATTTGAGGTCGATTGGACTTGGTTAGCTTCACTAATTGGGTTGATTAAGCCACTTAGTCATTTTAAACTTTAAAAATTCATAACTTTCAAAATATCTTTCAAAAATTCACCAAATTGGTTTTGGAGTCTCTCGATATCAGGGAGTTTAAGAAAATTAAAATTTCAATTTTCTAAAAAGTTGATTTTTAATATTATTTTAATATTTTCAATAATTAAAAAAATAATAAAAATCACAAAAATAATAAAATTCACCAAAATGTCATATTTTGAATTTTAATCACTTAGGAACAAATCCCATATTTTTCCTAGGTCTATTTAGTGAGATATTAATTTTTAAAGCTCTAGGGTAATTTTAAAATTAAAAAATATATTTTCTAGCATTTTCACCAAAATAATTATAATAAATCAAGAAAAGGTCAGAAAATTGTGAAGTTTGGTTCTCTGGAATCCTTGATATCAGAGAGAATTTTAAAAATTATAAAATTTATTTTTCAACATTTATTTTATTTTTAAATTAATTAATACTCCAGAACTTAAAATAATTCTAATAAATAAAATATAATTCAAAAAATTACAAAATTTGGTCCAAGTGGTCCTCTTGTCATTAGGAATGTCCCCTAATTTTCTTAAGGACAGAAACTTTCCCTTGGTCATGTTATTGAATTTTCCTTGGAAATTTCTCTTTTCTACAAAAAATAATTATATAAATAAATTAAATACAGAAAAATCACATTTTCTCCTCTCATGTCTTTATTGACACATAAGTGAAGTCACATAAAAATTTCAAGTTCATTTGAGTTCAATTTAGTGAGTTATGAAATTATTAGGCTTAAAGGGCAAAATGGTAATTAAAATTTTAACCCTTAATTAAAACTTTAGGTTTAATAAAAATTAACAAGTAAAATATTTGATCCTAATCTGATTTGGATGATTGAAATTTAAATAATTGAAGGGTAGAAACCCATTAAGTAATTTAAAATGATTAAACCTTAATTAAATAATTAATTGAATTTGGAAGAATAATAAGATTGGAATTATTAAAATAGGGATATTATTAGGAAGAGATTTATTCTTTAATTTAAAAATCCCTAAATTTAATCATCCCATCAATATTCAACTCTTAATTAAAATGATAACTCAAATTTAAAATATTAAAAGACTTAATCATTAAATAAAAATTAAATCATTAAACTCTTTCAAAAAATTTTAAATTAAATTAAATTAAATTAAGATTAAAAGATTGAATTAAATTAAATTAAATGAATTAAATTAAATTAAATAAAATTAAATTAAATTAAATAAATTAAATTAAATTAAATAAATTAAATTAAATTAAATTAAATTAAATTAAAAATTAAACTAAATTAAATTAAGAAATTAAATCAACTAAATCGAATTGAATTAAATTAAATCGAAATCAAACTAAATTGAATTAAATTGAATTAAATTAAATTAAAATTAAATTGAATTAAATAACCTCACTTAAGACATGAAGAAATAAATCTAAAATAACTTGAACACTATTCCAAACTTAAATCATTAATTTGAACTTAAATTTGGATCACAAATCATTAAATATCATTTTGCCCTTAGGAGCTTTAGTTATCATAACTCCTAAATAGAACATTAAAATGAAATGCTACTTCACTTATAGGATATTCGAAATGTCCTAGTTCATCGAAGCAAGTTAACAAAATTTGAAAACCTCGGACGATCGATTCATTTACACAATTAAATTCATCTTGGACTTAAAACAATCCTAGAAATATTGAAAAGATGTTTAAGATTCTTCTTAAGCACTTCCTCAATATGATAGGATATTTATAAGAACAATTGAACTTAATTGTTCTTCGATGAAGAAAATCGTCTTCAGAACTAAAAACATGAGAACCTAGACGTCATAGGAAATGATTAAGTATAGGATTAGGAATTTGGTAGAAAACCATAAACCTTTCCCTTAGCTTTACCTAGGAACTTGCTTAAATATTCTAATTGTGTTTTAAGTGCAGCTTGGAATGACGGGAAGACCCTCCAGGTACGCTTTTATTTTATTGCAGTTTATTCATTGCAAATGCACTTTATTTTTCTTGCATGATAAACAACAGTTGCATGAAAACCGACACCTTTAGGACAGAAACCAAAGCCGAAACCCATAATTAAATTAAAAGACACTACAAGATAAAATTCACCTCCACAACATTTCGAAATATAAGACAACTCAAAATTTAATCACAAACGAACACAAAACTACAATTACAACTAAATTAAAACGTCTTGTTGGATGATCGGGAATACCTCGGATGATGTAACCTACGTGTTGCTAACGGGATTTCCCACGGTCTAAATGAAAGTGTGGAACTCATTCGGTTGAGTTTAGCAAATTCATCCGGACTAAGTGAATCCGATAAAAATAATGATGCGGAAGGATGGAACCGTGGGATCTTAACCGGTAGTCGTTATAATCAACTTTAAGATTTGTTTTAATTAAAACACAAAAAAAACACTTGGAAATTAAGACTTCTCTAAACCGAACACTTCTCTCATCTCTTGATTTATGATTTCTAAAACTAAACCTCTGCAACAACAAGGAGTTTGGAGCATGGTGGGCGACACGGCCATCGTCGTCGGCAAAACTTGAACCTACTTCGACAAAACTTTCTTAGAATTAAATAACAAAGCCATAGGACTTCGAGGTAGTTTACCTAGTGCAACATAAATCCTCGACTCTTCGTTAGGCATTTGCATTGCAAATTAAACCCTAACCGGTCTTAGGATTCCGAGGTAATGTCCGATACGACATAAACCCTCATATCTTCAGGCGATTTGTATGATTACTATCATATAAATATAAGCCCTAATTAATTAAAATTGGCAAGATTAAAACATTAAATAAACATTAGGACTTTCTTAAATTCAAGCCAAACAATAGGGTAGTCGGGAAATTATCGAAGTTCACTTCGAATCCATAATTTCTCCTACTTTTCTTCCTTTGAATTCCCAAAATAAAAATGTTCTAAATTTGATCCATTCCCTATTGAAATTTCCAAAATTCAATCCTTTGAAAACTTAAACTTTGAAATTCTTGAGAGCGAATTATTGATTATTATCGAGAGTTTTCTTAGGTGATTCCATCACTTAAGATGTAATTAACTATAGGGGCTTGCCCTTATAGGGAACTTTAAGAACCTGGGTAATATAAACCCTGTTTAATAGTTTCATATTAAGCGGGGAATTTGTCGGCTTATAAAATTGGTTCGCGAGACCAAACGGATGTCACAAACCTTTCTAGTTTATTTAATCGAGCCCCATTATCAAGCGATGTATCTATTCTTCGGGATAGATACACGGTTTGTGATGCGGTGCTCGTTTATATAAACTATTCGGGATGTGAGATCGGTTTGATTTCATATCTTAAAATTTTCAAATTTAAAATTATTTTCAAAATCAAATACTACTTTTCAAATTATTTATTTAAATTAAATTAAAATTCGCCGACAATTTACGTAGGCGACTCTCTTTTCAAAATAAAACACACAACCTAAAAATAGTGCCGACATATTTCGGCGACTCCAGCGGGAAAGTTCCTCTCTCCATTTTAATCGAATAGTTCGCTTTCAAAAATCGGTAGTGTATCCATGTCCCTAATGGATCGAACTACCATTCTTTCCGTTGGAATACCGTGTTCATTTCTACCTTGAACAAGTATAACCAACATTCTCTCGGATTTAGGAGCCACTTGTTTAGACACCCATAAACAGAGAGGTTCCGAGATCCTTTTACCTCATTTCGAGGTGGGGTGGACCCCCGATAGGTGTTAGTTTAGGAGTGATCCTTCGAGTCGAGAAGTCTTGCTTAAGACTCTCTTTTCCTTTCCAACTCCGATTCGATTCCTTACCTTCTCTACACCTTTGAACACTCCGTTTTAAATAAACGAAACCCTCTAATAAGTGATTCTTTTAATAAGTGATTCCTTCTTATAAATACGTGAACAAGAATGAGTTCGGACTCTTTTCAATTCCTTTCTTTTCGTCCTAAAGAAAAGAAGCATAACTCGGGACCGACAACCGAATCTACCTCGCGAAATGGAAGCCCCAAAGCCGATTTTCTCCTTCACCAACTGATCGGACCTCGCCGTCTATAAGGATGAGTTGCCCGACAATGGAATCATCCGATTTGGACAAGGATTCGAAAACACGAACGTCGAGGTCATCAACGTCTCCCTCTTTGCACCGATGAACAAGGTACTCGAAGGCCGAAGAGCCGCTCGCTCGAATTCGACCTTAGGTCGACCCAAGAATTCCCTCCTCCGCAAAGGATCCCGATTAAGAGGAGTACCGATGTCCACCGGAGGACTCATTCTTTCTACCCCCACCTGGTCTAGTTGTTTCGCTTTCTGCCCCGACTTTTGCCAAATCAAAGGGAAAGAAATCCGAGATTATGATGGACTCGTTACCGTGGAGGGTACGGATCTTCTGTAAGACCTTCCGTTTTCGAGATCGGGTCCGGTTCGAAGATTCCGTCACTAACAAAGACCCGGAGAAGAAACGAAATAGAAGGATCGCTAAAGAAGCCGAGGCCGCCGAAATTGCTTTCCTGAAGAAATTCCGAAGCTGCCAGAATATACACCGCTGCCTGAATACATACCACTGTTGGGAGGAAGCAGGTTTCATCCCCTCTCCGCCGCGGAAGATGAAGAAAATATTCGCAAGATTGCTGCCAAATTACCACAGCCCGCATATTACAACGATAGCCGCAAGAAAAGAACTAGAACTACGCCGTTTGCTCGACTGCAAACTTTGGTAGAAAAGTTAGCGAAGAAGGAAAAGCCGCCCGTATCGAAATTCTACGGAGGATGGGGCGGGTGCCGGTCGAATCCCGTCTTGGGCCCCGAGTAGAGCCCGCCATCATGGCGGAAAAGCCGAGTAAAAGAATGAAGGCTAGTCCGCCTGTTGTCGTCTCGGGATTACGGATTAGGGAGGATACCACCTTCCAGACATTTGGCCGACGGACCATCCGGTCCTGGACCTTCCGGCCGCGGAAGGATGGTATGGCGTCCCACTACCGGGCGATTGAGATTGAAACGACGGCTCGAGAAAGAAAGTCTCGCCGGGAGACTTGAATGCGAAGAAAGTGCTACCGCGATGAAGGGGACCCGTGAGAAGGGGACCCGGCGGCCTATCGCACGACAACCACGAAGACACACGAAAGCCCCGCTAGAAGATGCCATGGAAAAGTTGAGAACCGATATCCAGACGGTTGGCAAAAGAAAGAGAGGAAAAGTTCGGAGACGAGATTGATTCATCGGAATTTATGGACGACGAATACGCGAAAATCAACATGGTTGAGACACGAGCTTCATCGGCTTCGCAAGGTGCTCCTGCGACCGCGCAGAAGAGAGGAGCCGGAGCGATGAGAAGACGGCTTCGAGAAAAAGACGACACGATCGCTCGAATGGCGAAAAGGATGGAAGAGATGGCCGTAGCTACGGCCACTCTCCGGAGTCGAAGTACAACCACAAAGGGAGACACCCCGGAGGTCATTCACATTGTGGACGGAGGAAAGGAGATTACGTCCGTCAATGGGGATGATCAGCTAAAAGGATACAACACAAAGTATGATTCCCGAAAAGGATATCAAGAACTTGGTAGAACGACGGAGTGCGAGAAGCCTTAGCACAATCAAAGAGCGGGACATCCATTCGGACGGGTAGACCTTACCCGAAGAATTCGACGTTGTCCAATACCCGAAAGGCTTCGTACCACCTCTCGTTTAAGACCTTCGATGGAACCGGGAACCCTCGACGGCATGTGGCACACTTTCGTGCCGGTTGTTGCAATGCCGGCGGGAGCGATGCATTACTCTTCCGACGGTTCGTCGGCGGTCCGTCGGGAATCGCCTTCGGCGGTATGCGGAATTACCAAACGGTTCGGTTAAGACATTCTCGAGCTAGAGAACCTCTTCATCAAGCGATTCGTCGGAGCTCGGCACCACATCACTATAGGTGATTTAGTGGTAGAAAAACAAAAGCCGAATGAAACTTTGGTGGATTACATACTCCGATGGAGGAACTTAAGTATGAAGTGTGAACCACAGCTGCAAGAACGAGCATGCGGTCGGCATTTTGCTAAAAAGCATCCATGGCCCGATAGCACTTCTCCTCGAGGATTTACTTATTAAGACTTTCGAGAAGTTGTTAAGCGAGGCCGGAAGCTTGCAAGAAGAGGCGAAGCAATTAAGTTTCACCGACAAGACGGACAAACAAAAGCCCGTAAAGACTTTTGAAAAGAAATCCGGGATCGTCGCAAGCGGTTGACAAAGGCAAGCAACCGATGCAAATACCACCGAACGGCCGCAACAACCACAACGGAATTACCGGCAACCCCGGCCCGGCTATCGGTCATCTCCGCGAGTATGAACAACCGTCCCGCCCGCAACGTACATTAAGAGAGCTTTTGAGCGAGAGAATATCCGTTCAAGAATGAAGCGAGTGCCGAAAATGTTCCGCGGTCGATGAAGACTCCGGATTTCCAGTGCGCGAGCCTAAAAGACCGAGAGGAAGTCAATAAGAAGGGTGATCCCGACTTTTGCCCTTACCACCAAATGCTTGGACACAAAATAGAAGATTGCATTACCTTCAAAAGTTGGCTCAATGACAACTCCGCGGAAAGGGAATATAACGATCCCGAAAGAGTACATGAAGGAACCCCGGAAAGGAGGTTCCGTCAATGTTATCTCGGCCGATCCCATCATTCAGATGGATCCCTATACAGCCGACGATGGATGGACTACCGCTTGGACGAGGTCTTCGAAAAAGATTTTAGACGGCATCCGGACCGCTTCGGTGCGAGCTTCAATTCGAGTTTGAAACTCGTTAAGCCGGTACTATCACTTGCGATAGAAGAACCACCTCGACAGGAGACGATTGAAGAGAAGAAGAAAATTGACGAAGAAGAGAAGGCGAGGCACCTAAGGCTAGACCTAGGGGCTGCTTATCCTAGGATAGTTGTTTCCGATTCGGGGGAGAAATCCCTCGAACCCACGACTTCGTATGATTATCTACTCACTTCGGTGGGATCATATAATGATAAGGGTGATGGCGTTGGCTACGTTTTGATTCGTTTCTAACGATTACGTAACTAACGATAATCCGGATATCGATTTCGATACCAACGACAATTCTCAAATCATACACGATCTCGACAAGCAAAATAATGAAGAAGACATCCATCAAGGAGGTTACGAGAGTTCAACAAGCAACGAATCTATCTGTGAGTTTCGAGGAGCTCCAGTCACGATAGAGTTAGAGCCTTCGGACTCTGAAGTCAATCCGGAAGAGTCTGTCATTCCGATTCAAGAAAAGACACCGGCAAGCTCGACGATAGATTCGGAGGAAATTACGAAGTCAGCTTAAGAAGTGGGAAAGTTCTACCTCCGAGAATGGGTCCAAAAGACAAAGGAAAGCAGGTGGTTGTTCGGGAAGAACCAACCCGGCGGAAGAAATACCCGTTCGAGAAGAAGCGAGAGACACATGAAAACAAAGTGGACTACAACGTGCTAGCCCATCTTAGGAAACTACCGACCGAGCGAGCATCTACGACGCTCTCATCTTATCGAAGGAGATGAGAGAAGCTCGATCGAGGCCTTACTCGATCCGAAATTTGCTTAGCTCGAATGGCCGGAGAGTCCTTAGATGAGGTTTGCTCGTTAAAGGAACGACGAGGTGTTACCTTCACGGACGACGACCTACTACTTGGAACGGCAGATCACTGACCGACCGTTGTACATTTCGATTACAATCGGAAAGTTTACACTCTCCGAGTATTGGTGGATCCGGGAGCATCAATCGATATAATGAATCTTCGAACGCTAGCATACTTGGAAATTGATGCTCGCGAGCTCGAGGCGGACAAAATGTTATTAAGAGGATTCGACCGAAAGGAGAAAGAGCCCTCGGCTCAATAACGCTATCGATGAAGACCGGTGACTTAGCAAAGACAACCGCGAAATTTCACATAATTGATTCGAAACATCGTTCAACGCTCTATGGGCCGACCATGGATACATGAAAACGGGATGGTACCATCATCTCTACATCGGTGCATCGAAGTACTACGATGGAGGGGAACAGGTGCATCAAAGGTGACTTACAACCATTCTCCGTACATGAAATTGGAATCCACGAGGATGCGGCTTATTATGCACCACCGAAGAAAACGATCTTCTCCGGAGATACCATAACAAATGAAGCAAAGAAAGTTTGGGACAACGAAGAACCCGAAGTTCTAGTCCAACGAGTCACTCACCACTCCCTTACGGCGAGATGGTGAAGGTTTCTCCACAACTCGCATCCGAGGTCGAGGCCGGGGACGAGGTCGTGGTAGAGACATTAGGACGATTGGACGAGAGGAAACCAACCATCAATGTCGATTGGGAAGATAGTTACGAAGAAGAAAGAGAAATCAAACAAGAAGCGACGATAATAAGTCGAAAGAAGCCGCAATTCAAAATCCCTCTCGAAGATGAAAGAAACGAAGAATATAAATCGATGTACGAGAAGATTAACCACTATGTACATACTATGACCACGACCCCGATCCATTCTAATAAGATCGAGGGTATGGAGGTCAAAGAGGTACGTAGCGGTGGTGCAAAACCAATCAAATTCTACCGTGGTGCTTCTTCCTCCAAAGCTGAAAATAATGTACAATTTGAAGATGCTACTTCATCGAATTAATGGAATTGCCTTTTGAGTGGTACTCTCTCCCGTGTTCAAAATTTAATTCAACGTGGTTTCTTACCTCGACGAGTGGACAAAAGGTCGATCACAACGTTTTGAAAATTTATGGAATAACTCCGGTCGTCCACCCAACTCAAAGCATGGTCTCGGATTCGGCACGGTAGGATCGGTTGACGATACTTGAATTTTGCTTGGTTATCACCTGCGAATCTAATGAAAGCTGCATGGAAACTACGGATGAACTCGAAGATTTACAAATTGGAGACGCTCCACCGAATTCGAAGAAGAAATCAAATCTACGATAGATGAGTTAATAGAAGTTAACTTAGGTACTAGCGAAGAGCACAGACCTACCTTTGTTAGCTCTTTACTCGATAAAGAAGACTCCGAAGAAATAATCGAGTTATTAATGGAATTTAAAGATTGTTTTGCTTGGAGCTACGATGAGATGCCGGGTTTAGCTCCAGAGGTTGCGAGTCCATAAACTAGGAGTGGACCCTACTACGTCCAGGTCGGACGAGGTCCCGAGAAGAATGCGTCCAGAAATCGAACAACAAGTCATAGGCGAAGTTAAAAAGTTAATAGACGCTAAATTTGTCCGTGAAGAACAATACCCGACTTGGTTAGCCAACGTGGTACCGGTCGGGAAGAAGAATGGTCGGATCGGAATTTGTGTGGATTTCGGAGATTTAAACAAAGCATGTCCGAAAGATGAATTTCCTCTACCGATCCCGGAATTAATGATCGACATCGCTTCAACACACGAAATATTCTCATTCATGGATGGATCTTCGGGATACAACCAAATAAAAATGGCTCCGAGAAGATGAAAAGCTTACGGCATTCGAACGCCGATCGGAGTATTTTGCTACACGGTGATGCCATTCGGATCTGAAGAACGCGGGAGCGACCTACCGAAGAGCAATGACAAGAATTTTTGATGATCTCATCCATAATCAAGTCGAATGCTTACGTGGACGATGTGGTCATCAAAAGCAAAGTAAAGGACAACCATTTGTATGATTTGAGAATTGTTTTCGAACGATTAAGACAATTTAACCTTAAGATGAATCCCTTAAAATGCGCCTTCGGCGTCACCTCCGGGAAATTCTTAGGATTCGTCGTCCGACATCGTGGAATTGAAATCGATCCGGAGAAGATTAAAGCCATCTTAGAAATGCCGCCTCCCAAAACCTTAAAACAACTACGATTTTTTCAAGGGAAGCTAGCATATCTTCGACGCTTTATCTCGAACTCGTCGAGTAGGTGTCGGCCTTTCTCGGCACTAGTTAAAAAGGACGCCAAATTTATTTGGGAAGAGAAATGCCGGAGGGCCTTCGAAGACATTAAACAATATTTAATGACACCTCCTGTCTTAGCGGCCCCGAGTCTCGGGTAGACCGCTAATACTTTATACCGCGGCTTTAGATGACTCTCTCGGAGCCTGTTAGCCGGAGTCGATGATGAGGGTAAAGAAAATGCTCTTTATTACTTAAGCCGTCGTTTACTGCCGACGGAAATAAGGTATCCCGCAATTGAAAAGCATTGTTTGGCCCTGATCTTCGCCGCTCAAAAGCTCAGGCATTACATGCTTTCTCATAAGGTCAACTTGATCTCGAAGTTTAATCCATTGCTGATACTTGATGACTCGTCCAACGCTTTCCGGCAGACTTGCCGGATGGTCGATGATATTATTGCAATTTGATATAACTTTCGTGCCTCTTCGTGCCGTAAAAGGACAAGCCTTAACGGACTTCCTCGCGGCACACCCTTTGCGGCAGAATCTCCTCTCGATGACGATCCGCCGGATGAACAAATAATGAATCTAGAAGACCTTGATGATCGACGTTGGGAATTATATTTCGACGGAGCATCTTCGGCGCACAAAGACGAAGAATCGCAAGTGATAGTGCCGGTAAGGCGGGAATCGGGCTAATCTTTATAACACCGGAGCGGGGGATGTTAAGATACTCCTACCACTTGACGAGCCGTGTACGAACAACGAAGCGAGAATACGAAGCCCTCATAACGGGATCGGAATTAACCATTCGAATGGGGATAACGGACATCAACATCTACGGGGATTCACGGTTAATCATTCAACGGATCGCCGGACGATACTGAGAATTTTAAAACCAAGACTCGAGCAATACTTCCAGGTATGCCATACAGCTGTTGGAACAGATTCCGAATGTGACAATTTACAAAATTCCCGAAAGAAAACGCTCCAGCGGATGCGCTAGCTCGTCTCGCAAAAGAATTTGCTCGTTTGCAAGATGAATCGAGTGGAAGTGTCGGTTCACGGACGCCGGGTCCTATCACGGCTTAACATCGACACGATACACGAATCGAAAAGGAAGAAGGATCGATTGCGGCGGTGACGAGAAAACACGGAAGATTGGCGACAGCCATTGATGGATTACCTACAAACAGGAAAACTACCAGACGATAGGTCATTAGCCCATCAGATCAAGAAAAGAACTCTGTCCTACGCACTAATAAACAACACATTATACAGAAGGTCTTTTGATCAAATGTGGCTAAGGTGCCTGAGCGGGTCCGAAGCCCGTGAAATTGTTAAGGAGGTGCATTCGGGACTGCGTGGCGCTCACCGGTCGGGTCCAAAGATGAAAATGAAAATTAAAAGACTAGGAGTACTACCGGCCCTCGATGATGACCGATCTGCATGAAAATCGCCAAGAGCCGTCACCAGTGCCGAGTGCACGGAGTGGTTCTACACCAACCTCCAAATGTGCTACATCCAGACAATTGCATCGTGGCCATTTGAATGTTGGGGCACGGATATAGTGGGTCCGATAGAACCGCCGTCGTCGAAAGGACATCGCTTCATTCTTGCGGCTACGGATTACTTTTCCGAGTGGGCGAGGCGGTTCCACTCGGAGAAGTGAAAGCACATCACGTGCTACAATTTTTCGAGAACCGAGTTGTTTACCGTTTCGGAGTGCCGCGCGAGAATCATCTCGGATAATGGGTCGGCATTCGAAGCACACAGATCAACAATTTTGTCGGGAGACACGGAATCGGCTGGCGATATTCAACAATTTACTACCCGAGAGCAAACGGCCTTGCGCCGAGGCTTTTAATAAAACTCTCGTTCAAATTTTAAAGAAGACTTTAGACGACAATAAGAGAAATTGGCACGAGAAGTTGTTAGAAGCCTTATGGGCCTACTGGACAACCTTCGGAACTCCTACGCAAGCTACACCTTACGCTGCGGTGTATGGGTCCGAGGCGGTGTTACCTTTAGAGGTTCGGCTTCCTTCACTCGAGTTGCGGTTGCGAATAAAATCACAACGGAAGAAAACGCCAAATTACGACTCGAAGAATTAGAGAGCTCGGAAGGAAAAGACTTGCAGCGCAACGGAATTTAGAATTATACCAAGCTAAGATGATTCGGGCTCATGATAAGCGGGTCCGCCCGAGAACCTTGAAAGTTGGTGATCTAGTTCTCGTTCTCGAAGACCTATTCTTGCACACCGCAAGATAGGGGGAAAATTTGAACCCACTTGGGAAGGACCGTTTGTGGTTGAAGCGGTATACTCAGGAGGTTCCTACCAGCTAGTGAATTGCCAAGGAGAACGACATATGCTTCCGATCAATGGACGATACTTGAAAAAGTACTACGCTACCTGATGTTTCGAAGGAATGAACTTTCCATCCCTAGAAGCACGGGTGAAGTGATTACTTACGACTGAGTCCGAACCCAAAAATGACAAAAATGTGCTAAAATAAATAAAATCCTGACAATAAAATTTTCCTTGTTTTCTTTTTCAAATCAAATCTCAATCAAATTTCAAATTCGAT
The DNA here is from genome assembly GCA_022702705.1 of Papilionanthe hookeriana x Papilionanthe teres. Classification (NCBI taxonomy): domain Eukaryota; kingdom Viridiplantae; phylum Streptophyta; class Magnoliopsida; order Asparagales; family Orchidaceae; genus Papilionanthe; species Papilionanthe hookeriana x Papilionanthe teres. The sequence continues at coordinate 125,894,287 of CM040424.1, read as the reverse complement.
CTTCCAAATCTTAAATCAAATTCTCAATCAAATTTCGAATCCAATCTCGATCAAACTTCAAATTTCATCTTCCAAATTTCAAATCAAATCTTAAATCAAATTTCAACCGAGTTCAAACTCATCGAGTCAAATTTCAAATCTCAAATTCAATCTTTCCAAATTTCAAATCTCAGTCAAATTTCAAATCTCAAATTCGATCTTTCCAGATCTCACATCAAACATACATCAAATTCAAACCTTTGGGTCGAGGATTTTACATCCAAGACTGCACTGCTTTAGGATTCTTTTCCTACTGCACTGAAATACATCAAATTCAAACTTTTGGGTCGAGGATTTTACATCCAAGATCGCACTTGCTCTAGGATTCTCTTCCTATTGCACTTGAAATACATCAAATTCAAACTTTTGGGTCGAGGATTTTACATCCAAGACTCGCACTTGCTTTAGGATTCTCTTCCTATTGCCTCTGAAATACATCAAATCCAAACTCTTGGGTCGAGGATTTTACATCCAGACCGCACCTGCTCTCAGGATTCTCTTCCTATTGCCTACCGAAATACATCGATTCGAACTTTTGGGTCGAGGATTTTACATCCAAGACCGCCTGCTTTAGGATTCTTTTCCTACTGCATTGAAATACATCAATTCAAACTCTTGGGTCGAGGATTTTACATCCAAGACGCATCGCTTTAGGATTCTCTTCCTATTGCCTTCGAAATACATCAAATTCGAACTTTTGGGTCGAGGATTTTACATCCAAGACCGCATCGCTTTAGGATTCTTTTCTCTATTGCACTGAAATACATCAATTCAAACTCTTGGGTCGAGGATTTTACATCCAAGACCGCACCTTGCTAGGATTCTCTTCCTACTGCACTTCGAAATACATCAAATTCAAACTTTTGGGTCGAGGATTTTACATCCAAGATCGCTTCTGCTTAAGATTCTCTTCCTACTCGCACTTCGAAATACATCGAATCCAAACTTTTGGGTCGAGGATTTTACATCCAAGACGGCCATTGCTTTAGGATTCTCTTCCTACTGCACCGAAATACATCGAATTCAAACCTTTGGGTCGAGGATTTTACATCCAGAGACTGCACTGCTTTAGGATTCTCTTCTCTACTGCCTGAAATACATCAAATTCAAACTTTTGGGTCGAGGATTTTACATCCAAGTATCGCACTGCTTTAGGATTCTTTTCCTGTTGCACTCTGAAATACATCAAATCAAACTCTTGAGGTTACGGATTTTACATCCAATACCGCATTATTCCGAGGTCTTTCCTCATTACAATGACTCGATCCAATCGATTCGATCTTCTTTTGGGGTTGAAGATGTTACATCTAAAACTTCGAAATTCCAATTTTCATTTCAAATCAAATTCCTTCAAATTAATCTTGACTAACTTCAATCTAAATTGAAACTCCAAATTGAAATCTAAACTCACACATCATGACTTGAACATGAAACAAAATAAAATCTAAATCGAATTTCTCCCAAATCATGTAATTTGGGATTCACCTCCTTTTCCTTTCCCCAGCGAGAGTTCGAGAATCTCCCGTCCCGGAGATATACTTGACGCTCCCCGCGGAAGCTCTTCTACTTTGTCCTAAGTTTGTTACTTGGACATCCGTGTTGGTTTTGTTGATCGTTTCGGTCAACACCAATACGCGCGGTGTGCTTCCGTCGGCTCACCACACTATTGGGAGTCCATTTGTTGACCTCATTTTGATGAGGTCTTCTCTTCTTCTCTTTAGTGCTTAGGATCTAGCCTTAGGCTTTTCCTTTGACTATCTTAGAGGATTAGAATTGGGACCCACCTTTTAGAAATTCAAACCACTTCTAAACTCCCTGCAAACTCCACAAACTTGACTGTAGACCCCTAATCACCTAGAGGGTTGAAATCAAATGTGGAAGTTTAAAGGATGAGTTCCTTTAGGACTCTTTGGCCTTAGGACTCCTACAGGTGGCTCAGTGCAGTGAAGGGCTGACTTGCACACACACTACACCTATGCACTACACTTTCACACACTTCCTAAAAACACACCCTTACCCGACTTAACTTCCCGACTCATGTAAGTGATTCGCATGGATGGTCCTTAACCCCAAGCCACGGCTAAGAGGGTTAGGAACAACATAGTGAATGCCTCAAATGAGTCTCTTCATGGCTCATGTGGGCTTGATATGGCTTCATGGCTCAACAAAAATGATTTCATTCCACTTACATCCACCCGATCTTCAATTTTCCAAATTTTCAATTTTTGACCCCAGGGACCCAACACCTGCAACCTACCCAACGCACTGAATAGCCCAAATTTCTCAAAAATTTCCAAATTACCCAAAATTCTCCAAAATCAATCCCTAACATTTCCACATCACTCAAATTGATCATCCATATCCAAAAATATCAAAAATTCCAAAAATACCCCCAATACCTTCCAAATACCCAAAATACCCCTTTTGACCCAAAAATCCAAAAATTCAGAAAATTCCCAGAAAATTCCAGAAAATCCCAAATATTCCCAATTTCATTTTGTTCAACTACACCATGGGCCAATTTTGTCAATTTACCCCACTTTTATCAAAACCCCCGATTTGACCCATTTTAACCCAAAGTAAACCCGATGTCAAACCAAACCTACCCAATTGACCCAAATTCTGGTCCAATTCAATTCTAAACTTCAATTCAACATCCCAACACCAATCTAGACCAAATCCAAGCCCAATTTGATTGGCATTGGGATCCAATTTCACTTTTGGCCTTAAAACCCGATTTGGACCTATGACCCAAACCTAACCCAAACTCACCCAATTCAACTCCAATTAACCCCAAATCTTTTCCAAACCTTTCTTAACATCCCCATGAACAAAACACTAACATGATTTGCTCAAAATTTAGACCCAAACCCCACTCAAATTCAACCCAAAATCAAAAGGCCCAATTTTGACCTAAACCTAAACCTAGCCCAAATGAGCCCAAACCCCAAAATCAAAACCCAACCAAAGCCAAAACCTCTTTGAAACACTCCCAAAAAACATTTCCCAACATTAATTTTACATCAATTTCAACTCTAGCCCAACTTTGGCCCATGGTAGCTCATTTTGGCCCACTTTAGCCTCTTTGCAAAAAGCAGTATCCGACCCGATTCAAACCCAAATCACCTCGAATTTGTTTCAAACCACTCATGAAGCATCCCTAAACCAAACTCAACAATTATTTGGCCCAAGCCTTTACCAAAATTTCATCCCAAAAATCCATTTTAAAATTCAAAAGCCCGCTTTCCTAAACCATTTAAAAGCTCATCTAAAACCATTTCAATGAGCCCAAATTTGGCCCTAAAGCCCACATGACATTTCCATTTGCCATCCATTTAATCAAAGCCATTCCCTAAGTTATAATTCCATCATCAAACAATTCCAAATCAAGCCCCATACAAATTCACACCAAAATATCCAAAATTCTTAAAACCCATTTTTATGAAATTGACCCGACCTTTTCCCAAAGCGAAATGGAGCCATGGAGCCATGCACAAGCCATATGCAAGCCATGAGAGCCTCTTTACATGTCACCATGCCATTTTGGGCAAAAGGAGGAGGCTCTTTCCTTAATTCCTAAAGGTGATTAACCACTCCCATGATTCCCCTTAACCATGCTTATGCCTAATTGTGCTTGGATGGTGACTTGACCCTATCGATTATGCTTGAGCCGAATCACTTTTCCCTCGGCCAAAACCAAGCCTTGGGTGGTGCACCTAGCCCGAGTGGAGGGGTTGACCAATTTGAGCCAAAATAAGCCCTCTCCCATTCCATTCTAATCCAAGCCTTTTACACATGGCATTTGCCGATTGCCTACACTAAACCCCAGCCACGACCCACCTGAACAAGATGGTGACCGATGCACGGCCGGCCGGCCACCGGCCAGCCGGAAAACACCATGGCCGAAACCTTGGGAGGAGCCGAACTTTGGAATTCTCCCTTGGCGAGCCTGCCCCATGCCTAGTGGCCACCATGGCTGTTCTTCACATGCCGAAGCGGTGATCCCGGCCCTCGACTCCCCCGGGAGGCCCTCCGACATCTCTTATTTAAACCCCTCACCTTCTCGGCCATGAGAGGTGCTGGAACCGAACCTTGTCGAAACTCGCCAAAATTGTTCCGGACTCCTCCCCACACACGAGCACTTGATCCCCGGTGAGATCCCCCTGCCATTTCTTCTGCGCGAGCTCGATTTCGAGTTGAAATTTCACCCAAAACCGGGACACTTCTCCACGGTGAGCCAATCCCCAAATTGATTGGTCCTACACACGCACCGAGTCGAGGAAGGTGTCCACCGGCGAAAGCCCCATCTCCGGGTCACCCGGTTGTTCCGGACTCCAAAGGTTGTGATCGGCTTTGGTGGAAATCACACCTAGGCGATTCACCGCATCCCCGGGCTTCATCCCTAGCCTCCTGCGGCTCCAACGAACGTGCCGAAGCATCTCCGATCGAGGCTTCACCTCTCGAGCTAAGGTATGAATTAATTCTTCATCCCGAGCTTCCGGAGATTCTCCATTTCAAATGCCTTAATTTCGATGCATGATAACCGTATAGATGTGTTCGTCTCTTGAAGACGAATCCATAGAGCATAAGAACATGAAAATCCATTGAGTATCGAGTGAGATATTAAGGATTTAGTGTGGACGGCTCTCGGGTGAGGACACTTGGGGACGATGAACGGATGCGCGTCCATTTAACTACACGCGCGGACGAACGGCTCGGATGGCGTCGGACCCGGGAGACGGTACGAGAACCGCGGGGCCCGGGTTGTCGACTCGGATGGCGGCGTCGATGGGAGCGCGCCGCGTGTGCATTCGGAGTCGCCGAGGTTGACGCGGCGCCGCGTGGATAAATAGAAAAATAGGTTATTTTCCTATTTATTTAATTCCCTAAACTTGGAAAATTCATATCTCGTGTAGAAAAATCACAAAAATAAAATAAAAATACCCTCTTGCTCGGTGAACGAGAGGAGAATAGTGTGGAAAAGAAATCATTAAATTTTGTCCAAGTATTTTATTTTTAGTAATTTATTTACTCTCTTCATACATTTAATTCTCCATGCATTCATACAATTCACCATGGCATGAGACCATAGGGCTTTTGAAGCCTCGAATTTGGGAACATTCCCTGAATTTTCCAAAGCCGAGAGGCCATCCTATGAAAAGTTATTGATTTTTCAAATGCATGTTGCTATTTTAAGTATTTTAATTCCAAAAATTAGCATGTTGTAAAATAAATTCTAGGAAAATTTGGTGATGTTCCATATGACCGAGAGAACCCTAGGAAAAATAGGATTTGGGTTAATTCACTTAAATTAACCACTAATTGGCTTAAACACCCAAAATAGATCTCTAATTAATTAGAGTTAACTATAGATCAAATTGACTTGAAATCAATTCTCCACTGACCTTTAGGATCAGAGGAACCCATCATAAAAATTTGAGGTCGATTGGACTTAGTTAGCCCCACTAATTAGGTTGATTAAGCCGACTTAGTCATTTTAAACTTTAAAAATTCATAACTTTCAAAATATCTTTCAAAAATTCACCAAATTGGTTTTGGAGTCTCTCTGATATCAGGGAGTTTAAGAAAATTAAAATTTCAATTTTCTAAAAAAGTTGATTTTTAATATTATTTTAATATTTTCAATAATTAAAAAAATAATAAAAATCACAAAAATAATAAAATTCACCAAAATGTCATATTTTGAATTTTAATCACTTAGGAACAAATCCCATATTTTTCCTAGGTCTATTTAGTGAGATATTAATTTTTAAAGCTCTAGGGTAATTTTAAAATTAAAAAAATATATTTTCTAGCATTTTCACCAAAATAATTATAATAAATCAAGAAAAGGTCAGAAAATTGTGAAGTTTGGTTCTCTGGAATCCTTGATATCAGAGAGAATTTTAAAAATTATAAAATTTATTTTTCAACATTTATTTTATTTTTAAATTAATTAATACTCAGAACTTAAAATAATTCTAATAAATAAAATATAATTCAAAAAATTACAAAATTTGGTCCAAGTGGTCCTCTGGTCATTAGGAATGTCCCCTAATTTTCTTAAGGACAGAAACTTTCCCTTGGTCATGTTATTGAATTTTCCTTGGAAATTTCTCTTTTCTACAAAAAATAATTATATAAATAAATTAAATACAGAAAAATCACATTTTCTCCTCTCATGTCTTTATTGACACATAAGTGAAGTCACATAAAAATTTCAAGTTCATTTGAGTTCAATTTAGTGAGTTATGAAATTATTAGGCTTAAAGGGCAAAATGGTAATTAAAATTTTAACCCTTAATTAAAACTTTA